>CM019065.1:38544886-39192410 GCA_009667805.1 Leptobrachium leishanense
ACAACCTGTGTCCACCTCAAATTCGATGTTCATGCCATTCACCTTTAACTTCTGTAGAATAGGAGCCACTTTAGGCATTTTATGTGAGACACTGTATATCGTGTTTATGTCACCTGCATCTTCTGTCTCACTAACGTCTTCTTCTTTCACTAAATGCGACCTCCCAGCCTTCTCCTTTCCTTTCCTCTCCCCCCTCAGTCCTTGAAATGGGGTTTTGTGACTCTGCATCACGTGCTTGGATTTGCACGCCCGCTTGATGTGTCCACGTTTCTGACAATGGTGGCACAGTTCATTTATAAATTTGCATTCGTGGGGTGCATGATTCCCTTTGCACCTGAAACACTCATAGTCCGTCTTCCACCCCCTCTTATCCACTGCACCCACATTATGCACCACCGATTGTCCCTGATGAGACCTTTGAGACTGTGATTCTTCATCCCCAGAGAAGCCTTGGAGATCTTTTATATTTCTGTCAGCCGACTCCATCGCCAGACACATAGTAAGAGCCTTTTCAAAGGTTAAATCCACTTCTGACAACAGCCGTCTCTGCATCCTGTCGTCATTTACTCCACACACCAGCCTGTCCCGCAGCATTTGTGGCAGTGTAGGCCCGTATTCACAATACTGTGCTAACTTTTTCAACTCCGCCACATAATCAGCCACCTTCTCGCCAGTATGCCGTGTGCGTGAATTAAATTTATATCTCTGCACAATTTCACTTGGTTTTGGATTATAATGGGCTTTGAGCACGACGACAAGTTCCTGATATGTTTTCTCTGCTGGCGTCATAGGACACAGCAAACTTCTCAGCAAACTATAAGTTGACGCGCCGACCCCGCTTAATAACACTGCTTTCCTCTTACCGGCATCAGTAATCTCATTAGCTTGAAAGAAATAGTCCAACACTTCAATATATTCGTCCCACGATTGCAACTCACAGTCAAAGGGGCTCACTGTTCCCACAAGAGCAGCCATTCTGTCTCAGCAATTCACGTCCTTGTAGTTTCTTCTATTTCTTATTTTTTTTTTTTTCTTTTCTGCTCTGCAGACCTTGCAACTGCACATACACGTTCCACAGTACAACCTGTTTACCCTCGTCGCCAATGTGATATCTCCATATCTTTGAAAGCAGAGACAGGCTGTGGAAGGTTCTTATTCTTTATTTACTGGAGCTGCGCACAGCGTCCGCACGCTGCCTTAGAACTCTACCATGTGATCAGGAAGCTTTATTTACAATGAACAGGAACACAGATAATACCTACAACATGCGCCCTCTAGTGGTGGATAATATAACACTATGATATACTACAACAACCATGTTAATGGACTCCACAACTCGAACGCATAATTCTTGCTGCGCCAACTCTCTGGTAATTGAACGTATTTGCACGTGCGTTGCATGAATTCTTGAACAGATAGCATTGACGCGTTCAATTTAATAGCCAATATGACATTATCAATAAGAATCTTCACCTGTTCGGGCTTCGAAATCTTCCGCTGAGCTACCTCCAATCTCTGTTCTCTGTCGCTTGCTGATTCTGTAAACATCTTGAGAAACCCCCTTTGCTAATATTTACGAGCTTTGCAACGGATTCGAGGTGAGTTTTGTGCAGCAGGTGTCGCTTTAAGTAATCTAACTTCCATTCGTTCCAGCGTTTGCCGTTTGTAAATTCGCCAGGAGCATCCGCTTTCTTACAAACATTGCAAATAACAGCATCGGAATTCTCGTTGTATGTAAAAACATCTTTCAGCATGACCGTTTGTTTTTTTCCTGACGACGGCATTTCAGTTTCTACAAGTTCGTCTAACCACTCTATCTTAAAACGTGCGCATGTTCTTTTCCTGCACAACATCACACCGTGATCGGAACGTTTTTGCTTCGACATTGAAATTTAAGTCAAGTTATAAGTTAACAGCTTTAGACAGTCCAGCCACTGTGATCGATTTCCCTCGTCATCATCACGCCGGAACGCAGCTACGTGTTCAGCTGCGCGACGAAGAGCTCCCCCGAACTTCCCCATTGCGCAGCGCCTACAGCCTGTAACCAGGGTCAGACGAACGCATTTCTGACGTCCAGCTTCAAAACGCACGTTGGTGCGTGCGAACGCATTTTTTCACGGAATACGCTTAAGCGGTCAGACGATGCGCAATTCTGGACGTATTTCATGACGGAGCTGTAGCTGTAAAAAAACGAGAAAAATCCGATGAATCTAAGTTGGCCACCCCTGCACTAATTTGTGCGCGCATAAATACACGTTGTGCGCGCTGTCATTGCATTCCGTGCGCGGGCGCGCACGTTAGAGGGAATCCATTGGATTTGCCCCAGCTCACAAATGGATTTGCCCCCAGCTCATGGATTTGCCCCAGCTCTCACATGGATTTGCCCCAACTCATGGATTTGCCCAGCTCATGGATTTGCCCCCAGCTCATGGATTTGCCCCCAGCTCATGGATTTGCCCCCAGCTCATGGATTTGCCCCCCAACTCATGGATTTGCCCCCCAACTCATGGATTTGCCCCCCAACTCATGGATTTGCCCCCAGCTCATGGATTTGCCCCCCAGCTCGTGATTTGCCCCCCAGCTCTTGGATTTGCCCCCCAGCTCGTGGATATGCCCAGCTCGTGGATTTAACCCCCCAGCTCGTGGATTTGCCCCCCAGCTCGTGGATTTGCCCCCCAGCTCATGGATTTGGCCCCCAGCTCGTGGATTTGGCCCCCAGCTCATGGATTTGGCCCCCAGCTCATGGATTTGCCCCCCAGCTCGTGGATATGCCCAGCTCGTGGATTTAACCCCCCAGCTCATGGATTTGCCCCCCAGCTCGTGGATTTGCCCCCCAGCTCATGGATTTGGCCCCCAGCTCATGGATTTGCCCCCAGCTCATGGATTTGCCCCCCAGCTCGTGGATTTAACCCCCCAGCTCGTGGATTTGGCCCCCAGCTCATACCTGGTTAGTTGCCCCAGCGGGGTTTAAGGGGACCCAGATGCCGGGCAGCGCGGGAATGCCTGCCCGGTCCTGAAGAGTCCGTCCTGTTAAAGGGGATGGCTGCGTGGCGTGCGTGCGCAGGTCACGCGGTCCGGCCAGTCAGGTGGCCTGATTAGCCGGACCACGTGACCGGCTGCGCGCGCACGCACGCAGCCGCTTAGGACGGACTCTTCAGAACCGGGCAGGCACTCACGCGCTGCCCGGCTCTGGGTCCCCTCAAACCCCGCCGGTTGCCATGCGCGCATAACCACAAGTTGTGCCCGCTGGCACCGCGTTCCCTGCGCGCGCGCGCACGCGCGCACGTTGCAGGGAACACTGGTGGTAGCCTCCCAGAAAACCTCTTAAACACCAGGATGGAAAGGTGAAGGGTGCGTCTGGATTCCAGCGACGGCCAGTTTAGTTCTTTTAACATGTCACAATGGTGGGTCATGTAGTTACATTGTAGCACAACGCGACAGAATGAGTTATACAATGTAGTAAATTTATGAAGGTGTGTTTGCGGGGCAGTCGCATACACAACATCTCTGTATTCAATAGCTGGCATAAACATTTGTTGTACAATCTGCTTTCTTACCACGGGGTTCAGGCAGGATTTGTTTCTGTACAGGGCACCTAGTTTGGGGTAAAGTTTAGATGAGAGTTTTTTGATGTGGGGGCCAAATGATAGATTTGGGTCTAACCACATACCTAGATATTTGAGAGCAGTGACTGTGGTCAGCGTGTCATTTGATTTTGTCCTGACACATAGATGGGGAGTTTGCAATTTGTGTAGTTTAGGTTTTGTTCCAAAGAGCATTGTTACAGTTTTGTCAGTATTTAGAAAAAGTTTGTTGTGTTTGATCCACTTTTCTACCCCTGTGAAATGTTCTTGCAGCACGGCCTCCAGCTGCTGGAGATTTGGTTTGCTGGTATAGATTACAGTGTCGTCTGCGTACATGTGTACAGTTGAGGCTTTGCAGACATTGGGCAGATCATTATGAATATTGTGAATAGCAGGGTTGGCCGAGTATCGAGCCTTGGGGTACACCGCACGTGACTGGGAGGGGGAGGGAGGATCTGCCAGAAATGGACACATATTGTGATCGGTCAGATACATATGAATGGAACCATTTTAGCGGGTGATCACCAATATCGGAGTTTTTACGTTTTTGTAATAGGATGCCATGGTCTACTGTGTCAAAGGCTTTGGCAAAATCAAGGAAGATGCTCCGGTTAGGTTTCCTTGTTCCATCCCAGCTTGGATATCAGTACAGACATTTAAAAGGGCGGTCGTAGTTGAGTGATTTGGACGAAATCCGGATTGATCTGGGGTTAAATAGTTTGAGCATTGATAATAATCACGTAATTGCGAGTACACACATCTTGACATTACAGGGAGCAATGATATCGGACGATAGTTGGATACTGAAGTGTTGTCTCCACTTTTATGGATTATAGCTTCAAACAACAGTAATACTGTTGTTTAAAGACTATTCTGAACTATTTTACATGCTTGACCTAGAAGTTGGTAGCCTTACAATAGGCTAACCCTGTTCCACCTTTCAGTGTGTCTTCTCTGATCTCTAAATTATGGCTCTTGGAATCCTCCATTTAAAGCAACAGGATTGGGTTACTATTAAGGGCATGCATGCATCTTTCTCTGAGGGGTCACATTGCCACCACATAACTGATGGTGTTCCTCAGATCTTACCATGCTCCTTGACACTGTCATTAGGTCACTGTGCTCCTGGTGGGACTGATCCTTTAACCCATTAATGGCACTGTCATTAGGTCACTGTGCTCTCAGTGGGACTGATCCTTTAACCCATTAATGTCACTGTCATTAGGTCACTGTGCTCCCAGCGGGACAGACGATTTAACCCATTAATGTCACTGTCATTAGGTCACTGTGCTCCTGGTGGGACTGATCCTTTAACCCATTAATGACACTGTCATTAGGTCACTGTGCTCTCAGTGGGACTGACCCTTTAACCCATTAATGTCACTGTCATTAGGTCACTGTGCTCCTGGTGGGACTGATCCTTTAACCCATTAATGTCACTGTCATTAGGTCACTGTGCTCATGGAGGGACTGAGCCTTTAACCCATTAATGTCATTGTCATCAGAAGGGACTGACCATCTAATTGTCTAAATTATTTTAGTTTAACCTTTTCTCATATTGCAAATTGTTGTGAAGATTGTACTTGTTGTTGTCGTACGGTGGGCTCAGTTTAAAGACGTGTCCGGCTAGTCCATAAACAAAGATTAAGTCACATTAGTTGTTTAGGCACTTTAGCCTCTAACTTTCCTTTGTATAAACATGATCCAAGATTTAATAAGAGCAGCTGCCTTCTTATCCCCAACCTCCTTATATTCTCCAGGGGAAATACCCATAATTAGCCAAAGAGGGGACAGATGGCTGAGTGCTTTTGTTTCTTGTTTCCTCCGCCCTGACTATTCATCCCATCTCTCTTCCTAAAGGGCATGCATTTAAATGACAAAAGGCACTAAAACAAAAGCCGTCCCCTTCTCTCCCTGTGACCTGCACCTCTGCTATATGAAGTGACCCTTACAAGGGTATATGGGGTAACTGAGGGCATCTGTCACCTCCAGCTTCTGGTCCTGATGGTGAAGGAGGTATAGGATTTCTGTGTGTGAGAAGCAGAATCTGCTCCAATCAATATGACACAGCCAATTTACATTCCAAAAAGGTTATGCTAAAATAAGCCTCATACAACAGGGATATGAAGACTCATCCAACATTCCCTTAATGAGCCAAGATATAAGAGAACCTTAACATTTAATCAGTGAAATTATGCTTATACATACAAAGACATCAGCGCCACTACTGTGTACAGAGAGCCTGTTCATTATCAGCGTATAGATACTCGGTATCATTATACAGCGCGGCCTGTTCATTATCAGCGTATAGATACTCGTGATCATTATACAGCGCGGCGTGTTCATTATCAGCGTATAGATACTCGGTATCATTATACAGTGCGGCGTGTTCATTATCAGCGTATAGATACTCGGTATCATTATACAGTGCGGCGTGTTCATTATCAGCGTATAGATACTCGGTATCATTATACAGCGCGGCGTGTTCATTATCAGCGTGTAGATACTCGGTATCATTATACAGCGCGGCGTGTTCATTATCAGCGTATAGATACTCGGTATCATTATACAGCGCGGCCTGTTCATTATCAGCGTATAGATACTCGGTATCATTATACAGTGCAGCGTGTTCATTATCAGCGTATAGATACTCGGTATCATTATACAGCGCGGCGTGTTCATTATCTGCGTATAGATACTCGGTATCATTATACAGCGCGGCGTGTTCATTGTCAGCGTATAGATACTCTGTATCATTATACAGCGCGGCGTGTTCAGTATCAGCGTATAGATACTCTGTATCATTATACAGCGCGGCGTGTTCATTATCAGCGTATAGATACTCAGTATCATTATACAGCGCGGCGTCTTCATTATCAGCGTATAGATACTCGGTATCATTATACAGCGCGGCGTCTTCATTATCAGCATATAGATACTCGGTATCATCATACAGTGCGGTGTGTTCATTATCAGCGTATAGATACTCGGTATCATTATACAGCGCGGCGTGTTCATTATCAGCGTATAGATACTCGTGATCATTATACGGCGCGGCGTGTTCATTATCAGCGTATAGATACTCGTATCATTATACAGCGCGGCGTGTTCATTATCAGCGTATAGATACTCGGTATCATTATACAGCGCGGCGTGTTCATTATCAGCGTATAGATACTTGGTATCATTATACAGCGCGGCCTGTTCATTATCAGCGTATAGATACTCGGTATCATTATACAGTGCGGCGTGTTCATTATCAGCGTATAGATACTCGGTATCATTATACAGCGCGGCGTGTTCATTATCTGCGTATAGATACTCGGTATCATATACAGCGCGGCGTGTTCATTATCAGAGTATAGATACTCGGTATCATTATACAGCGCGGCGTGTCATTATCAGCGTATAGATACTCGGTATCATTATACAGCGCGGCGTGTTCATTATCAGCGTATAGATACTCGGTATCATTATACAGCGCGGCGTGTTCATTATCAGCGTATAGATACTCGGTATCATTATACAGCGCGGCGTCTTCATTATCAGCATATAGATACTCGGTATCATCATACAGTGCGGTGTGTTCATTATCAGCGTATAGATACTCTGTATCATTATACAGCGCGGCGTGTTCATTATCAGCGTATAGATACTCAGTATCATTATACAGCGCGGCGTGTTCATTATCAGCGTATAGATACTCGGTATCATTATACAGCGCGGCGTGTTCATTATCAGCGTATAGATACTCGGTATCATTATACAGCGCGGCGTGTTCATTATCAGCGTATAGATACTCGTTATCATTATACAGCGCGGCGTGTTCATTATCAGCGTATAGATACTCGGTATCATTATACAGCGCGGCGTGTTCATTATCAGCGTATAGATACTCGGTATCATTATACAGCGCGGCGTGTTCATTATCAGCGTATAGATACTCGGTATCATTATACAGCGCGGCGTGTTCATTATCAGCGTATAGATACTCGGTATCATTATACAGCGCGGCGTGTTCATTATCAGCGTATAGATACTCGGTATATCATTATACAGCGCGGCGTCTTCATTATCAGCATATAGATACTCGGTATCATTATACAGCGCGCGGCGTGTTCATTATCAGCGTATAGATACTCGGTATCATTATACAGCGCGGCGTGTTCATTATCAGCGTGTAGATACTCAGCATCATTATACAGCGCTGCGTCTTCATTATCAGCGTATAGATACTCGGTATCATTATACGGCGCGGCGTGTTCATTATCAGCGTATAGATACTCCGTATCATTATACAGCGCGGCGTGTTCATTATCAGCGTATAGATACTCGGTATCATTATACAGCGCCACGTGTTCATTATCAGCGTATAGATACTCGTATCATTATACGGCGCGGCGTGTTCATTATCAGCGTATAGATACTCGGTATCATTATACAGCGCGGCATGTTCATTATCAGCGTATAGATACTTGGTATCATTATACGGCGCGGCGTGTTCATTATCAGCGTATAAATACTCGGTATCATTATACAGCGCGGCGTGTTCATTATCAGCGTATAGATACTCAGTATCATTATACAGCGCGGCGTGTTCATTATCAGCGTATAGATACTCGGTATCATTATACAGCGCGGCGTGTTCATTATCAGCGTATAGATACTCGGTATCATTATACAGCGCGGCGTCTTCATTATCAGAGTATAGATACTCGGTATCATTATACAGTGCGGCGTGTTCATTATCAGCGTATAGATACTCGGTATCATTATACAGCGCGGCGTGTTCATTATCAGCGTGTAGATACTCGGTATCATTATACAGCGCGGCGTGTTCATTATCAGCGTATAGATACTCGGTATCATTATACAGCGCGGCGTGTTCATTATCAGCGTGTAGATACTCGTATCATTATACAGCGCGGCGTGCTCATTATCAGCGTATAGATACTCGATATCACTATACAGCGCGGCGTGTTCATTATCAGCGTATAGATACTCGATATCATTATACAGCGCGGCGTGTTCATTATCAGCGTATAGATACTCGGTATCATTATACAGCGCGGCGTGTTCATTATCAGCGTATAGATACTCGATATCACTATACAGCGCGGCGTGTTCATTATCAGCGTATAGATACTCATATCATTATACAGCGCGGCGTGTTCATTATCAGCGTATAGATACTCGGTATCATTATACAGCGCGGCGTGTTCATTATCAGCGTATAGATACTCGGTATCATTATACAGCGCGGCGTGTTCATTATCAGCGTATAGATACTCGGTATCATTATACAGCGCGGCGTGTTCATTATCAGCGTATAGATACTCGGTATCATTATACAGCGCGGCGTGTTCATTAACAGCGTATAGATACTCGGTATCATTATACAGCACGGCGTGTTCATTATCAGCGTATAGATACTCTGTATCATTATACAGCGCCGCGTGTTCATTATCAGCGTATAGATACTCTGTATCATTATGCGGCGTGTTCATTAACAGCGTATAGATACTCGGTATCATTATACAGCACGGCGTGTTCATTATCAGCGTGTAGATACTCGTATCATTATACAGCGCGGCGTGTTCATTATCAGCGTATAGATACTCGGTATCATTATACAGCGCGGCGTGTTCATTATCAGCGTATAGATACTCGTATCATTATACAGCGCGGCGTGTTCATTATCAGCGTATAGATACTCGTATCATTATACAGCGCGGCGTGTTCATTATCAGCGTATAGATACTCGGTATCATTATACAGCGCGGCGTGTTCATTATCAGCGTATAGATACTCGGTATCATTATACAGCGCGGCGTGTTCATTATCAGCGTGTAGATACTCGTATCATTATACAGCGCGGCGTGTTCATTATCAGCGTATAGATACTCGTATCATTATACAGCGCGGCGTGTTCATTATCAGCGTATAGATACTCAGTATCATTATACAGCGCGGCGTGTTCATTATCAGCGTATAGATACTCGGTATCATTATACAGCGCGGCGTGTTCATTATCAGCGTATAGATACTGAGCAGGCTGATTTCCTTATTAGTTGTGTGGATGTTTTAGGTCAGTCTCTATATTCTTGCTCTAACTCCAGAAACATATATGTGACCTACCCTACCAACCTTGGTTTCTCCCTCAGGCAATACTGGTCACTGGGGTGAAGTGCCGACACCTTTCTTTCTGGAGTACTATCCAGCACTGGAAAGAATATGGGATGTTTAGGTTCTCTCTGTCAAGAGGTAGGGGGGTCTGCGTTGCGGATTCTGCTATCCTGTGGTGCCTAGGTGAGAAACAGTGTCAATCGCTCTCTCATCCCATATGGAAGCTGTGGTACACAGCACCATGTCTCAATTCCAGCTGTTTGGTGGTCATAGTTGGGGGACGGCAGGGAGCTACTCGTCTCCTCAATTCCACCTGCAGTCCTCCAATCTACAATATTCTGGGATAACCTGTTGGGGACAGATTTTATGTGTTATCACTCTCTACCCAGTTGTCAGCATTTCTCCTGAACCTGCTGGAAACTGTTTTGGCTCTTTCTCAAACAAATGAGGTTTTCGGCCTCCCTGATGGCTGTCATCTTGAGCTGGAGATCTGGGCTGGCTACCCAGCATCTCAAAAGTAGAGTGTGTAGGTCCACAGTTTCTCCCTCAACTGCAGTGTCTACTGCTGGCTAGAACAAATCTATGGGTCTATTCAAAGAAAGGTGAAACTTCGGAGAATGACTGGAGAAGTGAAAATTCTGCCAAACCAGAAAAATTCTCCCATTTATCTCACTTTCCAAATCGGCTATTTGGTCTAGATTGTTCTCTTCTCCTGCCAGTTCTCCTGGATTTCACCTTTCTCTGAATAACCCTGCCTGTTTTTCAAGCTCCTCCATTCACCTCCGTTTGGGAGCACTCTTTTGAGGACCTGGTTTGGCTGTCCAGCAAACCTGGAGAGTATCAGTGGGGACTGTGGTCTTGCCATCTCCTCCAAGCAATATTCCTCCAATAGAAAATTACAGTCTCTCATGGTCACCTCAGTGAAGAGCACAGACCCATCCGCCACAATTTTTCTCTATTAACAATAACGTCCAGGTCGGGTCCATCTCTGGCAACCCCAGAGAGAAACATCATCATCTCCTGGTACTCATAAACATCCCATCTGCGCTTCTCCGCCTCACTTTTGATCTTCGGGTTCTTAAGGCTGTGAAACAACAATACAGCGCCATCAAAATCCTAACCCTCTGTGGGACAATCACTGTCCATCCAATAATCTTTTCTGCCTGCCTGCCACCACAGTGCACGTAACTGTTAAATTATAACCATAAACAAACAAAAACAATTTCCCTATTATAATTACCATATATGGAATCCCAAAAAGTCTGTCATTTCTTCTTCATATATCAAAATAAAGTAAGACGCTGCGCTGCGCCATGGCAGAGAAACCAAAATCAGCCACAAACATAATGTAGCTTCTTCAGGTCATGTCTGAAAATTCCTTTGTTAGACAGACCAGTTTATTAGATTTCAAAGAACTTATAGCCAATCAACATACAGATACATTTCTACGTCAGATTTTGGCCAGCACAGTTTAACAAAGATTACTACATATGATTCAGAGATGTTTTTTTTTCTAGCTTACAAATGTCCGCGCACCCTTTCCTGCACTTCCTGTAAATTAGACCCTACAGGAAATGTGGCTAAATACCACAAGCAACATCCTATGTAAGAAAAGACTGTCTCTACATACAGAATTAACACTTAAAATGGGCTGTGACCTCTCCCTTTCTATCAGAACAGGCTTTACAATACAGGATATTTATATTTACAGAAAATTAAACTCTAACAGGTACCTCTCTTTCCAGGGCCATCTCCCTCTGGACTAGCTGGTCCAGTTTTGCCTCACACTCATCCAGGGGCTGCTCTTTTAGGAATGGCATCCACAGATCAAGCAGCTTCCAAAACTGCTGCAGCGGAGTAGGCAAGTATGTCCTTTTGCTCCTGTTCCAGAACCTCTTACCAAAACTCCACTTTTATCATACCTCTCCAGCCCATATTGGAGCTCTATTACATTCAGCGTGCAAAAGCGCACACGCAGCGCAATCCTTTTTTTTTTTTGCGCAGCGTTAAATGTTAACGCACGTAAATTAATGCTGGTATTAAAATCCGAGCGCATTTTTTCATCCGTCAAAAAATAACGCTTGTAAAAAAGACATGCAAAAACGTGTGCGCATAAGGCTGGGGTCAGACCAGCGCACTTTTAACGTGCGTTCTGGCGCACATAATTACGGCCGCACTAGCAGCAGATGACGGGCAGTATACGATGTACGGCCGCACAAAAGTCTGGCCGGGCAACGCAAGTGGAATTTGAATGCATTTTTTTGAGAACGCTGAACCGCTAGTACTGACGTACTGAGTGCGCAGCTGCGGCATAGCGGCGTGTGTGCGTGATTAGGAGATGTGAGACGCTGCTAATGTCCAGCCTACATAACGTCCAGACGCAAAAAGAGTTTTATTGACGATCCGTACAAAATCACGCCCGAAAAAATGCGCGTCGTCTGACCGTTTTTGCGCATTCCGTGAAAAAATACATCAATGTGTTCGGACGCACTTTTTCACGTTCGCAGGGAAAAATGCTTTCGTCTGACCCTAGCCTTAACGCTGCGTGCAGAAATCAGTGGGCGGACAGTTTTTTCACACGATTCAGCCAATCAGAATTAAGAACCACAATTGTTTCCCGTTAAGTTTTTGCACCTGTCAAAATCAATCTGAGTATATTTGCTGCAGCAATAATAAAAACACGCACAACCTCTCAATTTTATTGCTTGGGTATGTGTAGAATGTGTAACTATACTTTGCTGTATTTTATTTTCGGGCTGGTGTATTTGGTTTCGGGCAGGACGTTCAGGTTTGCCGTTACCACCAGCTTTTAAAAGACGTTAAATTATGCACGCAAATGCTGTGCGTTAAATTTTGCGCATGGATTGAAATACCATCCGCATACCAGCGCACAAACGCATTTGCGCTCACAATGTTAAGTATAGGATGCGCAAAGTACATTACATTCGCACAGAGTTTGCGCAGGTTCACCCGCGATAGACGTTAACGCACATTTTTTGCGCGGACATTTTAATACCACGTTCAGCGCAAAGGGTTTTGCCCCTCGCGTTAATGCGTTTTTGTGCACGTGTTAACGTTTGCGCAAGGAATGTAATAGAGCCGGCAATATTTTCCACCCAAGGCCAGAACTCCGAGGCAATGATCGCATCCTTGCTTAGTTAAAATAGTGCTTAATCATCCCGGCAGCAAAGGAACATCCCACCGTGTCACCAATATATGGAAGCTCCCAGACTCTAGCAGGCTCTCTCTGCCAAAATCATTTCCCGTAGACCGGCAGTCATCCAGATGAGATTAAAGAGTGATAAAAGCAATATTCCTCAAACATGAGACAAGATTCAGTGCTGGGGTAAAAAGAAGTAAACCATTTTATTGGAAAAAGGAACAAATATGGAGGAATAGAGGGGACGCCCAGGTGCCAGTGGAGCACCACCCTTCAGCTTTCTCCTTGTGAGGACCATGTAGTTGCAACGGACTCCAAAACCAATGGGAGGCCAAAAAAAAGAACACATTCTGCAACCACACATTGAGTACCAGGCTGTCTGGCTTAAGTATAGTAAGAGACAGGTAAAATGCAAAAAGAATCACAAACACACAACAGGCCGATAGGGAGAATGGTAACGTTTTCTTAGCAAATGACCATCTTAACCTAAGCATCCAAGGTTAAAGCCACTTAAACCTTATACAGGTGTAAAATTAAATTTTCTGTTACAACAGGACATGAAAAAAGCTGCTTAGATTTTTTAGGGCCTCCAGTGACACACAGAATAACAACAGAAAACCATAGTAACACATAAACATAGGTACCCTGTACTATATTGGCCAGAGAACAATATGAGGGTGAACGATCCACCAGAAACCGAAGGCCCACACCTCCCAAATATAACTCCAGGTCCAGATACCCCCAGCCCAAAGAGACTGCCGTCGCCATAAACATTATACAGAGAGGCATCTCCATCCTCCAATAGACAGATAGACAGATATAGGTAGGCAAATATGAATAAACTGACAGATAAAGAAATAGATACAAGAAAAAGAAAAGATAGGTAGATATAGTGTAGCTAAATAAATACAGGAAAACACAAGAGGTTACTATTTAAATTAAGAAAAATTGGTCTAGATGAAAATACATGTTCTTGGATAGAAAACTGGCTAAACGATTGGTACATTTTCAAGATGGACATCAGTGGTAAGTGGTGTCCCTCAGGGATCTGTTATAGGACCAATTCTATTCAATTTATTTATAAATGACCTTGAGATAGGCATCGAAAGTCATGTATCAGTGTTCGCAGATGACAAAAACTAGGAAAAGTGATACAATGTGAGCAGGATGTTACTTCGCTGCAGAGGGATTTAGATAGATTGGGGGACTGGGCACCTAAATGGCAAATGAAATTTAATGTAGATAAATGCAAAGTTTTGCACTTTGGAGTGAAGAACACACAAGCAACTTATACCCTAAATGGTACAGAGTTAGGGAAATCAAAGCAGAAGGATTTGGGAATAATCATAGACTTCAAACTAAGTAACAATGTGCAATGTCAAACAGCAGCCGCCAAGCCAGCAAGGTACCGGCATTAAAAGGGGAATTCACTCTCAGGATGAAAACATAATTTAGCCTCTTTATAAATCAATGGTAAGACGCACCTTGAATATGCCGTGTGATTTTGGGCACCTGTCTAAAGAAAGGATATTATAGCGCTAGAAAAAGTGCAGAGACGGGCGACTAAATTAATAAGGGGAATGGAAGGTTTAAGTTATGAGGAAAGACTAACAAGTTTAAACCTGTTTAGTTTAGAGAAACGGCACCTTAGAGGGGATCTGATAACCTTATATAAATATATACGGGGCCTTAGAGGGGATCTGATAGCTTTATATAAATATATATGGGGTTGTTATAAACCATTGTACCGGCTGGGTGGAGTAGAGGTAACATCACTGCTCTGCGTGGAGAGAGCCTGTGGAGACATGAGTTTGATTCCAGCAAGAGCACCTCTCCAGTAAGTGTCCTCAGGCAAGACACCTAACGGTACATACTCGCCACCCAGGACATACTTGAAAACGAGAGAAATATCAATGTATCCTTCCTGGTAAAATACTTTCTCAAATAAAAAAAACCTATTCATTAACAGGACACGAGGTCACCATTTAGATTGGACGAAAGGAAATTCAGCCTGAAGCATAGGAAGGGTTATTTTACGGTGAGAACAATAAAGCTGTGGAATTCTCTGCCTGTTGAGGTGGTTGGGTCAGAGACTATACAGATTTTTAAAAAAGGACTGGATGACTTCCTGCAGATACAGAATATTAAGAGTGATAATATTTAATATGTGGGTAAAAGCTTCTTGATCCAAGGAGAAATCTGTTGCCATTATGGGGTCAAGAAGGATTTTTTTCCCAGTGTGTTGCATATTGGTGAGCGCTTCAGACTGGGTTTTTTGCCTTCATTTGGATCAATAGCAGTAGGTGATGTGTGAGAGGCTGAACCCGGTGGATGCATGTCTTTTGTCAGCCTATGTAACTATGGGTAGAGTAATATAAACAGAGAAATAGATAGACAGATATAGGTAGGCAACTATTAATAAACTGACAGGTAGATATAGTGCAGCCAAATAAATAAATGAAAACATGGGTAGACAAATATAAACAGAGAAATAGATAGACAGATATAGGTAGGCAAATATTAATAAACTGACAGATAAAGAAATAGATACAAGAAAAAGAATAGATAGGTAGATAGAGTGTAGCCAAATAAAGGAAAACATGCGTAGACAGAAAATGGCAAAAAAGTGAAAAAATAATGAGGAAATTGAATAGAACACACATGAAAACTATAAATATATACACAGAGAGAGATTAGATATCAATCCATGTAAAAAAGAGCTTAAATTTATAATACAAAACGCATATATATTATCCTATTGCCGTATATTCAGAAAGATATATATGAAGATGTGAAATACAAAGAGAGAAACAAATATATGGAGGAAAAGACAGAAACAAATATCTACAGGATAAGAGAGACATAGAGCTAAAACGATAGATAAACCCCGTATACTTACCAGTTTCTTGCAGTTCTTTCTTCAGTGCCCAGCCTCACAATTCCTCCTGGTGCTTGCAGACCGCTCTGTCAGTGTATGGATACTCAGTATCATTATACAGCACAGCGTGTTCATTATCAGCGTATAGATACTTGGTATCATTATACAGCGCGGCGTGTTCATTATCAGTGTATAGACACTCAGTATCATTATACAGCGCAGCGTGTTCATTATCAGCGTATAGATACTCATTATTATTATCCCCATAGTGACCAGGTGGTTTTACCATTGTCTGTCCAAAAGTACCCACTGCTGTTGTTACATTTCTGCGCTGTTTGTGTTTAGCTCTAATTTTCCTCTTCCTCGTTATGGAACCCACACATATTATATAACCCTTCACTGCTGAGCCATTTCACCTCTGTGTGCGAAGCTAATTTTGACAATTTGTGCTTATCATGTTTAAACGCAATTTAAAGTCCTGTTTTATTATACGATCCAGACAAAAAAATAAGTTTCTTTTTTTAAATTTATTTATTTATTTACACCAAACCATGGCCTTTCCAATGATACCAAATATGACCCTCTAGCTGCCACTGATAGGAGGGTCCTTTGGACCCTGTATCTCCTATCTCCACCATAGGGATTTCAAATCCCTGGGCATCTGGGAGTTCCTTGGCCAACTGACGTCATCTTGCACATGCACGATGATGTCAGTGGGCGAAGGAGGCCCCGGAGGCTTGGCTGACATCCAAGATGCAGTGGAAAGGTCTCACTGGGACTTTTCCAGCGTTGCCTCACTTCAAGCTGCATCAAAGGACCACACCTCCCTTTCAGGCACTTTCCCGGCTCTGCCAGGAGAGGGTGTGCCTGAACCTGACGTTGTCTCTTTTGGGATCTACGAGTTCAAAGTCATTAGACAAGGTTGATGTTATGCCATTTGCCTGTTTCAGGAACATTGGTTCTGTAAGCCCCGATGTATCCTGTATTTGTACTGCAGGCGCTGATCTAGTCGCAATATCTGCAGGGTTCAGATCTGTGGTCATGTAGTGCCATTGGTTTGAATCATTATCTTTGCTATCTGGTGTTGAGTCTACTTTCTAGGGATGTGCGTTTCGGGTTTCGGAATTTCGGAATTTTCACGAAATTTGCCGATTCGTGTCTTCGGATTCGGCCGAATTTCCGAATCGGGTCGGACCCGAAAACCGACAGATCCGAAAAGTTTTCCGAGCCGAAACGAAAAAATTTCGAATTTTTCGAATGGACTTGAAATGTGTCAAATCGAAATTTATTTTTGCTCTATTCATGATTTCGGTTCCATTCGTGATTTCGGTTCCATTTCGTTAATTCTGGAAATCGTATATTTAACTATTATCGGTTATATCGCTGATTCTGTAAATTTTGTATTTGTAAATGCGTATCACTTGTTTCTTGTGGCATTCGGGTCAGTTTAGCGTTTTTTAAATCGTTTTGTTCATTTTTTTTGTTCCTTGGCTTTCATACCATTTTAATATGATTAAATAAAGTTGTGAAATGTATATTCATAAGAAAAAAAGGATCTTTACTTAATAAAAAAAAACACGATAGAATCGCCAGAATTATCGTAGACACTTTGAAACGAGGAGAACAGACGTTCCGAAAAAACGAAAATTTCCGAAATTTCCGAAAAGTCGATACAAAAAACGAGCAAAGTGACCCGAAAACACGAAAAATGTTCGATATTCCGAAAAAAAAATGTACACGAAAAACGAGCCGAACCGAACCGAATCGAAACAGAAATCGGTCGAAACGAGCCGAATCGAAAAGTTTAAACATCCGAACAAATCGAACCGAATCGAACCGAAAAAAAATCTGTGCACAAGCCTACTTTTCCTTTCTTTGGGAGAAGGTTCGCAATTGTCAGCAACTTCTGCAACATCTTTGATTGAGTTTGTCTATTTCTTCTTCTTTGGTTTTCTGTGACTCTTTTTGCCTTTTCTGCTTTACTTTCTTAGGTGTCAGAGCATTGGATTCATCCTGCTCTCCATTACATTGTTCAGCGGTTTCAGAAATTCTCTCTTCTACAAGTTTTAGTTTTCTTCAGTTTTGGTGTCTGATTATTGTTAATCTCTCCATTTTCCAGCAAGTCTGTTCATATCTGTTCGTAAGGCTTTCACAATGTCTGGTCTGCGTTTCTTGTTGATACATACTTCGCCTACTATCATCCTAGATCGAGCCTTTGAGCGCATGGGGCATTATGTTTCCCATTCCATTGTTCGTGGACTTTATGGGCTCCCATGATATCTCTGCCAAGTAGCAGCAAGATCTGGGCACTTTCGTCTAGTAGTGAAATGCAATCAGCTAATGCCTTGAGATGAGGGTGGTAGTGTGCCACGTCTGGCGTCAGGATTTCGCTCCTGTCTTCCGCAATGTGATTACACTCGATGAGTGTGGGGAGTGGCATCTCTATCTTACCGTCCACAGAACATACAATATAGCCGTTTACTCTCCTACCTGTAGCCTCTATTTGTCCTGCGCATGTCCGGAGCGTGTAGGGGGTGGCGTTATCTTGTATGTTGAAGAGGTTAAAGAATTCTGACCTGACCAACGATCGATTACTCTGGTCGTTGATAGCATACATTCTTATAGGTCTTTCGTGTTGTCCCTCTGGGTGCACTACTAGAAGGCGTGTCTTGGAATACGATCTACCATCACCTCCTCCTCCACAAATCTTGGTGCATTTAGATGTTACCGATAGGGGAAGTGTCTTAGCCTCTTCTTCCTCCCCACCCTGGCTTGTCACAAGGTTTGAGGTCTCCACCATTTTATCCTTAAATGTCCCTGGATGTAAGGCTGTCACATGTCTGTCGCTCTCACACTCTTCACATTCTATGGCTTCCTTACACTCCTTGTATAGGTGCCCTGTAGAAGCACAACATTTAAAGCAAACTCCTAACTGCCGGAGTAAGTTTTTGCGCTCCTCTATGAGCTTCATCCTGAACCTGATGCATTCTCTGTGCGGGTGTGGTCTTTTATGTATGGGACACTCTTTGTTAATGTTTCTTGTGTCTAGCGGCTGACTGGCCATGGCTTGTGTGGGTTGTGGGGGACACCTCTGTCCTGTGAACCAAGATAGATATTCTAGCGCTGGCATGTCTCGCCTTTGGGGTCTTGAACCTCAGGCTGCTTGCACTGGATGTGGTTTGTGTACCAACAATGAAGCTGGGATCGTTCTTTGTTCGGGCCGCTTCGCAAATTAAATTCAAGAAGAAAGAGAAGGTAGGTAGGCAACCCATTTGTATTTGGAGCCTTGTGAAGTCCATTTTTTTTTGGAGTTTGTAGGGTAGCTTCTCCGACCAAGATTGGTCTTATTCCGCAAGCGGAGTCCAGGACGTTGAGACCTGTAATAGATTGGTCTGTTCTTGCTGATACCAACTCCTGTAGCAAATCCACGAGTTCCTGTAACTGCGTCTAGTCTTTGGCTGTAATTCTGGGAAAGTTGTTGATTCTCTTGATGAGTGTGTCTTCGACTGCTTCGGGGCTACCATAGCAGTCCTCTAACCTTTCTCATACTAAATCCAGACCTACTTGGGGTTGGTTTACGTTTGCTGCTCTAAGCCTTTCGACATGCTGGGTGGAGTAGAGGTAACATCCCTGCTCTGCATGGAGAGAGCCTGTGGAGTCATGGGTTCGATCCCAGAGAGCAACCTCTCCAGTAAGAGTCTTTGGGCAAGACACCTAACAGTACATACTCGCCACCCAGGACATACTTGAAAACGAAAGAAATCTTAATGTATCCTTCTTGGTAAAATCCTTTCTAAAAAAAACAACGTTCTATGCATTCTTTTCCCAGCCATTTGGTTAGTAGGCTGAGTTCTTCTCTGGCGAAGAAGCCCAGACCATTGATAGCGTCCTCGAATGTAAGCTTCCATATACTATAATTTTTCCCGGGAAAGTCGTCGAAGTTTGTGAGTCCCATCTGTACCATGTCGCACCAGATCATGTACTTGCCCATGTCGGTCAGGTCTGATGCATCGTGTGTTGGTCTCGTTCTGCTTTGGTTCCCCGGGAGGGTCATGTGATCACCTCCTCTTCAGTGCAGGCATTTGATGTCTGCTGGTTAGTATGGGACCTGTGTCTCTTCGTGTGAGCACACCTGAATTGCAAGCCTCTGGTAGTGCATCCCTCCCCTCTGCATACTGGCGTGAGAATGACTGCTGCGGCTGCTGACATCCCAGGTTCTGTGTGTCTTTGAAGGAACAGCATCTTCTCCTCATGGGTCTGGCGATTCTTCGGCCTCCATGATGCCAGCCTCACTGCATTGAGCAGGTGCACTGGTGTTGAAGCTGAGAAGACTCCTCACATAGTTTGCAGTACATTTGCCTGGATCCTCTGGTGGTGTTCGGATGTATGTTTGCTCCCCGCCGTCCTGTTGTGTGGCTGCTTCTAAGACTAGGGCATGAGCTATGGCGGTCGGCTGCATCTTCTTCCTTGTTTAGGGCTTCTAAGGCCGCGTCCAATTCGGGATTCTTACCTGCAGTGACGGCAGCGGCTATCTGCTGCTCCTCTTCTATACGTGCTCTCTCAGCCCTTATGGTTGCCTCTTTCTGATCACATTCGGCCTAATTTGCTGGACCATGATGAGCGTCTGGATGTACTGGAGCACTGTGACATAGTCTCTAGGACAGTGTTTCCCAAACCTGGGCCATATTTTGCAGATCACCTTGGGGAAAAGCAGACAGAATCCTGCAATCACTGAGCAGCAAATCCTATCACCTGTGGTGTGCTTCAAATATCTGTCAAACCTGGAGTGTCAGCAGGTCCTGAGGACAGGTTTGAGAAACACTGCTTTCGGAGGAGCTCCTTTCTTTCATTTTGCTCCTCTGCGATGGCGGTGTGCACTATACCGTTGTATACCAGATCGATTTCTTTTTGCAGGTCACGTTCTTGCTGGCTGTGTGCTGTTTTAGCTCTCGTCAGGTAGGTGAAATACACTTGTGACAGTGTTACGTAACACCTGTGCTAAATCTTGATCTGAGTTATAGTCTGCATGACCTGCGCTTCTTGACTGCTAACATTATTGGCATTACACATTTCACGTTCCGTGTTTTCCCAGGCCCTTTCTAATTTGGCACGGTGCGTGTCAATGTCAGCTTCATCGTTTTCACAGGCCTTTACAGCTTGCTTGAGGGATCGTTTAGGTCATGCGCCTTCTTGCATCGGTTGCAGTTGTGTAGCGGTGTCAGTGTCCAGGTAATCGCTCCCTTGTTTGGTGTCTGTCCTGATATTCTCGTGCATGGTGTCTGGTGAGGGTCTGAGTTCTGCCATGCTGTAGGTGTGTGCCTTTAGCAAGTGCGTGTAGTGTGCGATCTGTTACCTTTTCAGCAATGGACGACTGTCTCAGATGGTGCCGGTGGGTGTCCTGCAGTGGTAAGTGTTGGAGCTGTACTCACAGGTGTCTGTGGTTCTGACCCGTGTCCTGGCAGCTGTTTGGTGGCGTGCACAGGGGTAGGTAAGATGGCTGCTCCTCACAGGATAGTCACGCAGAGCGTGGGCCCAGAAAAGTAAGAGGAGTAAACGAACTTTGTTGCTGTATGAAGCTGCTTGCTTGTAGTTCCTGAATCTTCTAGAAAGCTCTGTCACAGGAGCTGAATAAAGCTGACGTCTTCTGTGTTAATTCTGTGAGGTACAACAATCTGTTTTCACTGGGAGGGGGGGGGCAGAGCTCCAGTTTTTACTACGCAGAGTAACCTGTTTTTACTGTGCTGATACTTAAGGCACAGCAATCTGTTTAACTGGGGGGCAGAGCTCCTGTTTTTGCTAGGAGCAGACACCCTGTTTTTACTTTTCTGGAACCTCAGGGTCATATGCAGGATATGATTGGAGATAGACAGTTTTAACTCATCCCCTTTTGAAAGCACACAAAGTCCTTAGTATTTTCTACTCTTTATTGAGAAAGTAACCGCAAATAAAAGGTGTCTTGTGCGTAGAGAGGGCTTCTCTTGGTATGCTTTGGTATGGGGGGGGGGGAGGTAAAAACAGGAAGCTATCCCCTGTACAGACCATGATCTTAGGCCCGTTCAATACCTCAGCAGCTGCTGAATTGCTGCAGTGCAGCAATTCAGTTTGCTGCAGCAGGGTCATTGAACGCTTTGGATGCGAATTTTGAATCCAAAATGGCCGACGATTTCTTAATGAAAAATTCAGATTGTTTTTCGGATCACTCGGACAAAATATGATAAAGAGAAGCAGTCCGCACAATTCCGTTTTGTATGCACACACCACAAATGATAGTTTTTAATGAATAAACGTTATGTTTACTTCTGAAACAATATATAAATTGAACTGTAATATATGTCTATGTGCAGGGGGAAATAATAAATAAATATTTTGTGCTTTGGTGAACAAAAACCTCAAAATTAACATTGCTGTACGGAATTATTACTTGCTTCGTGGCGGCGGCCATCTTGCTGTACAGCATTGTTACTTGCTTCATGGCGGCGGCCATCTTTAATACGTCACACTCAGCAACACGAAGCATCTCCTCGGGTCGCTGCAAGTGCTAGGTTAGCACTGCTGAGCGCTGAGCGGTTGAACGGCGTTCAATGGCAAGTTGCTAACTTAGCACTTGCAGCGGCTGAGGTATTGAACGCGGCTCTTCACTTACATGCTATTGTAGAAGACTGACAGGAAAGCAGGCTTTGCAAAGGAGGAAATAGCCTGGAAAAAACTAACTATGTGAGTTAGACAGGGAGAGGGGAATAATCCATTTTAAATAAAATCATAGGGGGAAACAAACAAGGTATCCGGTTCCATGACAGCCGGGTACATAAAAGTTGTGGAATGACGTCAAGGAAGTCAGACCACCACAAGACCCCAGCCAGAGAGGTGGGTATAGGGAGGGAGAGCCCCCTAATGCCGTGACATATCAGGTACACTATATTACCAAAAGTATTCGCTCACCCATCCAAATAATAAGAATCAGGTGTTCCAATCACTTCCATGGCCACAGGTATATAAAATCAAGCACCTAGACATGCAGACTGTTTTTACAAACATTTGTGAAAGAATGTGTCGCTCTCAGGAGCTCAGTGAATTCCAGCGTGGAACTGTGATAGGATGCCACCTGTGCAACAAATCCAGTCGTGAAATTTCCTCGCTCCTAAATATTCCACATTCAACTGTCAGCTGTATTATAAGAACGTGGAAGTGTTTGGGAACGACAGCAACTCAGCCATGAAGTGGTAGGCCACGTAAACTGATGGAGCAGGGTCAGCGAATGCTGAGGTGCATAGTGCGAAGAGGTCGCCAACTTTCTGCAGAGTCAATCGTTACAGACCTCCAAACTTCATGTGGCCTTCAGATTAGCTCAAGAATAGTGTGCAGAGAGCTTCATGGAATGGGTTTCCATGGCCGAGCAGCTGCATCCAAGCCATACATCACCAAGTGCAATGCAAAGCGTCGGATGCAGTGGTGTAAAGCACGCCGCCACTGGACTCTAGAGCAGTGGAGACGTGTTCTCTGGAGTTACGAATTGCGCTTCTCCATCTGGCAATATGATGGATGAGTCTGGGTTTGGCGGTTGCCAGGAGAACGATACTTGTCTGACTGCATTGTGCCAAGTGTAAAGTTTGGTGGAGGGGGGATTATGGTGTGGGGTTGTTTATCAGGAGCTGGGCTTGGCCCCTTAGTTCCAGTGAAAAGAACTCTGAATGCTTCAGCATACCAAGACATATTGGACAATTCCATGCTCCCAACTTTGTGGGAACAGTTTGGAGCTGGCCCCTTCCTCTTCCAACATGACTGCGCACCAGTGCACAAAGCAAGGTCCATAAAGACATGGATGACAGAGTCTGGTGTGGATGAACTTGATTGGCCTGCACAGAGTCCTGACCTCAACCCGATAGAACACCTTTGGGATGAATTAGAGCGGAGACTGAGAGCCAGGTCTTCTCGTCCAACATCAGTGTGTGACCTCACAAATGCGCTTCTGGAAGAATGGTCAAAAATTCCCATAAACACACTCCTAAACCTTGTGGTCAGCCTTCCCAGAAGAGCTGAAGCGGTTATAGCTGCAAAGGGTGGACTAACGTCATATTGAACCCTATGGATTAGGAATGGAATGTCACTTAAATTCATATGTGAGTCAAGACAGGTGAGCGAATACTTTTGGCAATATAGTGTATGTCCTTGGTCATTAAGCGACCGTTTTCATAGGATGTACATGGGTTCACTACCAGCATATAGATACTCTTTATCATTATATAGTACAGCGTGTTCATTATCACCATATAGATACTTGGTATTATTATATAATATATATATATATATATATATAAAGTGTGTGCCATAATAGCTCTGAACGTTCCTCTATGTTCTTGCTTTTGGTTATTACAGCACACATTTGAGTTATGTCAGGGTCAGGCTTTCTGCGTTAATCTCTAGGGGAAAAGTAATTCCATTGTAGTGCATTGAGCAGTGAATATCACCTCCAGCCAGTAGATGGCGTGAGCATGGTTGGGAGTGGAGGGTCGTGAAAAAGGAGGTGAAATGCTCTATAGAAAATCTCCCTGATGCATGGAGAAAGAGCTAACGCCTCCTGTAAAACCGCCAGTGCTAGAGATTAAATGCTGTATTTGCTTTTTAAAGGAACACTAACTAATTAAATGGCTTGTACCTGGAGCACAGATTGTCAGTTGCTTTATTGCAAATGCGCAATACGTGGCGTGTTCATTATCAGCGTATAGATACTCGGTATCATTATACAGCGCGGCGTGTTCATTATCAGCGTATAGATACTCGGTATCATTATACAGCGCGGCGTGTTCATTATCAGCGTATAGATACTCGGCATCATTATACAGCGCGGCGTGTTCATTATCAGCGTATAGATACTCGGTATCATTATACAGCGCGGCGTGTTCATTATCAGTGTATAGATACTCGGTATCATTATACAGCGCGGCGTGTTCATTATTAGGGATGAGCCGAACACTCCCCGAGTTCGGTTCGAGCCCGAACCCGAACTTCCCATTTGTTCGGGACCGAACCCGAACCCGAACCCCCATGCAAGTCAATGGGGCTGAAAATTCGTTTTTTTGGAGTGCCCTCCAAGAGGGCATATACAGTTGTGTTCAAAATTATTCAACCCCCAATACTGTAAAGGGTTTTAGGGAATTTAGTGTACATTTGTAATTGTATTCAGAATGAAATCCTACAAGGACTTTTAAAGAACCATATGCAACTAAAATGACATCAATTGGTTTTGTAATACAGTAGTAAATGTTTCTTTTGTGAAATTCTTCATTGACCAATTATTCAACCCTGAAAGACTACCACTCTGAAGAACAGAGGTTCATTCAAGTGTTTCAATCAGTATTGAAACCACCTGGTGGATGTGACTGTAAGGTTTTTTGGAAGTGGAACCCAGGATGCGGAGAGGAGGAAGGCGAGGACTGATATGCACAGGCTAAAGGCTGAAGGAGGGTCTAGGCGTTCCGAGGTCAAGGCAGGCGGCAAGAATCGTGGTCGTGAGAAAGCTGAGGTCGGCAACGGGAAGGTCAATCAGATAAGGATACTAGGATATTTAGGGAAACAACAGGGAGAGCTCTTGTAGCAGAGGTACCACAAAATCAATGAGCGTCTTGCCTATGGTGTTCAGGAGTTTTATGGAGGAGTCAGGAGTTGGCTCCGCCCACCCTTCGCCCTGCCTCTCTGGTCTTTCCCTCCTCTGATTGGAGCTAGGAGGGGAGATTCCAGGGATCACCTTGGGCTCTACCCCGGCGGCTGAGGTTGAAGCCGCGCCCCCCCGCCGATCCGCCGCACACACGCAGACCCGCCCAGACGCCGACCACTTGAGGAACCTGCGCCATCTTGGATGGACGGAGGACCCCGCGGCCGACATCCGGACCCTGCAGCCCGCGCATTCGGATCGGGGGAGCCGCCTCTCAACCTCCTCTCGTTCCGGAGGACGTCCTCGGGACCCGGGTGAGACAGCGAGGTCTGGGGGTCCGCAAGATGGCGGCCGGAACCTGACAGGACCCCCCCTTGAAGGCGCGACCTCTGGGGGCGCCTCGGAGCCGGTTTACCCGGATAACGCCTATGAAAGGCGGAAACCAATTGAGGGGCGTGAATCAGGCGTACCGGCTCCCAAGACCGCTCCTCAGGGCCATATCCCTTCCAGTGGACCAGGTACTCAAGCCGTCTACGATGCCATCTAGCGTCCAAGATGGCTTCTACTTCAAATTCTTCAGTGCTATCCACCACCACTGGAGGAGGAGGTGTCAAGCGTCTCTGCACGTATCGATCTGGGACATACGGTTTTAGGAGGGAGACATGGAATATTGGATGTATTTTCATCGAGGGGGGTAGCTGGAGACGAATACAAACAGGGGATATCACAGATAGAATGAGGAACGGACCTAAGAATCTGGGGCCCAGTTTCTTTGTAGGACAAGTCAGACGTAGGTGCTTAGTGGATAACCAGGCCTGATCCCCCACTCTATAGACCGGGGCTGGGTTTCGTAGTTTATCGGCGTAATGCTTTTGTCGTTGTTGTGTATCTTTCAATGCCACAAGAAGTTGTTGACGACAATCTTGCAGGTGTCGGAGTCGTTTATCAACCTCCGGGACGGAACTTGGAGTTGACGGATCTGGAAGCGTAGAGGGATGGAATCCGTAGTTAACAAAGAACGGGGTGTTGTGGATAGAATCATGGGTTTGTGAATTATATGCAAACTCTGCGGTGGGGAGCAGGTCGCTCCAATTGTCCTGCTGATAACTTGAATAGCATCTCAGGTACTGTTCTAATTGTTGGTTCACCCTTTCGGTTTGACCATTGGTTTGTGGATGGTGGGACGAGGAAAGGTGGATCTTTATGTTAAGTGATTGACAGAAGGCCGACCATACCTTAGATGTGAATTGGACGCCTCTGTCCGAGACGATGGACGAAGGGACACCATGCAGACGTACTATTTCTTTGAGGAACAGTGATGCAGTTTCATTGGCTGTGGGCAGACCCGGTATCGGGAGGAAGTGTGCCATTTTTGAGAATCGGTCGACAACGACCATAATGGCCGTGTTTCCTTGAGAGGGCGGAAGGTCTACTATGAAATCTATTGACAGATCCCTCCATGGTGTGGAAGCGGTGGGTAGAGGCTGTAAAAGACCAACCGGTTTGCATTTAGGTGACTTCATCCTGTTACACTCAGGGCAGGAACGGATATACTCTGTGACGTCTTTTTTCAGGGACGGCCAGTGGTACAATTGGCGAGTTCTGTGGAGTGTCTTTCGTATACCTCCGTGTCCCGCCAGAGGTGAGTCATGGACATTCTTTAGCACTTCCATTAGGTTGTTTGGGGATACTAAAAGACACTGTTTGTTAGAGGATTGGCCTTTAGAATCCTTTTTGAGACGGGAAAGGAGGGTTGACTGGACCGTTGTGAAGTGTTTTTGTTGTAGGATCGTAGGAGGGGATGTCTCTATCGTGGAGTCTACTGAATAGCATCTGGATAAGGCGTCGGCTTTCCCATTTCTACTACCAGGCCTGTATGTGATGTGGAAGTTGAATCTTGTGAAAAATAAAGCCCACCTAGCTTGTCGAGGTCTTAGACGTTTGGCCGTCTTTATATGCTCAAGATTTTGGTGGTCTGTGTACACTGTAATGGGATAAAGGGATCCCTCCAGGAGATGTCTCCATTCGTCAAACCCACGTTTGATCGCTAGCAACTCCTTGTCTCCAACGTCGTATCTTGTCTCCGCGGGATTCAGACGTTTTGAATAAAAGGCTATAGGGTGCAGATTGCCACTGGTAAGATTCCTTTGGGATAGGATGGCTCCGGTGGCATTTTCTGAGGCATCTACTTCGAGGAAGTATGGATGGTTAGGATCGGGTTGTTCCAGGATCGGGGCACTGGTAAATAGATCCTTCAGTTTGAGAAAGGCTTTTTGAGTGTCTTCGGCCCACCTGAATTTCTCATGGTTTTTTGTAAGTCTGGTAAGGGGTTGGACTATGTGAGAGAAGTTTCTAATAAATTTTCTATAGAAGTTCGAGAACCCTAGAAATCTCTGGACCTCTTTTTTGTTTGTGGGGGTAGGCCAGGAGTGTATAGCTGCTACTTTTTCTGGGTCCATCTCGAGCTTGCCAGGAGAAAGGATGTATCCTAGGAAAGAAATCCGGGATTGGTTGAAGGAACATTTGTCCAGTTTGGCGTACAGTTGGTGGTTGCGAAGACGGGAAAGGACCTCTTCTACATTCCTTTGATGTTCTTCCAGTGTAGGGGAATATATCAGAATGTCGTCTAGATATATTATTACAAAACGATCCAAGAGGTCTCTGAAGACGTCGTTCACCAAATGTTGAAAGGTTCCAGGAGCATTGCAAAGCCCATAGGGCATTACTACATACTCGAAATGCCCATAACGAGTGCGGAACGCTGTCTTCCACTCGTCTCCTTCACGGATACGAACGAGGTTGTAGGCTCCTCTTAAATCGATCTTGGAGAATACTGTGGCTGTTTGAAGACGTTCCATGAGTTCTGGAATAAGTGGTAATGGATATCGGTTTTTTATAGTGATGTGGTTTAATTCACGAAAATCTACGCACGGACGGAGCCCCCCGTCCTTCTTTCCTATGAAGAATATCCCTGCCCCTGCCGGAGAGGTTGATGGGCGTATGAAGCCTTTCTGTAAATTTTCTTTTATGTAGGTTTTGAGTACTTCCAGTTCAGGGGTGGAGAGAGGGTAGATGCGTCCGAAGGGTATGGCTGCTCCGGGAAGGAGGTCTATGGGACAGTCATATTTGCGATGTGGGGGAAGAGTCTCCACTCCTATCTCGTCAAAGACATCTTTATATTCTTGATAACATGTGGGTAACTGTACTCCGGTCTTTCTCATATTAGTATCTAGAACTGTATTAACGGATAACGTAGGAGGGGAATTCAGACAATTCTGGTTGCAGTAAGGAGATGGAAAGGAGATTAATCCCGTAGACCATTGTATCATTGGGTCATGTTGTCTCAGCCAAGGTATGCCTAGTATTACCGGGAACATTGGCGAAGGGATGAGGTCAAAGGAGAGGGTCTCCTGGTGACGAGGCCCCGCCCAAACCTGAATAGGTAGCGTCTCGTGGGTGACTACCCCAGAACTCAAAGAAGATCCATCCACAACCTGTATTTTTATGGGGTATTCTTTATTGTGCACAGGAACACACACACGGTGAGCAAGAGAGGAATCGAGGATACAGTTGCTGGCTCCAGAATCAATCATAGCGCGGAGGGGGATCTTCTTGTCTTCCCACTGTAAGACAATGTCAAAGGATAGAAGATATGTAGATTCAGAGGGGGACCTTGGTAATTGTACGTGGCATAGAGGCTTACCTCGTGGTCGAATCTTTTCTGGGCAGGTTCTGGCAACGTGGCCTAGTCTTCCACAATAAAGGCAGCAGTTTTCTTTTCTACGCCTCTCTAATTCTGCAGGGGGTAAATGTCCTCGTATCAACCCCACTTGCATAGGCTCTTCGGAAGATGCCAGCGGTGACGAGGAGACGGGAGGTAGAGCCAGCGGACGTGGAGTGTTAGACCCCATTCGTCTTGTCTGAGGGAGCAGAGAAGGATACGGATTGATGTTTTTCTCTAGTTGGCGTTCACGCCACCGGCGATCGACAGAAATGGATAGAAGAATGATCTCCTCGAGGATTCGAGGACGGTCTCCTCTGGCTATCTCGTCTTTGATGTGATCCGCCAGTCCCCTTCGGAATTGATCCACTAGGGCGGCCTCGTTCCAAGCCGTGTCTAGAGCATATTTCCGAAAGGATGTAACATACTCCTCGACAGGGTGTCTCCCTTGTCTTAAGGCTCGGATAGCTGTTTGAGCGGTATCTGTCTTGAATGGGTCTCCGAACATCGTCTCCATAGAGGCCAAGAATGATAGCCAAGAGTTCAAAGTGGGATCTTGGGCATGGATCAGGGTATGGGCCCAAGTGCGTGCTTCTCCTGTCAGTAAGGTGATTACCATCTGAATCCTTACATGATCGTTGGTGTATGTACGGGGTTTCAGCGAGAAATACAGGAGGCAGCTCGTTATGAAGTCCTGGAACAGTTTGCGGTCTCCGTTGAAGCGATCTGGCATTGGGACCTCCGGTTCTGGGGTATGGACCTCACCACCAGAGGGCGCTGACGAGGCAAAAAATGACCAGGGAAGAGGTGGAGAAGGACCAGGTCTTCCAGCTTGGAGGTCATGTAATTGCGATTGGAACTGTGCCTGGGTAGACTGTACTTCTTGTAGCGATTGTGTCAGCGTCCCCATCTGACGGGTTAGGGCGGTCAGGGCCTCGGCCAGCTCCGCGGATTCCATGACGAGGCTCATTGATTATGTAAGGTTTTTTGGAAGTGGAACCCAGGATGCGGAGAGGAGGAAGGCGAGGACTGATATGCACAGGGCTAAAGGCTGAAGGAGGGTCTAGGCGTTCCGAGGTCAAGGCAGGCGGCAAGAATCGTGGTCGTGAGAAAGCTGAGGTCGGCAACGGGAAGGTCAATCAGATAAGGATACTAGGATATTTAGGGAAACAACAGGGAGAGCTCTTGTAGCAGAGGTACCACAAAATCAATGAGCGTCTTGCCTATGGTGTTCAGGAGTTTTATGGAGGAGTCAGGAGTTGGCTCCGCCCACCCTTCGCCCTGCCTCTCTGGTCTTTCCCTCCTCTGATTGGAGCTAGGAGGGGAGATTCCAGGGATCACCTTGGGCTCTACCCCGGCGGCTGAGGTTGAAGCCGCGCCCCCCCGCCGATCCGCCGCACACACGCAGACCCGCCCAGACGCCGACCACTTGAGGAACCTGCGCCATCTTGGATGGACGGAGGACCCCGCGGCGGCCGACATCCGGACCCTGCAGCCCGCGCATTCGGATCGGGGGAGCCGCCTCTCAACCTCCTCTCGTTCCGGAGGACGTCCTCGGGACCCGGGTGAGACAGCGAGGTCTGGGGGTCCGCAAGATGGCGGCCGGAACCTGACAGCTGACGGAAAGCAGCAATAAAGCATTAAAAGCACCAAGTTAGCAGCTTTAACATGACTGGATTACTCAGCTCCTTCTAGACATTTACTGGTGGTGGTTACAAACATGGTGAAAGTCAAAGAATGGTCCAGGAAGACAAGAGAAGAGGTGATTACTCTTCACAGGAAGGGCAATTGGCTATAAGAAGATGCAAAAGATGTTAAACATACCAAGAGAGACCATAGGAAAGCATCATCGCAAATTCAAGCAAAGGGCACTGTTGAAACGCTACCTGGTCGTGGCGAGCAGAAAAAGAAAGATGCTGACTTCGACTGCTATGCGCTACCTGAAGCGTAGAGTGGAGAAAAGTCCCTGTGTGACTGCTGAGGAACTGAGAAAAGATTTGTCAGATGGGTGGGTACTGAAGTTTCAGCTCAGACAATACGGCGCACACTGCGTAATGAAGGCCTCCATGCCAGTACTCCCAGGCGCACCGCCTTGCTGTCTCCAAAGAATAAGAAGAGTCGACTGCAGTATGCCAAAAGTCATGTGGACAAACCACAGAAGTTTTGGGATAGTGTTCTGTGGACTGATGAACAAAATTAGAACTGTTTGGGCCCATGGATCAACGCTATGTTTGGAGGAGGAAGAACAAGCCTATGAGAAAAGAACACCTTGCCTACTGTGAAGCATGGCGGGGGTCAATCATGCTTTGGGGCTGTTTTGCTTCTGCAGGTACAGGGAAGCTTCAGCGTGTGCAAGGTGCCATGAATTCTCTTCAATACCAGGAGATATTGGATGACAATGTGATGCAGTCCGTCACAAACCTGAGGCTTGGGAGACGTTGGACCTTTCAACAGGACAATGATCCCAAGCATACCTCCAAGTCCACTAGAGCATGGTTGCAGATTAAAGGCTGGAACATTTTGGAGTGGCCATCGCAGTCACCTGACTTAAATCCGATTGAGAACCTCTGGTGGGACTTAAAGAAAGCAGTTGCAGTGCGCAAGCCTAAGAATGTGACTGAACTGGAGGCTTTTGCCCATGACGAATGGGTGAAGATACCCGTAGATCGCTGCAAGACACTTGTGTCAAGCTATGCTTCACGTTTAAAAGCTAAGTACTAAGATTGAATGTCACTTGGGGTTTTTTCTTGTTTACTCACCGGCGCAAAGTGGAAGTGGAGAGGTAATCGGCTGCCCGCATGCTTGATCCGTCCGGCGCTCTCACTCATCGTGTTGGCCGGAATCTTTACAGACGACGGCACCGTCAAGTGCCACGGCCTAAGGCAGTCCCTACCTGTCCTGCTGACCCTGACCCTACCTGACCTCTCCTTGGTCGGGCGCCTTTGGGAGGTATCTGGAGAGCTTGTGACATCCACCGCCGGGACACCTTGCAAGGGGAAACATTCCTGTCTCCTGCCCACACCGGAGGAGTGATACCAGCCCCTTCTCCACGTGGCCTGGCCCTGTGAACCCTCAGTGGGACCCTCACAGTAACTGCTGGAGGGGATTCGTCCTGGCCTCTGCGGGGAAAGCGGAGTATTCCTTCAAGTGATTTTTCGGGACTTTGTTGATTGCTCCTTTTATTTTATAACTTTACCATTTTTATAATTTTTCTTGGGCGACCCATAGCGAACTACATATATATTTTAAATAGGCCTAGTAGTGCGGCCTATTACACTGCAGGATCCACGGAGACTCTGGTGACGAAACGAGCCTCTGACTTCACCACGTCGAGATGGGTAAGAAATCCGTCCAGAAGCTGGCAGAGTGGAAGGTGCCCGCCAGAGGGACATTCGTGAGGCTTTGCAGGGGGGTTCTATCTCAGGACTTGGGGCTTCCTCACTGACTTTCTCGCAGGGCGCTGGATCATCGGATGAGGGAGACTGTTACTGGCCTATACGAGGCATAAGTGGACAGCCTGATCTTGCCGCAACGCTTACCACGACAACGCTGAAGAAACCGGGCAGTGCTGCTCGGAAGAGAGCCCAGGCCAAACGCAAATTACAGGCGGTAGATCAGGAAATGTCCCGTCTCATTCAGCCGGTTGCCGCTGAAGTGCAGCAGAGCTCTGGGGAGGAGTCCTCTTCCTTGGACGGCGACTCTGATCCAGCGGTTTCTCGCTGTTCGGAGTCTAATCTGGTGCGGGGGACCCCGACCAGACCCCGTCGGGACGGATCTCAGAGGCAATCAATACTTGTCTCGCCTTCTTTGCCTACCCGTAACCCTGACCACCATGGCATAGCTGGTGAAGACACTCTTCCATCCACGAAGGGTGACCTCCGCAAATTTATGGACGAGATGAGATCAGTGTGGAGGGCAGAGGTGACTGCAATGCGAACGGAGGTAGCAGAGGTGCGTACTCAGGTTCAGGAGATGAAGGTGCAATCCGCTGAGTTGGTGACAACACATACACTGGCGACGCAAGTGGAAGAATTACGAACGCAGGTTGCTCTTCTGTCTAGGTCGGTGGAGACATTGGAATCTAGACACCGTCGACGGAACATTCGTATCCGGGGTATCCCGGAGTCGATCCCTGAGGCGACCCTCCTCCAGTATGTGAATCGCTTGGGAAGTCAGGTTGTGGGTCCGTCTCTGGAGACCCCGGCCATGTTCACTTCGGTCTACCGGATAAAGAAGGCCGCGACCGCCCCTTCTGATGCCTCAAGGGATGCTGTGGCGATTGCAGTGGATGTGGCGACTCAGACGAAGATCATGACGGCCCCGGGAGCAAGGGAGGTGGTGCGTTTCGAGGGATCGAGGCTCCTGCTGTATCGGGATTTGCCTCTTGTGACCCTTCTGGCACGTCGTCGATTCAGGGAAGTGACGGCCTTTCTCCGCTTGAGGGGAGCCAGATATCGCTGGGGTCTGGCGGGCTCCTTGGAAGTGTCACTGGGAAACTTTCTGCATGTCCTCACGGACCCCGCGGAGGCGTGGTCGATATTATCCAAGGCGGGACTCTCCCGAGACGAGACGGGGACTGAACCGGGATGAATAGCAGGACTTTCTCCGGTAGCAGTGCCCGATGTTTCACTGTGACTGACTTTATCTCCCTGCCTAATATGTATGAGGTGTGTGCCTTTTTTTGTCCTCCCCCCCTTTTTATTTTTATTTTAACCTTTTGAGACACTCTCTCGAGTGCCCTGACCTTGTGATTGGTTTCCTCCTTGGCCCCCACGACCTATTGGGTCACTGGGCTTGAGTCTGGACGGTCATATTTTTGGCCTTTGCCGAGTTGCCCCACACTTTTGGCCCTTGCCGAGTTGCCCCCTTATTATTTTTCACCCTCCTTGTTGACGTTCCCCACCCTTTTTTTTTTTTTTTTTTTTTTTTTTTTAGAGGCCCCCCCCGTTGGCGATGTTTACCCCCCCACCGTTATATATCTTATGTAGTCGACTTGTTGTCCTCGTTTTGATAGAATTTATGCCGAAGATCCCCGGATGGGGTATTTTTTCTTGCTTTAAACCGACATTTATTACTATGCTTTCTATAAAATTGAAGCCCTCGCTGACGTGAGTTGTACACTTTTAAGATGTTTTAGAGATTACTGCCGTCATCTCGACGATGTGATGCTGACTTTCCAGGATATTTTATTTTATTTTGTTTTTCTTGCTGATGTCTAGTTGATTTTTATCGTATTTAGCAGTGTTATTTTCCGCCGAGTATTATGGCCCTGTGAGGCCTAATGTTACTGTCTATATGACCTTTACTTCAATAAAAAATTTAAATTTCAAAAAAAAAAAAAAAAAAAAGAATGTCACTTGGGGGTTGAATAAAACTGATAATGATGTGAGCACAGAAAAGACATTTGTGGTTATTTCATTATAAATGTTATGTTATATTTGTCTGACCTACACGTGCCTCTTTGATTTAATTGTAAGCAAGATGACTGAATGATCAAAATCAATGTCAAACTGGCCAAAACACTCAATTTCAGTGGGGGTTGAATTATTTTGAACACAACTGGTATGCTACATATTTGCCATAAAAGGTGTATGGGGGTCCGGGTAGTGCCCTGGGGGACAGGAAACAAGGACAAAAAGTTTTTAAAAAAACGTTTTTAAAGGGACAGTGAGTTTTCCATGAAATAAGGGTTAAAAATAAAAATGAAAAATTCCTTCAAATATCGTGCCTAGGAGGTCCCCATAACCTGCCCGTGAAGTGGCGGATTTCTAGGATGTATAGAAATATGTAAAAACCAAAAAATGACATTTCAAATGACGGTAAATGCTTTTCCTTTAATCTATCCATAAACAACTGCTTAGGGCGGCAGTCTGTATGAAAAGAGGAGACATTTTCGGACACGCAGAAAAAGTTTACTGATTTTTTTGGCGGTGAAAAGCCGGAGGATGGAAACTTCTAGACCAAAAAGCTGATTTGGAAAGTGAGATAATGGGAGAATTTTTCTGGTTCGGCTATTTTGACCTAGAATTTTCCATTCTCCAGTCATTCTCCTGAGTTTCACCTTTCTCTGAATAACCCTGTCAGGGTTATTCAGAGAGCGGTGAAGAGCAGGAGAATGACTGGAGAATGGAAAATTGTAGGTCAAAATAGCCAAACCAGAAAAATTCTCCCATTTAGGCTAGGGTCAGACTAGCGAATTTTTAACGTGCGTTTAGGCGCACTTAATCACGGCCACACTAGCAGCAAATGACGGGCAATGACGGCCAATATACGAAGTACGGTTGCACGAAAGTCCAGCTGCGCAACGCAAGTGGAAAATGAACGCATTCTTTTGAGAACGCAGAACCGCTAGTACGGACGTACAGAGTGCGCTGCGTCCACTAGCGGCGTGTGTGCGTGATTTGGAGATGTCAGACCCTGCTCATGTCCGGCCAACATAACGTCCAGACACCCAAAGTTTCTTGGTTTGGATCCGTAAAAAATCACGCACAAAAATGCGCATCGTATGACCGTTTTCGTGCAATCCGTGAAAAAATACGGCAATGCGTTCGGATGCACTTTTTGACGGTCGCTGTGAAAAATGCGTTAGTCTGACCCTAGCCTTATCTCACTTTCCAAATCGGCTATTTGGTCCAGATTGTTCTCTTTTCCTGCCATTCTCCTGGTTTTCACCTTTCTCTGAACAACCCTGAGAGAGAGGTGAAGCCAGGAGAACTGGCAAGAGAAGAGAACAATCTAGACCAAATAGCCGATTTGGAAAGTGAGATAAATGGGAGAATTTTTCTGGTTTGGCTATTTTGACCTAGAATTTTCACTTCTCCAGTATTATTCTCCTGCTTTTCACCGTTCTCTGAATAACCCTGTGAATGTTTAATCCCGAGGTGAAAAATAACATTGCTTTAGATTTTTTTCAAACACCAGTTAAATGCAGCATATTAGGATGTTTTAGGGAAATTAATTCTCAAATCTCAATCAGAAGCAGACACCACCCCACCCTCAGTATATTGTACAATGTATCAAATTGATTACCAGACTAAAAACACCTGGTGTTATGCCCGTTTGTGAACAGAGGTCATTTAGAGTTGATAATCTTTCCACGTACACATTAGTTTTTAATTCAATATCTAATAAACTGTTGCTTATAATATTCTGCAGTAAAGAGTCTCTTTATTTCTAGATTTTTTAGTAGTTTTTAAAGCATTTTCTATACTTTTTTCAAAATTTCTTTTTTTTTTCGAACCCGAACCGAACACGCCCAAAATGTTCGAAATTCACAAACTTTAGAACTCCGAACCGTCTGAACCCGAACAGCTCATCCCTATTCATTATCAGCGTATAGATACTCGTATCATTATACAGCGCGGCGTGTTCATTATCAGCGTATAGATACTCGTTATCGTTATACAGCGCGGCGTGTTCATTATCAGTGTATAGATACTCGGTATCATTATACAGCGTGGCGTGTTCATTATCAACGTATAGATACTCGGATCATTATACAGCGTGGCGTGTTCATTATCAGCGTATAGATACTCGTTATCATTATACGGTGCGGCGTGTTCATTATCAGAGTATAGATACTCGTATCATTATGCAGTGTGGCGTGTGCATTATCAGCATATAGATACTCGGTATCATTTTACAACGTGGCGAGTTCATTATCAGAGTATAGATACTCGGTATCATTATACAATGTGTGCAGCATAATGGCTTTGAACGTTCCTCTGTTCTTGTTTTTGGTTTTTACAGCACACATTTGAGTTCTGTCAAGCATTCTGCTTTAATCTCTAGGGGAAAAGTCAGTAGTGTCCCTAGGGAAGGCGGGGGGCGGCCCGCACCGGGTGACACCACCCACTAGTATTTTACCAGGAAGGATACATTGAGATGTCACAAATTTTCCAGTATGTTCTGGGTAGGCAAGGCCTAGGCTGGCACTTTCCAGGGGGCGGCAAAAAAAAAACACCACTAAAGGGGTTACTCACAGAGCACCAAAATGACGCCAACATTTTGATGTTAAGTTGTTCCCTGCACTTTGGGGAACCAAATTTCCCCACCCTGCAGTGAATTCACCATTCACCGCAGGGTCCCCGAAGTGCAGGAAGTCGGCCGCCAAATGCCGCCGCAAACCAGTGGCCTGCTGTTTTCAAAATAACTACTGAACGAAATTGTCTGGAATTTACATATAAGGACCTATGATCGATAATAAAAAGGTCTGTTACAGAAAAAAAACACTATTAAGAAAAAAGGAAAAAAAATTGCCGCAAAATTACTAAAATATATAAAAAAAATCAATCAATAAAGAGACTTTTTACTGCAGATTAAAAAAATAAACAGTTTATTAGATATTGTATAAAAACGGGAATATTTTTAACATTGAAGCCTATGTGGTTCCCCTGAATAAATCTGCTGAATAAAACCACCGAACAGCAGGGCATTTCACTGACATTTCTCTGCTGTTCTCTGAATAGATTAACCATTACTTCTCTTGGGGAATTTGCACTGCCTTCGAACAGCACAGTACTTGCTGGCAGTTCGCCAAAATTTGTGTGTGAGCATATAACAGAGCTCCAGTGATGAATTTAGGAGAGGGGCGGGGGACAGGCTGCCCCAGGTACCAGTGATTATTGGGGTGTAATTAGGGGGTACTAGGAGGTGCCACTGTCACTGTGTGTCAGCTTTGAGCTGTGTTCTCAAACAACAAACAGTGGAGCAGGGCGTTTGCATTAGGAGAATAAAAATCACCCTCTCCTCCCTCCATAGTTCCTCCCCTGCCCAGCAGCAGCTCTAGGAGAGGAGATTGGGATGTGATTTGTGTGCAGAGAGAGAAGATGACAGTAAACGGCAGGTAAAGGGGGTATCAGCAGAATATGAAGCCCTGTCTGCTTACTGCTGTTTAAAATTGACCTTTCCTTAACCACCACTGCAATGATCAGAAATTTGTCACTGAGCTGCCTTGCTCCTGGTGAGGTCCTGCATAGAGGGGGCCAGGCTGCTTTAACTGCATCACCAGTGAATAGGCAGCCCAGGGTAAACAGGGACAGCGAAGAGGGAGTCTTAAAAAATGGAATAGTAAAGAAAAAATACCATAGCAGCATCTCATATCTGCAAAACACACACCCATTCTCTGCTCAGCAACTTCAATCCACAAAACCAGCCACCCAGCACTCACACACACCACTCCCACCACACAAAACCAGCCACCCCCACACACACACAACTCCCATTACACAAAACCAGCCACCCAGTGCACACACAACTCCCATTACACAAAACCAGCCACCCACACACACGACTCCCATCACACAAATCCAGCCACCCACACATACAACTCCCATCACACAAAACCAGCCACCCATACAACTCCATCACACAAAACCAAACACACAACCCCATCACACAACTCCCATCACACAAAACCAGCCAACAACACACAACCCAGCCACCAAAACTCAACTCCTGCCACCAGCCACCCCAACACACACAACTTCCATCAACAAAACCAGCCACATGTGTACTTTTGTTCATAGCATGAGAATGGATATGTTGTGAGTTTGCAAAATCACTTAAAAATAACAATTATTCAAAAAGAATCTACACTCGCATGATCCATCATCGGCAGATTCATAATATATCATTATTATATGTATACGTTATGTCCTGCCAGAATGCTATAACTAAAAATATTTTCGAAAACATTAAAAAAAGTGTGTGTGATTTATTTTTTTTACATTTTAAAGTTGGGGGGGGGGTGCCAAATATAGGATCTGCCCCGGGTGCCAAATGTTCTAGGTATGCCCTTGGGAAAAGTAATTCTATTGGTAGTGCATTGAGCGGAGAATATCGCCCCCAGCCAGGAGATGGTATGAGCATGGTAGGGAGTTGAGGGTCGTAGACAAGGAAGTGAAATACTCTATAGAAAATCTCTATGATGCACGAAGAGAGAGCAAACGCCTCCTGTATCACTGCCAGAACTAGAAGTTAAATGTTGTATTTGCTTTTACAAGAACACCGACTTAACAAACAGGCCTGTAACTGGAGCACAGAGTGTACTGTCAGTTGCTTTATTGCAAACGCGTAACACGTGGCGTGTTCATTATCTACATATAGATAAACAGTATCATTATGCAGCGCGGTGTGTTCATTATCAGCGTATAGATACTCGGTATCATTATACAGCGCGGCGTGTACATTATCAGCGTATCGATACTTGGCATTATTATATGGCGCGGCGTGTTCATTATCAGCGCATAGATACTCGGTATCATTATACATTGCGGTGTGTTCATTATCAGCATATAGATCATCGATATCATTATACAGTGCAGTGGTTCATTATCAGCGTATAGATACTCGTATCATTACACAGCACGGTTTCATTAGGTTACGACCCACCTTGAAAGAGGTTGCCGTGACGTGGCAGGTGGGCTTAATATTTAATAGCCATTCAAGTAACGTAAACTAAAATGTTTTGGTTTTTTTTCCATGGAGGCAGAGGAATGAGTGCAAATGACAAGCTTTTTTTCTTGGTATGTTTTATACATGAAGTGGGCTGGATACTTCTGGTTCACGCAGCCGCCGCCCAGGCAGGGAACAGTGCGCAAACTGCTTTTTGTGTATATTTTGTTGTATTCCCAGCCAGGTCATTTTTTGCTGCTGTCCCCTTCCGTGTTTTCTTTTTCAATCCCAAAGTGGAAATGTTTTGGTGAGGGTATAAATATAAACCCTTCATTCTGTCTTTTAGCTGAGAAGCAGCAGGAGGACACGAGGTTGCTAGTAAAGCAACTTTTGGTTTCATTAGGTTAGGAACCACGTTGAAAGAGGTTGCCGTGACACAGCAAATGGACTTAACACTTTAGTGGCGATTCATGTAAACTAAAACCTCTCTTTTATTTAACATGGAGCCACAGGAATGAGCACAAATGACAAATATCAGCGTATAGATACTCGGTATTATTATACAGCGTGGCGTGTTCATTATCAGCGTATAGATACTTGTTATCATTATACTGCGCGGTGTGTTCATTATCAGCATATAGATACTCGTTATCATTATACAGCGCGGCGTGTTCATTATCAGCGTATAGATACTCGGTATCATTATACAGCGCGGCGTGTTCATTATCAGCGTATAGATACTCGTATCATTATACAGCGCAGCGTGTTCATTATCAGCGTATAGATACTCGGCATCATTATACAGCGCAGCGTGTTCATTATCAGCGTATAGATACTCTGTATCATTATACAGTGTGGCGTGTTCATTATCAGCGTATAGATACTCGATATCACTATACAGCGCAGCGTGTTCATTATCAGCGTATAGATACTCTGTATCATTATACAGTGTGGCGTGTTCATTATCAGCGTATAGATACTCGTATCATTATACAGCGCGGCGTGTTCATTATCAGTGTATAGATACTCGGCATCATTATACAGCGCGGCGTGTTCATTATCAGCGTATAGATACTTGTTATCATTATACAGCGCGGCGTGTTCATTATCAGCGTATAGATACTCTGTATCGTTATACAGCGCGGCATGTTCATTATCAGCGTAATAATACTCGGTATCATTACACGGCGCGGCGTGTTCATTATCAGCGTAATGATACTCGGTATCATTATACGGCGCGGCGTGTTCATTATCAGCGTATAGATACTCGGTATCATACGCCTAATAGAGCTTGTGAACCCTTCTAAGTGCAATTCTTCCAAGTGAGGCACTTAGAGATATTCTGGAGATACTCTGGAGGTAGTCTGAAGTTAGACAGGAGGTAGAAAACCTACAAAAAGGTAAGATTTACTGTTTTAAATCCATTCTTTCATTTTATATTGGCAGGCTTGCTCCAGTGTATTAGCTGTCATGCATTTGTCTTTAGATCCAATTTTTGGAGGTTTGGAGGGTGCCTGATATGTAGGCAGTTCTCTTTATTGCAGCAGGAAATTGCCTGTTTGAAGTATGAGATTTGTAAATTATCTGTTAGACAAACTCAGGGCCATGACTGTTACAAAGCCACTGCCACAGAGGCCTCCTAGGAGCGGTAGATGGACTACTGTAGGATCTGGTAGACTTAGAGTTGCGGATAGAAGGCATGTCCCACAGTCTGTGGCTCTTCTTAATTCTTTTGAGGCACTTTCAGAGTGTACAGACGGAAGTAGGCTCAGACACCAAAGTTGAGGAACCACCTGTGACGTTCTGGGTCTCTGGCGCCCCCTCTGGCAGTAGTGGACATTGCTGCTTTTGGTTTATTTTTATTTAGTTCATTTTCTTGGATTCCAAGCCTGATTAGTACCTGGACTCCATTGGTTCACCCTGGACCATTTTGTATAAATGGAGACCACTCCCTTAGTAGGGTGCGGTCTCATTCATCCTGGATCAGTCATTCAGCGCATGTCTGGTTTGCCTTGCTCTAGATTCATCTATTCAGTTCAGTTAAATCTGTCTGTCTTCAAGCTCCTGTCTGGTTTGCCTTGGTCTAATTTAATCCTGTTCAGTCTGTCTGTCTTCCAGCTCATGTCTGGTCTTTCCCTGGTCTAGATTTATCCTGTTATACCTGTCTACCTGGCCATTCTGTTTACAGGCTCATGTCTGGTTTGCCCTGTTTTTCTTGCCTTCTTGTAGTATCATGTTTAGTTCTGCCTCCCATGTTTAATTCTGCCTCCCATGTTTAGTTGCCTATTTTGTTTATATCTGGTTTTCTTTATTTCTTGCCGTGAGGTTAAAGGCTCTGTTTATTGTATTTATGTTCTGTATTCCCTGCTCTTGGTTTAAGTTCTTGGTTCCTAGAATAAATGATATATATTTATTTTTCTAGTTCAGGCTCATGGTCTATTTTCACTGCTCATTAGGCTCACACCCCTCTCTGTCAGGTCAGGTCCCTGACCCCCATCGTGACACCACCATCTCCTATGTCTAAGGTATGCAAGACTGCAACCAAGGACAAAAAGGAAAAGGTGGGACTTTATAGAAGGCAATTGTTGTTGGGTGATTCTATCATAAGAGGGGTTGAGCTGGAGAGTAGTGGTTTGGTGAGATGTCTTCCTGGGGCTACTGCTCATAGAGAGAGGAGACGTATTCTCAATATTGTCAAACAAGCAAAGCAGGAAGGGGAAGTGGACATTCTAGTCCATCTAGGGACAAATGACTTGGCTAGCAATGAGGTTTCTGAGATTAAGGAAGATTTTTGTGTTCTTGGAGGTGAAATACAGCAGATTGCGTCCACTGTGTCATTCTCTGAAGTTCTGCCTGTGCATAACATTCAGGATAGGCAGATGCGCACTAGAGAATTTAATTTCTGGCTTCGGGAATGGTGTCGGGAGCAAGGATTTGGCTTTAATTGGAGCAGAAAGGAACTGTATATAAAAGATGGTTGGCATCTTAGTCATAGGGGAACATATGTTCTCGGTGAGAAGGTCAAAGGTTTCACAAAGGAATATTTAAACTAGGAGGGGGGACAAAAGGGTAAAAAACAATCTGCCCGATTGTCCCCCAAAACTAAATCGGAGGGTGCAAGCAACATGCGGGGTAAAAAATGACAAGCTCAGAGTCGTGTCTATAAATGCTCGCAGTTTAGTCAATAAAATCAATGAACTGGAGGCAATGATGGCAACTGAAAAAGTAGATTTAGTGGCGGTTACTGAGACATGGTTCAGTGAGAAAAATAACTGGGACATAACAATACCGGGGTACTCTTTACATAGAGAAGGTAGGAAATGAGGAGGAGTGGCCCTGTATGTAAAAAAACAACATAAAAACTAACCAAATAAAAGTGAGCGAGGTGAACATAGTCAGTTTGGGTTACGCTAACATTTGGTAATCATACAGTAGCTCGTGTAAGTGTGATCTATAGACCTCCTGGACAAGTAGAAGAGCTAGATAATCTGCTGTTTGAGGAAATAGCCAAAATGACAACGAAGGGGGAAGTTATTATCATGGGGTACTTTAATCTTCCTGATGTGAACTGGAAAACCAAAATAGCTGGGTGCACCAGGAGTACAAATATTCTAAACTCCCTACTGGGATTATCTCTAACACAAGTAGTTGAGGAGCCGACCCGTAAAGAGGCCATATTGGATTTAATACCCACAAATGGAGGGTTGGTATCAGACGTTGTTGTAGGTGAAAATTTGGGATCTAGTGATCACCAGTCAGTGTGGTTTAATATAAGAACAGGGATGGAGCCGCACCACACAAAAACAAAAGTTTTTGACTTTAACCCTTTCGCTGCTGAGGCTTTTCACACTTCTGTGCTGAGGTCATTTTTACCGGTTTTGCTCATCATGTTTAAACGTGTTTTGAAGGCTTATTTTAGTATATGACCCAGACATATTATATATCGTTCTTTCCGTCAGACTCGGTAGATTCATAATATGTCATTATTATATTTATACGTCATGACCTGTCTGTATATTATAACAAAAAATGCAATAAAATATGTATTTTCAATAATTTACAATGTGGAAAGTGTTTTTTTTTCACATTTTAACATGCGAGCAATTGCGGTTATATTTTGTATGGGGTGCGCTTGTTAAAAAAATTAGAGATGGGGTCTCGTTACATTTTTTTTTGGGGAAAATTACACGATTTTTAACAAACGCACCGCATACAAAAATCGTTAGTGCAGCATCATTGTTCACATTATAATTGAAATGGGAACAATATTGCTGCACTAACGAACCAAAAAAAAGAAAAAAAAAATGTTTATTTTTTTAATTTTTTTAAAAAATATTTTTCACAGTAGTGTTTGGTATCGTTGGAACGGCCATGCTCTGGCCGATCCAACCATACCAAACTTTAACCCCTAGCTGCCACGGATCGGGAGATAGGGAGATCTCCACAGTTAGGGGTTAACTCTAGGACTGGCGTCATCGTGCTATGCACGATGACGCCAGTCCTCAGGGGGAGTTCCCGGAGGCTTGGCCGACATCCAAGATGTCGGCCAGCTCCGGGAAAGGATCACGAACCGGCGCTTTTCAGCGCCGATTCGTGATCCGGCTCCCCAGGGGTTAATACCAGGTACCATTTGGAAGGGCAGGCTGTGCCCTTCCAAATGGTGCCTGGGTTAACCCCCGCAACGCCGCCGATCGGGAGGGAGAGAGGTTCGAAGGACCTCCCCCCCCCTCCCTTTCAGGTGCCTCCTCCGCACATGCGGGGGGGGCGCCTGAATTAGGTGTCATCGCGCTGCCGCGATAACACCTAATTTCATCGGCGGCGGTTCTGGATGCTGGGCTGACATCGAGGATGTCAGCCCGCACCGGGGGGGCAGCGATCGGCCGGAACCCGGCCGAAAGCTGACCCCAAAGGGAGGACGCGCTCGGCGCGTCCTCCGCACAGCAGGAGCCATGCGGAGGACGCGCTCAGCGCGTCCTCCGCATGGAAGTGGTTAAAAACAGATTTTTCGAAAATGAGATTTTGTGTGAATGAGTCATTATCAGACTGGAGAAGTTTAAAGGGAGTCCAGGAGAAATGGGGTTATTTAAAGGAGGCATTATTGATGCCACAGGCAATTGCATTCGGCTTGTTAGCAAAAACAAAAAGGGGAAGAAACCACTGTGGTACTCTACAGAAGTGGCCAAAATAGTGAAGAACAAAAAGATAGCATTCAATAATTATAAAAAAACTCAGAGTGAAGAAGATAGGCAAACCTGTAAGATTAGGCAGAAAGAGGCAAAGCAATTTATAAGAGCTTCCAAAGCACACGCAGAAGAGAAAATAGCTCAGTCAGTAAAAAAGGGGGACAAAACATTTTTTAGGTACATAAACAAGAAGATAAAAGTAAAACAAGGATTAGTTAGATTAAAAACAAAGGAAGGAAGGTATGTAGAAGAGGATAAAAGCCTCGCTGACTGCCTCAATGAATATTTTTGTTCAGTCTTTGCAGAAGAAAAGGAAGGAAAGGGACCGCAGTTAGGAGGAAACACTAAAGAGACATTTACATATGAGTTTACAGAGGAGGAGGTTCTACAGCAGCTGTCTAAAGACAAATAAATCAATGGCGCCTGATGGGATCCACCCTAAGTTATTAAAAGAGCTCAGTGGTGTAATAGCAAAACCGTTAACAGATTTATTTAACCAATCCTTGTTAACAGGAGTCGTCCCAGAAGACTGGAAATTAGCAAATGTTGTGCCCACTTACAAGAAGGGTAGTAGGGAGGAATCGGGGAACTATAGGCCAGTTAGTCTTACGTCAGTAGTGGGGAAATTAATGGAAACCATGTTAAAGGAAAGGATTGTTGAATGTCTAAAAACACATAGATTACAAGATTAGAAACAACATGGGTTTACCTCAGGGAGATCATGCCAAACTAATCTTATTGATTTTTTTGATTGGGTAACAAAAATAATAGACAAAGATGGTGGAGTAGACATTGCTTATTTAGATTTCAGTAAGGCTTTTGATACTGTTCCGCATAGAAGGCTTATCAATAAATTGCAATCTTTGAGCTTGGATTCCAATATTGTTGAATGGATTAGGCAGTGGCTGAGTGACAGGCAACAGAGGATTGTGGTAAATGGAGTTTATTCGGCGCAAGGTCTTGTTACCAGTGGGGTACCTCAGGGGTCAGTACTTGGACCCATTCTCTTTAATATTTTTATTAGTGATATTGCAGAAAGTATTAATGGTAAAGTATGTCTTTTTGCTGATGACACAAAGATTTGCAACAGGGTTGACGTTCCTGGAGGGATCAGCCAAATGACAAACGATTTAGGTAAACTAAAAAATGGTCGGAGCTGAGGCAATTGAGTTTTAATGTGGATAAGTGCAAGATAATGCACCTGGGGCGTAAAAACACAAGGCCTGAATATAGAACATTTGATACAGTCCTAACCTCAACATCTGAGTAAGGGATTTAGGGGTTATTATTGCAGAGGATCGAAGGGTAAGACTAAGTAGTCAATGTAATAGAGCAGCAGGAAATGCTGGCAGAATGCTTGGTTGTGTAGGGAGAGGTATTAGCAGTAGGAAAAGGGAAGTGCTCATGCCACTGTACAGAGCACTGGTGAGACCTCACTTGGAGTACTGTGTGCAGTACTGGAGACTGTATCTCCAGAAGGATATAGACATCTTAGAGAGAGTTCAGAGAAGGGCTACTAAAATGGTGTACGGCTTGAAGGAGAAAAGTTACCAGGAAAGGCTTAATGATCTTAACATGTACAGCTTGGAAAAAAGACGAGACAGAGGAGATATGATAGAAACATTTAAATACGTAAAGGGAATCCACAAGGTAGAGGAAGGGAGTATATTTAGAAGGAAACAGAGTAGCAAAACAAGAGGACATAGTCTTTTCAGCGCCGATTCGTGATCCGGCTCCCCAGGGGTTAATACCAGGTACCATTTGGAAGGGCAGGCTGTGCCCTTCCAAATGGTGCCTGGGTTAACCCCCGCAACGCCGCCGATCGGGAGGGAGAGAGGTTCGAAGGACCTCCCCCCCCCCTCCCTTTCAGGCGCCTCCTCCGCACATGCGGGGGGGGCGCCTGAATTAGGTGTCATCGCGCTGCCGCGATAACACCTAATTTCATCGGCGGCGGTTCTGGATGCTGGGCTGACATCGAGGATGTCAGCCCGCACCGGGGGGGCCAGCGATCGGCCGGAACCCGGCCGAAAGCTGACCCCAAAGGGAGGACGCGCTCGGCGCGTCCTCCGCACAGCAGGAGCCATGCGGAGGACGCGCTCAGCGCGTCCTCCGCATGGAAGTGGTTAAAAACAGATTTTTCGAAAATGAGATTTTGTGTGAATGAGTCATTATCAGACTGGAGAAGTTTAAAGGGAGTCCAGGAGAAATGGGGTTATTTAAAGGAGGCATTATTGATGCCACAGGCAATTGCATTCGGCTTGTTAGCAAAAACAAAAAGGGGAAGAAACCACTGTGGTACTCTACAGAAGTGGCCAAAATAGTGAAGAACAAAAAGATAGCATTCAATAATTATAAAAAAACTCAGAGTGAAGAAGATAGGCAAACCTGTAAGATTAGGCAGAAAGAGGCAAAGCAATTTATAAGAGCTTCCAAAGCACACGCAGAAGAGAAAATAGCTCAGTCAGTAAAAAAGGGGGACAAAACATTTTTAGGTACATAAACAAGAAGATAAAAGTAAAACAAGGATTAGTTAGATTAAAAACAAAGGAAGGAAGGTATGTAGAAGAGGATAAAAGCCTCGCTGACTGCCTCAATGAATATTTTTGTTCAGTCTTTGCAGAAGAAAAGGAAGGAAAGGGACCGCAGTTAGGAGGAAACACTAAAGAGACATTTACATATGAGTTTACAGAGGAGGAGGTTCTACAGCAGCTGTCTAAAGACAAATAAATCAATGGCGCCTGATGGGATCCACCCTAAGTTATTAAAAGAGCTCAGTGGTGTAATAGCAAAACCGTTAACAGATTTATTTAACCAATCCTTGTTAACAGGAGTCGTCCCAGAAGACTGGAAATTAGCAAATGTTGTGCCCACTTACAAGAAGGGTAGTAGGGAGGAATCGGGGAACTATAGGCCAGTTAGTCTTACGTCAGTAGTGGGGAAATTAATGGAAACCATGTTAAAGGAAAGGATTGTTGAATGTCTAAAAACACATAGATTACAAGATTAGAAACAACATGGGTTTACCTCAGGGAGATCATGCCAAACTAATCTTATTGATTTTTTTGATTGGGTAACAAAAATAATAGACAAAGATGGTGGAGTAGACATTGCTTATTTAGATTTCAGTAAGGCTTTTGATACTGTTCCGCATAGAAGGCTTATCAATAAATTGCAATCTTTGAGCTTGGATTCCAATATTGTTGAATGGATTAGGCAGTGGCTGAGTGACAGGCAACAGAGGATTGTGGTAAATGGAGTTTATTCGGCGCAAGGTCTTGTTACCAGTGGGGTACCTCAGGGGTCAGTACTTGGACCCATTCTCTTTAATATTTTTATTAGTGATATTGCAGAAAGTATTAATGGTAAAGTATGTCTTTTTGCTGATGACACAAAGATTTGCAACAGGGTTGACGTTCCTGGAGGGATCAGCCAAATGACAAACGATTTAGGTAAACTAAAAAATGGTCGGAGCTGAGGCAATTGAGTTTTAATGTGGATAAGTGCAAGATAATGCACCTGGGGCGTAAAAACACAAGGCCTGAATATAGAACATTTGATACAGTCCTAACCTCAACATCTGAGTAAGGGATTTAGGGGTTATTATTGCAGAGGATCGAAGGGTAAGACTAAGTAGTCAATGTAATAGAGCAGCAGGAAATGCTGGCAGAATGCTTGGTTGTGTAGGGAGAGGTATTAGCAGTAGGAAAAGGGAAGTGCTCATGCCACTGTACAGAGCACTGGTGAGACCTCACTTGGAGTACTGTGTGCAGTACTGGAGACCGTATCTCCAGAAGGATATAGACATCTTAGAGAGAGTTCAGAGAAGGGCTACTAAAATGGTGTACGGCTTGAAGGAGAAAAGTTACCAGGAAAGGCTTAATGATCTTAACATGTACAGCTTGGAAAAAAGACGAGACAGAGGAGATATGATAGAAACATTTAAATACGTAAAGGGAATCCACAAGGTAGAGGAAGGGAGTATATTTAGAAGGAAACAGAGTAGCAAAACAAGAGGACATAGTCTTTGATTAGAGGGGCAAAGGTTTAAAAGTAACACCAGGAAGCATTATTTTACTGAGAGGGTGGTGGATACATGGAACAGTCTTCTAGTAGAAGTGGTAGAGGCTAAAACAGTGATTGAATTTAAGCAGGCATGGGATAGGCATAAGGCTATCCTAAACAAAAGATAAATCCAGGTTAAGTATCCATTTAATTGGGCAGACTAGATGGGCCGAAAGGTTCTTATCTGCCGACATTTTCTATGTTTCTATGTTTCTATTATACAGTGCGGCGTGTTCATTATCAGCGTATAGGTACTCATTATCATTATACAGCGCGGCGTGTTCATTATGAGCGTATAGACACTCGGTATCATTATACAGCGTGGCGTGTTCATTATCAGCGTATAGATACTCGGTATCATTATACAGTGCGGCGTGTTCATTATCAGCGTATAGATACTCGGTATCATTATACAGCGTGGCGTATTCATTATCAGCGTATAGATACTCGGTATCATTATACAGCGCGGCGTAAGAGCGGCGTGTTTATTATCAGCGTATAGATACTCATATCATTATACAGTGCAGCGTGTTCATTATCAGCGTATAGATACTCAGTATCATTATACAGTGCGGCGTGTTCATTATCAGCGTATAGATACTCGCATCATTATACAGCGCGGCGTGTTCATTACCAGTGTATAGATACTCGGTATCATTATACAGCGTGGCGTGTTCATTATCAGCGTATAGATACTCGGTATCATTATACAGCGCGGCGTGTTCATTATCAGCGTATAGATACTCGCTATCATTATACAGCGCGCTGTGTTCATTATCAGCGTATAGATACTCAGTATCATTATACAGTGCGGCGTGTTCATTATCAGCGTATAGATACTCGCATCATTATACAGCGCGGCGTGTTCATTACCAGTGTATAGATACTCGGTATCATTATACAGCGTGGCGTGTTCATTATCAGCGTATAGATACTCGGTATCATTATACAGCGTGGCGTGTTCATTATCAGCGTATAGATACACGGTATCATTATACAGCGCGGCGTGTTCATTATCAGCGTATAGATACTCGGTATCATTATACAGTGCAGCGTGTTCATTATCAGCGTATAGATACTCGGTATCATTATACAGTGCGGCGTGTTCATTATCAGCGTATAGATACTCGGCATCATTATACAGCGCAGCGTGTTCATTATCAGCGTATAGATACTCGGTATCATTATACAGCGCGGCGTGTTCATTATCAGCGTATAGATACTCGGTATCATTATACAGTGCAGCGTGTTCATTATCAGCGTATAGATACTCGGTATCATTATACAGTGCGGCGTGTTCATTATCAGCGTATAGATACTCGGCATCATTATACAGCGCAGCGTGTTCATTATCAGCGTATAGATACACGGTATCATTATACAGCGCGGCGTGTTCATTATCAGCGTATAGATACTCGGTATCATTATACAGTGCAGCGTGTTCATTATCAGCGTATAGATACTCGGTATCATTATACAGTGCGGCGTGTTCATTATCAGCGTATAAATACTCGGTATCATTATACAGTGCGGCGTGTTCATTATCAGCGTATAGATACTCGGCATCATTATACAGCGCAGCGTGTTCATTATCAGCGTATAGATACTCGGTATCATTATACAGCGCGGCGTGTTCATTATCAGCGTAATGATACTCGGTATCATTATACAGTGCGGCGTGTTCATTATCAGCGTATAGATACTCGGTATCATTATACAGCGCGGCGTGTTCATTATCAGCGTATAGATACTCGGTATCATTATACAGCGCGGCGTGTTCATTATCAGCGTATAGATACTCGCATCATTATACAGCGCGGCGTGTTCATTATCAGCGTATAGATACTCGGTATCATTATACAGCGCGGCGTGTTCATTATCAGCGTATAGATACTCGGTATCATTATACAGCGCGGCGTGTTCATTATCAGCGTATAGATACTCGGTATCATTATACAGCGCGGCGTGTTCATTATCAGCGTATAGATACTTGGTATCATTATACAGCGCGGCGTGTTCATTATCAGCGTATAGATACTCGGTATCATTATACAGCGCGGCGTGTTCATTATCAGCGTATAGATACTCGTATCATTATACAGCGCGGCGTGTTCATTATCAGCGTATAGATACTCGTATCATTATACAACGCGGCGTGTTCATTATCAGCGTATAGATTCTCGGTATCATTATACAGCGCGGCGTGTTCATTATCAGCGTATAGATACTTGGCATCATTATATGGCACGGTGTGTTCATTATCAGCGTATAGATACTCGGTATCATTATACAGCACGGCGTATTCATTATCAGCGTATAGATACTCGGTATCATTATACAGCGCGGTGTGTTCATTATCAGCGTATAGATAAAGAGTGTTTGGCATAGTAGCTCTGAACATTCCTCTTTTTTCTTGTTTTGGGTTATTACAGCACACATTTGAGTTATGTCAGGGTCAGGCTTTCTGCTTTAATCTCTAGGGGGAAAAGTAATTCCATTGTAGTGCATTGAGTCAGTGGTGAATATCACCTCCAGCCAGTAGATGGCGTGAGCATGGTTGGGAGTGGAGGGTCATAGACAAGAAGGTGAAAAACTTTATATAAAATCTCTATGATGCATGGAGAGAGAGCAAACGCCTCCTCTATCACCACCAGCGCTAGTGGTTAAATGTTGTATTTGCTTTTTACAGGAACACCGACTACTAAAAGGCCTGTAACTGGAGCACAGATTGTCACTTGCTTTATTGCAAATGTGCAACACGTGGCGTGTTCATTATCAGCGTATAGATACTCGGTATCATTATACAGCGCGGCGTGTTCATTATCAGCGTATAGATACTCCGTATCATTATACAGTGCGGCGTGTTCATTATCAGCGTATAGATACTCGGTATCATTATACAGCGCGGCGTGTTCATTATCAGCGTATAGATACTCGTATCATTATACAGCGCGGCGTGTTCATTATCAGCGTATAGATACTCTGTATCATTATACAGTGCGGCGTGTTCATTATCAGCGTATAGATACTCGTATCATTATACAGCGCGGCGTGTTCATTATCAGCGTATAGATACTCTGTATCATTATACAGTGCGGCGTGTTCATTATCAGCATATAGATACTCGGTATCATTATACAGCGCGGCGTGTTCCATTATCAGCGTATAGATACTCGGTATCATTATACAGCGCGGCGTGTTCATTATCAGCGTATATATACTCTGTATCATTATACAGCGCGGCGTGTTCATTTTCAGCGTATATATACTCGGTATCACTATACAGCGCGGCGTGTTCATTATCAGCGTATAGATACTCGGTATCATTATACAGCGCGGCGTGTTCATTATCAGCATATAGATACTCGTATCATTATACAGCGCGGCGTGTTCATTATCAGCGTATAGATACTCGTATCATTATACAGCGCGGCGTGTTCATTATCAGCGTGTAGATACTCGGTATCATTATACAGCGCGGCGTGTTCATTATCAGCGTATAGATACTCGTATCATTATACAGCGCGGCGTGTTCATTATCAGCGTATAGATTATTATTATTATTATTATTCTTTATTTATAAAGCGCCAGCATATTCCGCAGCGCTGTACAATAAGCACAGTATAGACAGGGTTACAATACATTGAACAACATTTGACAGACAGTACAGGAGGAGATGAGGGCCCTATTCCCGTAGGAACTCACAATCTGGGAGGGTTGGGGTTGGAAACAGGAGGAGAGGACTGTAAGGTGAGAGTGATTGATGGTTGCATCAGTGAGTTGGGTGGTAGGCTTCCCTAAATAGGAATGTTTTAAGGGAGCGTTTGAAGGAAGAGAAGTTAGGGGAAAGTCTGACAGTACGAGGGAGAGCGTTCCAGAGAGTGGGGGCTGCGCGTGAGAAATCCTGCAGTCTATCATGGGAAGAGGTGATGCGGGGAGAAGCTAGGCGCAGGTCACTGTTTGACCTTAGGGAGCGGGCTGGGGTGTATTTTGATTAGTGAGGACAGGTAGTGGGGAGCTGAGTTAGTGAGGCTTTTGTAGGTAAGGATAAGGATTTTGAACTTAATTCTGCAGTGGATGGGGAGCCAGTGAAGGGACTCGCAGAGGGGAGCGGCAGAGACAGAGCGGCGGGTGAGGTGAATTAGCCTGGCGGAGGCGTTCAGGATGGATTGTAGGGGGAGAGGTGGGACAGAGGGAGGCCAGATAAGAGATTATTGCAATAGTCGAGTCGGGAGATTACCAGGGCGTGTATGAGTTGTTTGTGGCGACAGCGGTAAGAAATGGCCGAATTCTGTAGATATTACGCAGTTGGTATCGGCAGGAGGAGGAAAGAGACTTGATGTGGGGATGAAGGAAAGAGCAGAGTCAAGTGTAACTCCAAGACAGCGAACTTGGTTTGATGGGGAGATGGTGATACCCTCCACCGTGATCGAGAAGTCAGGAGGTGGGCGGCATTAGGAGGAATAAGTAGGAGCTCAGTCTTTGACATGTTGATCTTTAGGTGGTGGGAGGCCATCCAGGAGGAGATGCCAGATAAACAGTCACTGACTTTGGAAAGGACAGGGGGAGAGAGATCAGGGGTAGAGAGGTAGATCTGAGTGTCATCAGTGTAGAGGTGGTAATTAAAGCCAAAGCTGTTGATGATTTTGCCCAGGGAGGAGGTGTAGATGAAAAGAAAGAGCAGAGGACAAGGACAGAGCCTTGAGGTACACCAACAGATAGAGGCAATGAGGAGGAGGAGTTACCAGCAAAGGACACAAAGAAGGACCTGTTGGATAAATAGGAGTCAATCCAAGCAAGTGCAGTGTCACCGAGACCCAGAGAGTTGAGGGTCAGTAGAAGGAGGGGTGGTCAACAGTGTCAAAAGCAGCCGAGGTCAAGCAGGATGAGAATAGAATAGTGGCCGTGTTTTTTAGCAGTTAGGAGGTCGTTGGTGACTTTGGTGAGATACTCGGTATCATTATACAGCGCGGCGTGTTCATTATCAGCGTATAGATACTCGTATCATTATACAGCGCGGCGTGTTCATTAACAGCGTATAGATACTCGGTATCATTATACAGCGCGCTGTGTTCATTATCAGCGTATAGATACTCGTATCATTATACAGCGCGGCGTGTTCATTATCAGCGTATAGATACTCGGTATCATTATACAGCGCGGCGTGTTCATTATCAGCGTATAGATACTTGTTATCATTATACAGCGCGGCGTGTTCATTATCAGCGTATAGATACTCGGTATCATTATACGGCGCGGCGTGTTCATAATCAGCGTATAGATACTCGGTATCATTATACAGTGCGGCGTGTTCATTATCAGCGTATAGATACTCGTTATCATTATACAGCGCGGCGTGTTCATTATCAGCGTATAGATACTCGGTATCATTATACAGCGCGGCGTGTTCATTATCAGCGTATAGATTCTTGTTATCATTATTACAGCGCGGCGTGTTCATTATCAGCGTATAGATATTCGGTATCATTATACAGCGCGGCGTGTTCATTATCAGCGTATAGATACTCGGTATCATTATACAGCGCGGCGTGTTCATTATCAGCGTATAGATACTCGTTATCATTATACAGCGCGGCGTGTTCATTATCAGCGTATAGATACTCCGTATCATTATACAGTGCGGCGTGTTCATTATCAGCGTATAGATACTCGGTATCATTATACAGCGCGGCGTGTTCATTATCAGCGTATAGATACTCGGTATCATTATACAGCGCGGCGTGTTCATTATCAGCGTATAGATACTCGGTATCATTATACAGCGCGGCGTGTTCATTATCAGCGTATAGATACTCGGTATCATTATACAGCGCGGCGTGTTCATTATCAGCGTATAGATACTCGGTATCATTATACAGCGCGGTGTGTTCATTATCAGCGTATAGATACTCGGTATCCCTATACAGCGCGGCGTGTTCATTATCAGCGTATAGATACTCAGTATCATTATACAGCGTGGCGTGTTCATTATCAGCGTATAGATACTCGGTATCATTATACAGCGCGGCGTGTTCATTATCAGCGTATAGATACTCGGTATCATTATACAGCGCGGCGTGTTCATTATCAGCGTATAGATACTCGGTATCATTATACAGCGCGGCGTGTTCATTATCAGCGTATAGATACTCGGTATCATTATACAGCGCGGCGTGTTCATTATCAGCGTATAGATACTCGGTATCATTATACAGTGCGGCGTGTTCATTATCAGCGTATAGATACTCGTTATCATTATACAGCGCGGCGTGTTCATTATCAGCGTATAGATACTCGTATCATTATACAGCGCGGCGTGTTCATTATCAGCGTATAGATACTCGTTATCATTATACAGCGCGGCGTGTTCATTATCAGCGTATAGATACTCGGTATCATTATACAGCGCGGCGTGTTCATTATCAGCGTATAGATACTCGGTATCATTATACAGCGCGGCGTGTTCATTATCAGCGTATAGATACTCGGTATCATTATACAGCGCGGCGTGTTCATTATCAGCGTATAGATACTCGGTATCATTATACAGTGCGGCGTGTTCATTACCAGCGTATAGATACTCTGTATCATTATACAGCGCGGCGTGTTCATTATCAGCGTATAGATACTCGGTATCATTATACAGCGCGGCGTGTTCATTATCAGCGTATAGATACTCGGTATCATTATACAGCGCGGCGTGTTCATTATCAGCGTATAGATACTCGGTATCATTATACAGTGCGGCGTGTTCATTATCAGCGTATAGATACTCGGTATCATTATACAGTGCGGCGTGTTCATTATCAGCGTATAGATACTCGGTATCATTATACAGTGCGGCGTGTTCATTATCAGCGTATAGATACTCGTATCATTATACAGCGCGGCGTGTTCATTATCAGCGTATAGATACTCGGTATCATTATACAGCGCGGCGTGTTCATTATCAGCGTATAGATACTCGGTATCATTATACAGCGCGGCGTGTTCATTATCAGCGTATAGATACTCGGTATCATTATACAGCGCGGCGTGTTCATTATCAGCGTATAGATACTCGTATCATTACAGAGCGTGGCGTGTTCATTATCAGCGTATAGATACTTGGTATCATTATACAGCGGGGGTGTTCATTATCAGCGTATAGATACTCGGTATCATTATACAGCGCGGCGTGTTCATTATCAGCGTATAGATACTCGTATCATTATACAGCGCGGCGTGTTCATTATCAGCGTATAGATACTCGGTATCATTATAGCGCGGCGTGTTCATTATCAGCGTATAGATACTCGGTATCATTATACAGTGCGGCGTGTTCATTATCAGCGTATAGATACTCGGTATCATTATACAGCGCGGCGTGTTCATTATCAGCGTATAGATACTCGGTATCATTATACAGCGCGGCGTGTTCATTATCAGCGTATAGATACTCGTATCATTACAGAGCGTGGCGTGTTCATTATCAGCGTATAGATACTTGGTATCATTATACAGCGCGGCGTGTTCATTATCAGCGTATAGATACTCGGTATCATTATACGGCACGGTGTGTTCATTATCAGCGTATAGATACTTGGTATCATTATACAGTGCGGCGTGTTCATTATCAGCGTATAGATACTTGGTATCATTATACAGCGCGGCGTGTTCATTATGAGCGTATAGATACTCGGTATCATTATACAGTGCGCTGTGTTCATTATCAGCGTATAGATACTCGGTATCATTATACAGTGCGGCGTGTTCATTATCAGCGTATAGATACTTGGTATCATTATACAGCGCGGCGTGTTCATTATGAGCGTATAGATACTCGGTATCATTATACAGCGCGGCGTGTTCATTATCAGCGTATAGATACTTGGTATCATTATACAGCGCGGCGTGTTCATTATCAGCGTATAGATACTCGGTATCATTATACAGCGCGGCGTGTTCATTATCAGCGTATAGATACTCGTATTATCATTATAACAGTGCGGCGTGTTCATTATCAGCGTATAGATACTCGGTATCATTATACAGCGCGGCGTGTTCAATATCAGCGTATAAATACTCGGTATCATTATACAGCGCGGCGTGTTCATTATCAGCGTGTAGATACTTGGTATCATTATACAGTGCGGCGTGTTCATTATCAGCGTATAGATTCTTGTTATCATTATGCAGTGCTGTATGTGTTTTTATCTTTGCTTTGCTCTCACTGTAATAGTGATTTCATTCTCACCTTGATGGTCTTGGTTTGTAATTTCAGTCCATTTAGGGTGTTTATGGCTTTATCCGCATCATTGGGATCCACATAATTTACAAATCCGTATCCCAGACTTTGACCTGTGCAAGATAAAAGATAGTAAATAGTTAAGAATGTGTAGCAAGTTCGTGGATTCTCCCTAGTGATGGATACATGTTAACGTTCTTGCAAACCTCATATATTTGTTAAATGAAGTAATGCTGGTCGCTGGAATAATTTTTGACTAAACAGACAATGAAGATATGTTAATGCTTCCCAACACACACAGCATTTCCTCATTAACATTTATTATGTCATTCCTACATTGCCTTGGGTATTTTTCCTTTCACCTCTGTTCATATTTCCCAACATTTTAAATGTCCAAATCAGAATAGGCAATCCGCCATTTTTTTGGTTGGGTAGACTGACACTTACCCTAAAATTACCCATAACTCTAAATTAAGCCCTAACCCTATAAATCCTGGACACCAGGGGTTGCTATTACGTAGGAGTGACCTGATCCATTCTCAAGAGTCAGGATCTGAAACAGATCTAGTGTTTTTTAAGTTGATTGGGGAGCAGCTTGGGATGCAGCTAATGGTGTGCACAGTTTTCCCATTGGGAAGGAAGCTGCGTTTACCTCCCCCCCCCCCCGCACTAGCATTGGCTGCTGAGGAAATGGGAGGGTCCTGTATCAGATCTAGACTCGTATTAGCCAATCGCAACTTTAGAAAAACCCAGGAAGTACAAAGAGGCTGCTCGAGACATCCCTGCTTTAAGGGTTAGGGTTACTGTTACTCGTAGTTATTTTTAGGGTTAGGGTTATTCTTAGGATTATTGTTATTAACAGGGGTTAATAATAGATAATTTTGGGGGGAAATTCCTTTTTTTCCCCCAAACTTCTTACAACCTGACTTTTTCTATAAGGTAACATCTTATGAAATTGGTCAAATCTGTTCGATTTAATCTACATTCACCGTTATTGTTTTCTGAACTATCAGCCGATGACATATAATGGAGCTCTATTTTCAGATTGTAGGATCAATTTAAATCAGCCTGATCACTGAAATTTAAGGAGTTATTCACTAACCTTCAAATTGGCCCGAATTGCACCAAACAGTGAATTTCACCATTCGGTGCAATTTGGGCCTATCTATTCACATAGTTGTCCATTCAACAAATACAGGTGAATTAACAACGGAATATGGAGCAATTTGCCACAATTCGGCAGCACCAAAAATGTGCCATAGAAGACAATCGTGTCTTCTATTCACAGAATGCCAAATTGCACCAAAAGTCTAGTGCAATGCTCTGATTTTCAGTGTTTCAATCCGACTGGTTCAAACAGGAGAATCCCCTAGGTTTCGATGTAAAAACGTAATATCCTTTTACTACTTAGTTTTTTGACCATTAACAGGGTTATTCAAAGAGATTCGAAAAGTCAGCGCACGTTCAGTGACTTTTAGTTCTCTTCAATTCGGTTCCTTTTGCCGATCCCATTTCGGCGACCCTGCGGTGTATTCAGCAAGCACCACAGGGTCCCCGAATTGCAGGGAAAAGCTGCCGAAAACCCGGCGAAAACAACTGCAAAACCCAGCGAATGCACGCCGAAAACCCGCAAAAACATCTGGATTAACCTGCCGAAAACCACGAAAAAACCCGAGCAGGAGCCGATCGCAGACAGCCAAAGCCGAGACCGCGTGAAGTGAATAAATTAGAAAAACAGTTTGTATGAATGTTTGAAAAGTGAAACGCTGTTTGCAAAGAAACTACTGAGCGAAAATGTCTGAAATTTACATATGATCCAATGAATGATAATAAAGAGGGCTGTGACAGAAAAAATAAGTAAACTTAAAAAAAAAAAATTCTGAAAAATGCTTAAAATATCCTACAAAATCTATAAATAAAGAGACTCTTTACTGCAGAATTTTATAATGAACGGTTTATTCGATATTGAATTAAAACTGGAATATTTTTAACATTGAAGCCTATGGGATTCGCCTGAATAAACTTGCCGAATTAAACCACCGAATGGCAGGGCACTTGTTATTTTTTAAAAGACCTTTTCGTATTTTTTAGACAATTTCTTTAAAATTTTTAAAAGTCTTTGAGCAGTATTGCAATGTTGGTGCTAACTTAACCAGAGCTGTTGTAAACTTAAAACCTCCATAGGCTATAATGGCTCTGGGAAGTTTACAACAGCTCTGGTTAAGTTAGCACCAACTATGTAATATGGCCCTTTTTATTTTGTAACAGACCTTTTTATTATTTTTTAAATGGCCTTTTTTACTATTTGGACACATTTTGTATTGATTGAAACTCCCATTAAGAAAATAGGAGACTACCTTTTTTTTTTTTCCAGTTCGGTAGAATTAGCTGCTGCCAACTCGACAGAATTCAGCTGTTATTAGAGCAATTTGGTGATTTTCACCGACATCCGATAACTGCTTCAGCGACTCCAATTTTTGGCAAAATATGGTGACCATTCACTAAATAGTGAGAGCCCCATATTTTCAGCAAAATGGAATCGCCGAAGTGAGTCTAAAAATGTGATGATATATGATACACCAAAATTGCACGCAATTTCAGTACTTTGTGAATAGATCCTTTAGAGTATAATTGAATAAAAAATATCAAGTGCTAAAAGGAGTTGATAAATTGCTGTTTGGGTAGGAAAACGGAAAATCACACTGAAGCCCTAACAGTAACCCTATCCGATTCCCCCAAAAAATAACCCTGACCCTAAAGGCATCCATAACCTTAAAATTACTGGAGACCAGGGGATATTTTTAGGTTATGGTACAGATAACGATGGACAGAATACCCAATTTGTTCAGGCTTATTTCAGCCTGATTTCTTTTCTGAAAGGGGTCAATATTTGGATTTCAGCTGTGGTCAAATCATTCTTATTGAATAAGCTGATACTTAAAAAAGTTTTACCCTAACAATTTTTTCCGAAATACCATCCAATCAAATTAAATCAAGCCTTACAATTGAATCGTAGAATGATTTAAATCATCCCAATTGCTGACATTTTGTGTATTTTCGAGTGCAATCCAAGCATTTTCCGGTCTAGCAGATTAAGTTGAGGGCACACCGGCTTTTCTGTTGATAATCTTGATTAAAAATTCAGTTCAATTATTAGCACTCACACCTATACTCTATTGGAAATTACACTAGAACCCCATTTTTTACTATTAGTGTTGGTTTAGCACTAAAAACCTTTCACCTTAACCCTACTTATATTCTAAACTCTAAAAATAACCTTGACCCTAAAGGCAACCCTAACCCTAAAAGACCTGGACAACAGAACTTACTTTTAGGGTTAGGGTTACTTTAAGGCTAGGGTCAGACTAACGCATTTTTCGCGTTGTCCGTGAAAATGTGCGTTCGAAGAATGGACGTATTTTTTTCACGGAATACGCAATAGCGGTCATACGATGCGCAGTTTCATCCGTGATTTTGTACGGATCTTCAATAAAACACTTTGTGCATCTGGACGTTATGTTGGCCGGACATTAGCAGCGTCTGACGTCTCCAATTCACGCACACATGCCTCTAGCGGACGCAGCGCACTCTGTACGTCAGTACTAGTGGTTTAACGTTCTCGAAAAAATGCGTTCATTTTCCACTTGCGTTGCGCAGCCGGACTTTTGTGCGACCGTACTTCGTATATTGGCCGTCATTGCCCGGCATCTGCTGCTAGTGCAGCCGTGATTAAGTGCGCCAGAACGCGCGTTCGCACTGCCTCAGTCTGACCCTAGCCTTAGGGTTACTGTCGGGTTTAGGGTTACTTTCAGGGTTAGGTTTAAGGTTACTGTTAGAGTTATTTTTTATTTTTTCTTTACTTTTAGGATTAGGGTTACTTTCAGGGTTAGGGTTACTTATTGGGTTATGGTTCAGGTTACTGTGTAGGTTAGAGTTATTTTTAGGCTTTCTATACTGTTAGGGTTACTTCAAGGGCTAGGGTTACTTTTAGGGTTAGAGTTACTTTCAGGTTTACGGTTAAGGGTATGTTAAGGTTAGAGTTATTTTCAGCCTTTCTTTACTTTTAGGGTTAGGGTTATTAAAAGGGGTTAATTAGAGTAAATTTCAGGCAGAAAATCTGTTTTGTTTTTTTACCAGGCTTATTACCCAATTGATAATTTTCTAAAAGCGGGCAATTTTTGGAATTCGGCTGTCGCCAAATCCGTTAAATTGAACGACCCGATGCTGAAATAAAACATATAGGTTGAAACTAGCCGATATTTTTCTGGAATATCAACCAGATATAATTAAATCGTGGCCAGAGTTCAGATCAATTCAATAAAGTTAGAATGGATCGATTCGCAACGGCAGCTTGACAATTAAGAATTCAGATGTTTCGAAATTGCCGAATTCACTGATATTAAGACGAATTTGTATTCGGTTCGATTTGATTTGCACAAGTCTAGGGCGTAGGTTGTGAGTGATGGAATGCATGAAGGGGGCAATGTTTGAACATGGGGGCTTTGTATAATGAGTTGTGTGTTATACAAAGCCATTTACATGCGCAACGAATCAATGAATAAACACACGCATACTTACTCCAAACATATGCATACTATGTGTGCAAAACATATATACTCACCCCCTACTATATGTATTGCAGACATACAGTTGTGTTCAAAATTATTCAACCCCCACTGAAATTGAGTGTTTTGGCCAGTTTGACATTGATTTTGATCATTCAGTCATCTTGCTTACAATTAAATCAAAGAGGCACGTGTAGGTCAGACAAATATAACATAACATTTATAATGAAATAACCACAAATGTCTTTTCTGTGCTCACATCATTATCACTTTTATTCAACCCCCAAGTGACATTCAATCTTAGTACTTAGTACAACATCCTTTTACAGTTATAACAGCTTTTAAACGTGAAGCATAGCTTGACACAAGTGTCTTGCAGCGATCTACGGGTATCTTCACCCATTCGTCATGGGCAAAAGCCTCCAGTTCAGTCACATTCTTAGGCTTGCGCACTGCAACTGCTTTCTTTAAGTCCCACCAGAGGTTCTCAATCGCATTTAAGTCAGGTGACTGCGATGGCCACTCCAAAATGTTCCAGCCTTTAATCTGCAACCCTGCTCTAGTGGACTTGGAGGTATGCTTGGGATCATTGTCCTGTTGAAAGGTCCAACGTCTCCCAAGCCTCAGGTTTGTGACGGACTGCATCACATTGTCATCCAATATCTCCTGGTACTGAAGAGAATTCATGGTACCTTGCACATGCTGAAGCTTCCCTGTACCTGCAGAAGCAAAACAGCCCCAAAGCATGATTGACCCCCTGCCATGCTTCACAGTAGGCAAGGTGTTCTTTTCTTCATAGGCCTTGTTCTTCCTCCTCCAAACATAGCGTTGATCCATGGGCCCAAACAGTTCTAATTTTGTTTCATCAGTCCACAGAACACGATCCCAAAACTTCTGTGGTTTGTCCACATGACTTTTGGCATACTGCAGTCGACTCTTCTTATTCTTTGGAGACAGCAAGGGGGTGCACCTGGGAGTTCTGGCATGGAGGCCTTCATTACGCAGTGTGCGCCGTATTGTCTGAGCTGAAACTTCAGTACCCACATCTGACAAATCTTTTCTCAGTTCCTCAGCAGTCACACGGGTACTTTTCTCCACTCTACGCTTCAGGTAGCGCACAGCAGTCGAAGTCAGCATCTTCTTTCTGCCACGACCAGGTAGCGTTTCAACAGTGCCCTTTGCCTTGAATTTGCGAATGATGCTTCCTATGGTCTCTCCTGGTATGTTTAACATCTTTGCAATCTTCTTATAGCCATTGCCCTTCCTGTGAAGAGTAATCACCTCTTCTCTTGTCTTCCTGGACCATTCTCTTGACTTCACCATGTTTGTAACCACACCAGTAAATGTCTAGAAGGAGCTGAGTATCACAGTCATTTTAAAGCTGCCTAATTGGTGCTTATTATGCTTTATTGCTGCTCCGTGACATCCACAGGTGTTTTCAATACCTGATTGAAATCACTTGAATGAACCTCTGTTCTTCAGAGTGGTAGTCTTTAAGGGGTTGAATAATTGTGTCAATGAAGAATTCACAAAAGAAACATTTACTACTGTATTACAAAACCAATTGATGTCATTTTAGTTGCATATGGTTCTTTAAAAAGTCCTTGTAGGATTTCATTCTGAATACAATTACAAATGTACACTAAATGCCCTAAAACCCTTTACAGCATTGGGGGTTGAATAATTTTGAACACAACTGTATATATACTGTAGATACGTAATACAAATGCTTGCTAAATGAATACACAGGTACATCGTGCAGATATGTATTACATGTAAATTCACAGATAAACTTTGTACAGATATAAAATACACACACACATACACAATGTACAGATATTTTCTAAAAGTAGACATACATACCAATAGACACAACGCTGTCCTCTTACTACTAAATACAGAACTTTGTCGACAGCTGTCTTATTTGTACATTTATACTTGCTAAACACATATACACTAGTGATGAGCCGAACACCCCCGTGTTCGATTCGCATTCGAACTCAAACAATTTCAAAAGTTCGAGTTCGAACTCGAACACAAACTGAACTCAGTGCAAGTCAGTGGGACTCGAAAGTTCGATTTTTTTTTAGAGTGCCCTCCAAGAGGGCATATATGCAAGATATTTGCCTTAAAAGGTGTATGGGGGTGCGGGTAGTGCCGTGGGGGACAGGAAACAAGGACAAAAAGTTTTAATAAAAACGTTTTTAAAGGAACAGTGAATTTTCCATGAAATAAAGGTTAAGAATAAAAACGAAAAATTCCTTCAAATATCGTGCCTAGGAGGTCCCCATAACCTGCCCGTGAAGTGGCGGATTTGTAGGATGTATAAAAACATTTAAAAACAAAACAATGACATTTCAAATGACGGTAAATGGTTTTCCTTTAATCTATTCATAAACAACTGCTTGGGGCGGCAGCCTGTATTAAAGAGGAGACATTTTAGGACACACAGAACAAGTTTAGTAATTTTTTGGCTAAATTATGGTGAAACTTATGCAGGCTTTGGATGAAAGTAACAATAGGTGCTTTAAAATTGGGCCTTTAGTGTCGGCAACAGTGCCGTCACACCGTAACGCCTCTGTGGTATTGTGGAAGAGTGCAGGGTTGGACCCTGTGGTCAAATATTAAAATGATATGAATCTGTTATAGGCGTCAGTGGCAGTGCACCCAAATATTGTGCCTTTGGTGGCAGCAAGTGCCTTCACACCGTAAGTAACCCCTCTGTGGTATTGTGGAAGAGTGCAGTGTTGGAGGTTTTGGTAATGCAGAAGAGATCCGAGATCTATTCAGTTACATCAGCAGCTATAACAAAACCGGGTCAGCAAAGTTTAGGCACTTGTACTGCGCTACTGTATATGGTGAGAATCGGCGCACACCAGTAGCAACAGGAAGCAAACAGAACAGGCAGGGAATACACAGAGAGAACAGTCAAATGGCAGGCAAAGTCGGCAACAGATCGGGTCCTCAGAACAAGCAGGGTCAGTAACAAGTATTCAAACTGATTCGGTAAGCTAGCGATGTGGGAATAAAGGCTGAGACACACTGAGCGTGTAGCGACGCACAGCGTAGCGAAGCGAAGAGAAGCAAACATTTTGCAGGCTTGACTTCACTCCGCTCCGCCTCGCAGCGTGTCTACACTAGATTACGTTTGCTTCTCACCGCACTGGGCAGGAATCCGCTAACTAAATTAAGAAATACACACAAAACCGTTATATTTTCACAAAGCACATGTTATATAGGCCCTCACCAAAGTCACCAACGACCTCCTAACTGCTAAAAAACACGGCCACTATTCTATTCTCATCCTGCTTGACCTCTCGGCTGCTTTTGACACTGTTGACCACCCCCTCCTTCTACAGACCCTCAACTCTCTGGGTCTCGGTGACACTGCACTCGCTTGGGTCGAATCCTATTTATCCAACAGGTCCTTCTGTGTGTCCTTTGCTGGTAACTCCTCCTCCTCATTGCCTCTATCTGTTGGTGTACCTCAAGGCTCTGTCCTTGGTCCTCTGCTCTTTTCCATCTACACCTCCTCCCTGGGCAAAATCATCAACAGCTTTGGCTTCAATTACCACCTCTACACTGATGACACTCAGATCTACCTCTCTACCCCTGATCTCTCTCCCCCTGTCCTTTCAAAAGTCAGTGACTGTTTATCTGGCATCTCCTCCTGGATGGCCTCCCACCACCTAAAGATCAACATGTCGAAGACTGAACTCCTACTTATTCCTCCCTCCAATGCCTCCCCACCTCCTGACTTCTCTATCACGGTGGAGGGTATCACCATTTCCCCATCAAACCAAGTTCGCTGTCTTGGAGTTACACTTGACTCTGCTCTTTCCTTCATCCCCCACATCAAGTCTCTTTCCTCCTCCTGCCGATACCAACTGCGTAATATTTCCAGAATTCGGCCATTTCTTACCGCTGTCGCCACAAAACAACTCATACACGCCCTGGTAATCTCCCGACTCGACTATTGCAATAATCTCTTATCTGGCCTCCCTCTGTCCCGCCTCTCCCCCCTACAATCCATCCTGAACGCCTCCGCCAGACTAATTCACCTCACCCGCCGCTCTGTCTCTGCCGCTCCCCTCTGCGAGTCCCTTCACTGGCTCCCCATCCACTGCAGAATTAAGTTCAAAATCCTTATCCTTACCTACAAAACCCTCACTAACTCAGCTCCCCACTACCTGTCCTCACTAATCACCAAATACACCCCAGCCCGCTCCCTAAGGTCAAACAGTGACCTGCGCCTAGCTTCTCACCGCATCACCTCTTCCCATGATAGACTGCAGGATTTCTCACGCGCAGCCCCCACTCTCTGGAACGCTCTCCCTCATACTGTCAGACTTTCCCCTAACTTCTCTTCCTTCAAACGCTCCTTAAAACATTCCTATTTAGGGAAGCCTACCACCCAACTCACTGACGCAACCATCAATCACTCTCACCTTACAGTCCTCTCCTCCTGTTTCCAACCCCAACCCTCCCAGATTGTGAGTTCCTACGGGAATAGGGCCCTCATCTCCTCCTGTACTGTTTGTCAAATGTTGTTCAATGTATTGTAACCCTGTCTATACTGTGCTTATTGTACAGCGCTGCGGAATATGCTGGCGCTTTATAAATAAAGAATAATAATAGTAATAATAATAGGCAAAAAAAAGTTTCTACTGAATAAAATACATCACAAATTACTGTTAATTTAATAGGAATAGTATAAAAAAAAGGTAACCCCTGATTATATATATTATAGGGACACTGAGCGCCATGTATAGAGTAGGGATGCATTGATACCACACACAGACATATACGTATATATCAACACACAGACCTATATACGTATATATCAACACGCAGATATATTTATATACACCCACCCACAGACCTCAGACCATATATACACATGGCGGGTGGCATGTGGACAATCTCAACTAAATGCGCCCCCCCATTTGGCTGATCCCTCCAGAAGAAATGTTGAACTCGACAGAGCAGAGAATATATATAGAAACATATAAAAACTCTCATCTAAACTCTACCCCAAACTAGGTGCCCTGTACAGAAACAAATCCTGCCTGAGCCCCGCGGTAAGAAAGCAGATTGTACAACAAATGCTTATGCCAGCCATTGAATACGGAGATGTAGTGTATGCAGCCGCCCCACAAACACACCTCCAGAAACTTACTACATTGTATAACTCATTCTGTCGCTTTGTGCTACAATGTAACTACATGACCCACCATTGTGACATGTTAAAAGAACTAAACTGGCCATCACTGGAATCTAGACGCACCCTTCACCTTTCCAACCTGGTGTTTAAGAGCTTTTCTGGAAAGCTAGCACCCTACCTGAATATGCTGCTTCCCCGGCAGTTCCTTCATCCTATAACCTCAGATCCAGGACCAGCACCTTACTTGCAATACCACAATACAAAAAGAAAATGGCTCGATCCTCATTTTCCTACAGAGCACCACAAATATGGAATAACCTCCCAGACACCGTCAAATCTTCCCCCAGTCTAAAGTCCCTTAAGAGCTCCCTATTAGCATACCTCAATACAAAATGCACCTGTAAACATGTAACATAATGACTTTATTTCCTCCATATTTATTTTTCTGTTAATCTGTGTATTTGGTCTTGTGTTAATATCTTGCATTTTACTATTTTGAATTTCTGTAACCACTCAATGTTCTCGAACCCAGGACATACTTGAAAACGAGAGAAATCTCAATGTATCCTTCCTGGTAAAATACTTTTATGAATAAATAAAATAAAATAAATAAACATAGAAAAATGTCAGCAGATAAGAACCTTTCGGCCCATCTAGTCTGCCCAATTACATGGATACTTTACCTGGATTTATCTTTTGTTTAGGATAGCCTTATGCCTATCCCATGCCTGCTTAAATTCAATCACTGTTTTGGCCTCTACCACTTCAACTGGAAGGCTGTTCCATGTATCCACCACCCTCTCTGTAAAAAAATGCTTCCTGATGTTACTTTTAAACCTTTGCCCCTCCAATCTAAGACTATGTCCTCTTGTTTTGCTACTTTGTTTCCTTTTAAATATACTCCCTTCCTCTACCTTGTGGATTCCCTTTACGTATTTAAATGTTTCTATAATATCTCCTCTGTCTCGTCTTTTTTCCAAGCTGTACATGTTAAGATCATTAAGCCTTTCCTGGTAACTTTTCTCCTTCAAGCCGTACACCATTTTAGTAGCCCTTCTCTGAACTCTCTCTAAGATGTCTATATCCTTCTGGAGATACGGTCTCCAGTACTGCACACAGTACTCCAAGTGAGGTCTCACCAGTGCTCTGTACAGTGGCATGAGCACTTCCCTTTTCCTACTGCTAATACCTCTCCCTACACAACCAAGCATTCTGCTAGCATTTCCTGCTGCTCTATTACATTCAAAACTTACCCTTAGATCCTCTGAAATAATAACCCCTAAATCCCTTTCCTCAGATGTTGAGGTTAGGACTGTATCAAATATTCTATATTCAGCCCTTGGGTTTTTACGTCTCAGGTGCATTATCTTGCACTTATCCACATTAAAACTCAATTGCCACAGCTCCGACCATTGTTTTAGTTTACCTAAATCATTTGTCATTTGGCTGATCCCTCCAGGAACGTCAACCCTGTTGCAAATCTTTGTGTCATCAGCAAAAAGACAGACTTTTCTATTAATACCTTCTGCAATATCACTAATAAAAATATTAAAGAGAATGGGTCCAAGTACTGACCCCTGAGGTACCCCACTGGTAACAAGACCTTGCGCCGAATAAACTCCATTTACCACAACCCTCTGTTGCCTGTCACTCAGCCACTGCCTAATCCATTCAACAATATTGGAATCCAAGCTCAAAGATTGCAATTTATTGATAAGCCTTCTATGCGGAACAGTATCAAAAGCCTTACTGAAATCTAAATAAGCAATGTCTACTGCACCACCTGTGTCTATTATTTTTGTTACCCAATCAAAAAAATCAATAAGATTAGTTTGGCATGATCTCCCTGAGGTAAACCCATGTTGTTTCTGATCCTGTAATCTATGTGTTTTTAGATGTTCAACAATCCTTTCCTTTAACATGGTTTCCATTAATTTCCCCACTACTGACGTAAGACTAACTGGCCTATAGTTCCCCGATTCCTCCCTACTACCCTTCTTGTAAATGGGCACAACATTTGCTAATTTCCAGTCTTCTGGGACGACTCCCGTTAACAAGGATTGGTTAAATAAATCTGTTAACGGTTTTTCTATTACACCACTGAGCTCTTTTAATAATTTTGGGTGGATCCCATCAGGCCCCATTGACTTATTTGTCTTTACTTTAGACAGCTGCTGTAGAACCTCCTCCGCTGTAAACTCATATGTAACTGTCTCGTTAGTGTTTCCTCCTAACTGAGGTCCCTTTCCTTCCTTTTCTTCTGCAAAGACTGAACAAAAATATTCATTGAGGCAGTCAACGAGGCTTTTATCCTCTTCTACATACCTTCCTTCCTTTGTTTTTAATCTAACTAATCCTTGTTTTACTTTTCTTTTCTCGTTTATGTATCTAAAAAATGTTTTGTCCCCCTTTTTTACTGACTGAGCTATTTTCTCTTCTGCGTGTGCTTTGAAGCTCTTATAAATTGCTTTGCCTCTTTCTGCCTAATCTTATAGGTTTGCCTATCTTCTTCACTCTGAGTTTTTTTATAATTATTGAATGCTATCTTTTTGTTCTTCACTATTTTGGCCACTTCTGCAGAGTACCACAGTGGTTTCTTCCCTTTTTTGTGTTTGCTAACAAGCCGAATGCAATTGCCTTTGACCTTCAATAATGCTTCCTTTAAATAATCCCATTTCTCCTAGATTCCCTTTAAACTCCTCCAGTCTGATAATGACTCATTCCCACAAAATCTCATTTTAGAAAAATCTGTTTTTTTAAAGTCTAAAACTTTTGTTTTTGTGTGGTGCGGCTCCATCCCTGTTCTTATATTAAACCACACTGACTGGTGATCACTAGATCCCAAATTTTCACCTACAACAACGTCTGATACCAAACCTCCATTTGTGAGTATTAAATCCAATATGGCCTCTTTACGGGTCGGCTCCTCAACTACTTTCGAATTCCTATGGTCCAAGTGAATTCATCACACCATCGTTCTTGGAATCTTGACTGGGATTCAGTGACTCTTTCTGAAAAGGTGATTGGGAAGCCAAGAATATCCCTACAGTGAATATACCTAGAACCAGGAGGGTTCTATCACATGTGAGTGCTATTATTTCCACCTATACACATGTGTTATTATATACAGGTTGCACTATGATGTACCTTTTGTGTTTTCTCTGAGGAACATTATAAGAAGAAGCTTCTGAAAGATCACGAATGGGACATTGACCTCATCCTGTGAAGGACATTGACATCGCTACACCATTTTTTATTTTTGTTGATTTATGTGATGGTTGAGTAACAAGGACCATAGGTGTATGAGCGATTTCCTACATTGATTCATTTATCAGCGCTGCCTATCCTTTTTCTGTTTAGGGAGTTTAGAATATTTTTACTCCTGGTGCACCCAGCTATTTTGGTTTTCCAGTTCACATCAGGAAGATTAAAGTCCCCCATGATAATAACTTCCCCCTTCATTGCCATTTTGGCTATTTCCTCAAACAGCAGATTATCTAGCTCTTCTACTTGTCCAGGGGGTCTATAGATCACACCTACACGAGCTACTGTATGATTGCCAAATGTTAGCGTAACCCAAACTGACTCTATGTTCACCTTGCTCACTTTTATTTGGTTCGTTTTTATGTTGTTTTTCACATACAGGGCCACTCCTCCTCCTTTCCTACCTTCTCTGTCTTTTCTATATAAAGAGTACCCCGGTATTGTTATGTCCCAGTTATTTTTCTCACTGAACCATATCTCAGTAACCGCCACTAAATCTACTTTTTCAGCTGCCATCATTGCCTCCAGTTCATTGATTTTATTGACTAAACTGCGAGCATTTATAGACACGACTCTGAGCTTGTCATTTTTTACCCCGCATGTTGCTTGCACCCTCCAATTTAGTTTTGGGGGACAATCGGGCAGATTGTTTTTTACCCTTTTGTCCCCCCTCCTAGTTCAAAGGTTTCACAAAGGAATATTTAAACTTCTCACTGAGAACATATGTTCTCCTATGAGTAAGATGCAAACCATCTTTTTTTATACAGTTCCTTTCTACTCCAATTAGAGCTATCATGGGACACAAAGCCAAATCCTTGCTCCTGACACCATTCCCGAAGCCACAAATTAAATTCCCTATTGCGCATCTGCCTATCCTGAATGTTATGCACAGGCAGAACTTTAGAGAATGACACAGTGGACGCAATCTGCTGTATTTCACCTCCAAGAACATAAAAATCTTCCTTAATCTTAGAAACCTCATTGCTAGCCAAGTCATTTGTCCCTAGATGGACAAGAACGTCCACTTCCCGTTGCTGCTTTGCTTGTTTGACAATATTGAGAATACGTCTCTTGTCTCTATGAGCAGTAGCCCCAGGAAGACATCTCACCAAACCACTACTCTCCAGCTCAACACCTCTTATTATAGAATCACCCAGCAACAATTGCCTTCTATCAAGTCCCACCTTTTCCTTTTTGTCCTTGGTTGCAGTCCTGCATGCCTTAAGGCATAGGGGATGGTGTTTCCTCAACTATGGTGTCTGAGCCTACATCTGTCTTACCACTACACTCTGAAAGTGCCTCAAAAGAATTAAGAAGAGCCACAGACTGTGGGACATGCCTTCTATCCACAACTCTAAGTCTACCAGATCCTACAGTAGTCCATCTGCCGCTCCTAGGAGGCCTCTGTGGCAGTGGCTTTGTAACAGTCATAGCCTGAGTTTGTCTAACAGATAATTTACAAATCTCAGACTTCAAATAGGCAATTATAATAATCAAATATATAATCAAAATTTCTTCTGGAGGGATCAGCCAAATGCGGGGGGGGGGGCAATTAGTTGCCAAAATGTATGTGTAATACAAATCTGGATATATATATTTATAAGAATATAGATATATATATCTTATCTATATATATATATATATATATAAAAAAAAAAACAATGCCTGAGACCCCCCGCAGCCCACATGCCACCCCCTCTACCTGGCTGAATGTATCTAATATATATAATTAAATACATTCAGCCAGGTAGAGAAAGAAAAAAAAGTTTTTATTTTATGTTCCTGGGGACATTTAAAAATGTCCTTGGATTTAATTTTTTTTAGAAATGTGTCGCCTTACCTTAGCATGGTGGTCAGTGGGGGCTCCCTGGATCCTGGTTTTTGGGGGGTCTGCCGTGGCCACAGGTGCAGTGGCTCCCTCCCTGCGCTGCCTGTCTCTGCCACATGCACCCAGGGGGCTAGCCCGCACAGTCGCAGCTCTGTCATCCGTCAGCCGCATGCTCCTCAATGGGATCCTTGGGAGGCCCCTGCAGGCTGCCCTCTACAGTGCCGTGTCTGCCTGATGTTTTAGTAATAAGAATGTTTTATCCCATAGGCTTCAATGTTAAAAATATTCCCATTTTAATTCAATATCTAATAAACCATTGCTTATAATATTCTCCAGTAAAGAGTCTCTTTATTTCTAGATTTTTTAGTATTTTTTAAGCATTTTTTATACTGTTTTCAAAAAAAAATAATTTTCGAACTTTTGGTGAAACGTCCCAAAAAGTTCGAAGTTCGCGAACTGTCGAACGGCCGATGTTCGATGCTAACTCCGAACAGATCGAACAAAACAGCTCATCCCTAATATACACCAAATGTAAGAGACCTTCTCTATCTCCTGTCTCTATAACTATGTATTACCTCTGTACTGCGGTTTTCCAAGAAAATATGTAGGTTTAATATTTAAATTTTATATTTTGAGTAAAGGTCACATATACATCGACATAAGGCCTCGCAGGGCCAGAATACTCGGCAGAAAGTAACACAACAGAATGCAAAGAGTCCTCTAGACATCAGCAAGAAAGAGGAAAATAATATAGCTTCGAAAATCAGCAACAAGTCAATTAAATGACAGCAATAAAAATTTTTTTATAAGAAAACATCTCGGGGAGCAAAAAGTCTCATCATAGAGCACAGAAAATAACATAAAATCATCCCCAAGTGGGGGGTCTCCTAGGAAAATAAAAATAAAATATGAAAAGTCTCAGCGTGTGGTCAAACCGAGTTCCTATAAAAGAAACAGTAGGTCATCGTCGAAAAAACAGGGCAGGAAAAAATAAAGGGCCGTTCTCAGCCTGTGTCCCGAAATGGAGGCATCTGCGAGGCAGGCAGGGTGAGGCAGAGTAGAGATCCAGGAATAGGCAACGCGACACTCCACCAGCCGGGGCATCCTGACACACCTCCCTCGCAGCCACAAGGGACAATTGCAAGCCCCACCATGACTCGGGCCAGTCCGTGAACCCCGGCCTCAGCAGCACACGTCAGCAGCGCTCTTGATCACGGCGGGCACTTCCTCACCAGCTCAAAGACCGTTTTTTGCTGGGGAGCCATTGATTTCCGGTCTTCAGGGTTAGTCACAGCCCGGGGCGCAGAAGTCCCACCACCAGCTCTCAATTTCAGGGGCCTGGACTCCATCCTTTTAGCCGTGGTACCTCTCTCAATACAGCTCTCCACGGTAGCACCATCAGGTAGGCAGGTCGCAGCCAAGTCCAGGGCCGCATTCAGCAAAAGTCTTGGCTGGGACGCCAGTGTCTTCGTAGCTCCCCGTCACAGCCATGGAACAGGTCTCAGTGGGGCACCCATCCGACGCAACCTTAACAAATTCCACCTCCCTCGGGGTCTCTGTCTCTAGACCACTCCTCAGGGACTCTAGCAGCCGGCGCCATACACCCCTCGTTACCAGGGCAGTATCGTCTTCCTCCTCCAGTATGCGCAGACAGGCATCCAGGCCTGAGACCATGGCTCCTTCATCACGATCGACGGTAGGAGAGCTGCCTCTCCATCTCCCCACAGGTACGACCGCCGCCCCCGTAAGACAACCATCAGTGTCTGCCATGAGATGGGGGCCCTCCATCTCCATGGCTCTTTGCGTATTCTCAGACTGGGGAAAGCGGTTCGACCAGTAAGGCAGGATGTTAGGCCGCAAAATGGCCACCGTCGTCTCGCTGCAGGCACGAGGTGGTGGCAGCAATCAAAGTCTCTGGTTCGGGGGGGGGACCAGACGGCTCCGGACTACACAGTACCGATGGCCAGTCACACAGGGACCCAGTAATGTAGCAAAAAGCGCATAGATAGTCATCTGAGGGTCCCTTTGTGGAGCAGACAAGCGGAGCTCCCTCGGGACACATCTGCTCCCCTTGGTAGCTGGCCACGCCCCCCGGAAATATGTATTTTTAACCAAAATGAAAAATTTTTAAAATATTGCTTGTGTGACGGAGCAACTGTACCCTAACTTGGTACCTCCATCCGTGGGCTCTCTTCCATGTAACAGTCCCCGGAGCAATCTTTCCTAACAGCTCCCCAAAACTTTAACCGCAGCTTAAAGAATGAGGCTCACCGTTGGAAATCAAACAGCAGAATGCTAGTTTATTCACCCATACAGATACACAGTCAAGGACTAACACCATTTTTATACAACCAAACAGATAACATCACAGATAAAATAACTGCACAGGACCTTCAAACAATGGACAATGGGATTTCCTGGGAGAAGGAGAAGGGGAGATGGAGAAAGCAGGTAAAACAAATTTTCTTATAGAGAGAATGTACACAATAGAGGGAGCAGGTACTAATACAGAGATAGGATACATAATAGAGGGAATGTACACAGTATACACAACAGGAGACTCTACAATAAATACAAGGGAATAACACACAGACATCAGTAATCTTTAGTTAACTGGCGGATATTTAAAACAGTGAAAAGACAAATATTTTTAAAAAGTCCACCAATTCCCCAATAGTCTCTTTCACAAGCCATAGTCGCTGAGCAGGAGGCTAGCCCACAGCCGCCTCCAGATGCCCCAGTGACGGTAGGTTCCGTCACAGCTTGTATTTTGGTGCATTGCGTTTTATGAAAAAAAATACTATATATAAAATGCTGTACTTGCTCTGTACATGGAAGGTGAGTAATGCACCGGCATTGTTCAATCTATACGTAAAGTGGGCAGTTTTTGAGAAAAATAATCTTGTTTTCATTTTTTTTAATACATTTTACATGCTCCTGTTTGGTATCACTGGTAAGACCAGACTCTGATCTGGTCAATGACTACTCACTCGACCTTTTGCAGTGTAAAGAGTGAAGATACAGGTGTCCAAAGCACCAAGCATATCTTGGACGAGGTGCTGTAAGCAGCAAGTTTAAAATAAATGTGTAAAAACTCATTGAGTAGTCACCTCCATACTTGCACCCAGCATGGGAAATTAATAGGTGAGTTATTGCAGTGCCTTTGTTTGCTATGTAAGTAAACGCAGATAATGCCACTACCTTGGAACAGAAGAAAAAAAAATTAAATTTCGCACATATTCTATTTCATTTTTCTACTTTTACACATTACATAGCCATACTTAGTATAAATTGAAAAGGTCAGACTCTGACCTTATCAACAACACCTCACTTAACCTTGTGCCTTGTAAAACGTGTAGAGGCAAGGGTACAAAGTACCCCTACCTCTCTGCGTTGCAGTGCACCAGCTTGAGTTTCCATGAAACTCACTGCTCCATCACCTCCACACTTGCTGCTGCCATGGGACATGAGAAGGTGAGTTATTGTAGCATCAATGTTCACTTTATAATTGAAAAATGGACAACAGTGCTGCTTTGGAACAAAACAAAAAAAATTATATTTTTATTTTATTACATTTTTATTTTTATAAATAACCTGGTAATTTTTGGAATCTTTGTAAATAATTTTCCAATGGTACTTCATATGGTCCTATCGGGCATATTCTACTGCAGATACAGTTGTCCAAAGGACCACTGCATCTTTTGTAAAAAGGGATATCTCTCCCTTCCACAGGAAATTCCCATTTCATTCTGACATCATTGCACCAATACACAATGACTGTAGGTGAGAGTGTAAAGGATTTCATAACCAAAATTATAAGTAATTGAAATATGCAATTCACTGCTTGTCTCCCCCCCATTGTCCTTAGGCCATCTGTCCCAAACCGCATTCATCTGTGTGTCAGCTAACTCCTGTCTCTGTTTTTGTTATCCATATCTGATTGTCCCTAGGCAAATTCTTTAAAACCTGTTCCAGATAACATTCCATGATTTCTATGGGTATCAACAAATGTGAAAAGAAGGTACTATATCTATTGATGTTATCTTATATGAAAGGAGTTGTTACACCCCTCTACACATGTTGGGCTCTATTAACTGCTTCGCGCAAAAGCGCACGCGCAGCGCTAGAGTTAAACGTTAACGCGCATAAATTAATGCTGGTATTACAATCCGAGCGCATTTTTTCATCCGTCAAAAAATAACGCGCGTAAAAAAGACGCACAAACACGCGCGCGCAGAAATCGGTGGGGGGACTGTTTTTTCAAGCGATTCAGCCAATCAGAATTAAGTACCACAATTGTCTCCCGTTAAGTTTTTGCGCCTGTCAAAATCAATCTGAGTACCGTAGATACTCGAGTATAACGTGACTCGAATATAACGCGATGGATAGAGATTTATTATGGAAATGAGAGAATATTCAAGACTCGAATATAACGCAAGGAGCAAAATTATACTGTACCGGTAAACAATGAAAATCCTTCCAGGTTCTGTTAACACAGTCAGGCTCCCCCTCAGGTCAGGGTGCTCTGCTCTAGAATGATTGCAGTTGTTACGAAGTATGAAGCCGCCGGCCACCCGTCTTCTTTACTAGCGATTAGATGGCCGGTGGAGGCGGGTGAGGTGAATGATTGGCTTAAACAGAGCATGCCCTCTGGCGTGATGGATCCGACCTCTTCCGAATCCGGGAGTTCCTGAAGTGTTTGCAAGCATCAGGGAGCCCGTATTCACTTCAGCAAGACTACCAGAACTCCCGGGGACGTGGGATCCAGAGCCAGGCAATTTTTTTTTTTTTTACAAGTGATGCAGATGTCTCGAATGTAACGAGACACCCCTTCAATTTTATGGTAAATTTTTGTCACCAAAATCTAGCGGTATACTCGAGTATCTACATGTTGCAGCAATAATAAAAACATGCACAACTTCTCAATTTTATTGTTTGGGTATGCGTAGAATGTGTAACTATACTTTGCTGTATTTTTTTTTCGGGCTGGTGTATTTGGTTTTGGCCAGGACGTTCAGATTTGCAGTTACCACCAATTTTTCAAAGACGTTAAAATTATGCGCACAAACGGTGTCCGTTAATATTTGCGCATAGATTGTAATACCATCCGCGTACCAGCGCACAAGCGCATTTGCACTCACAATGTTAAGTATAGGACACGCAACGTACATTACGCTCGCGCAGCGTTCGCACAGGTTCACCCGCGGTAGACATTAACGCGCATTTTTTTGTGCTGATATTGTTATACGACGTTCTGCGCAAAGGGTTTTTCCCCTCGCGTTAATGCATTTTTCCGCACGCGTTAACGTTTGCGCGTAGAAGTTAATAGAGCCCGTTATCTTTGTTTACGTGGCAATCTCTGATTGGCTAAGACATCAGCTCCTCCATGCTGCTTGTGAAGAATATAAATACTGCTCTATTCCTGAATACAATTTGAATTTGAAAGATATAGAAACGTGTCATTTTCATTTTCCATGAGCGCACTCATTCATTGCCTCCGTGTATGAGGGACCAGAACAGAGATCGGACACCTATAATCGAGACAGGGGGACACAAGGAGACCCCCAATAAGGAGAGACCTAAGAAGTGGGGTCACGTACTCAGGTGAGTTGAGTCTATTTTATTTCTCCTCTTACCTGTGTACTGTGATCCAACGAACTGTAGATATTGCCTCCAAACTCTCTACCTCTTGTTGTCTCCTACCTCTCTGTCATCTATTTTCTATCAGGAAAGGTGCCTTCTCTGTGGTATATTTGATGTATGAATGAGTGAATGAGTTATACCAGATGCTTCACGCTGACGGATAACTTTATAAGTCCAAGTGCCATCCTGCACCCAGCCAGCCAGCTGTGATGCGTAACGCAGAATGACCGGTTGTCACTGGAAAGCAAGGGATACTTGGAGCTGCGAGTGAATAAGGGACACTTAGTCGTGTCACTTAGTTGTGTCACAGTGTGCTTGTATATAAACCCACTTATGAGTCTCATCCATAGAGCATTGAGAAGTAGGATCATCTGACACATAAGCCAGGAAACTGGATAAAGTGAAAAACACCTTCACACACATTACTGCCCCCCCCTAGGTACCCCTCTGATCATTTTGCTTATTCTGTTGAACTTAGTGCTAGGGTACACAAGTCAGGACAGGTCAGGAACAGTCCTGTCCTTGTGCTAAGGCAGCACAGAACTGAGGCCAGGTCAGGAATAGTCCTTGTGCTAAGGCAGCACAGGAGTAAGAATAAGGAAAGGACAACCTGTAGGGATCAGGAAGAGTCCAAAGAGGTCTCTGGGTCCCCGGCACTAGTGCCGCGCCTGCTGAGCCCACTTGAGTTACATAATTTTATGGAAATGGGAACATCAAACAGTAAGACAGAGAAGAAAACCTATTTTTAAAGAAAAATTTAAAGGTCCTGCTGATGTACCAGCCTCTGCCCATGCCAGGACCAACAAGGCAGTAGTCCCTAGTCCACTCCATGGGGAGACTCCTCTGGATTTCGTTGTCCACCTTGCTGGTGGCTACTATGGCCAGCCCTTCTGTGACCTGCTGGCTGGATGGACTGAGGGTCTGAAATCTGCTAACCCGTTCCCTAGAACAGGGAGTATGGACACATGGCACATAAGTATGATCAAGGGTTTGTGTTTGGGGGATACTGAGGCATTCCCGTTCTTTAAAGGTGACCCTAAATGGAACAAGAAATATATGAAGGAATGCGGTCAAATGTGAGTCTGTTTATCTCTTTATTATGTACCCCCTTCTATGTCAAATCCCCCTCCACCTGCATATTGTCCTCCTGTACCTAATCTTCCTCCTGTTCCCAGTCTTTACCCTGCCCTTCCTTCCAATGTCCCTGTACTGGCCACTATTGCTTTATAACTACACAAGACAACGCAGTACAAAATCCCCCTGCAGTACAATTTTCCCCGAATATATCTGAAAATTCTTGGCTTCTGGTTATACCCCCAGACAGTCTGTTCCTATAGAGGCAAAAGCCCTAGAGAAGCGCGATGATGATTCATGGCCCGTATTGCCCATAGCTCACCAGCCCCCTCTCACTCCCACTCAATTTCAGTCTTCCTCACCTGCACAACCCGTATGCGCACAGGAACACAAATTAAAGCACCTCAATGTTTTAATGACCAGTATCCGTATTTACTTGCCGGAAATAATGTTATGAATATGCCTCCTGATATCAATACCCTTAATTCTATTATCAAGGGTGCCCCAATCCAGCCAAGTCACCACGCGCCAGAGTCCAATACCTTAAAAGGGCCACACAAGGTATACAATTCACTGCAGAAGATAATAGATTAGTTATCAATGGTGTTATGGGTTTTGACTCAGATAACTGGTTTGATTGGAATGCTTGTGAGCTACTCACTGTGCCTGTTGTAAATGCTCAAGGTGTTTTAGAAACATAGAAAAATGTCGGCAGATAAGAACCTTTCGGCCCATCTAGTCTGCCCAATTACATGGATACTTTACCTGGATTTATCTTTTGTTTAGGATTGCCCCTTTGCCCCTCTAATCTAAGACTATGTCCTCTTGTTTTGCTACTTTCTTCCTTTTAAATATACTCCCTTCCTCTACCTTGTGGATTCCCTTTACGTATTTAAATGTTTCTATCATATCTCCTCTGTCTCGTCTTTTTTCCAAGCTATACATGTTTTGCCAAATTCTAATGAGTACCCGCTGCGGACTCTGCCACAGATTGAAGCTATGTGGCAACAAGTGTTGAATAAATGGATACGTCTACATGGTGCTCGTCGGTCTATGGATGCTGCTATTGCTTGTAAATAGGAAAAATCTGAATCAGTAACTGCTTTTGTACGAAGGTTTAAAAAGAATTGGCTGGAGGAGGCAGAAATGTGTTTCGATGGTGATATGATGTATACTCAAACGCTTGTTAACGGTTTGTGGCCAGATGTGATGAGAGTGGTTAAGCAGACTATTGATTCGTGGCCCACACAATCTCCAGCAGACATTGATAAAACTTTATTAGTAAAAGATGCTGCTGGATGTTTTGATCGGACCTCAAGAGAGGCAGGTAGAAAAAGTATGCTACCGGGGAGACAGAGGCAGAGGTAGAGGGAAAGGAGTTGTGAGAAGAGGTGGCCAGAATTTCAGAAATGGGAAATGTTTTCAGTGTAATGCCTTAGGCCTTTGGCGTGTTAGTTGTCCTCAGAACCCTCGTAAACAGAACCCCTGTGACAAACCAAATGCTAACAATTCTGAATTCCGTGCCCAAGGTGTTCCCCATAGACATAATATTGACTGGCAGAACCAACAGCGCTAGGGCTGCCCAGAGGCTCACTCCCTCTCCCTTGTCAAAGTTACAGCCAATCCCCACCAGCTGCCCCTAGTTACATTGACTATTGAGGAACAGGTGACTCCTTTCTTGATTGACACAGGGGCCACAACATCAACATTGACTGATGACTGGTGTAAATGGCGTCTTGGACAGGCTGAGCAGTCTTCCATGGGAATTAATGGAGTTCTCACTGAAACCCTCAAGACCGCACCTTTGACTTTAACTGATGCTGCTGGCAAATTCCTCCCTTGCTGTCCTTTCTATGTCATTTCATCCTGTCCTGTAAACATGCTGGGTCGTGATCTACTAACTGTGCTACAGATTCCTATTTCTTGTACCTCTGACGGATCCCTCAATGTTTTCTCCCCTCTTTTTCCTGTTTCCCCAGCTCCCGAGCATCATCCCTCTTCTCTCCACTGTCCACACATCCCTGCCATTCCTGGTGTTTCTCACTATCTGTGGGCTTGAGATGAGTAGGGTCTATAGATTTCACCCCATTTGCCATCACCCTTCTTCCTGGTACACGCCCAGTGTTCCAGAAACAATACCCCTTGTCCCCTGCAAAGGTAGAAGGAATCAGAGATTGTATTGAACAGTTTGTGGCCAAGGGCGTGTTGCACCAAATTGTCTCACCCTACAACAAACCCACAAACCCTGTCCCCAAAGGTGAGGGTTACCGTTTCACAAAGGATTTCCGCTTGCTGAAAAAGGTTGTGGTACTCCTGTCCCCCATTGTCCCCGATATCCCCTCTATTCTCACTGCTATCCCATCCACAGCCTCCCATTTCTCTGTAGTTGATTTAAAGAATGCGTTCTTTTCCATTCCTGTGGACCCGGATACACAGCTTCTATTGGCCTTCACTTTTGAAGGGGTTCAATATAGCTGGACACGCTTACCCCAAGGGTATATTGAATCACCTGCAGTGTACTCAAGGGTACTCCGTGAGCCCTCTGGTTCAGTCCTATTGCAGTATGTGGATGACCTACTCATTTGCAGCCCCGATTTGGTTGCATGTCAAACCGACACTGTTGCTCTGCTGTGCTATCTTGCTGCTCCAAAGTTGACTACCTGGGACTTGTGCTCACCCAAGGTTCTCGTGTGCTGTCTCCCACACGTGTACAAAGCCTGCTCGCATTGGCCCACCCAGCCAATAAAACTGACATGATGTCCTTCCTTGGCATGATCAATTTCTGTCCTCACTGGCTACCAGACTGCTCATTCTATGACAACATTCTCCGCACAGCCACAAAGAAGGACGCCCCTATTGCTATTGAATGGACTCCTCAAATGACAAATGCTTTTAAGCCTTAAAGACTTTGTTGGCATCCGCACCTGCTTTAGGTTTGCCCAATTACTCTGTTCCCTTTCACCTGTATTGTAGAGAAGATTGTAAAACCATGGCTGCTGTATTGGCCCAAGTCCATAGAGGATCCCTTCGTCCCACTGCATTTATATCCAAGGTGATGCCTCAGGTGGTCCAAGGAATGCCCCCATTTCTAAGATCACTAGCTGCCTGTGCTATGGCAGTCAAAGCTGTCCAGTCCATTACACTCAGCCACCCTACAGTCCTGCACACTCCTCACCATGTCCTCCAAGACCTTCACAATCTCACCACTCAACACTGTACTGCTCAGCGTCTCTCTGGCTATGAAACTATCCTCTTCTATACTTCTGGTCCTTCTGCTGTACTTAATGCATTACTGCGTTTGAAATGAGACACTGATGCGACTGTCCACCAGGAACATGACTGTTTACCATTGATTCATGCTGCCACCTCCCCCCGCCTCGGCCTATCCTCAACCCCACTGACAGGCCCGAATGTAAGATACATATGCCATCGCCCCTTTGACAGCAACTATCTGACAGGCTATGCCGTTGTTGAACTACCCTCCACTGTCCATGCTGCTGCTCCTATACCCCAAACATCTGCCCAGGCCGCTGAATTGACAGCTTTAACTGTTGCATGCAAGTTGTTTGCTAACCAAGAAGTCACTATCTATAATGATTCCAGGTATGCATTTGTTGTTGTCCATGATTTTGGTGCTTTGTAGCTCCGTAGAGGTTAAGTTCTGCTGAAGGTAAACCCATAGCACACTCATTGTTGATTGATATGCTCTTAGCTTCCATACTACTACCTACCAGGATAGCAATTGTGAAGTGTAAGGGACATGATTCAGGTAACTCGTTTATCGCTAAAGACAATAATTTGGCTGATGTCACATCCAAACATACTGCAGGACAAGCCCTATCTGCTGTGACCCCTGCCCCCTTGTCTCCTCCTCCATGACTACAAACTTCTTTTCTGCTTCTTTACTACAAGGGGCTTTACTAGATTAGAGGGGCAAAGGTTTAAAAGTAACATCAGGAAGCATTACTTTACTGAGAGGGTGGTGGATACATGGAACAGTCTTCCAGTTGAAGTGGTAGAGGCCAAAGCAGTAATTGAATTTAAGCAAGCATGGGATAGGCATAAGGCTATCCTAAACAAAAGATAAATCCAGGTAAAGTATCCATGTAATTGGGCAGACTAGATGGGCCGAAAGGTTCTTATCTGCCGACATTTTTCTATGTTTCTATGTTTACTACCTCCTACATCTCTCTTGCTGGAACTACAATCCACTGCTACCCCTGCTGACCTCTCTTTCTGGACATCTAATGGTTTGGAAAAGGATTCCTCTGTGGACTTACTGAAAGTAGCTGCACCCATTTTTTTTTTCTTTCCATGGTGTAGGCCATCAATCGGTAAAGCAAACCTTAAAAGCTATAACTATGTATTTTGCAGTACAGGATTTCGCAGATATGGTCATAGCACAGCCTGTTCTCGCAATAATGTCCAAGGTCCTAAAGTCCCCACACAGCACTTGCCTTCCCCCCCCAGTGGTGTAGCGTGGGGGGTGCCTCGGGGGTGGTCGGCCCAGGCGCATTTTTCGAAAGAAATTTGAACCAGTAATATTTTTCAGTAGGGATCAACAAGGTGTCTGCCAGTTTTGCCATGTCGGCGGTGACTTAGCACTCAGCATCCAGATGGGAGGACCAGGACAGAAATTTCTGGTCCTTTCCTGACTCCTTAACGCCGACATGAGTCACATGAAGCAGTGCAGCATTATTCGATGGAACACCCTGTACCATGCTTGTCAGCCCCCCTTGAAGCCCTGTTCCAGCCCCCCTGCCGCTGGCAGCCCTGCAGCTGCTGACCAGGGAGGAGGGAGGGAGGCACCTGCCCTGCAACACAATTTAAAATTCGGTCTCCACTAAGCCCCCTGGTCAGCTTCCCCCAGGCCACCAGCAACTCCACGCAGGTAGGCAACACTGTGTGACACCAGAGCAGCGTGACCAACACACACTGAGGGGGTACAGGGAGACAGTGACTGGAGGTTGAGGGAGAGAATGACTGGGAATACTGGGAAAAAGTGACTGGGGATACTTGGATAGAGAGAGAGAGTGACTGGGGGTACTGGTAGAAAGTGGGGGTACTTGGAGAAAGAGTGAGAGAGTGACTGCAAGTTACTGGGAGAGGGTGAGTGACTGGGGGGTACTGGGAGTGACTGGGGTACTTGGAGAGAGTGACTGGGTATAGTGTGAGAGTGGAACTATGCTAGGGTATACTGGAACAGGGTGACTGGTAGCAGTGGCGTAGCGTGGGGTGCCTGCGTGTTTCATTTTTTTATTATATCAGTATTTTGTTAACATACAATACTTGTGCTTGTGGGGTAAGGGGGTCAATACTCTACTGGTAGAAGGGAATCAGGGTGTGTTACCATTTCCACAGGTTGGGGGGGGCGCACAATTCTTGCCTTGCCCGGGTGCTGACAACCCACGCTACGCCACTGCTCCCCCTCTGGGCCATTCCAAGAATTACAAATCAATTTCACACATATGCCCATGGCCAGAGGAGGGTTGAAATTAGGGCTGAAACAACTAATTGAATAATCGACAACTAATCGATGATTAAAATATTTGTCAACTATTTCCATTGTCGATTAATCTGTGCCGATTAATCGTCCTGTGTACAGCACACACTGTTTAGAGTCAGACTGAGTCAAACGTAAATAACCTCAGCTTTGGAGCTGATTGGAAAACACGCGCCGCTGCTTACTAGGTATGATTTAGTTCTAGGGTTACGTCAGACATAACCAGTTTGTTTTTATTCCGTTTACAACAGTAGCAGAACTATAACACAAACAATAGGATACTGCCACTGGGTGAAGGAGCTTGTATGCCTGTGTTTTATCCTTACTTGATGCTGGATACTGTGCCACCACACCACCCTCCCTGCCACACCCTCTTTGTTCGGGAACTGCCATTCCCTCCCTTTGGTCTGCTCCCTTTCCCCAAACTCACTCCCCCACTTAGATCCGGTCTTTTGTCCATACCCATTCCCTCTCACACTCAGGTCAAGTCACTTGAGCAAAGTCACTCCCTTCCACCTCCAGTCCCTCCTCCCACACAGTTTGTTCACAAAATTATTTAAAAAGGGACACTCTATGCACCCTAACCCCGATTTCATGCTGACATCATGATCTTTGACCAAGTCCTTGTAGACACGTTCATTTGAGAAAGCAAACAGGGGCTTAAGCTGTGCATGCAGCATCAACCTATCCCTCTGACCAAGGACTCACATACCTTGTATCAAAAGTACACAATTTGCAAATGTACCTATGAAAGTTACGTACACTACACAATATTTTATGAAAAAAGGGGGAGGGGTTGTGGTTATTTATTTTTTTACATAAAATTCCTTGTAAGTAAACAATTTTTTTTCTATTTTTTTATCCGATGAATCGACTAATCGAAATAATAATCAGCCAACTAATCGATTATGAGAATAATCGTTAGTTGCAGCCCTAGTTGAAATACCTACTAGTGATAGTAGATAAATTTAGCAAATGGCCAGAAGCCTTTCCCACTACCAGAGAAAATGCTAGAACTGTGGCCCAAATTTTGTGCAAGGAAATAATCCCTAGGTATGGATGCCCAGTATCCATTGATTCAGATCAAGGCCTGGCTTTCACCTCTAAGGTGATACAACACATGGTATCTCTAATCAGGGCCAGCCCAAGCCACTGTGCTGCCTGGAGCGATGGATGAAATGCTGCCCCCCAAAAAAACATGGCATGTATGAGTGTATCACAGAGCTCCACAACAATCAAACTCACGGTAATGTGTCATGTGTAGCCTACCCATTAACCCCTAGAATGCCATTAATCAAGGGGGGGAATAAAATGTATACCTATGGGTGAAGCCTTTCCCTTAACCCTTAATGTACAACTAAAGCAAAGGAAAAATGAAAGTAATACACAATGTGATATAGTCTGACCGTTAACCCCTTCACTGCTGAGCCATTTCAACCCTGTGAAAAGAAAAAAAAGTTACGTTTTTATTATTTATGATTTTTTTTGTTTATTATTTTTACACTGAATATGGTCATGTTGGATATCATTGGAAAGGTCAAACTCTGTCCTTTCCAATGACACCTTGAATAACCTTGAATGTATACGATGCACGGCGGGAGATAAAGAGGTCTGAAGGAACCATGCAATAGATATGTTAAGGGTTATTAACCCAATGGGAGCAAGACATGTCACAATATAAATCAGCAGAAACATGCTAAGGCTGACTGATTACAGGTAGCCATGTTATCAAATATTAGCATTCAAACGCATTTATTGTATAACAATCATCAAAGAGTTGCAGGAAATAATAAGGGAGAGGGTAATTGCTCAAAAGACATCATAGAGTCCCATCAGAGGCGAGGACAACTCAAGCATACTGCGGACTGGCAATATGTGAGAAAAAGGGAGTGTAAAAATCAGAAGATCAGGGTGCGTCCAGCGTCCCAAATATAAATCAAGCAGTGGGGGAAGTGGGAATTAAAGAGAAAAATGGGGAAATACAAAGGCAGGATGTGGGGGTGATCTGTCTTCAGCCAGCATTATACAATGTAACTGTCAGGGCACACAGTCAGCTTTAGATTTCTCCATCCTGAGTGGGAATATGGAGACCTGTAGGGGTCAGCAGGGGTGGAAGGAGGATTTTTACATATACTGTGTGCCTGTGCTGTATGTCTGAATCAAGTGTTTCAGTGTATTTAATCTATGGGATCTCTGTGCTCTAAATCTGCTCTGATCTGTCAGTGTGTCCAGCCACACAGCAGCACTCCAGCTTCAAATGGAGTACAGAAGCAGCAGCAGCAGCAACACAGGCTGACAGCTAACTGCTTCCTCAGTGCAGACCTCTGAATCTCTGAGCTCCGTCCAGGAAAAGGAGGGGGTGCTGCTCTTCCAATGAGGTGAGTGCCTGCCCGAGGGAAATGAATGCTCAGAGCTGGGGCTGAGAGATTCACACATACAGATGGGATCTCAGTGTCTGCCAAAGATTTGAACTGTATCACGCTGGACAGAACTCCCAGTGCTGGCAGCACTTACTACATCTCAGCTCCAGTTCTCCGCGTTCATTTCCCCTCAATTACAGGAGCACAGACATCATTTTCTGCCAGTCCCTGTGGAGATGACAAGCCGCACACACATACCTTGTGCGGTGGTCTGAGGAGAGACGTGCAGCTGCCTGGGAGGATCCACCCACACGTGCTTTAACCCCTTCTCTCTGCCGCTCTTCCCCTGCTGCCCACATGTGTGGGGGCGCGGCCCTACAGCATTGCATCGGCCTCCGGCAGCAAAAATTATACTTGCGCCTGGAAAAAAGTGCAGTGCCGGCAAAAATATGCTGCCCCCTCACCCCCCCAGATTTTGTTGCTAAGAGCAGGTGCTCCACCGTGCACCATAGTCGGGCTGGCCCTGTTTCTAAGGGCCATACAGTGGAAATTCAAATATCCTTACCATCCCCAGAGCTCTGGTTTAGTGGAAAGCATGAACCGCACAATTAAAGATAAGATCTGGAAAGCTACTGAAGGGACCTTCCGTAGTTGGCCGGATTATCTGCCAGCTATTCTTGCAGAAATCCGTATGACTTCTAATAAAAAACACAATTTTCCCCATTTGAGATTTTAATGGGACGCCCTTTTCCAACTCCATGGGCTAGCCAGGGATCACAGATTATGCTCCCTGGTGACCTTCAGGAATTACAGGAGACATATGTAACCCAGTTGATTAAAACGATGAACAGTACCTAGAGTGATGTGTCTTGTCCTTTTCCTCCTCTTTCCAGTGAACCAACACACCCATTCAAGCCAGGAGATCAAGTCCTCGTGAAAGCCCTGCATCGCCACAAGATGTTGGAACCCCCATATGGACCACCCACCGCTGTGATTGCTGTGACCTGGACCGCTATGCTGACCAGTGATACCCCAGCTTACATGGTCGATGTCCTTCGGGGGCCCTGGACTCCCCTAGGCCCAAATGTGGGTACGCCTGGCCCCCGATATACTGGGTAGCTATTTTGGTTACTGCACCCCTGCTTACCCTCTTTTATATAGTGCAACGCCTAACCAGGTCCTGAGCCTGGAAGGGAAGCCGATGGTCCCTTGGACCCACAAATGATTAGTGTGGGAAGAATCCCAAGTTAACTATCCCATGGAAACTATTCTCACCTTAGTCTTACCTTTATATTTTGTGTTTATTATTTGTCAACGTTGTGACAAAAGAAGGGATTGTAAAGGATTTCATAACCAAAATTATAAGTAATTGAAATATGCATTCACTGCTTGTCTCTCCCCCCCATTGTCCTTAGGCCATCTGTCCCAAACCGCATTCCTCGGTGTGCCAGCTAACTCCTGTCTCTGTTTTTGTTATCCATATCTGATTGTCCCACCCGATCATGTCCCTAGGAAAATTCATTAAAACCTTTTCCAGAAAACATTCCATGATTTCTATGGGTATCAACAAATGTGAAAAGAAGGTACTATATCTATTGATGTTATCGTATATGAAAGGAGTTGCTACACCCCTCTACACATGTTATCTTTGTATACGTGGCAATCTCTGATTGGCTAAGACGTCAGCTCCTCCATGCTGCTTGTGATGAATATAAATACTGCTTTATTCCTGAATACAATTTGAATTTGAAAGACATAGAAGCGTGTCTGTGTCATTTTTATTTTCCATGAGCGTGCTCATTCATTGCCTCCATGTATGAGGGATCAGAACAGAGATTGGACACCTGTAATCGAGATAGGGGGACACAAGGAGACCCCCAATAAGGAGAGAGCTATCAGAGAGTAAGTACCACAGCGAAGGCGGATATCCAAGATGTCAGCCCGCTGTGAAAAAAGACTGCATTCGGCACTGGATCAGTGCTGACCTGTGGTACTTGAACAACGTGCTGATGTTTGAAATCCCATCTACTGAGTGACAGCTGAGTGGGTGGAAGAAACTCTGTGCTTCACACAGCTGTACCAGCCTAATGGGGCTGGAGGGAGGGGGAAGGAGGAGGCACTCCACTCAGCCTGACTACATTAATTAGGTAAAATGGTCAGGGTGCGTAGAATTCCTTTAAGATATTAGAATAAACAGTTAATACAATAACTTGGGGTGGTGGTAAATACATGACTAATGTAGAGGAGTTTGGTGCTAGTTGGCCGAGGGCTACCAGTGAAGCAACTGTCCCCTGGGTCAAAAGAATGGTTTGTGACACCATTCTTCTTCTGATTACTGTTTGTGTGAGGTGCATGGGGCTGTCTAATCTCTTTATACATAGCACAGCAGGAGAAAGGCTTTAATAGGTTTAATTTACTCATTTATAATAGAGATAAATGCAGTATGTTATACTATACATACTAAATGCAAATTCTATTATGGTAATGTGTCCTGTTTGTTTTTACATTACTGTTTAAAATGTTTATAAAATTCTCAAAGGGTGGCATGGATTTAATGGCTCAGTCTGCTCTCAAAAGGACTATTCAATTGCATTTGCCTCCCCAGGTCAAAATTTGCCAGCAACAACTGGGTACTTATTTTTTACACTTGCAAGTGAAAACTGTACATAAGTACAATCATGGGTCCACACTTTTGCCACTTGTTTTCTTTTTTACTCTTATTCCCCTGTGTAAGTCTCTTTCCTACCTTGCTTTTTGGATTTATGCTGCCACATTTGTTCACAAAACTTGTAATATGTCTAGATTTGACTGCTGGATTGCAATAGTAAGTAAATAATCTCCAATACTTCCATGCTTAGTGATCAGTCTTGTCATTTGTCAACCTACTGAGACTCCTTGCTTGAACCTCTTATGTGCTTTCAGTTTCAATCTGTAAACGCAAGTGCAAAATGCGACCCCTGTTCAGATCAGTTGATTGTGCCATGCCACAGGGAGCTGGCCATAGAATAGTCTTATTTAAGGTTACTCAGTTAATATGAGTTTAAAGGGTTGGTAGCCCTGAGGGTAGAACTGAGGTTCCATTGAGAAGGAAAACTTTTCTCTCTGGCTATGGTCAAGCCCACCTGGGAGGAAGGCAAATAGTCCAAAGAAAACCAAATGAGTTGTGTTGGACTGGGTATGTAAGGAGGAGACTAAGGGTCCATTTAACCCCCTGCATAAGAGATAACCCCTCTTTTTCTCTCTCTCTAACCTGGAGCCAACTCTCTGCAGGACACCAAGGATTGGCAGCATATAGCATGCGCTGTGGTCTTTAGATTAGATGGGGTTAAGTTTCCATTATAATTTCTGTAAATATATGTTGTACTAGTTTGTTCAGCTTCTGTAAATAAATATTGTTTGATTGTAGAAAGCAAGGAGTATAAAGTCAGATTTTATGTCTGGTGTTTAAGGTTGCTAGTGTAATTAAGTATATTATAAGATCACTCTTAGATTTAATGGGATTTTATAGATATATAACAATTACACAATAGAATACTCTTTGGAACATTAATGTTTTTATAATATTATATCGTTTTTATAACACAGTCCTGTACTATCTTTCACGCTTCATTTTAGATATGCTTTGGAGAATAATTAAACACTTCACCCACCTGTGATTTTGTCCCTGACCAACTTGCAGGACTCGATATCTCCAATGCTGCCAAATAGGCTCTTGAACTCCTCCTGGGTCATGTTCTGTGGCAGATAGTTGACTATCAGGTTGGTTTTGCTGTCGTCGGCCGCTCCGTTGGTTCCATTTAAGATGCCGACTGTGCCTGGCCCATTGCTGGCCTGGGTCTCCATGGTGCTAATTATCTGCTGGAGAGAAGATACAAGAGAGAGAGAGTGGAATGTCAGGTCTCATCCACATGTTTCCACATGACATCATCAATAAGTGACCACATTTCGGGGTCATCAACATTTCCGAGCCAGACACATTTTACATCTTCAATCGTGACAATTTATAATTGAGTCATTGAGTTTTTCCTGTAAACTATGCGTAATCACGAATTTATCACTGTATGACAACATCCACAATGACAGTAAACATGACACTGGAAGCATCAGATTTCGCCCACAGTTCCTTCCTCTTTATTATCATACTGATGACAAAATGGTTTCCACTGAGGTTAGTCCATTTTCCAGACTTTAGAACAAACACCTTCTGCTTGACCCTACTACGATTTGATCAGATAGATAAACAGTGTCCACTTTTTAAGGCATAATCATGGGGTATGTAGGGACTCATTCAGGGACAGAATGAAAAAAAAACTTACACTGAAAGGCAGACATAGAGAGTGCACTCTCTATGTCTGCCTTTCGTTGCAGAACAAAAAAGCCTCACAGCTAACATGGGTCACCCCCGATACTAAGAGAGTGCATGTGATATTTTTGAACACAATCTTTTTTTGATTCCATGTCCTGTTTCCCCTAGTGGGATTCTGTTTTTTTGTATATCATTCAGGGACAGACGGACAAGACTTGGGGCCCCCAGGCAATAGGAGATCTTGGGGCCCAACGTTGTGGGATTCTAGCATACAAGGAGGCCCTCCGCCTGACCTCTACATGCAGGAGCTCATTGCCATTGCGGAGGCCTCACCTAAAGGCAGCCAGCACTTGCAGTCATTTCAGTTAATTGTTCAGGGCATTGCAGCCCAGGGCTTCTACTCTGGACCTGTTGTTCCCTATGCATTCACAATCGTCAAAGGCACAGGGGTGGAAAACCACCCCTCTGCATCTCTATTCACTATTAAAAACAGTGGGCAAAATTAAAGCTGGTTTCTGATTCTATTTCCCCATGATTGTACTTGCACTGTTGTGGGCCCACGCTAAATGGACAGGCCTGACCAAGCCTTAGGGGGCTTCATGGCCCCCCCCCTAAGCCAGGGCCCTTGGGCAGTACCCTATTGCCCTAATGGTCAGTCCACCCCTGGACTCATTGCGACCCAATGGATTCATTGGGTTTCTGTATTTACATATTTTTGTTATTATTAAAAGAAATAATAAATTCTGTCACTAGCTTTTGCTTTTTCTCTAGCCCGGCCTCAAGCGACATTCTCAAAAATGCAATTGTACCTCTATGGCTGTTTGAAGTATTGACCTATATTTATCTTGAAAAATATCATACACCTAAAAAGTAAAAAAAAACAACTGTATCTTTAAAGTATCTCATAAAAAATACAGTTTGTATCTACCATCTGCTTTTTGTTTTGTTTGTATAAAAAAACAGGACATTTTTAAATTCCAAAAATAACAGCAAATATTTCTGGAAGAGACCAATGTTTTTATTGACAGCACGATGTGCTGTGCTGGCACCATTCGGATCAATATTGAGATCAATGTAAAATGTGCATCCATCTCTTTAAAAATAGTCATGCGTAAGTTACAGTAAATTGTCTTTATTTCATACTGATGGGATCCAGTGACATACCGGTTCAAAACACTTATTGATGCAAATCATTGATGTGTTAGCTCTTTTCAGCCCATGAACCACGGTTCTGTCAAAGCCGGTAGATTGAAGAATGACTGGATTATGTTGTTTAACCTTGAAGTGTTAAATAGAGGACACAGGCACAAATAGAGGGTTTGCAGATTGAGGGTGAAATGCCATGTACCTTTACAGACATACATCATGTTATTTGGGCTAGGCATGTGCAGAGGTTGGGGTGAACTGTTAATGGGCCGAGTCGATTTGGAGCCTGGACCATTGGGTCCACTCACAATCAGTTAGATGGTGGTGTAAAGCAAATGGTGGACCTATTACAACTTCCTTTTATCTTCCTATTGGCATGTACAAGCATTATATGGCCTTATATGGGTCAACTGGGAGAACTGTTGGTGGGCCAAAGGTTGATTTGGAGGCTGAACCATGCTAGGCCAATTACATGTTCGTTTTATCTCCCTTTTGACACATACAGTCATTATATGACGTTATACCAGCAAACTAGGAGAACTGTAAGTGGACCAAAGGTTGATTGGAGGCTGGATCATAGAGTCCATTACAATCAAGCAATTCATGATCGTAAGCATATGATGGACCTGTTGCGTGTTCCTTTCATCTCCCGGTTGAGACATACAGTCATTATATGGCCTTATATGGGGCAACTGGGAGAACTCTGTGTTGGCAAGATTGTTTCATGGACCGTAAGGTCCAATCGCAATCAGGCAACACATGATTGAAAGCAGATGTCAAACCAATTACCTGTTCCTTCTATCTCAGGTTGGTACATAAAGCCATTATATGAGCCAACTGGGAGAACAGTTCATGGCCCAAGAGATGGCTGGATGCTGAATCATAGGCTTCCAGCTCAATCATCTAGATCATGGTAGAAAGCAGATGCTGGGAAAGGTACGAGCTCCTTTAATGTTCCAAATGACATGTACAGTCATTATATGGCCTTATATGGGTCACCTGGGAGAACGGTGTGTGGGTCAAAGGTTATTTGGAGGCTGGGCTACAATTTCCAGGCGCGGTTAGCCAGATTGTGGTGGAAAGCAAATGTTGGGCCATTTAAAGGTTCCATTTATCTCCCTGTTTGCACGTACATCAATAATATGGCCTTACATAGGCTGAATGGGAGGACTATTGACGGGCCAAGAGTTGATTGAAGGCTGAACCATAGGGTTCAGTCACAATCAGTCAGATCATGGTATAAAGCATATGCTGGGTCAATTACAGGTTCCTTGCATTTTCCTGTTACCATGTTGGCACATACAGCCATTATATATGACTTTATATGGGTCAACTTTGATTTCTATGGTCTGGCCATGGCACATGGTCCCCTTGGTATTGGCCTGGTTTGCCCCATGACTAGTCTGGGCCTTGTATCCATGATCTCTTGCTACAATAAGATCATTTTTACTATAAATCGCAGCTCACGTCATGTTGATTCTCTGGTCAGCTATCGAGCAATAGTGAGAAAACTCGATGACATACATTACAATCACAGTAAAATGGGGAATTTCTCGAGTGATACGGATCAGGGACCCAAAACCAGAGCTCATTAGGGTTCCTGCCTGTAAAAAATTAATTGCGAACTAAAATGTAATACAGACGCTGTGATTAGGATTCCTTATCTTGGTTCGTTAGATCAGCATCCAAAAAGTGGGAATAGAAAACAGATTTAGGGAGAGGAACGATAGATTAACTCCTTGCACACTGAGGTAACTCACAAAGCAGGGCATAGCATCAATTTATATACCCTTAATTAAAATTAATTAAATTGCAATAGGCTGTGAAACAATGTATCATTCGGGAATAGGGAAGGTTGTAAGGGAGTTTATTAATTAGTCCACAAGGCAGTTATGGAGGATTAAGGATGTTTCTTGCTGATATCTGTGCACCAGAAAACATGCAGGGGTAAAAATACAGGATGCGCTGCCATTTCTCCTCTACCCACCGTACTCTACAGAGGTTGTAAAACCAATGAACATATCACTCGAGCAGAAAATATGTTTTATCTCTATTCAGTTTAAAATGGATATTTTTAAGCCGAGGCTCTGCTCTTTTATGAAGGTCGCAGTATTGTGAAGATGCTCTCTCTGTGTGCATTATGCTCCAACATGCTCCAGTTTCGATAGCCCATCTAGGAATCTGGCGCAGATCTCAATTGGGAGGAATAGACATGGGGGAAGCCTCAGAGATGGGTGGAAAGAAAACCTTGGCACCCCAGGAGAGGGGTCCATCAAGTATCCTGTTGGAATGACGCCTGATTAAAATGCCGATGACAAAATGAAGCCAAGACGAGGCACCGCGTGTAAGACAATGGCGAAAAATGACACGATCTTAGTCAAAAATTTATGCAAGCTTCATCGCTTTGAAGCACGTAGTAGAAAAATAGTAAATTTAATGATAGAAAACGGTGGAAAGAAGATGCGGCTTCACTTGCGCTCAGGAGCCGTTCAGACAGTAAATCGGTCCACCCCTGGCATAAGGCACAATATATACTGTGAATATGGAGATTACCAGCCTCTGTTCATCGGTAAACCTTGAATTTCCTCCTAAAAGCTTGGTAATTAAAAACAGTTGTTTCGCAGCCAATGCTACCATTGCACCAATGTGTAAAATAACCTTGAGCTTGTGTTTCGGAGCAGGGGATGCGGGTATTTCTCATTCGCTGGCAAATCTCTGGAGCTGGGGACTGCGGGAGAATGCGTAACAGCAGGGGGGCAGGGGGACGAGGGGGCAGCATCTGCCTGCTCTCCGTAATTAGCGCGGCAGTGGGAGAATAAGCAGGACATCTTTAATGAGATTTTAGCTGCATTATGCTTATAAGAGACCCTTCTCATCTTCCAGGGTGGGATTATACCCAGCGAGCGTTTAAACCCATTATCAGCTCAGCCTCTCTTCAGCTGGCGGGGAAGGGGTTAACTGCTTAAGGCAAAAAAAAAATCCTTTTCTTAAAATAATTTTATATTATTTTTTTTTTAAAAAAAATATCATATTTTCATTTCGCCCTAAATCCCTTGAAGCGATTCGACTAAAAAAAAACCCACAAAAAAACACACCATATAAATAAATAAATAATAATAAAAAAAGCTTGAAGAAGAGATGTCTTGGCTAGAGAGAGATTCATCTTCCTCCTGACCTAGATAGCATCCCATCAGGGGCTTGCGCGGTCCCTCCGCACGCATAAATGGGGGTGAAATTTTTTATTCTGCTTGCTCATCACTGTACGCGAGAGGAAAAGACCTTGCTTGCTGCGGAACCTCTTGCTGTGTAGCAATTTATCACTCCTCAGATGCGCTAAGATCACCTTATTAGCTGTTGTGGAATGGCTTAAATGCATCATATCCACGATAAATCTGAAGAGAAGACTATCCTCCTTGGCATATGCCAGCCTAAAGCCAGCTTTCATTTTTTTTCTATCGCAAATCCTATTGGCATAGACTGGTATACTTGGGATATTAGCGCGTTCTTTCGTTATTATTTATTTATTTATAAAGTATTTTACCAGGAAGGATACATTGAGATTTCTCTCATTTTCAAGTATGTCCTGGGTTCCAGAACATTGAATTGTTACAGAAATACATAGTAATAAAATGCAAGATATTAAAAACACACACAAATATACAGATTAACAGAAAATAAATATGTCAGAAATATATTCACTATGTCACATGTTTACAGGTGCATTCTGTATATAGTCACTATGTTACATGTTTATAGGTGCATTCTGTATATAGTCACTATGTTACATGTTTACAGGTGCATTCTGTATATAGTCACTATGATACATGTTTACTGGTGCATTCTGTATATAGTCACTATGTTACATGTTTACTGGTGCATTCTGTATATAGTCACTATGTTACATGTTTACAGGTGCATTCTGTATATAGTCACTATGTTACATGTTTACAGGTGTATTCTGTATATAGTCACTATGTTACATGTTTACAGGTGCATTCTGTATATAGTCACTGTGTTACATGTTTATAGGTGCATTCTGTATATAGTCACTGTGTTACATGTTTACAGGCGCATTCTGTATATAGTCACTATGATACATGTTTACTGGTGCATTCTGTATATAGTCACTATGTTACATGTTTACTGGTGCATTCTGTATATAGTCACTATGTTACATGTTTACAGGTGCATTCCGTATATAGTCACTATGTTACATGTTTACAGGTGCATTCTGTATATAGTCACTATGTTACATGTTTACAGGTGTATTCTGTATATAGTCACTATGTTACATGTTTACAGGTGCATTCTGTATATAGTCACTGTGTTACATGTTTACAGGCGCATTCTGTATATAGTCACTATGTTACATGTTTACAGGTGCATTCTGTATATAGACACTATGTAACATGTTTACAGGCGCATTCTGTATATAGTCACTATGTTACATGTTTACAGGTGCATTCTGTATTCAGGTATGTTAATAGAGATCTCTTAAGGGACTTTAGACTGGGGGGAAGATTTGATGGCGTCTGGGAGGTTATTCCATAATTGCGGTGCTCTGTAGGAAAATGAGGATCGAGCCACTTTCTTTTTGTATTGTGGCATTGCAAGTAAGGTGCTGGTCCTAGTTCGGAGGTTATAGGATGAGGGTACTGCTGGGGGGAAGCCATCTATTCAGGAAGGGTGGTGGCTTCCCAGAAAATCTCAAACACCAGGTTGGAACGGTGAAGGGTGCATCTAGATTCCAGCAACGGACAGTTTAGCTCTTTTAACATGTCACAATGGTGGGTCATGTAGTTACATTGTAGCACAAAGTGACAGAATGAATATATAATGTAGTAAGTTTATGAAGGAGCGTTTGCGGGGCAGCTGCATACACTACACTAATACACTAATCTCCGTATTCAATAACTGGCACTCATGGCGTATGAACGTCACCATGCTGGGTTTTAGGACCGTTTGGCATGGATAGAGAGCCCATCAGCACTCAGGCTGCACCGGGCTGGTCTGCTAAAAACGGCACTGCACTCGTCGACAAGCCGACTATCAAGGAAAATATCCTCCGTAAGCACCTGCAGTGGCGCGTGTTCTGCATCACCGCTTGTAAACGTCACCATGGACCGGTCTGTCTCTGAGCGACCATTGAGATTTTACGCTAAACACGTGGCGTTGACGGTTTGTGATACTAAAATCAATTACGGAAGCAGAAGTGGGTATTTAGTTACTGTGCTCTCTTACGGCCTACGTTTGGCAGCTTGTAGCGAAACATGCCCTTTTTTACCAATTAAAATAAATTATAATTCCTGCACTGTAAAATGAACGCTGGTAGGGAGGGCATATTAACCTGCTCTAACCCCGAGCGCTGTAAAGGCCACTGAAGTGATTACGCCGCATCGATGAAGTGCGGCAACATTTCTCAGATGACTTTGAGGTGTTGCGTCAAGGCTTTTGCTTGGTACTTTTCATTCTGCAGACGCCGCAAATCAGTTTAATATAGAAGTCAGCAACCTTGGCCCTCTGGATATTTTGATATTACATTTCCCATGAGTCTCTACCAACCTAATGCGTAGCTGAATACCTTGAGAGATGTAGCTGGAAACCATCTGGAGGGCCAAGGTTGCCAATCCGTGGTATATTATCTGTACGGAATGTTTCACAGTCCGCTCTTATTCTGTACAGGTTTGCCGAAGTTGCATTTGAACCTGAAGTCTGCCTTCCATCAGGGGGGTGAAAGGAACAGCTCTTCTAAGGGGCAAGGGAAAGGGCAAAGAGCAAAGGAGGCGTGGGCCTACACGCTGGATGACAGCAGGGTTTGCTCCATCAAAAGCAAATCCAGGCCAGGGTGAATGGACTGATGTGGGCCACTAGCTAAGGAAAGCCAGCCTCTGGCACCCGCTTCATGTGAGATTCACCCTGAGGGCCCAAGCCAACAGGCCCCTACTAATCTAACCACCAAAGGCCTGGTTTAGGGTTGCAGGATCCTCCTTGTTTTCCTGGACACATATCATTTATTCATGCTGATGGGCCGTTCATGACAAATGCAGCCCTGCAGTATGTAGAATTCATATGCTGCAGGTAAGATATCAGAGAGGAGTCCTGGCTGACCTGATTTTCCTCCTGCAGCATATGAATTGTACATGCCACTGGGAAGCCCGTTCCCTGTGGTCTCCCTCTGCATACATGTGACATTGATGTATGTCCAGGAAGACATGCAGGGTTATTCAGGGAAAGGTGAAAACCAGGAGAACTAGCAGAAGAAGAGAAAGATCTAGACCAAATAGCCAATATGGAAAGTGAGATAAATGGGAGAATTTTTCTGATTTGGCTATTTTGACCTAGAATTTTCACTTCTCCAGTCATTCTCCTGAGATTCACCTTTATTTGAATAGAACTGATGGTCTACAGGCCCTTGGAAAGTTACATGAAAGCACAATTCATTGCCTTTTCATCCACCATTAAAAATGGCTGCAATACATAATCTATATTTCCAGTAAAACAGGGGGAAAAAAGCAAAGACATCCCACTGTGACAACGAGTGTATATTTTCTCTGGGGGGGGTGTATTTTTGGTTTGTCTTTTTATATTTTTTGTATCATTTCAGTTATATAGAGGCAGAAGAGAAATGATCACTAAAGACGAAGTCAGAAAAACAAAAATGATAGTACACAGAGCAGCTCTGATGATAAAAAAGGCTGCAAAAACGGATGCAAGGAGAACGGCGAACAGCACCGAAATGTCAGTGAAATGCATTTTCGGTGGTTTCATTCGACAGGTTTAAACAGGCGAATCCCATAGGTTTCAATGTAATCCCATAGGTTTCAATGTAAACAAAATTTCCCTGTTTTTATTAACTATTTATTCAACCGTTTATTCTTTTCGTTTGCAGCAAAAATACTTTTTATTTATTGATTTTTTTAATTTTTTGAGTATTTGTTTTACATTTTTAGGTGAAATTTTTGGATTCCCAATTATTATAAAAAGACGAGGCTTTTTTTCTTTGGCGAACGCAGCATTTTTGTTTTCTTCAGTCTGGCTGTGTTCGGTGGCTGCTGTCCTTGGTGCTGAAACCTATTTCAACACCAAGGACAGAGGGGATTATTTTGCTCCAGAGCCCGCGGCACTGCTGTCCTTGGTGCTGAAATAGGTTTCAGCACCAAGAACAGGGAGGATTACCCTATTTTTTAAACCTCATTTTTTAACCCTAATCTAAGGCTAGGGTCAGAGTGGGGCAGTCGGAACGCGCGTGCAGACGCACTAAATCACGGCGGCAGTAGCAGCACATAACGGCCAATGACGGCCAATATACGCAGTACGTGCGTACAAAAGTGCGCCGACACCACGCAACCAGCAAATGAACGCATTTTTATCAGAACGTGAAACCGCTGGTACTGACGTACAGAGTGCGCTGCGGCCGCATAGCGGCGTGTGTGCGTGATTAGGAGATGTCAGACGCTGCTAGTGTGCGGCCAACATAACGTTCAAACAGCCGGATTTCCCTAGACTTCTTTTTACCCCACCGTCATGAAATACGTCCAGAATTGCGCATCGTCTGACCACTTAAGCGTATTCCGTGAAAAAATGCGTGCGCACGCATCGACGTACATTTTGACGGTGGCTGCAGAAAATGCGCTCATCTGTCCCTAGCCTAACTGTAATTAATTAATCCGTTTCACCATTCCGAAATAACTAATCAAAATGAAATAATGAATCAAAATTGTAAAGTATTTTACAAGTTATCCAAAATATAAATAATTGGAATATGCAATATATGTTCCTCATTACATAAGCCATCTGTCCCAACCCCCACCCACCCACCGTGCCTGCTAAGTCTTGTTCTGCTGTATGTGAGACCCCCACCCGGTTATACCCCTGAGACAAATTCCTTAAACTTGCTCTCAATGACATTTTGTTGTCACCTTATATGGAAGAAGTGCTACCATCACTTTGTACACGTGGCAGTCTCTGATTGGTAATGACATCAGCTCCTCCATTTTGCGTGTAAGGACATATATACTATTGTTGATGAATACAATTCGAATTTAAAGGACATAGTAGGTTGTCTGTCTGTGTCTCATTCATTTTCCACAAGCGCGCGCTCGTCAATGCCTGGGTACAGAGACCTGTAATGGAGTTGATGGACACACAGAGACCAGGGCCGGATTAAGATCTCTATGGGCCTGGAGCTGAAAATTCTGCAGGGCTTTTTTTTTGGAATTTATTGAATTGAAAATATATTTTGGGTTATTTAATAGTACATATACGGGTATATCTAAACAGGCAGATACTGTGTGAGTAAATGTCCATTCACATTTCAATCATTTACAGTGTGTAAAATTATAAATTCACATTTTGGAAAATTCTAGGTCAAAATAGCCAAACCAGAAAAATTCTCCCGAGATCACTTTCCAAATCGGCTATTTTGACCTAGAATTTTCCATTCTCCATTCATTCTCCAGCTTTTCACTGCTCTCTGAATAACCCTGTAGTATAAAACACTGACCTTGTTCCCAGCATGGGAAATTAGGTGAGTAATGGCAGTGGTATTGCTCATTTTATACATGACAAATGAACAATGCCATCGCTTTGTAACTAAAAGCAAATAAATAAAGTTTTTTACTTTCTTTTCTTTTAGATTGTTCATGCTCGCGTTTGGTATCAATGCAAAGGCCAGACTCTGACCTGTCCAATGACACCTCACATGAACTTGTGAGGTGTAAAGATTAGTGACGCAGGGTTCAAAAGTCCCCCCCCCAGTGCTCTTCGCTGTAGTGCGGCAATTTAGGTTTTTGATGTAACAATTCATAATAATGGATTGTGCCATCACCTCCACACTTGAGATGGCGACATGAGAAATGAGATGGTTAGTTACTGCAGCATCATTGTTCCCTTTATAATTGAAAAGTGAAAAATATTGCTGTTAGAAAGAAAACGAAAAAATAAAGAAATATTTATTATTTTATTTTTATTTATACAGAATACCTGATAATATAAAGGCCATGCTTTGGCCTTTCCAGTGACACCTTACATGACCCTGTAGCTGCTATGGAGTTGGAGATATATGGGTCCAAATGCCCATCAATGCAGACTAACAGGGTTATTCAGAGAGCGGTGAAAAGCAGGAGAATGACTGGAGAATGAAAAATTCTAGGTCAAAATAGCCGATTTGGAAAGTGAGATGAAAGGGAGAATTTTTCTGGTTTGGCTATTTTGACCTATAATTTTTCATTCTCCAGTCATTCTCCTGCTTTTCACGCTCTCTGAATAACCCTGATAGTTATCCTTTCTTTGGGGATATTCTGGGGCATGGGCCTGGAGCTGCTGCTCCATCAGCCCCTATGTTAATCCGGCCCTGACAGAGACCCAAGGGAAAGGAGAGAGAACCTTTCAGACCTATCAAAAACAAAATAACAAATTGATATGAAATACGAATAACTAATTTCCCGAAATAACGAATCAATCTGAAATACGAATCACGGTAACATAATGAACGCACCGTAAGAATCGATATGAAAAAAACTAATTTTTTCAATGTACACATGTCTATTTATTGTGATTTTGTCATGTTTAGACAAATTGCATCCAGGTCAAAAGGTAGGAACAGGAAACAGGAAGTATTAGGCATAAACAAACACACAGTCACATTATTTGCATACTAACTCCATAACAGAATGGCCGTCAGACCTCTGAGAGCAACCGGACACTGAAAGTCTAATTAAAAAGGGCCCAAGGCACTAGCGAGGCCTTCAAGCACCATGTTGTGAGTAAGGTTACCAGATGGGCCATGTTTTCCTGGACACATACTACTGTTTCATTTAGAGTGGAGCGAAGGTATCAGGGTGGCACCTAACACATGCCTTGGTGGGACCCAAGTTCAGGGGGTCTGAGCCCAGTGTGCAGGCTGATACCTGGAGATCAAGGCGTAGTACAAGGGGGTAATCCAGAAAATGGTCAGTGGTAGAACCGTAGTCAAGGGGCTGGTACAGGACGGTAGTCGGTTGGCAAGCAGGAGGCCCGTTCAATACCTCAGCAGCTGCTGAATTGCTGCAGCGCAGCAATTCAGTTTGCTGCAGCAGGGTCATTGAACGCTTTGGATGCGAATTTTGAATCCAAAATGGCCGATTTCTTAATGAAAAATTCAGATTGTTTTTCGGATCACTCGGACAAAATATGATAAAGAAAAGCAGTCAGCACAATTCCGTTTTGTACGCACACACCACAAATGATAGTTTTTAATGAATAAACGTTATGTTTACTTCTGAAACAATATATAAATTGAACTGTAATATATGTCTATGTGCAGGGGGAAATAATAAATAAATATTTTGTGCTTTGGTTAACAAAAACCTCAATTAACATTGCTGTACGGAATTATTACTTGCTTCGTGGCGGCGGCCATCTTGCTGTACGGCATTGTTACTTGCTTCATGGTGGCGGCCATCTTTAATACATCACACTCCGCAACACTCAGCATCTCCTCGGGTCGCTGCAAGTCCTAGGTTAGCACTGCTGAGCGCTGAGCGGTTGAACGGCGTTCAATGGCAAGTTGCTAACTTAGTACTTGCAGCGGCTGAGGTATTGAACGCGGCTCTGGTCTGATACACGGTAAAGCAGGAGTATCACAGCAGGAGGTCTCTACTGCACGGATTTCCTGTATGGATTCTACATGATGCATAGCTGCATATTTCATGCACTGCCCATCAGCTTGCATAAATTATATTCGTCCAGGAAAACATACCGGACCTGGCAACCTTATTTGGGAGCCAGGCTACTTCTCCGACTACCGCTCCACATGCCGCGCCATGCAGCCCTAAGTTAATTCGACTCGGCAGTGGATTTATCGCTAACAATACTGATTTGGCTCCGTCAGCGTGTGCTAAGAATATAACGCCGGCTTCCTTTTCCTCAATACTTGCAGAATTAGCGCCTTTCTTGATCTCCGTCACTAATTTGTTCGAATCCAGCAGTGGAACGGAAGAGGGCAGAGCTGGCACCGCAATAGGAATTCGTTTCAACATCAATTTCTCTCTGTTTTGGTTATTAAATCCTGTTTTGGGGGGGGGGGTATTGAATGCACGTTTCTTTTTAACGTCCATTACTCATAGCTGCCAACAGTCCCGAATTTTACGACAGTCCTGATTATTGTCCTTCAGGCCCAGGTTATCTCTGGGGAGGCTTCATAAAATAACACTACGGGCACTGGTTATGGATGTGGCACTTTATGGCTTCATAAACTGTGGCATCCTGGCTCAATTACAAGTATTTATAAAGCTTCAACACATTCCATAGCATTGTACAATGGGCTCATTTGGGTGAACTTTTGGTCCACTGACAGGGACTATATTATCCCACCACCATTCACCCACATAACCAACATCCAAAGCTGGAGATCGTGTTTCCTCCAACCCTCTTGTTTCATGATCCAAGGTTGCAAGAATATCACCACTATGGAATCAAGAAGGTTTTTTTCCCTGTTAGCAGCACAATCGTATGCACCAAGTGCATTTTTATGCCTTCTCTTGGATCAACAGCAGCCATAGGGATATGTGTATGGTTGAACTTCATGGTTATTGGTCTTTTTTTCTAACTACGTTTCTATAGAGGTTATTCAGCGAGAGCCGATCTGGCTCCGAAATTGCACCGAACAGTGAATTTCCCCATACAATGCAATTTCGGGGCCATTCAGCTATTCACAAATTTGGCAGATTGCCAAATTTTGGCGAATTTATTTATTTATTTAATTAAATGCAAGCGAAATCCACACAGTGCCTGTTTGGCGGCAGTGAACGTCCCCATAGAGGAGCAATGGTTAATCTATTCAGAGACACTGAACAGCAGGGAAAAGTTGCCGAAGTGCCCTGCTGTTCGGTGGTTTCATTCGGCAGGTTTATTCAGGCGAATCCATAGGTTTCAATGTTACAAATATTCCTGTTTTTATTCAATATCTAATAAACTATTTATTCTTTCAATCTGCAACAAAAAATCTCATTTCATATTTTTTTAACCCTTTCACTGCTGAGGCATTTCACCGCTGTGTGCTGAGCTAATTTTTACCACTTTCGTTCATCATGTTTAAACGCGATTTGAAGCCACATTTTATTATATGACCCAGACATATTATATATCGTTCTTTCCAGCAGACTCCGCAGATTCATAATCTAGCATTTTTATATGTACAGTATACATCATGTCCTGTCTGTATATTATGACAAAAAATGCAATAAAAATTGAATTTTTAATCATCTGCAGTGTGTAAAGTGTTTTTTTTCACATTTTATCACATGAGCGTTTGCGGTTATGTTTTCTATGGGGTGCACTTGTACAAAAATTAGAAATGGGGACTTGTTACATTTTTGGGGGGGAATTAGGTGATTTTTAGCAAACACACCCCATAGAAAAAAATCATTAGTGAAGTATCATTGTTCACAGTATAATTGAATTGTGAACAATATTGCTGCATTAAGAAAAACAACACACAAAAAAAAACATGTTTTTATTTATTATTTTTATTATTTATTTATTTAACTTTGTACCTGGCCATGTTGGGTATCATGCTCAGGCCTTTCGAATGACACCCTCCATGACCCCCTAGCTGCCTAGAGATATCGGGGTTCCACCGGGCAGTTAGAGGTTCCCCAGCTATCTGACATCATCACGCTATGCGTGTTGATGTCGGGCAGTGAGGGGGGACCCGGGCGTGGAGCCGCCATTCAAGATGGCGGCCCCTACCGGAGCTAGGCCGCACTTCGGCGCCGCAAGGCGCTGAAGTGCGACCCGGCGCTTGAGGGTTTAAAGCCAGGCACCGATTAAAAAGGGAGACTCTCCCCTTTTAAGCGGTGCCTGGCTTTTGGTGCTGCTCCTTACCGATCGGGAGGGAGAGGGATCCGAACGGATCCCCCCCTCCCTTCCAGGCTATCTCCCGGCATTGCCGGGGTCGGTCGCCTGGAAATTACGTCATTGCGCATGGCGCGATGACGTCATTTACGTCGGGAGGAGCTTGACTTCAGCGTCTGAGGACGCTGAAGTCAGAACGCTGCGGGACCCCGGACAGAGAGGTAAGTATCTCCGCCGGGGGTCCCACAAAGCTGATGACGTGTGGGGCACGTCCTCAGCATGCAACGTGCGTCAATGAGGACGTGTCCCACACGTCCTCAGCAGTGAAAGGGTTAAGCATTTTTTGGGAACTTTTGGCAAAAAAATTAATTTTCAGATTTTTTTAAAGTACCGGCTGGGTGGAGGAGAGGTAACGTCACTGCTCTGTGACTGTGGACAGACAGGTTTGAATCCCAGCAAGAGAACCTCTCCAGTAAGTGTTCTTGGGCAAGACACCCAGGACATACTTGAAAATGAGAGAAATCTCAATGTATCCTTCCTGGTAAAATCCTTTCTCAATTTTATTTTTCTGTAACAGCCTTTTTATTATCATTCATTGGATTTTATATGTAAGTTCCAGACATTTTCGTTGAGTAGTTTATTTGCAAACAGTTTTTCAAATTTGAAACTTTCAATAGTTGTTTTTTTGTTGTTTTTTTTGCCCCGTTCGACAGCTTATCGGCTTCTTCTGGCTGGCAGCTGGTCGGCGCTGCGATCGGTGGATCGTTGGCTTTTTTCAGACGCTTTTGGGTTTTTTTCCAGCGGTTTTGCGGTGGATGGTCGGCTTTTTTCGGATGCGTGTGGTATTTTGTTCAGCGGTTTTGCGGCAGCTTTTCCGTTCGAGGCAGCAGTTTTGCGGCGAATTTTCGGATGCAGACGGCGGATTTTCCCTGCCCTACGGGGACCCTGCGGTGAATGCTGAATTCACCACAGGGTCAGGGAATCTGATTCCCAGAAAAGAGCGGGAAACGAGAGAGCACATTTCGGTGCTCTCAGAATAGCCCTGTATGTGACTATGCGGTTTATTCAATTGAACACAATTTCGATGCTTTGCATTTCGGCATTTCAGCGATTACATTTCGCCGAACGTATGGTGAATTCACTGTTTAGTGAACAGTCACCCTATGTTTCAGAAATTGGAGTCGCCGAAGCAGTTATCGGATACTGGCGAAAACGTCGATAACGATAACCACCAAATTGCACCGAACTGGCATTGGTGAATTTCTCTGAACTCGGGGGCGGGGGGGAGTCTCCTATTCTCCTAATAGGAGTGTAAGTCAACAAAAATTTAGTAAAAATTTTTCTATGTAATAAAATAGATCCTTGAACACATAATAAAAAAGTATGTTACGTAATTTAAAAAAGCAAAGTATTTTAAAATCGAAAAAAACCCATAAACGTCTTTTAAAAAATAAAAAGACGTCTTTTAAAAGTTTAAAAATAAAAAAGGTTTTTGCAAAAAATAATACACGGTCTTTAAATATAAAGTTAAAAAAGATATTCCATTTATTACTTTGAACCCTATTGGATTAGTCCGTTGAAACACTGATATGATCAGGTCATTTCGCCGAAATTTCAGTGCTCTGAATAGATGAATCGATAGTTTCCAATGGGACAATTTCGGTGCTGCCAGATCGCAGCGATTTGCAACGTATTTTGTGTCAATTCGCCTGTATTTGGCAAATTGACAGCTTTGCGAATAGACGAATTGCCCCAAAATTGTACCTACAGTGAAATTCATTACAATTCGGTGGCTAATTCGGAGGTTAGTGAATAACCTCAGCGCGTCCTGCCAAGTGCACCTCCTGTGCTACGGACGCGCGTCCTAGCACAGGAGGCAGCAATCGGCCGGGATTCCGTCCGATTGCTGGCCCCCCAGTGCGGGCTGACATCGTGGATGTCAGCCCAGCACTCCGGGACCCCAGCGGGGACATTAGATGTCATCGTGGCGGCACGATGACATCTAATTCAGGCGCCCCCCCGCGTGTGCGGAGGAAGCGCCTGAAAGGCAGGGGGGTCCTTCGAACCTCTCTCCCTCCCGATCGTCGGGGGCCACAGGGTTAAGGCAGGCACCCTTTGGAAGGGCACAGCCTGCCCTTCCAAACGGTGGCTGACATTAACCCCTGGGGAGCCGGATCACGATTCGGCGCCGAAAAGCGCCGGATCGTGATCCTCTCCCGGAGCTGGCCGACATCTTGGATGTCGACCAAGCCTCCGGGAACTCCCCTTGAGGACTGGCATCATCGTGCATAGCACGATGATGCCAGTCCTGGAGTTAACCCCTAGCTGCCAGCAATGGTGGAGATAGCGGGTTCCAATGAACCCCCTATCTCCTGATCCGTGGCAGCTAGGGGTTAAGAGCATGGCCTTTCCAACAATATCAAACATGACCATGTAAAAAGTTTTTTTTTAAAATAAAAATAAAAAATATTATAAAAAATTATAAAAAAGAAATAAACAAGTGTTTTTTTTGTTATTGTTCCCATTTCAATTATAATGTGAACAATGATGCTGCACTAACGATTTTTGTTTGAGGTGCGTTTGTTAAAAATCGTGTAATTTCCCCCCCAAACGATATGTAACGATACCCCATTTCTAATATTTTTAACAAGCGCACCTCATACAAAATATAACCGCAATTGCTCGCAAGTTAAAATGTGGAAAAAAACACAAATTATTGAAAATTCGAATTTTATTGCATTTTTTGTTATAATATACAGACAGGACATAACGTATACATATAATAATGAGATATTATGAATCTGCCGAGTCTGCCGGAAAGAATGATATATAATATGTCTGGGTCATATATCAAAATAAGCCTTCGAAACACGTTTAAACACGATGAGCGAAACAGGTAAAAATTAGCTCAGCACAGAGGTGTGAAATGCCTCAGCAGCAGAAGGGTTAAGTAAAATGTCATTCAATTCTCTCAAGGTTATTATTATCCCCCTTCCACCCCATTTCCATGTATCGGATGCACAATCTGAGTGCCCGTGAAAATGAGATGCATGTCCTCTTACTCACATGCGATGTTTCCATTGGTGGCAAATTAAAAAAAAAAAAATTCTGTTAATTTATGATAATTGCATTATAGATTGTTTTATTGTGGCTTTTTCTTAACTCCTATAATTTTTATTCCCCCCACCCCAATCGGTCTCTGTGTGTACGCCCTCCATGGTAACGGCGCTGAGAGAGCGCTGCCATCTCTAAGGACTCACATCTGATTGAGTCGCAGGAGGAATGGAGGATCCATGGAAACTGTTTTTGCCATTAGTCTACACACCTTTATGGCGAGTGTTAATTAGGGAAGGGGAGCCGATATCTGTCTCGCAGACAAAAGGGCAGATGTGCCATTCTGTGCCTATAGAGGACACACAATCGCGCGGTGCCTCTGCGGTCCCAGTGGCAGATGTACAAACACTTGCATTGGAGCGCCGTGGCTGAGAGTTGTGAAACCTATTGTGCACCCGTGGCTTTGTCTTCCTTCACCACTAATCCTGGAGGGGAGGACAAATGGCACACAGTGTCGAGATCGGGTAGATCAGTATAGATTTTGCTTCACCGAGAATCGTGACGTTACATCTATCCCAAACATACCCTCCCTCTTATCTACAAAGTTTGGAAGGGAAACTCCAAAATCCCTCTGTCCCTCTTTACTATCCTATTATTTTAGGGGCCCCTGCCCTCCATATATTCAGTGTGCGTGTGTGTCTTTTTGGGGGCTCCTCCATATATCTGGGATGTGCATGTGCCTTTTATTGGGCTCCTCCATATATCTGGAATGTGCGTATGACTTTGTAGGGGCTCCTCCATATATCTGGGATGTGCATGTGCCTTTTATTGGGCTCCTCCATATATCTGGGATGTGCGTATGACTTTTTAGGGGCTCCTGCATTTACAGTATCTGTGATGTGCGCATGAGTTTTAGGGACTCCTCCATATATCTGGGAGGTGCGTGTGTCTTTTTGGGGGCTCCTCCATATATCTGGGATGTGCGTGTGTCCTTTTGGGGGCTCCTCCATATATCTAGGATGTGCGTGTGTCTTTTTGGGGGCTCCTCCATATATCTGGGATGTGCGTGTGTCTTTTTGGGGGCTCCTCCATATATCTGGGATGTGCGTTGTATCTTTTTGGGGGCTCCTCCATATATCTGGGATGTGAGTGTGTCTTTTTGGGGGCTCCTCCATATATCTGGGATGTGCGTGTGTCTTTTTGGGGGCTCCTCCATATATCTGGGATGTGCGTGTGTCTTTTTAGGGGCTCCTCCATATATCTGGCTCACACACGAGCTGAAACGTCGGATCATTTTTAAACTTAAGAAATAAAATTTATTGTTTTTATACACGTGTGGTCTTCACAACGCATGATTATATATATACACTATATTGCTAAATATATTCGCTCACCCATCCAAATAATCAGAATCAGGTGTTCCAATCACTTCCATGGCCACAGGTATATAAAATCAAGCACCTAGGCATGCAGACTGTTTTTACAAACATTTGTGAAAGAATGTGTCGCTCTCAGGAGCTCAGTGAATTCCAGCGTGGAACTGTGATAGGATGCCACCTGTGCAACAAATCCAGTCGTGAAATTTCCTCGCTCCTAAATATTCCAAAATCAACTGTCAGCTGTATTATAAGAACGTGGAAGTGTTTGGGAACGACAGCAACTCAGCCACGAAGTGGTAGGCCACGTAAACTGACGGATCGGGGGTCAGCGGATGCTGAGGCGCATAGTGCGAAGAGGTTGCCAACTTTCTGCAGAGTCAATCGTTACAGACCTCCAAACTTCATGTGGCCTTCAGATTAGCTCAAGAACAGTGTGCGGAGAGCTTCATGGAATGGGTTTCTATGGCCGAGCAGCTGCATCCAAGCCATGCATCACCAAGTGCAATGCAAAGAGTTGGATGCAGTGGTGTAAAGCATGCCACCACTGGACTCTAGAGCAGTGGAGACGTGTTCTCTGGAGTGACGAATCGCGCTTCTCCATCTGGCAATCTGATGAACGAGTCTGGGTTTGGCGGTTGCCAGGAGAACGGTACTTGTCTGACTGCATTGTGCCAAGTGTAAAGTTTGGTGGAGGGGGGATTATGGTGTGGGTTGTTTTTCAGGAGCTGGGCTTGGCCCCTTAGTTCCAGTGAAAGGAACTCTGAATGCTTCAGCATACCAAGACATTTTGGACAATTCCATGCTCCCACTTTGTGGGAACAGTTTGGAGCTGGCCCCTTCCTCTTCCAACATGACTGCGCACCAGTGCACAAAGCAAGGTCCATAAAGACATGGATGACGGAGTCTGGTGTGGATGAACTTGACTGGCCTGCACAGAGTCCTGACCTCAACCCGATAGAACACCTTTGGGATGAATTAGAGCGGAGACTGAGAGCCAGGCCTTCTCATCCAACATCAGTGTGTGACCTCACAAATGCGCTTCTAGAAGAATGGTCAAAAATTCCCATAAACGCACTCCTAAACCTTGGACAGCCTTCCCAGAAGAGTTGAAGCTGTTATAGCTGCAAAGGGTGGACCGACGTCATATTGAACCCTATGGATTAGGAATGGGATGTCACTTAAATTCATATGCGAGTCAAGGCAGTATAGTGTGTATATATATATATATGTGGTCACAATTTCAATTTGCCATCTACACCGTCTTACTCCCTGTGACGAGAGATAGGGAATAACCATTCCTTTGCACAAATCATATTCAGAAATTGGTCTTTGAAGGCTTGAAATAGATAAAACCATAGGCCTGAGGCCTACTAGCTTGGTTACCATAGAAACAGAGCATCTCCTGTAGAGTGTTCATCCATCAGCATCCTACAGTAAGGCCTTACTTCTGTCTATCTCGCTATCTATCTATCTGCATCTATCTACATATATCTTTCTGTCTAATTATCTATCAACCTATTGATCGCCATCTATCTTTCTATCTATCTTTCTATCTGTATATATCTATCTACATATATCTTTCTAATTATCTATCTGCATCTATCTACCTATTAATCAGCATCTATCTTTCTATCTGCATCGATCTATCTATCTGCACCTATCTCTATACCAAGTTCTTCCTTTCTTTCTCTGTATTTATTAACCCCTTAAGGACCAAAAACGTACCGTTTATGTCATAAATGCATTGACTTTAAAGACCCCCTGGTCCTTAAGGGGTTAATAGATGTTATTTTTCATTCTATAGAGACACACACACATATAAACAAACACCCATGTATTTACACCTAAATATATAATCCTGTGTACACAGATTAATACACACACACAAAGACCCTAATTCCAAATATATTTAGGGGGCTTTTGTGACAAATACTGAATGCCCGCAGTATACATTATAAATCTGTACACCTCCTGGTGTATTTCTACCTTAGCTCATACACAGGTGAACCTCACTAACAGCTTGGTAGCAGAACTATCAGGTCTATTCAAAGAAAGGGGACAATCAGGAGAATTGGTAGGAGAAGAGAACAATCTAGACCAAATAGCCGGTTTGGAAACTGAGATAAATGTGAGAATTTTTTTGGTTTGGCTACTTTGACCTCGAATTTTCACTTCTCCTGTCATTCTCCTGAGTTTCACCTTTCTTTGAATAGGCCTGTACTTTAGTACCTGTGGTTATGATTACTCCAGCATCCTATGTTGGCTGAGCAGTATGAGAACTGCACTACACAAATAAAAAAGATACTGTCGTTATTATAGCAGATATAGTACAGCGGGTATATTGTGGCAGATATATTGTATCTGATAAATCATGACAGATATATTGTTGCAGAATAAGTGATAGCTGATATGTTGTGACAAGTATCTTATGAAAGTGATACCTGACATATTGTGACAAATATCTTGTAGCAGATATATTATGACATATATTGTAACTGATATATGGGAGCAGATATATTGTCACAGATATCTTAAAATAGGTATACCTCATATATTGTGTGACAGATATCTTGTAGCAGATATATTGTGACATATATTGTAACTGATATATGCTAGCAGATATAGTGTGACAGATATCTTAAAATAGGTATACCTCATATATTGTGTGACAGATATCTTGTAGCAGATATATTGTAACATATATTGTAACTGATATATGCTAGCAGATATATTGTCACAGATATCTTAAAATAGGTATACCTCATACAGTGTATTGTTGAAAAGAGAAGAAATACCTCATATATTGTGACAGATATCTTAAATTAGGTATACTTCATACAGTATATTGTGACAGATATCTTGTAGCAGATATATTGTGACATATATTGTAACTGATATATGCTAGCAGATATAGTGTGACAGATATCTTAAAATAGGTATACCTCATATATTGTGACAGATATCTTGTAGCAGATATATTGTGACATATATTATAACTGATATATGGGAGCAGATATATTGTCACAGATATCTTAAAATAGGTATACCTCATATATTGTGACAGATATCTTGTAGCAGATATATTGTGACATATATTGTAACTGATATATGCTAGCAGATATATTGTCACAGATATCTTAAAATAGGTATACCTCATATATTGTGACAGATATCTTGTAGCAGATATATTGTGACATATATTGTAACTGATATATGCTAGCAGATATAGTGTGACAGATATCTTAAAATAGGTATACCTCATATATTGTGACAGATAATGTTGTAGCAGATATATTGTGACATATATTGTAACTGATATATGCTAGCAGATATATTGTCACAGATATCTTAAATTAGGTATACTTCATACAGTATATTGTGACAGATATCTTGTAGCAGAATATGTGATAGCTGATATGTTGTGACAGGTATCTTATAGTAGTTATACCTGACATATTGTGACAGATATATTGTAGCAGATATATGGTGGCAGATATATGGTGAAAGGTATATGGTGACAGATATATGGTGGCAGATATATTGTAGCAGATATTTGGTGACAGGTATATGGTGGCAGATATATTGTAGCAGGTATAAGGTGGCAGATATATTGTGGCAGATATATGGTGACAGGTATTTTGTGACAGATATATGGTGACAGGTATATTGTGGCAGATATATTGTAGCAGGTATATGGTGACAGATATATGGTGGCAGATATATTGTAGCAGGTATATGGTGGCAGATATACTGTAGCAGATATATTGTAGCAGGTATATGGTGACAGATATATGGTGGCAGATATACTGTGGTAGGTATATGGTGGTGGCAGGTATATGGTGGCAGATATATTGTGGCAGATATATGGTGACAGGTATTTTGTGACAGATATATTGTAGCAGGTATATGGTGGCAGATATATTGTGGCAAATATATGGTGACAGGTATTTTGTGACAGATATATGGTGACAGGTATATTGTGGCAGATATATTGTAGCAGGTATATGGTGGCAGATATATGGTGGCAGATATATTGTGGCAGATATTTGGTGACAGGTATATGGTGGCAGATATATTGTAGCAGGTATATGGTGGCAGATATATGGTGGCAGATATACTGTGGTAGGTATATGGTGGCAAATATACTGTGGTAGGTATATGGTGGCAGATATATGGTGGCAGGTATATGGTGGCAGATATATTGTAGCAGGTATATGGTGGCAGATGTATGGTGGCGGGTATATGGTGACAGGTATATTATGGCAGATATATTGTAGCAGGTATATGGTGGCAGATATATTGTAGCAGATATATGGCGACAGGTATGTTGTGGCAGATATATTGTAGCAGATATATGGTGACCGGTATATGGTGGCAGATATATCGTAGCAGATTATATGAAAGCTAATATATTGTGACAGGTATCTTATAAAAGGTATACCTGAAATATTGGGACAGATATCTTGTGGCAGATATATTGCAAGTTGCAACTGATTTATTGTGACTTATATTGAAACAGATATATTGTAACTGTTATATGTTTGCAGATATATTGTGATATATTTACAATATATTAATATATATATATATATAGATTGTAGCTATGTTGCTGCAATATATTGTGGCAGCTAGAGCAGATATATTGTGACAGATATGGAAGATATATATTGCTACGCTTCTCTGATATATTGTGGCAGATATTTTATAGCTGTGGGAGAGGATGATAGGTTTATGTTCATTGCTCAGTGTAGAGGAAGAAATATTTCCAGGGAGGTTTAACTCTGCTGGGGCCTGTATTCAGGATTATATTGTTTCATTGTATTGGGAGTTACACGCGCTGCACTCTTATAAAGCTTATATTGCATGGACAATGAGATAAAATGTTGCTTAAAGCCTGAAAAAAAGTATTGTGTAAATAGACCAGTATTTATATAGCTACATATTAAACCTAAAATGTTGGAGCTTGATTAACCTATTAACAACGCGCCTTTACATTTTTAATTTAGAATTTGGTTTAAGAGCTCATTCATTCACAAATGATCGAAAATGTCCAATTTCAGTATTTATAGAAAAAATATCTCCCGTGACCTCAACAAGCGGGACCAGATGGAGCGACTGACCAGACATAGAAGAGCAGACTCAAATAAAAGTAGAATATGGGGCATTATAGAACATAATGACTCTGAGATACGTGAAGCGAGGGAGACTGAGAGGATGGGGGAGAGACTGGAGGATTCTCAGGCACAATGGCTCTTTCAGGTCAACGACCAATCTCTGCCTGACACCAGCATGGCATATTCACGTCTTTCTCTCTTGAGGTCCAACAATGCGCAGTCCTGTTTGGGAGGTACAGGCTGGCGCTGCCACTGAGCCAGGCAGGCACATGTTAGAGAGGACTGGGTATGGTCTGTACCAGTAGGGTACCTGCAAAGGTGCTTCCCACTTCCAGGATACGTGGTTAGGTTGGTATCGTTCTGTGACAATATATCCATGCAGATATGATACTATCCAGACTATACAAAACTCTGTAATTAAGCTCCTTAGACAGTGGGCATGGGTACGCTACCCTTATATAGCCTCTTCAGTTCTGCCAGTGTAATATTGCGCTCCTATGATATATATATATTTCATCAGTTAATAGTGATCGTGGCAGAAAAGTCTGCATGCTCTGTTTTATATATATATATGTATGTGCCAGGGAAACTGGCACAATCTATGCTGTGTATGGCTATATATGCTATATGTTGTGCAACAAACTAGACTGGCACATTAACAATGTTACATATGCCAACGGTTAGTCTGGCGATGAAGATATATTTAGTATATGCCACAAATGCAAGCCGGTACAACATCTGCTGCTGGTATGTACGCAATAGAGTAGACTGGCACTCTAACAATGTTGTATATGCCACAGGGTAGACTGGCACTTTAATAATGTCATATATGCCACAGTAGACTGCCATTATATTTATGTTGTGTATATGCACCGTGTACAGGGTGGTACTCTCTCTCTCTCTCCTTCGTGGATATATGCCACAACGTAGACTGGCAATCTTACAATGTTCTATATGCCACAGGGTAGACTGGCACTTTAATAATATCGTATATGCCACTATATTTATGTTGTGTATATGCAATGTGTACAGGGTGGTACACTATCTCTCCTTCATGTATATATGCCATGGTGTAGACTGGCACTTTAATAATATCGTATATGCCACTATATTTATGTTGTGTATATGCAATGTGGACAGGGTGGTACATTCTCTCTGCTGCATGTATATATGCCATGACGTAGACTGGCACTCTAACAATGTTCTATATGCCACAGGGTAGACTGGCAATTTAATAATATCGTATATGCCACTATATTTATGTTGTGTATATGCAATGTGTACAGGGTGGTACATTCTCTCTGCTGCGTGTATATATGCCACGACGTAGATGGGCACTCTAACAATGTTCTATATGCCATAGAGGAGATTGGCACAGGCTGGCACAATCTCTGTGCCGCCTATATGTGCTAGGTGGGTAGACTGGCATGACAGACTGCACTGTAAGTGCTCTGTGTGCATGTCAGAGAGCTGCAGCGTATTCGGTAGGAGCTGGCACTGCCGCCACGCACATCGTCTCCTCCATATTTTCAGGTGAATTCAGGAAAGCGAAGAGCATAAAAATAACTCTCGGGTGTAAACGCGCTTCACTAAAATAGACGTTTCCCTCCTCGCTTCAGCAAAGCAATCTATGAATAGAGGAGCGAGGCGGAGGAGAGCGAGGGATGGCGTCACGCGGCAAGACGGAGAATAAGGAGAGGGAAAGGTGGGAATAACGGAGAGGGGAGCACAGACAAAGCTAAAGGTAGGGTTGCTAGGTCACCATTTTATGAAGACGGCACCTGAGATCTTCAAGGCTGCAATGAGTAAACATTTAACCTAGATGCATTTGTTTGTCATGAAGGCTTCCCTCTCTGGCATGGTGACACTATTTATACACTAACGGCCCTATTCCCGTCTCGCCATTAAGTTAACGTCTGAAGCTGCTATTCCGACCTTGCAGCAAGCTTAGCTCGCAACTCGCAATCACCCGGCTGCCTACTGTACATCAACAGCACTTATTCTTTGTATACTATGTATAGGAGACGTTAATTTGCAGCCAAAATGAGAACAGACTGGGAACAAAAAGTTCCTAGTGTACAATTAGGTCAACTAGGCAGTCACCTATGGCCTCACCCAAACCAGGGTATGAAGGTATTTGTGTTGCATTGCAGCATACACTTGTTTGTGAGAGTGCTGATATGCCACACAAATATACTTCTACATTAGCATACACCAATCTACCAGGACAGCTGTCTGAGCCTTCATTAATTATGTCTTTTGGGCTAATTTCTGCATTTTTGCACAATAATAGGGCCTAACAGGTGAGGTTTGCCTCTGGCCTCACTGACTCTAGAGCCGCCTCTGCCAGTGTACTTCCCGTGTCCCTGCGAGACAGTGTTTTCCCGTAAGGACTAACCTTTGACTCCATGGAGCCCTATGGACTCCAAGAGCCGATACTGCTGGTATCGGTTTTTGCATCTCCCAAGCCGCTAATACGATGGCTGGATCGGAATACATCCGGTAACGGGATAACATGCTGATGTTTTTACCCCTCATCAGCTTCCTGTAACCAACAGGGTTGGAATTTGGCCCCAAGTTTTGGGGTGGATGTATGGACTTATACCGTGTACGTGGTGGGGTAAGAATAGTAAAGTGGAGTGAGAATTAAAGGGAGCGCCCCAGAGATATATTAATAATGAATATTATAAATATTAATTCTTTTCTCTTAGCCAGGTCTCATCACCATTCTGTGTAGCATCTCGATTTGCAAGAAACACCCTTACCTTGTACTCACCCTCGGATCAGAGATACCCCCGGGGCTGCTACACCCCCCCCTGCACCACTCATATATGGTATAAGTAACTTGTTTGGGTTGCTGTATTATAATATTTGCATTATGGTGTGCCTGGACATTAGGGATGAGCCGAACACCCCCGTGTTCGGTTCCCATTCGAACTTGAACAATTTCAAAAGTTCGAGTTCGAACACGAACACGAATCGAACTCAATGCAAGTCAATGGGACTCCAAAGTTAGATTTTTAGAGTGCCCTGCAAGAGGGCATATATGCAAGATATTTGCCATAAAAGGTGTATGGGGGTCCGGGTAGTGCCCTGGGGGACAGGAAACAAGTAAAAAGAGTAAAAATAAAAACGTTTTTAAAGGAACAGTGAGTTTTCCATGAAATAAGGGTTAAAAATAAAAACGAAAAATTCCTTCAAATATCGTGCCTAGGAGGTCCCCATAACCTGCCCGTGAAGTGGCGGATTTGTAGGATGTATAGAAAGATTTAAAAACAAAAAAATGACGTTTCAAATGACGGTAAACGGTTATCCTTTAATCTATTCATAAACAACTGTTTGGGGCGGCAGCCTGTATGAAAAGAGGAGACATTTTAGGGCGCGCAGAACAAGTTTAGTGATTTTTTGGCTAAATTATGGTGAAACTTATGCAGGCTTTGGATGAAAGTAACAATAGGTGCTTTAAAATTGGGCCTTTAGCGTCGGCAACAGTGCCGTCACACCGTAACCCCTCTGTGGTATTTTGGAAGAGTGCAGGGTTGGACCCTGCGGTCCAAAAAATTTAAATGATATGAATCTGGTAATAATAATTTTGTCTAAATGACTGACCCCCAAAATAGTTGGTGGCAGTGAGAACACAAAGATTAGAACAATTCCCAGATATTTTGTAGAAATGAGACCCCCCCCCCCCAATAGCTGCTGGCAGACTGGCAGTGAGAACACACACTAACACAACAATCTCCTCTCAAAAAACACGTTCTGAAGGCTGTGTGAAGCCTTATATAGTGTGCTGCGGGACTTACAGTTGTGTTCAAAATTATTCAACCCCCACTGAAATTGAGTGTTTTGGCCAGTTTGACATTGATTTTGATCATTCAGTCATCTTGCTTACAATTAAATCAAAGAGGCACGTGTAGGTCAGACAAATATAACATAACATTTATAATGAAATAACCACAAATGTCTTTTCTGTGCTCACATCATTATCAGTTTTATTCAACCCCCAAGTGACATTCAATCTTAGTACTTAGTACAACATCCTTTTAGGTCCAACGTCTCCCAAGCCTCAGGTTTGTGACGGACTGCATCACATTGTCATCCAATATCTCCTGGTACTGAAGAGAATTCATGGTACCTTGCACACGCTGAAGCTTCCCTGTACCTGCAGAAGCAAAACAGCCCCAAAGCATGATTGACCCCCCGCCATGCTTCACAGTAGGCAAGGTGTTCTTTTCTTCATAGGCCTTGTTCTTCCTCCTCCAAACATAGCGTTGATCCATGGGCCCAAACAGTTCTAATTTTGTTTCAACAGTCCACAGAACACTATCCCAAAACTTCTGTGGTTTGTCCACATGACTTTTGGCATACTGCAGTCGACTCTTCTTATTCTTTGGAGACAGCAAGGGGGTGCGCCTGGGAGTTCTGGCACGGAGGCCTTCATTACGCAGTGTGCGCCGTATTGTCTGAGCTGAAACTTCAGTACCCACATCTGACAAATCTTTTCTCAGTTCCTCAGCAGTCACACGGGGACTTTTCTCCACTCTACGCTTCAGGTAACGCACAGCAGTCGAAGTCAGCATCTTCTTTCTGCCACGACCAGGTAGCGTTTCAACAGTGCCCTTTGCCTTGAATTTGCGAATGATGCTTCCTATGGTCTCTCTTGGTATGTTTAACATCTTTGCAATCTTTTTATAGCCATTGCCCTTCCTGTGAAGAGTAATCACCTCTTCTCTAGGCTTCCTGGACCATTCTCTTGACTTCACCATGTTTGTAACCACACCAGTAAATGTCTAGAAGGAGCTGAGTATCACAGACATTTTAAAGCTGCCTAATTGGTGCTTATTATGCTTTATTGCTGCTCCGTGACATCCACAGGTGTTTTCAATACCTGATTGAAAACACTTGAATGAACCTCTGTTCTTCAGAGTGGTAGTCTTTAAGGGGTTGAATAATTGTGTCAATGAAGAATTCACAAAAGAAACATTTACTACTGTATTACAAAACCAATTGATGTCATTTTAGTTGCATATGGTTCTTTAAAAAGTCCTTGTAGGATTTCATTCTGAATACAATTACAAATGTACACTAAATTCCCTAAAACCCTTTACAGCATTGGGGGTTGAATAATTTTGAACACACCTGTAGCTCTGTGAGCCCTTGATTGGGCAAAATTTGCCGTGATTGGCATAGTCTTGCACCTGTCTTGCACCTAAACTGTGGTCAGGTGCAGGCTGTAGCCAATTACAAGCTTCAGGCCAGTGGAAAAGTGCATTGTGGTCCATTGTGGTGCATTGTGGGAGAACATGCTGCGAACATGTGGAAATGTCGAAATGTGGAAGTTCGCGAACATACGAACAGGCGATGTTCGAATCAAACTCCGAACACATCGAACCAAACAGCTCATCCCTACTGGGCATACGGAGCACACCCTGATGGGTGCACCAGACACCCCTCTGCACATGTCTATGGAGCCTTTACAACTCATACTTCAGCGATAAAAAAAACACTACCTACTGTTCCCTGCAGGAGCTGCATGTTTGCAGCAAAAAATGGGAATTCGACATGAATGTTAGGCTGGCCTGCGCACTTTTTCACGGACGGGCAACGCATATAGCTACGGACGCGAAAACAACATTGACGTGAAAAAGCTAAACGGACGTAGAAACAATGCCGCCATGTATTTTCCTAGGGTGTGGAGACGTCAGACATTACAGATGCACTTTATGCAGTACTCACAATATCTCCCGTGAAAAAGTGCGTCCGAAACGGATGCAATACAGTATGCACGTGTGCCGCCTCCCTTAGTGGTTTATAAACATTTTTCCCATAATATCGCAATCACCAGCCTTAAAAAAGGGAATAGTACATGTATAGTATGTAGAATCACGAGCTGTAACATTATTATAAAAGAGATAAAATTAATGAAACAGGGCTTGAGGGAACCTGAATCAGAGGCCTATAATGTATTTATTTATAAAGTATTTTACCAGGAAGTGACATAGAGCTATAGTGGAGGGGCTATAACGGGAAATGGAGTTATTTTGGAGGGGGATATAACGGGAAATGGTGGTATTGTGGAGGGGATTAAATGGGAAATGACTATATTGTAGAGGGGAATATAATGGGAAACAAAGTTATAGTGAGGGGGATATAATGAGAAATGGTTGTATTGTGGAGGGGGATATAACGGGAAATGGCGTTATAGTGGAGGGGGTATAATGGGAAATGGAGTTATTGTGGAGAGGGATATAATGGGAAATGGAGTTATTTTGGAGGGGGATATAATGGGAAATGGAGTTATTGCGGAGGGGGATATAATGGGAAATGGCATTATAGTTGAAGGGGTATAATGGGAAATGGAGTTATTGTGGAGAGGGATATAATGGGAAATGGTTGTATTGTGGAGGCGAATATAACAGGAAATGGAGTTATTGTGGAGGGGGATATAATGGGAAATGGAGTTATTGTGGAGGGGGATATAACTGGAAATGGTTGTATTGTGTGGGCGGAATATAATAGGAAATGGAGTTATAGTGGAGGGTTCTTTAATAGGAAATCGTGATATAGTATAGGGTGTTGTAACAGGGAATGATTTAGAAGAGGGGCTTGTATCAGGAGTTATAGCCAAGCGGAGGAGGCCTATATCAGGAAATAGGGGAAGAGGGACTTATATCAGGAAATGGAGGTACCGGTAGAGGGACCTATATCAGGAAATGGAGGTACCGGGAGAGGGACGTACAGCTGGAAATCATGGTATAGTAAAGTGGAAAAAAATTAAATAACAAATGGGCCAAAAGCAGGAAAGTGTTGAATTACAGATGACGATTCAGTCTAGAGCTATGTGTTCATCATTCTAAAGCATAGGTATTTCAACCTTGGCCCCCCCAGATGTTTCGGGACTACATTTCCAACGAGACTCGGTCAATTGACTGAAAGGCCAAGCATCATGGCAGATGTAGTTCCAAAAATCTGGAGGGCCAAGGTTGCTGACTCTTGATTTAAAGGGTAGTAAATCCTGATCTTTTTCACTTGTATAATGAGTACTAATTGTTTCCAAAAGAAGTCAGTATATTTAGGCTGTTCGTGGCGTTGGGGGTCACGTGTACTGCGCTACGGAACTTTTTCTGGCGTTTTATAAATATTTGTAACTGTAACGTGTTCTATTCCTGGGGTCATCTGGAAAATCCATCTTCCATGGTCGATAACATGAGGACCATTTATTCACTCTATACATACAGACTTGGGAACATTTGCAGAAAGCTAAACGTATCCGTTCTGATGAGGTATTTTGATATTACGGTTATAATAGATATTATTTGTGGATGGGCGCCATTACTACGGCAGCTGTGACGGAACACGTGCTCGTGCACAAACCCACCTAGGTCACATCGCTCTGTATAAGTGTCATTAAGAGACTCTCTGTGTGCAAAGCTGATTGTGCAGCTTCTTGTTACAGAGAGGATAATGGTAATTAGTCTAATCAAAACTGTGCGGCTTAATTAGCTCGTTTGGCCCTTCTGTAAGTGCTAATCCTTGTGGAGTCTAGATCCTGCAATAAGATATTCAAATGCCTTTATTCATACGTGGTAATTAGTGGGTACAAGCTCTAAGGGCAGAGACTTGTGCCATTTCCCACCACAGGATGGCTAACACGGGAGGGAGCTCTGGGATATGGAGTCTGTCCCTCCCAGCGCAGGGTGACACAGACAGGAGGGAGCTCTGGGATATGGAGTCTGTCCCGTCCCAGCGCTTTGTGACACAGACAGGAGGGAACTCTGGGATATGGAGTCTGTCCCTCCCAGCACAGGGTGACACAGACAGGAGGGAGCTCTGGGATATGGAGTCTGTCCCGTCCCAGCGCAGGGTGACACAGACAGGAGGGAGCTCTGGGATATGGAGTCTGTCCCGTCCCAGCGCAGGGTGACACAGACAGGAGGGAGCTCTGGGATATGGAGTCTGTCCCGTCCCAGCGCAGGGTGACACAGACAGGAGGGAGCTCTGGGATATGGAGTCTGTCCCGTCCCAGCGCAGGGTGACACAGACAGGAGGGAGCTCTGGGATATGGAGTCTGTCCCTCCCAGCACAGGGTGACACAGACAGGTGGGAGCTCTGGGATATGGAGTCTGTCCCTCCCAGCACAGGGTGACACAGACAGGAGGGAGCTCTGGGATATGGAGTCTGTCCCTCCAGCACAGGGTGACACAGACAGGAGGGAGCTCTGGGATATGGAGTCTGTCCCTCCCAGCACAGGGTGACACAGACAGGAGGGAGCTCTGGGATATGGATTCTGTCCCTCCCAGCACAGGGTGACACAGACAGGAGGGAGCTCTGGGATATGGAGTCTGTCCCTCCCAGCATAGGGTGACACAGACAGGAGGGAGCTCTGGGATATGGAGTCTGTCCCTCCCAGCACAGGGTGACACAGACAGGAGGGAGCTCTGGGATATGGAGTCTGTCCCTCCCAGCACAGGGTGACACAGACAGGAGGGAGCCCTGGGATATGGAGTCTGTCCCTCCCAGCACAGGGTGACACAGACAGGAGGGAGCTCTGGGATATGGAGTCTGTCCCTCTCATGTACACGCTTTTATACAGATAACAATATATAGTATTATTTGCATTATTTCACGTCACAGATCTTGGCATCGTGTCCTTGAACGGACCCTGTGGTAAATCATGGATTTATGTGTAAAAATGCCTGCTTTTACATGACATGATTTAAGGCGCGTGTTCGGTTTATGATTGGGTGTCAGGGATGTCTCAGGCTTGTTACACAGAATGACATTCTTCCGTCCCTCTCCCTCTCTCTCTGTGTATTGATGCACCCTCCATTTCCAGCCATTTCATGTCTTTTTTCTCCTCCTCTTTGTCTATCACATCCCTCCCTCCTTCCGTCCCCACCGTCTACAACTGTCAACATTTCATTTTTTTCTGCTTCTTACAACCATCCTTTCATAGCTAGGCGCCAGCCCCGTCCCTGTATTTCTCGACCAAAACGCCTTCTTCCAAGTCACCTCTGCAGGGCTCAAACACCTCTCATCCATCACATCTCCAACCTCCCCTTCATCTCTGCCAGGACCTGAGCCCCCACAATGGCCGTCTCACCAACTACACCCCTCCAAAGCCCATCATCCATCTCTGTGTCCGCATCAATCCCTCTATACCGCTCTCACTGCACCTCGCTACCCACCCACCTCTCCCTGCATTTCGCTATCCCCTCCATCATCCTGCCATTTCCCTCTGCGTCCATATTATTGCAGCCTTGCACCATTCGTCTTCCGCTTTGTACATTTCGCCCCCCTCCCACGTATCGCTCCATCCATGCTCCCAGCTCGATTTGTCCTTTTCCTCGTAAAACCATGCTTTCCATCACTGCCATTTCCAGAACCGATGGATCTTATGCTACGGAGACTCAGGCGTAGAGATTTTTAAAAAAGGGGAAATAATAAATTCTCTGAGTAGACGAAGGCGTGATTATATCGGGGAAATGGATGGAGGGTGGAATAATGGCCGGAAAATAATAGGGAGTGGAGGTATAATAGAGAATAGGGCTTTTTGACATGGTCTACGTGTTAGAAAACATTTCACAATGGATGGATTGTGTTAGGCGATGAATAGTACAGGAGATGTGTACATCAGTCACTGCGCGAGTATACGGCACAGGAAGAACGTGGCAGCGCTTGTATCAGGAAACGTGTAGAGGAACAGTTTGGAATGGGAAGTATATGATAGTCCCAGTGTGAGGAATTGTGTAGAATGAGAAGTGTGTGACAGTCCCTGTGCCGGGAAGTGTGTAGAATGGGAAGTGTGTGACAGTCCCTGTGCCGGGAAGTGTGTAGAATGGGAAGTGTGTGACAGTCCCTGTGCCGGGAAGTGTGTAGAATGGGAAGTGTGTCACAGTCCCAGTGTGAGGAGGAATTGTGTAGAATGAGAAGTGTGTGACAGTCCCTGTGCCGGGAAGTGTGTAGAATGGGAAGTGTGTGACAGTCCCTGTGCCGGGAAGTGTGTAGAATGGGAAGTGTGTGACAGTCCCTGTGCCGGGAAGTGTGTAGAATGGGAAGTGTGTGACAGTCCCTGTGCCGGGAAGTGTGTAGAATGGGAAGTGTGTGACAGTCCCTGTGCCGGGAAGTGTGTAGAATGGGAAGTGTGTGACAGTCCCTGTGCCGGGAAGTGTGTAGAATGGGAAGTGTGTGACAGTCCCTGTGCCGGGAAGTGTGTAGAATGGGAAGTGTATGACAGTCCCTGTGCCGGGAAGTGTGTAGAATGGGAAGTGTGTGACAGTCCATGTGCCGGGAAGTGTGTAGAATGGGAAGTGTGTGACAGTCCCTGTGCCGGGAAGTGTGTAGAATGGGAAGTGTGTGACAGTCCCTGTGCCGGGAAGTGTGTAGAATGGGAAGTGTGTGACAGTCCCTGTGCCGGGAAGTGTGTAGAATGGGAAGTGTTTGACAGTCCCTGTGCCGGGAAGTGTGTAGAATGGGAAGTGTATGACAGTCCCTGTGCCGGGAAGTGTGTAGAATGGGAAGTGTGTGACAGTAGCTGTTTCAGGAGTTTTATAGAATTGGAAGTGTGAGAGAGGCCCTTTGTCAGGAAATGGACAGAATTGGAAGTGTGTGTCAGTCCCTAAGTCGGGAAGTCAATAGAAATGGAAGTGTGCGACAGTCTTTGTGTCGGGAAGTGTATAGAATGGGAATTGTGTGACAGTGCCTGTGTCAGGAAGTGGCTAGAATGGGAAGTGTGTGACAGTGCCTGTTTCAGGAGGTGTAAAGAATGGGAAGTGTGTGACAGTCCCTGAGTCAGGAAGTGTATCGAATGGGAAGTGTGCGACAGTCCTTGTGTCAGGAAGTGTATCGAATGGGAAGTGTGTGACAGTCCTTATGTCAGGAAGTGGACAGAATGGGAAGTGTGCAACAGGCCTTGTGTCAGGAAGTGTATCGAATGGGAAGTGTGTGACAGTCCTTATGTCAGGAAGTGGACAGAATGGGAAGGTTGGGACAGTATCAGGAAAGGTGTGACAGTCACGGTGTCGGGAAATGTATGACAGTCCCTATAGGAAACATTAACATGGAATATCTGATTGCAGATGTTCCATATAGGTTTGCAGCACAGACAGTGTGTGACAGTCCCAGGTGTAGGAGCTGTGTAGTTTGGGAAGTAACATTCCCTGCGTTAAGGGAAGTGAAATAAAGAAGGAAGTCCCTGCCCCTGTCACACACTCCTTTTTGGTTTTAGGTTAATGTATGAACCACTGGGTGGCCAACATCTGGTTGAACGTGGCATAGGTCAGCAAATATCAGTGTTTTATGGCGAGGGCATCCAATGTCTGGCAGCAGATAGCAGGTGGGATACTACATGTGGGAGCTAAGGACACTCCAAGTCATCCTATGTTGAAAAAGTGGGCAAGTATTATATAACGTGAGCCATTGAGTAGGGCCAAGTATTTTGAGATGCCAACTGGCATAGGGCTGTCAGATAGACAGGCGCATGGAAGCGGTAACACTGTGTCCATTTATCCGGCATATCAAAAGCACACTGCATTAACCAGCATAGTGCACAGATGATTGGTAACTCAGCCACTGAGCAGCACATCGTAGTCTATATCAGGTAGCCATGGCATATGGTAGCCAATGTCAAGCACTGCAAGGCACAGGACGGGGTATGAAGGGTAGCAGGATATTATGGTCCATTTATTCCACTTTGATACTTTTGTCAGAAATGGCAAAGGCCATACTGTGCAGAGAAAGTCAAGGCACGGGGGAGTCTTTGGCCATAATGATGTGACAAAGGTACGGTAGCCACGCCAATGAGCTTGTGGCAAAAGGGCATGGGTATTAGGCATCTCCTTGTGTAGAGAGAGTTTGTAAAGAAGCACTTCAATAAGTGGCAGGCTAAGACAGCACGTGACTCAAAGAAAAACATGCCTGGCATTGTGTGGCATGTGGAAAGTTATGCCAAGCATCGTTGGACGCAGGGAAAGCTATGCCTTGCATTGTGTGGCACAGGGAAGGCTATGCCTGGCATTGTGTGGCATGTGGAAAGTTATGCCAAGCATCGTTGGACGCAGGGAAAGCTATGCCTTGCATTGTGTGGCACAGGGAAGGCTATGCCTGGCATTGTGTGGCATGTGGAAAGTTATGCCAAGCATTGTTGGACACAGGGAAAGCTATGCCTTGCATTGTGTGGCACAGGGAAGGCTATGCCTGGCATTGTGTGGCATGTGGAAAGTTATGCCAAACATTGTTGGACGCAGGGAAAGCTATGCCTTGCATTGTGTGGCACAGGGAAGGCTATGCCTGGCATTGTGTGGCATGTGGAAAGTTATGCCAAGCATTGTTGGACACAGGGAAAGCTATGCCTTGCATTGTGTGGCACAGGGAAGGCTATGCCTGGCATTGTGTGGCATGTGGAAAGTTATGCCAAACATTGTTGGACTCAGGGAAAGCTATACCTGGCATTGCGTGGCACAGGGAAGGCCATTTCTGGCATTGTGTGGCACAGGGAAGGCTATGCCTGGCATTGTGTGGCACAGGGAAGGCCATTTTTGGCATTGTGTGGCACAGGGAAGGCTATGCCAGGCATTGTTGTGCTCAGAGAAATTCAATGACAGGCATTGTTGGGCACAGGGAAATCTATGCCTGGCCTTGTGTGGCACATAGAAAGCTGCGCCAGGCATAGTATAGCAGAGCAAAGTTTATGTCATGTAGACATTGGCACTGAGTAGGCACATTAAGACAGAAAGGGGCACAGGATAAACTATGGCAGGACAGGTAAGTGAGTGGCACTGTGAACAACAGGTAGCAAGTGGCACCGGGCTTGGGAAGCCTGGCACATCCGACGCATTATGGCAAGAAAAGGAGGCTATACCAGGTTGCCTGCAGTATTGGCGTTCAGCACCAAAATCCATTTCGTGTCTCAATAGCATATTCTGCCTCTGCATTCCCTGCCCGTGCCCGCTCCAGCCATCAGGCACCCCCAGACTTGGCTCCCCCGGCCTGTGCATTGTATTGTGCAGTGACTGCTCAGAAATCAGGATTCAGGAGGCTGAGGCCGATCCCGCATCCCTGAGCGCTGTCCTTCAGCACTTGGTACCCAAGAAAACACGATGCTGCTCGTGCGGTGCAACCAAACGCTCCGAAGAACAAAGGGGACAGAAACGCAAACTTTTCACCGTCTTATCTTTATACGCTTTGTTTTTTTTTATCTTAACAGCGCCGGAGAACGACGAATAAACCCCGACGGCCGACTACAGAAAATACACGGAGGACACGAGACCGCCAGCTTAACGACGAATGGGAAAAGAGATGCCGAGCATTGAAGGTCATGCGAATCCACCTGCAAAGCCCCTTCCGACGGGCCAAGCCGTGCTACCGGCGGCGTGTATCAATATTCCTCGCAGGCGGCATATAAACAATGCATGGATGTAGGGCATACACACCCTTCGTGGATCCCCCCCAAACAGGCGTGCTCACACGCATACGGCTCACGCACACGCCCAAAACCTGCCATGTCTCCTCTATTGTTCTCAAGAACCTTCTCTCCTCCTCCCCTCCGCCACCCCATGCGCCCGTGGGTACCAGCTGCGGCGGGGCTGGGAGATCAGTCCCGTCTCATTGGTGCCTTTTAAATTCATGCACCTTGTGCGATGAGCACGAATCCACACAAGTGCGCGCACACACACACACACACACACAAAACACACATTGTCTGCAAGAAATGTTTTTGTTGAACCATATACTCAAGTGTGTGTTTGTGTGTGTGTGTGTGTGTGTGTGTTTTGAAGCAAATCCTCATCTACTACAATATGTGAGAATGTGGGACTATGAGTATATGTATACATAGACACACACACATATATACCGTGTATATATATATAACTTCAATGTTCTTGAACCCAGGACATACTTGAAAATGAGAGAAATCTCAATGTATCCTTCCTGATAAAATCCTTTATAAATAAAATAAATAAATAAATATATATATATATATATATATAAACTGAAGTGTATTTATATGTACATATATCTCATATATAGCATATATACACATCAAAGCAATAATAAATATATATATTAACTGAAGTGTATGTATATATATATATATATACATATATCTCATACACATCAAAACAATATATGTATATATAAACTGGCACACACACACACACATATATATAAATAGGCACACACACACATATATATAGAGATATAGGCACACACATATACACAAATATATATATATATCAATTAATATCCTTTTCCATATATATATCTGTGTGTGCCTATATCTATATATATATTCATACACATATATAGACACACACACATATATATAAACTGATATATGCATATGTTAGTATTTATCTGTACCTATTCATTTCATTTTTCCCACATGTTTGTACACAATTTTACATATAAAAAGGTACAAAACACATATTGATACATTGATACACAAGATATGTGCAAAGTCTAACCACGCAGATCTATTTTGTATCAATATGTGTAAATCTGTCACTCCACTATTACGTGGCACCATAATGCTCCAAGGACATACTGTGCATGGTTATAGCTCACGCTCCCCCCCCTCCCCGTCTCGATCTCCATCCATTTCTTGCTCTCTCTCCCTCCCCCTCTTCTGTCCTTTCCTTTGCTGCATTGTAAGACGCATTCGAGTCCCCAAATGGGACTCCCCTGGGATATCGCTCCGCTTTCCCTCCACCCTTCCAGGCACGTTGCCACCACCTCCTCTAACAACCCCACCATGCAGAAAATAACCCCCCCCCTCCCAACCACCACCACCAAATCACTGTATCCTCCTTCTTAACCCTTTGCGGCGCACAATAAACACAACCGGGAGAATCAGCGAAGCGGCGTCGGAATAAAGAAAGATGGCGGCACTTACAGTCACCATGCTTAGGGAGCGCAGGTTGGACCCTGTAGATTTTCGGTTGCGTCTCTCTTGCCTCCGCGTCCCTTTCTTCAGCGCTCTGGCGTCCGAGGTGCGCCTGCCCACCCCGCCGCTCCCCTGCCCCCTCCCGGCGGCCGTCACGGGATCGAGTCAAGAGACCGGGATGTGAAAAATATTTTTTTTTCTCGAAAACAAAATGATTATATATGAAAAAAAAAATTAAAAAATTGACCTGTACCAAAATATTTCCCCTTCGGGTTTGGGAAAAACAAGTGGGAAGAAAAAAGGCGATGAGCAGCGGAGATAAGGATGGAGATGCTAGTGATGGTGGTACAGTGGGAAGGGAGGGGGGTCTTTGTCTGGAAAGAAGAGGAAGGGAGGGTTTCTAGATTTTTTGGAAAGAGGGAGTGAGAAAGAGGGAGAAGGGAGGGGTCCGATTCGTCTCCCAGTGCCTTTATCCCAAAGTGGTGTCACCTCGCTCCTCTCTGCATCTGAACGGTCCGGTCCCCCCTCTCCTGTCTTATATATGGTACTCTGTATGGTGCGGCTCACTCTGCTATTGGCTGAATATGGAGGGGGGGTGTGAAAAGGAGAAACGGAGGGGGGTTAGGAGGATTTAAATCTCTCCCTCCTCTTTTCTTGTCATTTTTTTTTCTTTCTTTGCCTCGGGCCCCCTGAGAAGAGGGACACAGAGGGCTGGCCTGTCACACCTGCCAAATAACTCTTTATTCCTCTATACATCTTGCTCCGTCCACCGCCCCGCTTAATCCTTTTTCTCCTTGTCTCTCCTCCCCGCATCTTCCTCGCCTTCCTGCTCGTAATCCCTAGTATCCTCTTTTTTATCCAATTTGTCCACGCGTGCCCTGGTCCATCATCCCAATCTCTCATTGTCTCGCTCGCTTCTTCCATTGATGGACGTGTAGTTTCCAATCTGCACCCCCCGCTCTGCCGCTTCTTCAACCTCTTTCTCTTGCCATCAATCCGTTCATCCATCCATCCATCCACCTACCCATCCATCCATCCATCAATCCATTCATCCATCCATCCATCCATCCATCCATCAATCCATTCATCCATCCATCCATCCATCCATCCATTCACCCACCCACCCATCCATCCATCCATCCATCAAGTCGTTCATCCATCCATCCATCCACCACCTATCCATCCATCAGGCTGTTCATCCATCCATCCATCAATCCGTTCATCCATCCATCCATCACCTACCCATCCATCCATCCATCCATCCATCCATCAATCCATTCATCCATCCATCCATCAAGTCGTTCATCCATCCATCCATCCATCCACCACCTATCCATCCGGCTGTTCATCCATCCATCCATCAAGCTGTTCATCCATCCATCCATCCATCCACCCACCCATTCATCCATCCATCCATCCATGCATCCATCCATCAATTCAACGATCCATCCATCACCCTGCCCGTCATTGTTCTCTTCTCTCCATTCCTCCTGAATGCACCAGCCCCGTGCTTGTCCGTTCCACCCGACAGACCCGTCGTAATTCCTTACCCACTCTTCCTTTTCGACTTCTTTCTTTGATACAGTTTGTCCTTGCGTCAACGTACGACAGGGAAGGGGGGGTGAACAAATGTCCTTAACGTAGCTCTGTTGTGTGCCAAGGGAGCCCCGGTCCCATGTGTGCCACTATTACCCAATCCTGACGCCAAGTTGTGCACGTCCAACCCGACTCGAATTAGGTGGAAACTCCGAACAAACAGTCTTGGATCGTTGAATTCCCACTCAAAGGGTTAAATGCAAGAGAAAGAAACCGAAATCTGCGACTTAACAACTACCCCCAACACACACACATGCACACAAACACTTACTCCCTGCAGAGGGTTCGGCATTGTGCTATAGACAATAGGTGGGCGCAAGCAACCGAGAGGTGGGGGCTTAGGGTCCATTCAAGCCCCAGCTGTATCACTCAGAGAGAGCCTCGCGTGTCCGGCAGCACCTGCCACTCCCTCTCCTATTTAAACGTACCTCTTGGAAATTCACCCTCCCATTCGGGTTCCTTTAGAAAGCAAGCCATGTGCGAGGCTTACTCGTCTCGTCACCGGCAGGAAAAAAAAAAAAAAACAAAAAGAGGCCCAGAAATTAAGTAACTCTCACAGGCGCGCGGATTGGTGGTACGCTTACAGCGTCGTCGTAATGTCACAAAATTAGCATTTTACTCGTGTGGTTGTGCTGGATACATGTCTAGCAAGTGCCCCGCTACAATGTAACTGATATCCAAGTGCAAACTATCAGGGTTATTCAAAGAGAATCGAAAAGTCATCGCACGTTCGGTGAAATTTCGTTCTCTTCAATTCGGGGCGATTCGGCGATCCCATTTCGGCGACCCTGCGGTGTATTCAGCAAACACCACAGGGCCGTCGTAGTGCAGGCAAAAGCTGCCGCAAACCCGACGAACACTCACCGAGTAACTGGGTGAACGCACACCGAAACCTACAAAAACATCTGGATTACCCCCGCCGAAAAAAAAAAAACAGTACGCTTGAATGTTTGAAAAGTGAAACGCTTTTTGCAAAGAAACTACTGAGCGAAAATGTCTGAAATTTACATATAAGATCCAATGAATGATAATAAAAAGGGCTGTTACAGAAAGAATAAGTAAACAAAAATCCAGAAAAATGCTTAAAATATCCTAAAAAATCTATAAATAAAGAGACTCTTTACTGCAGAATATTATAATGAACGGTTTATTAGATATTGGATTAAAACGGGAATATTTTTAACATTGAATCCTATGGGATTCGCCTGAATAAACCTGTCGAATGAAACCAATTGTAAAGGCAGGGCATTTCGGCAACTTTTCACTGCTGGTTTTGGTCTCTGAATAGCCAAAGCATTGCTTCTCTATGGGGATTTCACTGCCCTCGAACAGGCAACGAACAGGCATCGTATGTGCAAGCAATTCGCCAACATTTGGCGAATTGCCTGCTCTCTGAATAGCCGAATGGCCAGGAAAGGTAACCGAACACTGAATTTCAGCGTTCGGTTACCTTTCGGCCACAATTCGGAGCTCTATGAATAACCCTATAAATCCTGATTGGACGGAGGGGGGGGGGGCTTTGAAGTTTGTGAGGCCCTCGACAAAGCTTGAAGGTGATGTCCGTCCATAAAAGATGGATAAATCAACCCAATACATTTTAATGAAAGAAGGACTATAATGTACCGGCTGGGTGGAGTAGAGGTAACATCACTGCTCTGCGTGGAGAGAGCCTGTGGAGTCATGGGTTCGATCCCAATGAGCATCTCTCCTATAAGTGTTCTTGGGCAAGACACCTAACGGTACATGCTCGCCACCCAGGACATACTTGAAAACGAGAGAAATCTCAATGTATCCTTCCTGGTAAAATCCTTTCTCAAAAAAAAAAATGCTGCCGAAGGTAGATGGGAGCGTGTGAATGTAAGACTAGATTTGCGTGGAGGGGCTATCAAGGTAGAGACAGGGCACACAATCCTGTAGTATGGCCTTCAGGGTGGCCCAAGACAATATTTGTATATAGAAAACATCAAATATGGACCGAGCACTCCAGTAGAAAGGCTGAAACATTGTGTCCGTAAGAAAAGACCAACATACCGTACCTTCACCTGAGTGCCCGGTACTTCTTTGTTGTTTTCTATATTTGTGAGGCGCGTCTGGTGTGAACACGAACGGCAAGTACATACAGTCATTCTGTTAAAATTACCTCCTGTGTGGCCCTGGTTGGAGCGAGGCCTTAGGCGGCTGCCTGTGCTGCCTATGTATAGTGCCGCCCTTGGTAAAGGATATAGCTGTTGTTGGTGAGTTACTGTACATGGGTTTTTGGACATTTCATCAGAGATTAGATTCCGACGGATATTTCTTACGGGTCCATACCTTTTTAGAACATTTATTAAGAAGGAGTTGGAATGTGACAACTTTCCCTAAATAATTGTAAACTTAGAAAGTTACACACAAAAAAATGTCACATTTTTGTCCTGAGGTGCAGAACAAAAAAAGTCCCTGGTGTCTTTTATGGCCTCAGGTCAACATTTCCTATTTAAGCTCAGGGAGGATTGCCCAGTCTCCCCCTTGGTGTTTGCAGTATGCTGAAGGAGGCTGAATAAATAGCATTAACCCCTTGTTGGCAGAAAATAAGGAAATAGTTATAAAGGGCTAAAATGCTTCTTTTACCAGACTGGATTTATTAAGGTTTATTTTAATAAAGCAACAGAAGAACGACAGTTTAAAGCAGGGGTCAGCAACCTCGGCCCTCCAAATTCTTTGGAACTACATTTCCCATGAATCTCTGCCAACCTAGGGCAGTATTACATAGTTGGTGCTAACTTAACCAGAGCTGTTGCAAACTTCCCAGAGCCATTATAGCTTATGGAGGTTTCAGTCTACAACAGCTCTGGTTAAGTTAGCACCAACTATGTAATATGGCCCCTAGTGAGAGGCTGAGCATCATGGGAGATGTAGTTTTCTCTGGAGGGCCAACGTTGCTGACTCCTGCTTTAAGGACTATTTCAGTTTAGGGACTGGAGGCTTACAGGGTTATTCAGAGCTCCGAATTGTGGCTGAAAGGTAACTGAACAGTGAAATTCAGCGTACGGTTACCTTTGCTGGCCATTCGGCTATTCAGAGAGCAGGCAGTTCAACAAATGTTGGCGAATTGCCTGAACATACGGTGCCTGTTCGACGGCAGTGAATCCCCATAGAGAAGCAATGCTTCGTCTATTCAGAGAACACAAACCAGCAGTAAAAAGTTGCCGAATTACCCTGCCATTCAGTGTTTTCATTCAACAGGTTTATTCAGGCGAATCCCATAGGCTTTAATGTTAAAAATTTTCCCGTTTTAATCCAATATCTAATAAACCGTTTATTTTAATATTCTGCAGTAAAAAGTCTCTTTATGTATAGATGTTTTAGGATATTTTAGGCATTTTTCGATATTTGTCCGCGAAAAATTTTGTTTTGGAGGATCGCTCTTTGCAGTCGCGTCGAACGCGCACCGTAGGGAGGCTTTCGGAAAGTCTGCAGCACGCCCGCTGTGGCAATTCATGTGGCCGGCCCTGCCGAAACGTCACAAAGATGTGATGGACGCCGGGAGGCACGTCAGTATGGGCGCACATAGTGCACTCGTCTGAACCCAGCCTTAAGCAGGACCGTCTTTAACGCAGGGCAAAAGGGGCAGTTGCCCCTGGCCCAGTCATTGTTGAGGGGCCCAAAGCAGCTGCCCCTTGGGCCTACGTAAACCGTGGATGACCGCTGCCACTGGTAGCGGAATGCATTAACAGCATTTCGCTAGCAGTCCCCTCGACTGGCCGTGTCTTCTTGCGAGCGCCAGTGTGCTCCCTCGTGCGGCCGCCGTCCTGTGAAGGCTGTGACACGGCCTACTGGCAAGATCTCACGAGAGCACGTCACAGCCTTCAGAAGCTGGCAGACGTGTGGAGCAAAATGCTGGCGCTCGGAGGAACACGCGGGTCATCTGATCCTGAGGTCTGTGCTGGGTAAGTATAATTCTGGGGGTCTGTGCTGGATACCTATATTTCTGGGGGGTCTGTGCTGGGTACATGTATTTCTGGGGGGACTGTGCTGGGTACATATATTTCTGAGGGGGTCTGTGCTGGGTACATACAATTCTGGGTGCCTGTGCGGGATACATATATGTCTGGGTGGTCTGTGCTGGGTACATATATGTCTGGGGGGCCTGTGCTGGATTCATATATTTCTGGGGGGTCCGTGCTGGATCCATAAATTTCTGGGGGCCTGTGCTGGATACATATATTTCTGGGGGCCTGTGCTGGATATATTTATGGGGGGCTTGTGCTGGGTACATATAATTCTGGGGGCATGTGCTGGATACATATATTTCTAGGGGAGTCTGTGCTGGGTACATATAATTCTGTGGGCCTGTGCTGGATACATATAATTCTGAGGGCCTGTGCTGGATACATATATTTCTGGGGGGTTTGTGCTGGGTACATATAATTCTTATTTTTGTATTACTAGACTATATGGCCATTTGTTTTACACTTGAAACATAATAATGTTCATTTGCACTTTATTACTGAAAGTTATTAATATTTTAACTTGTCTTTTCTCACAGAACATATAACTGTTAAAAGAAATATATTACATAGTTACATAGTTACATAGGCTGAAAAAAGACATGCGTCCATCGGGTTCAGCCTCTCCCACATCACCTACTGCTGTTGATTCAAAAGAAGGCAAAAACCCCAGTCTGAAATGCTTGCTAATATGCAACATACTGGGAAAAAATTCCTTCTTGACCCCAGAATGGTGCCAGATTTCTCCTTGGATCAAGAAGCTTTTACCCATATATTAAATATTATAACCCTTAATATTCTGTGTCTGCAGGAAGTCATCCAGTCACTTTTTAAAAGTCTGTACAGTCTCTGACCCAACCACCTCAACAGGCAGAGAATTCCACAGCTTTATTGTTCTCACCATAAAATAACCCTTCCTATGCTTTAGGCTGAATTTCCTTTCTTTCAGTCTAAATGGGTGACCTTGTGTCCTGTGTATAGTCCTGTTAATGAACAGGTTTCCAGACAATGGTTGATAATGGCCCTGTATATATTTATATAAAGTTATCAGATCCCCTCTAAGGCCCCGTATATATTTATATAAGGTTATTAGATCCCCTCTAAGGTGCTGTTTCTCTAAACTAAACAGGTTTAAGCTTGTTAGTCTTACCTCATAACTTAACCCTTCCATTCCCCTTATTAATTTAGTTGCCCGGCTCTGCACTTTTTCTAGCGCTATAATATCCTTTTTTAAGACAGGTGCCCAAAATCACACGGCATATTCAAGGTGCGTCTCTGCATTGATTTATAAAGAGGCAAAATTATGTTTTCATCCCGAGAGTGAATTCCCCTTTTAATGCCGATACCTTGCTGGCCTTGGCGGCTGCTGTTTGACATTGCGCATTGTTACTTAGTTTGAAGTCTATGATTATTCCCAAATCCTTCTCCTGCTTTGATTTCCCTAACTCCGTACCATTTAGGTATAAGTTGCTTGTGTGTTCTTCACTCCAAAGTGCATAACTTTGCATTTATCTACATTAAATCTCATCTGCCATTTAAGTGCCCAGTCCCCCAATCTATTTAAATCTCTCTGCAGCGAAGTAACATCCTGCTCACATTGTATCACTTTTCCTAGTTTTGTGTCATCTGCAAACACTGATACATGGCTTTCAATGCCTATCTCCAAGGTCATTTATAAATAAATTGAATAGTATTGGTCCTATAACAGACCCCTGAGGGACACCACTTACCACTGATGTCCATCTTGAAAATGTACCATTTATGACCACTCTCTGTACTCTATCTTTTAGCCAGTTTTCTATCCAAGAACAAGTATTTTCATCTAGTCCAATTTTCCTTAATTTAAATAGTAACCTTTTGTTTGTCATATGATGAGAAAGAGCCTAGAAGAGACTTTAATTGGCATGTACGTACTGTTACAGATCAATCTAAGGACTTGTTTTTGAGACAGTTCTTTATTTTTACATTATTAAAGCTTTTTTGAGACATGTCCATGATGTATTTGTGTTTTTGTTTTTTTTGGGATCTTGGGGGTGGAGAGCAAAATTTTGCGGTGGGCGGGCTTTCAGGGGGGGGGACCAAGAGAATGTTTGCCCAGGGTCCAATCAATGTTAAAGACGGGCTTGGCCTTAAGCATATGCAAATCAGACTATTATCACCCAAAAAGGGCCGGAACTGAAACGCCAGGGACATCTTTTCCGCACGACAGCCCCCAATGATCCTGTCGGCCTTGTTAGGCCTCGTCAGGAGGATTGTAGATTGAGGAAATGAGGCATGCTTGGAATATTATACATTAGCATGTATACACTCCTGAAGATATGTTTCTCTTCCTCTGTCATGGCTGCCAGACACTCACGCCCAAATGACATATCACCAGCAAGACATGCCATTGTGCCGTTGTCTCACGGCTGACAACAGCGTCGCGTCTGTTTCTTACTCGTTCCGTTTGATGCCACGATAGTTCAGTTTCCACTGGGCTGGTTTTGTGGCACAGTCTGAAACGCCAACAGTAATCCAGCCCTAATAGAACCAGAATCCCCCCCAACCATACGGTATCATCCTTCTTTGTACAGCGCTGCAAAATATGTTGGCGCTATATTAAAACAATATATTATTATTATTATTATAAATTCTTAAGGGGTTATTCACTAAATGACGAACCTGCCACCGAATTGCACCGAATGGTGAATTTCACTCTACGGTGCAATTTCGGGGCAGTTCGTCTTCTCACACACATAGGGTTATTCAGAGAAAGGTGAAAACCAGGAGAACTGGCAGGAGAAGAGAACAATCTAGACCAAATAGTCGATTTGGAAAGTGAGATAAAGGGGAGAATTTTTCTGGTTCGGCTATTTTGACCTAGAATTTTCCTTCCTCCAGTCATTCTCCTGAGTTTCACCTTTCTTTGAATAGACCTGTAAGTGTACAATTTGTCAAATACACACAAAATGAATGGTGAAATACAGTGCAGTTCGGTGATCTTTGGCGGCAGCAATATTGTCCCATAGAGAAGTAATGGTTCATAGGACGGTGGACTGGATCGAAGTGTCGGCAAAATGCCCTTATTTTCGGTGATTCAGTGCGACAGGTTTAAACCTGCCTTTTTATTTTTCAGAACACCTTTTTATATATTTTTTTGACTAAACTTTTGTTTCCCGTTTTTCTAAAAAGCTTTATTTTATTCTGTAACAGACCTTTTTATTATTTTTTTAAACGACTTTTTTTTATTATTATTTAGACACATTTCAATGCGTTTTTATTGGAGAATCGGAGACTTATTTTGTTTTGTTTTTCGCATTTCGTGGAATTCGCCAAGCCTACGTCGGCGCGCTTCGGCACTATTCGGTGCTTTTTGGTGCTCTTTTGTGACGTTCTCCAACTTTTTCATGGGGCTTCGGCGACTCCATCTTCGATGCATTATGGTAACCCTATGGATGGTCAGGGCCGGTGCCTCCACTAGGCAAGATAGGCAACCGCCTAGGGCGCACTTCCACCAAGGGGCGCAGCCGACCCCTTCCTCATTGTTTGCTTGTGTAGCCGGCACTGGCGGCTTGCAAAGCAGACCCTTGCTTGCGGCGCAGAAGGTGGGCATCTAGATGACAGGCGGGCCCGACAAGAGGCAGATGAAAGAAAGAAAAGAGGCACGAAAGAAAGCGAAAGAAAAAAGAGGCACAGAAGAAAGAAAAGAAACAGGCACAGGAAAGAAAAGAAACAGGCACATGAAAGAAAAGAAACAGGCACAGGAAAGAAAAGAAACAGGCACAGGAAAGAAAAGAAACAGGCACAGGAAAGAAAAGGAGAGAAAGAAAGAAAAAAGAAAGAAAGAATTAGAGACATGGAGGCAGAGGAAAGAAAGAGGCACAAAAGACAGAATGAAAGAAAGAGGCACAGAGGGCAGAGGAAAGACAGAGGCACAGACCGATCCCAGGCCCGACCAGCGGAGGGGTAAGATGGGCCCCAAACAACTGTGTGCCGCCCCGGTGCACAGTGTGTGTGTCACCACCCCCCCCCGCAGAGTGTGTGTGTCCCTGTGCACAGTGTGTGTCGTCCCCCCACGCACAGTGTCCCCCCCCCGCATTTTAACAGTTGACAATTGTTTTCTGGGGGGGCACAAGTAGCTGGTCTTGCCTAGGGCACAAAATAGTCTAGCACCGGGCCTGCCTAGGGTGAATAGTAAATTCACCGAAATGTTGGTGAAATGAAATCGCCAAGTGAAAACCACTTACGGGTTATTCAGAGAGCACTGAAATGTCACTGACATCTCGGTGCTCTCTGATTCACTGCACTTCAGTGAGTTCGATTTGCTGACCCTGCGGTGGATTCAGCATTTACCGCAGGGTCCCTGAAGTGCAGCAAATCCGGCTCCGAACGCTGCCGCCAACCCGCCGGAAACCACCGCAAACCCCCCCAGACAACCGCCAAATGCAGACGACGAGCTGCCAAGCACAGCACCGACCAGTCGCAGAAAAAAGCCGACAAGCCACTGGACGAGTAAAAAAAAAAAAAACTATTGACAGTGCCAAATTTGAAACCCTGTTTGCAAAAAAAACTATTGAACGAAAATGTCTGGAGTTCACGTATAAGATCCTATGAATAATAATAAAAAAGTCTGTTACAGACATGGGCGTCCCCAGCATGGGGCAAGGGGGGGCACTTTCCCCCCCCCCTGGAAAAATGTCTGCAGACGCCAATGGTTACAGAAAAAAAAGTTATTTAAAAAAAGTCAGAAAAAATATTTTGGTCAAAATAATCTATAATCTATAAATAAAAAGACTTTTGCTGCAGATTAAAATAATAAACGGTTTATTAGATATTGAATTAAAACGGGAATATTTTTTACATTGAAGCCTATGGGATTCCCCTGAACAAATCTGCCGAATGAAACCACTGAACAGCAGGGCATTTCGGCAACTTTTCTCAGCTGTTCGGTGTCTGTGAATAGGTTAACCATTGCTTCTCTATGGGGGATTTCACTGCCATCAAACAGCACCGTATTTTTGCTGGCAATTCGCCAAAATTTGGCGAACTGCCTGCTCTCTGAATAGCCGAATGGCCCCGAAATGTCACCGTATGGGGAAATTCACTGTTCGGTGCATTTTCGGGGCAACTTTGGATGTCTTTGAATAACCCCTTTAGCTTTTCTGTATATAAACCAATATGTGTTTTATGTTGGAGGCGATCAGCATTGGAGACCGAATTAGACTCCTTGACACACGCAAAATCCACAGCAAATCGGGGTTTAATGAATCCGAAAATATCCTTTTAATGTTTGAAAGGAAAAGAAAAAAAAATATCAGCACTTTGGAGCGAGAATTCTTCGTCATCAGGATAAAGACACATCACACCAAATGTATACAGAGTGTTAATTACAGTATCACCCACTCACGATCCTGATAATTAACACGTTCATACGTGTGTGTGGTGCGATCTGCCGGGTCTTCATCCTGATGATGTAGCGCTCCTCTGCCTGAAAATGTTGATATTTTAAATTGGTTAAAAAATAAAGTAAAGAACAGGATTAAAACAACATAGTAAACGTTTTAAAAGATTCTCAGGCTTATTCAAAGAGCAGTGAATCGCACCGAACAGCGAATTTCCCCGTATGGTGCAATTTCGTGGCTATTCAAAAAGCTGTAAATTCGCCAAATATTGGCGAATTGCCAGCAAAATACGATGCTGTTCGGCAGCAGTGAAATCCCTCACAGAGAAGCAATGGTTAATCTATTCGCAGACACCGAACAGCAGAGAAATGTCAGTGAAATGCCCCGATTTACGGTGGTTTAATTCGACAGGTTTATTCAGGCGAATCCCATAGGTTTCAATGTAAAAATGTTCCCCGTTTTCCTTAAATATTTATTCGACCAATTATTCTTTTCATTTGCAGCAAAAGTATATTTATTAATTTATTTATTAGTATTTTTTAGGCATTTTTCAGGAGTTTTTCAGCAATTTTTTTTTCTGATCTCTTTTAAAATGGCGATTTTCTTTTTTCTGTAACAGACCTTTTTTTAGGCTAGGGTCAGACGAACGCAGTTTTAACGTGCGTTTAGCCGCACGAAATCACGGCCGTGCTAGCAGCAAATGACGTCCAATGCCGGGGAACATACGACGAACGGCCGCAGGAAAGTTCGTCCGTGCAACGCAAGTGGCAAACGAACGCATTTTTTCGAGAACGTCAAACCGCTACTACTGACGTACAGAGTGCGCTGCGTCCGCATAGCGGCGTGTGTGTGTGTGATTAGGAGACGTCAGACGCTGCTAATGTCCGGCCAACATAACGTCCAGACGCAAAAAGTGTTTTATTGATGATCCGTACAAAATCACGGATGAAAATGCGCATCGTATGACCGCTGTCGCGTATTCCGTGAAAAAATGCGTCCATTCGTTCGAATGCACTTTTTCACGGACGACGTGAAAAATGCGTTCGTCTGACCCTAGCCTTAATGTTCATAGAACCTTATATATCAATTCCAGGCATTTTCGTGCCGTACTTTTTTAGAAAACGCCTTTTAAAAGTTGCATTCTTTTTTTTTTTTACCCCGTTTAGCAGCTTGTCAGCTTTTTCCAGCAGCTGGTCGGTGGTCTGCTCGGTGGGTCGTCTGCTTTTTGCGGCAGATCGTCGGATGCATTTGACGGTTTTTCGGATAGATTCGGCGGTTTTTTGGATCGATTCAGCAGTTTTGTGGAGGTTTTTCGATTTGTTCGGTGGGAAGATTCGCCGCACTTCGGGGACCCTGCGGTGAATCGGTGAATCGGACTCGTCGAAGTGCGGCAAACAGAAGAGCACCAAAATGTTGGTTACATTTCGGGGATTTCTGAATAACCCTGTCTGATCCGTATCCTCTGCAATCCATAGGAACCGTGAAGTCACTTACTGGGAACCTCAGGGGTGGAGCTACGGCAGAAAGAATTTCTTTGTAAAACGAATTAAAATAAAACCATATATATTTTTATCCTTTATGCAGAAGATATCATGGATGTCTTTTTTATGTGACATGGTCTGCCTCACCGGGAACCCCTCTGTGCATATAAAAATAAGGATTCGTCGCATCAGGAAGCAGCAGGTGACTCACCCACCCCATTCGCCCATGTATGTTTTGTACTAAAGAGCATGCAGGGAAAACACTGCAGATCTCAAACACATTGTGACATTGTATGCAGCAAATAACTTTCTTACTTCTAGAAGAGAAACACTTTTTAACCCCTTTGTACCAAGCACTTTTTGTTGAAGTAAATATTATCCTAACATTTATTTGAAACATGCGATGCACAGCTAGCGATTAAATGCAGGATAAATTGGCAATTTTGCACAGAAATCGTTATTCCGAACTAGTTCAGATATTAAAGTAATGTAAGCTGGTTCATTTGTAATTTATATATCCTTCACAGAAATATTGCTGGGGTAAAAGGTTCTAAACTCTAAATTTCATCCGTCATCTCGCACAGTGTCCCCAGGATTATCAGCATACAGGCAGAAATGGCCTTTGTGTCAGATCCAGTAAATGCGCTGCAGACAGATAATAAAATGTTCAGATCTCCTGCTTATGGGGATTTGTAGTGATCATAATGAGATTATTAGCAATATCTGTATGTGCTGCATCATGCCTGTGTATGGCAATTACAGCAATACCTTGTATCTGTATGTGCTGCATAATGCCTGTGTATGACAATTACAGCAATACCTTGTATCTGTATGTGCTGCATAATGCCTGTGTATGGGAATTACAGCAACACCTTGTATCTGTATGTGCTGCATAATGCCTGTGTATGGGAATTACAGCAACACCTTGTATCTGTATGTGCTGCATAATGCCTGTGTATGGGAATTACAGTAACACCTTGTATCTGTATGTGCTGCATAATGCCTGTGTGTGGGAATTACAGTAACACCTTGTATCTGTATGTGCTGCATAAGGCCTGTGTATGGGAATTACAGTAACACCTTGTATCTGTATGTGCTGCATAAGGCCTGTGTATGGGAATTACAGTAACACCTTGTATCTGTATGTGCTGCATAATGCCTGTGTATGGGAATTACAGTAACACCTTGTATCTGTACTGTACAGGGATTTTCACTCATTATAACCATAATATCCTTTCTTAAGACAGGTGCCCAAAATCACACGGCATATTCAAGGTGCCTCTTACCATTGATTTATAAAGAGGCAAAATTATGTATTCATCCCGAGAGTGAATTCCCCTTTTAATGCCGATACCTTGCTGGCCTTGGCGGCTGCTGTTTGACATTGCACATTGTTACTTAGTTTGAAGTCTATGATTATTCCCAAATCCTTCTCCTGCTTTGATTTCCCTTATTCTGTACCATTTAGGGTATAAGTTGCTTGTGTGTTCTTCACTCCAAAGTGCATAACTTTGCATTTATCTACATTAAATTTCATCTGCCATTTAGGTGCCCTGTCCCCCAATCTATCTAAATCCCTCTGCAGCGAAGAAACATCCTGCTAACATTGTGGGTTAAAAATCAAAGTATCGTGACTTTAGGTTTTATGGATACCTGTGCATATTCTACTTTCTATCTCCCTCTTGATCTTAAGGCATGCGCTCTACTACTTACCACCTATGTCCCCGTGGTTCAGATGGCGAACATCGACCCTGGAGTCATTGGAACCTGGCATGACTTGCACAGCAGTGCACAGCAGAATCACCAGTCGGCAAAGAGAATCCGCCTTTATGTAAAGCACATGCATTGAGGTCAGAAGAAAGAAGTCTGCGGACTTTCCTTTTAGAAATAACTCTCTAAAGGTGGGGAAGTAAACAATGGGTGCAAATTAGGAAAAAGTTCCTTTTAAGCCTAAGATATGGATCTTGGTTCAAAAATATTAAAATACGCCTTTGCTCTAAAAAATACCCCACCAGTTTTCCCCTTTTCATACACAGCCAAACGTTTGAGTGTGGTCCAGGGGCGTAACTACCAGGGGTGCAGAGGGTGCAACTGCATCTGGGCCCTGGAGTCCGGGGGGGCCCACACTCACCTGCCTGGGTCTGGGGGCTTGCCTATAATATATATATATATATAATTATTTTTTTAATTTATTTTATACTTATTTCTGAGTTTTATTGCTGTGGAGCTCTGTGATACACTCATCCACACCACACATTGCTGTGAGTTTTATTGCTGTGGAGCTCTGTGATACGCTCATACACAGCACACATTACTGTGCGTTTTATTGCTGTGGAGCTCTATGATACACTCATACACACCGCACATTACTGTGTTTTAATGCTGTTGAGCTCTGTGATACGCTCATACACACCGCACATTATTGTGAGTTTTATTGCTGTGGAGCTCTGTGATACACTCATACACACCGCACATTGCTGTGAGTTTTTTTGCTGTGGTGCTCTGTGATATGCTCATACACACCGCACATTACTGTGAGTTTTGTTGCTGTGGAACCCTGATTTACACTGATACACACTACACAATACTGTGAGTTTTATTGCTGTGGAGCTCTGTGATACATTCATACACACCGCACATTACTGAGTTTTATTGCTGTGGAGCTCTGTGATAGACTCATACACCCCGCACATTACTGTGAGATTTATTGCTGTGGAGCTCGGTAATACGTTCATACACAGTGCACATTACTGTGCGATTTATTGCTGTGGAGCTCGGTGATACGTTCATATAAACTGCACATTACTGAGCTTTATTGCTGTGGAGCTTAGTGAAATACAAATAGTGCACAATACATTAAAAATGGGATGGACTGACTGAAGAGGTCATGGTGGACCTGGAATGAATGGGACACTGATTGTCTGGAGTCAACATTGTGGACCTGGAGAGGACCAATGCATGTTGACGGAAGGGGGGGACAAAATATGTTTTGCCTAGCGTTGGGGGCCCTGTCGTGGTTTCTGCACCTGGGCCCTGAGGTTTCTAGTTATGCCTCTGGTGCGGTCTTTCAATTCAACGCTAAATAAAATTATTAAAGAGATAAAAAATATACATTTATTTATCTAATGTTGGGATTTTCTTAATTTTTTTTAAAAAGATGTAATTTTTTCTGCAAAAAAAATAGTCCGTTATACAAGTTTAGAAGAAAAAGACCAAAAAAAAAAATGGATTTCTCTAAAACATATTAATGTGTTTCGTTTTTAATATCTTGCATTTTATTACTTGTATTTCTGTAACAATTCAATGTTCTTGAACCCAGGACATACTTGAAAGCGAGAGAAATCTCAACGTATCCTTCCTGCTAAAATACTTTATAAATAAATAAATTAATTAAATGGGTTCAAAGAGGGCATTTTCAGTGAAAGAAAAAACAATATCAAAGCGCTAATAGCCCCATTAAAGGCTCAGCCATGCCCAGTGTCTCGGTTTATGACAGGGCCCTTCAAAAAGCTAATTATCTGAGTGTCCAGGCGATGAGAGGAGGAAAAGCAAGGAAACCTCTCGCTGTCCATCTGCTGTGGAGTAACCTCCTGGCTGATCGTGCTGGGACGGGGAATCCACAGGATAGAAACATGTCGGCAGATAAGAACCTTTCGGCCCATCTAGTCTGCCCAATTAGGCTGGGGTCAGACTGAGGCAGTGCGAACGCGCGTGCAGGCGCACATAATCACGGCCGCACTAGCAGCAGATGCCGGGCAATGACGGCCAATATACGAAGTACGGTCGCACGAAAGTCCGGCCGCGCAACGCAAGTGGCAAACGAACGCATTTTTTCGAGAACGTTAAACTGCTAGTACTGACGTACAGAGTGCGCTGCGTCCGCTAGCGGTGTGTGTGCGTGATTAGGAGACGTCAGACGCTACTAATGTCCGGCCAACATAATGTCCAGATGCACAAAGGGTTTTATTGATGATCCGTACAAAATCACGGACGCAAATGCGCATCGTATGACCGCTATCGCGTACTCCGTGAAAAAATGCGTCCATTCGTTCGAACGCACTTTTTCACAGACAACGTGAAAATGCGTTCGTCTGACCCTAGCCTTACATGGATACTTTACCTGGATTTATCTTTTGTTTAGGATAGCCTTATGCCTATCCCATGCTTGCTTAAATTCAATCACTGTTTTGGCCTCTACCACTTCTACTGGAAGACTGTTCCATGTATCCACCACCCTCTCAGTAAAATAATGCTTCCTGATGTTACTTTTAAACCTTTGCCCCTCTAATCTAAGACTATGTCCTCTTGTTTTGCTACTTTGTTTCCTTTTAAATATACTCCCTTCCTCTACCTTGTGGATTCCCTTTACGTATTTAAATGTTTCTATCATATCTCCTCTGTCTCGTCTTTTTTCCAAGCTGTACATGTTAAGATAGGAATCTGATTGTGTTTTTCTTACTATATCAGATTTTATTTTCATATTCTTTATATTTTGTAAAAATATATATATTTATTTATTTATAAAGGATTTTACCAGGAAGGATACATTGAGATTTCTCTCGTTTTCAAGAGTATGTCCTGAGTGAGGCTAATGTCAGACGAACGCAGTCTGAGCGCACTCTGCGTGCGTGCACAACGGACGGATGTTCTGGCGGAGGATACTGTAGACGCCACACGGTCCGTTTTTTATGACGGACGTAGAAAAAAATGGAAATATGGGAAACAAAATTAATATGAAAAAGGATATGAAAAGCCATTGTGTGCGTCAAGGTGCTGGACGTCGCAAATGCGCTGCGTCTGACATCTCCTCATCACTCACACAGAATGCTACGCCGACGTGGCGCACTCTGCGCATCCGTCTAGCGGTTTTACGTTCTTGCCTAACTTGCGTCCGTTTGCCACGTGTGTTGTGTGTGCGCAGTTCGGTGCGCACGTATTTCGTGTGTGGGTCTCTATTGATCATAATTTTATGCTACCACAGACGTTAAACTGTGCGGCGACACGGACGTGATCACTGCGTTCGTCTGACACGGGCCTAAAATATATATATATATTTTTTAAAGATCAATTAGGAAAAATTTGTCAGTGATCCTCAAAATTATCAGAGCTCAAAACCTGTTCCAGAATTCTTGGAAAATAGAAAATCCACAGGAAATGTATACTGTACTTGTTGCATGAGTATTTTTGGATTTTTTTATTGCATATTCATATTGTAAACCTGATGTATCAGGATGTTTTTATTTTAGCATTTAATCATCATCCTGGGATTTCTAATTCCATACGTTGCTTTTTTTTTTTACTTAATCGATATTGATCTATTTTTTTTTAACGTACATCTTATTATCAAGCAAAAATGTAATAAAGGGGCGCAGGAGAGATCGTCACATAACGCAGGATGCTACTTCTGAAAAAACTTAAGGGGTTATTCAGAGAGAGACCCGAAATGTCACCGAACAGTGAATTTCCTCATACGGTGACATTTCGGGGCCATTCGGCTATTCAGAGAGCAGACAGTTGGCCAAATTTTTGCGAATTGCCAGCAAGTACGGCGCCTGTTCGACTGCAGTGAAATCCCCCATAGAGAAGCAATGGTTAATCTATTCACAGACACGGAACAGCAGTGAAAAGTTGTCGAATTTCCCTGCTGTTCGGTGGTTTCATTCGACAGGTTTATTCAGGCGAATCCCATAGGCTTCAATGTTAAAAATATTCCTGTTTTAATTCAATATCTAATAAACCGTTTATTATTTTAATCTGAGGTAAAAAGTCTCTTTATTTATAAATAATTTTAACCCTTTCGCTGCTGAGGCTTTTCACACCTCTGTGCTGAGGTCATTTTTACCGGTTTTGCTCATCATGTTTAAACGTGTTTTGAAGGCTTATTTTAGTATATTACCCAGACATATTATATATTGTTCTTTCCGTCAGACTCGGTAGATTCATAATATGTCATTATTATATGTATACGTCATGTCCTGTCTGTATATTATAACAAAAATGCAATAAAATATGAATTTTCAATAATTTACAACGTGTAAAGTGTTTTTTTTTCACATTTTAACATGCGAGCAATTGCGGTTATATTTTGTATGGGGTGCGCTTGTTAAAAAAATTAGAGATGGGGTCTCGTTACATTTTTTTTTGGGGAAAATTACACAATTTTTAACAAACGCACCGCATACAAAAATCGTTAGTGCAGCATCATTGTTCACATTATAATTGAAATGGGAACAATATTGCTGCATTAACGAACCAAAAAAAAGAAAAAAAAAATGTATATTTTTTTTTATATTTTTTTAAAAAAAAATTTATTTTTATTTTTCATTTTTTTTTTTTACAAAAATTTTCACAGTCGTGTTTGGTATCGTTGGAACGGCCATGCTCTGGCCGATCCAACAGTACCAAACTTTAACCCCTAGCTGCCACGGATCGGGAGATAGGGAGTTCATTGGAACCCCCTATCTCCACCGTTGGTGGCAGCTAGGGGTTAACTCCAGGACTGGCGTCATCGTGCTATGCACGATGACGCCAGTCCTCAGGGGGAGTTCCCGGAGGCTTGGCCGACATCTAAGATGTCGGCCAGCTCCAGGAAAGGATCACGAACCGGCGCTTTTCAGCGCCGATTCGTGATCCGGCACCCCAGGGGTTAATGCCAGGTACCATTGGGAAGGGCAGGCTGTGCCCTTCCAAATGGTGCCTGGGTTAACCCCCGCAACGCCGCCAATCGGGAGGTAGAGAGGTCCGAAGGACCTCCCCCCCCTCCCTTTCAGGCGCCTCCTCCGCACATGCGGGGGGGGCCTGAATTAGATGTCATCGCGTCGCCGCGATGACATCTAATGTCCCCGCCGGGCTCCCGAGTGCTGGGCTGACATCCAAGATGTCAGCCCGCACCGGGGGGGCGCAGCAATCCGCCGGAATCCGGCGGATTGCTGCCTCCTGTGCTCGGACGCGCTGAGCGCGTCCGTAGCACAGGAGAACCACTTGGCTGGACGCGCTGAGCGCGTCCTTAGCAGCCAAGTGGTTAAAGGATCTTTTAAGCATTTTTTGGGATTTGTTCGTCAAAATTTTTTTTCAGTTTTTTCCAAATCGTTTTTTCTGTAACAGCCCTTTTTATTATCATTCATTGGATCTTATTTGTAAATTCCAGACATTTTCGCTCTGTAGTTTTTTTGCAAACAGAGTTTCAACTTTGAAACTTTCGAGCGAACTGTTTTGTTTGTTTTTTATTTTTCCCCTGTTCGTCAGCTTGTCGGCTTTTTCCCGCGGCTGCTCTATGATCGGCGGCTCGGTGGCATTTTTCGGTGTGTTCAGTGTGGTGTTTGCAGTGGCTTCTGCGGGTTTTCAGTGAGTGTTTGGTGAGTGTTCGGCGAGTGTTCGACGGGTTTACGGCAGGTTTTCCTTACAGTCCGGGGACCCTACGGTTGTACTTGAATACACCGCAGAGTCAGCGAACTAGAATCGCCCCAAAGTGCGGGAAACAAAAGGTGACACTTCGGTGCTCCCTGAATAACCTTGTTAATCTATTTTTAATGTCAATATCCTGCTACATATATCCGTGTTAAAAATATTATATAAATATATATATATACACAGAGTATATATATATATATATTTTTTTTTTTTCATTTTTGTTATATGGCTCATTGTGTGTGCCGTCAAAATCCGCCCCCACTGTGTCCGAGGGCTTATGGATCATAGAGGTGAGCTTTATGCATAATTACATTTATTCTGAATTTAGGAACTTTTTGTTCCTCCGGTGATGTTTACACTTTGGTTTCTAATCAGCTTTTATATTCAGAAAGCCCTTTTATTTTTGCTGATTCCGCAGCGTTGCCACCTACCAGTTTGAGAAGCCGTCCCCCACATAGACAATCTTAAATAAGACTGAATATAATAGCGTTAAATTGCTGTCTGCCACCTCCACTATGTCGTTTAAGGCTGGGGTCAGACTAACGCATTTTTAACGTGCGTTTAGGCGCACTTAATCACGGCCGCAGTAGCAGCAAATGACGGGCAATGACGGCCAATATACGATGTACGGTCACACGAAAGTCCAGCTGCGCAACGCAAGTGGAATTTGAACGCAATTTTTCGAGAACGCAGAACCGCCAGTACTGACGTACAGAGTGCGCTGCGTCCGCTAGCGGCGTGTGTGCGTGAATTGGAGATGTCAGACGCTGCTAATGTCCGGCCAACATAACGTCCAGTAGCAAACTGGATTGACGATCTGTAAAAAAAATCACGCACGAAAATGCGCGTCATATGACGGTTTTCGCGCATTCCGTGAAAAAATACGTCAATGCGTTTGTACGCACTTTTTGACGGTCGCTGCAAATAATGCGTTCGTTTGACCCTAGTCTAAACACTGTAAAACAGAACAAACATATAAATAATAACTATCAGGGTTATTCAAAGAGATCCGAATTGCTTGAGAAAGGTAACCGAACGCTGAAAATCATTTCTAATTTATTCACTGCCTCCTCTACGTCACAGCTGATTCGGCTCTGTGTGATTCGGCTCCTGTTCGGCTTTTTCGAAGGTTAATCCAGATGTTTTTGCTTGTTTTCAGCGTGCATTCGGTTAGTTTTCGTCAGGTTTACGGCAGCTTTTCCCTGCAATTGGGGGACCCTGTGGTGTTTGCTGAATACACCGCAGGGTCACCGAAATGCAATCGGCAAAAGGAACCGAATTGAAGAGAACGAAAAGTCACCGAACGTGCGGTGACTTTTCGAATCTCTTTGGATAACCCTTACAGGGTTATCCAAAGACATCCGAATTGCTTGAGAAAGGTAACCGAACGCTGAAAATCAGTGTTCGGTTACCTTTCCTGACCATTCGGCTATCCAGAGAGCAGGCAATACGCCAAATCCTGGCGAATTGCCTGAACATACGGTGTCTGTTCGGTGCCTGTTCGAGGGCAGTGAAATCCCCATGATAAAGCACCGCTTCGGCTATTCAGAGAACACAAACCAGCAGTGAAAGGTTCCCGAAATGCCCTGCCATTCGGTGGTTTCATTCGGCAAGTTTATTCAGGAGAATCTCATAGGCTTCAATGTTAAAAATATTCCCGTTTTAATTCAATATCTAATAAACCGTTCATTATAAAATCCTGCATCAAAAAGTCTCTTTATTTATAGATTTTTTAGGATACTTTAAGCATTTTTTTTTTTTTTTTATTTTTTTTTCAGTTTACTTATTTTTTTTGTAACAGCCCTCTTTATTATCATTCCCTGGATCTTATATGTAAATTTCAGACATTTTCGCTCAGTAGTTTCTTTGCAAACAGCGTTTCATTTTCCCAGATTCATACAAATGGTTTTTCTAATTTATTCACTGCCTCCTCTACGTCACAGCTGCTTCGGCTCTGTGTGATTCGGCTCCTGTTCGGCTCCTGTTCGGCTTCTTCGAAGGTTAATCCAGATGTTTTTGCTTGTTTTCGGCGTGCATTCGGTGGGTTTTGCGGTTAGTTTTCGTCAGGTTTGCGGCAGCTTTTCCCTGCAATTCGGGGACCCTGTGGTTTTTGCTGAATACACCGCAGGGTCACCGAAATGGGATCGGCAAAAGGAACCGAATTAGGCTAGGGTCAGACGAACGCATTTTTATGTTGTCTGTGAAAAAGTGCGTTCGAACGAATGGACGCATTTTTTCACAGAATACGTGATAGTGGTCATACGATGCGCATTTTCGTCCGTGATTTTGTACGGATCATCAATAAAACTCTTTTTGTGTCTGGACGTTATGTCGGCTGGACATTAGCAGCGTCTGACGTCTCCTAATCACGCACACACGCCTCTAGCGGACGCAGCGCACTCTGTACGTCAGTACCTGCGGTTTCACGTTCTCGAAAAAATGCGTTCATTTTCCACTTGCGTTGCGCAGCCGCACTTTTGTGCGACCGTACTTCGTATATTGGCCGTCATTGCCCGGCATCTGCTGCTAGTGCGGCCGTGATTAAGTGCGGCTGCACGCGCGTTCGCACTGCCTCAGTCTGACCCTAGCCTTAAAGAGAACGAAAAGTCACCGAACGTGTGGTGACTTTTCGAATCTCTTTGGATAACCCTGTGTATATACTCTATATATATATATATATATACATACAGTAATCCCTGTATATAGAGCAGATACATGCATAGATACTGTAGATCAGGGGTTCCCAACCCTGCTCCTCAGGTCCTCTAACAGGACAGGTTTTAAGGATCACCTTGGTGAAATGCAGACTGAATCCTGCAATCACTGAGCAGCAAATCATATCACCTGGGCTGTGCTTCACATGTCCTGCAAACCTGTCCTGTTAGGGGGTCCTGAGAATCAGGGTTTGGGAAACACTGCTGTAGACCACAAACATACAAAAGATTCATCCATACTGTAAATAAATAGATATCTATGACAGACTACGTACATGCAGTATATACTGTATATATACACACGGCGAAATACAACGGAATTCACCGCAATTCGGCAGCATCGAAATTGTCCCATTGCAAACTATCAATTTGTCTATTCACAGAACGCTGAGCTGCACCAATATTTTGGCAAAATGCCCTAATATTCAGTGATTCAATTTGACAGGTTTAAACCGGCGAATCCCATAGGTTTCAATGTAATAAACAAATTTTTTTAATTTAAAGGATATCAGGGTTATTCAAAGAGAATCGAAAAGTCATCGCACGTTCGGTGACTTTTTGTTCTCTTCAATTCGGCTTGATTTGGCGATCCCATTTCGGTGACCCTGCGGTGTATTCAGCAAGCACCACAGGGCCGTTGTAGTGCAGGGAAAAGCCCCCGCAAACCCGCCGAAAACTAGCCGCAAAACCCGGCGAACGCACACCGAAAACCAGCAAAAACATCTGGATTAACCCCGCGTACACGCCAGAGAAACCCGAGCAGCCGCCGCTCACAGCGCAGAGCAACCGCCGGAAAAAGCCGACACCGCAGACAAATGGAGAGAAAAAAAAAACAGTATGCTTGAATGTTTGAAAAGTAAAACGCTGTTTGCAAAGAAACTACAGAACGAAAATGTCTGAAATTTACATATAAGATCCAATGAATGATAATAAAAAGGGCTGTCACAGAAAAAAGAGAAAACGATTGGAAAGAAAACTGAGAAAAAAATTTCCACAAAAAAATCCTGAAAAATGCCTAAAATATCCTAAAAAACATCTATAAATAAAGAGACTCTTTATTGCAGAATTTTATAATGAACGGTTTATTAGATATTGAATTAAAACAGGAATATTTTTAACATTGAAGCCTATGGGATTCTCCTGCGTAGGCTAGGGTGAGACGAACGCAGTGCGAACGCCCGTGCAGCCGCACTTTATCACGGCCGTAGTAGCAGCAAATGACGGGCAACGCAAGCGGCAAACAAACGCATTTTTTCGAGGACGTGATACCGCTAGTACTGACGTACAGAGTGCGCTGCGTCCGCTAGTGGCGTGTGTGTGTGTGATTAGGAGACGTCAGACGCTGCTCATGTCCGGCCAACATAACGTCCAGACGCAAAAAGGATTTTATTGACGATCCGTACAAAATCACGGACGAAAATGCGCATCGTATGACCGCTATCGCGTATTCCGTGAAAAAATACGTCCATTCGTTCGAACGCACTTTTTCACGGACGACGAGAAATATGCGTTCGTCTGACCCTAGCCTAAACCTGTCGAATGAAACCACCGAACAGCAGGGAAATTCGGCAACTTTTCACTGCTGGTTTGTGTTCTCTGAATAGCCGAAGCATTGCTTTTTCATGGGGATTTCACTGCCCTCGAACAGGCACCGAACAGGCACCGTATGTGCAGGCAATTCGCCAACATTTGGCGAACTGCCTGGTCTCTGAATAGCCGAATGGCCAGGAAAGGTAACGAACGCTGAATTTCACTGTTCGGTTACCTTTCGCCAGCAATTCTCATCTCTTTGAATAATCCTGTGTGTATTTTATTTTTTTGCAAAAAAAAACTTTTTATTTATTAATATTTTTAAAGGCATTTTTGTTTTTTTTATTTTGTAATGTGACTTTTTAATATATTTTAAAGGGCAGTTTTTATTATTTGGACACATTTTTTATAGATTTTTGTTGATTTACGCTGCTATTAGGAGATGAGTAGACTTCCTTTTATTTTGTTTCACTTCGGTGGAATTCACCGATGGCAATTTGGAGCAATTCGGTAGATATCGGCGCAATTCGGCGTTTTTCAGCGACGCCCGATAACTGCTTCAACGACTCCAATTTCGTCAAAATACAGTGACCATTCTATAAATAGTGGAATTCACAGAATTTTCGACGAAATGGAATCGCAGAAGTGAACTGAAATGGAAAGGAAAAGGAAAAGCTGTGCTTGTGTTCAATTTCGGTGCTTTGTGAATGGACCTCTTGGTGAATAATCCGGCAGCTCCCAGGATTTGGGACTTTGCATTTTGTTAAAAAGCCGGAGCATCCAAAGTCCTTGAGAAATTATTCTCCATTGAGCCAAACCCCCATGGTGAACCAGTGCTACTGTAAGGGTTATTCAAAGAGCGCCAAACTTGCCACCGAATTGCACCGAACTGGGAGTTTCACCGTACGGTGCAGTTTCATGGCAGTTCATCTATTTAGAAAGCTGGCAATTGACCAGCGAAAAACGGTGCAATTCGGCGGTCTTCAGGGGCAGTGAAATTGTCCCATAGAGAAGTAATGGTTAATCTATTCAGAAAACGCCGAACTGCAAGAAAATGTTAGTGAAATGCCCTGATTTTCGGCAATTCAGTTCGACAGGTTTCAAAGGCCAATCCCATAGGATTTAAAGTAAAAAAAATATTATCGTTTTTATTTTTTAACTATTTTTTTGTTCAGCCGTTTATTATTTATTATTTTCATTTTCAGCTAAAAACCTTTCTATTTATTTATTTTTTTAGAATTCTTTCTGATTTTTTTTAGGAGAAATTTTTGATTCCCGTTTTTCATGGCGTTTTTTTTATTTTATTTTTATTCTGTAACAGACCCATTTTATTATTTTTTTTATAGGACCTTTTTTTATTATTTCCAAACAATTTCATGCATTTTTTATTGTTTTAAACTTTTTTATTTAAAGAATAGCAGAGTTCCATTTTTTTTTTCCTGCAGTTTGGTGGCGTTTGGCGGTCTATTCGGCGCTTTTCGGCTCTGTGTTCAGTCCACTTCGGGGACCCTGCGCTGTATAGTGAATTCCCTACAGGGTCAGCAAACTGGAATCGCCAAGTTCTACCAAAGTGCACTGAGCAAAAAAATTTCAGCCAAGTTTCGGTGCTCTTTGAATAACCCTATGATGGAAAAACTGGTGTCGAGCTCAGCCTCCAGTAGAGATGCCCATGTATGCACTTCATACAGTGTGCAGTAAAGTGCACTGTCTGGGTGAGGGGGGGGGGGGGCTCTGCTTTCTCCTCCTTTCTCTGTCTGGGATCAGGATCAGATGGCCAGACCCAGTCCCTCTTCCCTCTTAAGGTTGTGGTTAGGACCATATGCCACTAATTACCTCTAGGACTGTACATCTGTCACCCACGCCCCCCCAGCCCCCTGCATCAACTGCAATCTGCCCCACAGAGCATCTCAATTAGGCAGGAGGGGTGATGGGATGAGATGCTCTCTCATTACCTCCCATCACTCCCACTGGAGCAAGAACACAGTCACATCTAATACACAGCATAATACATTGTATTCTAGGCTCATGTGTAGGCTTTGTTTTACATTCTTTGCACACAGTTATAGTAAAGACATAATAAATACATGGAAATATCCAGTGAGGGAGGCCAGTGAGTGAGTGCACCCACTGTACAGCCAGCTCAGAGCTCTGGGGTGCAGCTCTTTTGTTTTCGCTTCAGCCTGCAATCAATCATTCCCAAATCAATAGGAGCAGCAGCACCGAGCTGAAAAATAATAGTTGTGGCCGGTTGCCGGAGGAGTGGAGGCTCCTAGGAATGTCTATCTATTCTGCCTGGTATACTGTAACATAATAATAACAATATACTGTATCATAATAATAACAATATACTGTATCATAATAATAACAATATACCGTATCATAATAACAATATACCGTATCATAATAATAACAATATACCGTATCATAATAACAATATACCGTATCATAATAATAATATACCGTATCATAATAATAACAATATACTGTATCATAATAATAACAATATACCGTATCATAATAACAATATACCGTATCATAATAATAATATACCGTATCATAATAATAACAATATACCGTATCATAATAACAATATACCGTATCATAATAATAATATACCGTATCATAATAATAACAATATACTGTATCATAATAATAACAATATACCGTATCATAATAACAATATACCGTATCATAATAATAATATACCGTATCATAATAATAACAATATACTGTATCATAATAATAACAATATACCGTATCATAATAACAATATACCGTATCATAATAATAACAATATACCGTATCATAATAATAATATACCGTATCATAATAATAACAATATACTCTATCATAATAATAACAATATACCGTATCATAATAACAATATACCGTATCATAATAATAATATACCGTATCATAATAATAATATACCGTATCATAATAATAACAATATACCGTATCATAATAACAATATACCGTATCATAATAATAATATACCGTATCATAATAATAATATACCGTATCATAATAATAACAATATACTGTATCATAATAATCACATATAGCTGCAGTCTGGTGTAATACTGTATAATACAATATAAATAACACAGATATTGTCGAAATAGTTATCTATTTCTATCTTTCTTTCTCTATCTATTTATCTGTTTACATGTCCATTTGCGTGTCCATGTATCTATCTATCTATCTATCTATCTATCTATCTATCTATCTATCTATCTATCTATCTATCGGTCTATCTATCTTTCTCTATCTCTCTGTATCTATCTATCTATCTATCTATCTATCTATCTATCTATCTATCTATCTATCTATCTATCTATCTATCTATCGGTCTATCTATCTTTCTCTATCTCTCTGTATCTATCTATCTATCTATCTATCTATCTATCTATCTATCTATCGGTCTATCTATCTTTCTCTATCTCTCTGTATCTATCTATCTATCTATCTATCTATGGGTCTATCTATCTCTATCTCTCTGTATCTATCTATGGGTCTATCTCTCTGTATCTATCTATCTATCTATCTATCTATCTATCTATCTATGGGTCTATCTATCTCTATCTCTCTGTATCTATCTATGGGTCTATCTATCTCTATCTCTCTGTATCTATCTATCTATCTATCTATCTATCTATCTATCTATCTATGGGTCTATCTATCTTTCTCTATCTCTCTGTATCTATCTATCTATCTATCTATCTATCTATCTATCTATGGGTCTATCTATCTATCTATCTATCTATCTATGGGTCTATCTATCTTTCTCTAACTCTCTGTATCTATCTATGGGTCTATCTATCTTTCTCTATCTCTCTGTATCTATCTATCTATCTATGGGTCTATCTATCTATCTATCTATCTATCTATCTATCTATGGGTCTATCTATCTTTCTCTAACTCTCTGTATCTATCTATGGGTCTATCTATCTTTCTCTATCTCTCTGTATCTATCTATCTATCTATCTATCTATCGGTCTATCTATCTTTCTCTATCTCTCTGTATCTATCTATCTATGGGTCTATCTATCTTTCTCTATCTCTGTATCTATCTATCTATCTATCTATCTATGGGTCTATCTATCTCTATCTCTCTGTATCTATCTATGGGTCTATCTCTCTGTATCTATCTATCTATCTATCTATCTATCTATGGGTCTATCTATCTCTATCTCTCTGTATCTATCTATGGGTCTATCTCTCTCTATCTATCTATCTATCTATCTATCTATCTATCTATCTATGGGTCTATCTATCTTTCTCTATCTCTCTGTATCTATCTATCTATCTATCTATCTATCTATCTATCTATGGGTCTATCTATCTATCTATCTATCTATCTATGGGTCTATCTATCTTTCTCTAACTCTCTGTATCTATCTATGGGTCTATCTATCTTTCTCTATCTCTCTGTATCTATCTATCTATCTATGGGTCTATCTATCTATCTATCTATGGGTCTATCTATCTATCTATCTATCTATGGGTCTATCTATCTTTCTCTAACTCTCTGTATCTATCTATGGGTCTATCTATCTTTCTCTATCTCTCTGTATCTATCTATCTATCTATCTATCTATCTATCTATCTATTTACATGTCCATGCACCTATCTATTTATTTATTTATGTGTCCGTGTATCTATTTATCTCTTTCTTTTTCTATCTATCTTTCTTTCTCTATCTCTCTGTATCTATTTACGTGTCCATCTATCTATCTATGTGTCTATCTATCTCTTGCTATCTCTCTTTCTCTATCTCTCTATAACTACGTATGTACAGAAAAAACGGTGTTTATCCATATAATACCATATGAAACAAAACACAATTAGAGGTTTTGGTTTACTTCATTGGCCATTCAAGTAAACCAAAACTTCTATTTGTGTTTTTTTCCCACATGGTGTTATAGGGATAAGCGCAGGTGACACTATTTTCTATCTATCTATGAATCTATCTCTATCTTTATCTATCTAACTGTCGCTATCTACCTTTCTGTCTCTATCTATCCATCTATCTGTCTATCTACATTATATCTTTCTTTATCTATCTATCTATCTATTTCTATCTATCTATCTTTCTTTCTCTATCTCTCTGTATCCTTCGTCTTAATAACTGTCGATCTCTCTATCAATCTCTATCAGTATTTTTCTTTCTTTCCTCTTAATTTCTTTATATCTATGTATCTGTCTGTGTCTCTCTATCTCTCCCTGTCTTTCTTTCTTTCTGTCTCTTTCTTTCTGTCTCTTTCTCTATCAATCTATATATCTATTGATCTATCACTCGGTCACTCTCTCTTTGTATGTATCTATCTGTCTGCCTGACTCTGTCTTTATAGTGGTTATTTAATAAGCATCAAACTTGCCACCGAATTGCACCGAACTTTGAATTTCAGAGAGCTGTCAGTTCGCCAAATACAGGTGAATTGATAGCAAAATACGGTGCAATTCGCAGAAGATCGGCGATCTGTGGCGGCAGCGAAATTGTCCCAAACTGCACCAAAGTGTCAGTGAAATAACCTGATTTGCGGTGATTCAGTTTGACATGTTTAAACAGGTCGAATCCCATATTATTGTTTCTAATTCTTCTTTTAATTCAATCGTTTATTCTTTTCATTTTCAGCAAACTGTCTTTTTAGTTATTTATTTATTTTAACTGTTTTTTTTTTTGGTGAAATTTTTGGTTCTCATTTTTATTTTAAAGGCATTATTTTTTAATTCTGTATCAGACCATTTTATTATTTTTATAGGACCTTTTTTTTTTATTCTTCGACCGGCTGATCGGCGTTTGACGGTCTGTTTGGCTGTCAGTGGTGGTCTTCGGCGGCTCCAAGTTAAGCGCACTTCGAGGACCCTGCAGTGAATAGTGAATTCACCGCAGGGTCATTGAGCTGAAGCGCACCAAAGTGCGCCGAACGAGAAAGCACCAAAATCTCACAGAATTTTCAGTGCTTTCTGAATAACCCCTTATCTGTCTATCCATATCTATCCATCCATCCCTCATTTCACATATATCCATGTTACTCTTCCTCCATTAATATTTGATGCAGCATTTGACCGTATTTCACCGATAGATAATTATATAGTTCTGCCTCCAATTACATTAGACATCTGTTCTCATTATCATATCACATGCTCCTGCATTCTTCATTACTATAGCATATAATTATTTAGCTTTGCACGGGATCCTTTAATATCATGTTGAACATTATTTTACTGTTTATTCCTTTTTAATGGCACGTTACGAAACGCAGACTCCCTAAAACAAAACCACACATAAAGCCAGTGACACGCCATGGCCCCGCATCTGTGTTTTCACACATAGAAATGTGTTGCTGTGTACATTTTTCAAGGTGCAATAGGAGAAAGTACAGGGTTTTGATGAGTGATGAGATGAAGGAATTCTTAAGCTGGAAAATATGTTCAGATATTTTGGCCTTAAATTTACAATCCCCCTTCAGTTTTCCGCCCGTTCTCCTCCTAGTAATTTATTTAGTATTAACTCACTTGTCACTAAAGATATAACACATATCTCCATCTTCAACCTGTGCCCAGAGGGTAAAATATGGTGAATATCGGGGCCTGTGAGGTCCAAACATGAAAAATATGGGGAATATTAGGGCCTGCGAGGTCGAAAATATGAAGAATATGGGGAATATTAGGGTCTGTGAGGTCGAAAATATGAAGAATATGGGGAATATCGGGGTTTGTGAGGTCCAAACATGAAAAATATGGGGAATATTAGGGCCTGTGAGGTCGAAAATATGAAGAATATGGGGAATATTGGGGCCTGCCAGGTCGAAAACATAGAATATGGTGACTATCGGGGTTTGTGAGGTCCAAACATGAAAAATATGGGGAATATTACGGCCTGTGAGGTCAAAAATATGAAAAAATATGGGGATTAGGGCCTGTGAGGTCGAAAACATGAAGAATATGGGGAATATTGGGGCCTGTGAGGTCCAAACTAGAAAATATGGTGAATAATGGGGCATGTGAGGTCCAAACTTGAAAAAGATGGGGAATATTACGGCCTGTGAGGTCGAAAACATGAAAAATATGGGGAATATTAGGGTCTGTGAGGTCGAAAACATGAAGAATATGGGGAATATCGGGGCATGCAATGTCGAAAACATAGAATATGGTGAATATCGGGGTTTGTGAGGTCCAAACATGAAAAATATGGGGAATATTAGAGTCTGTGAGGTCAAAAACATGAAAAAATATGGGGATTAGGGCCTGTGAGGTCGAAAACATGAAGAATATGGGGAATATTAGGGTCTGTGAGGTCGAAAACATGAACAATATGGGGAATATTAGGGTCTGTGAGGTCGAAAACATGAAGAATATGGGGAATATTGGGGCCTGTGAGGTCCAAACTAGAAAATATGGTGAATAATGGGGCCTATGAGGTCCAAACATGAAAAAGATGGGGAATATTACGGCCTGTGAGGTCGAAAACATGAAAAATATGGGGAATAACAGGGCATGTGAGGTCCAAACTAGAAAAAGATAGTGAATATCGGGGGTGTGAGGCCCAATCCAAACTAGAAAAATATAGTGAATATTAGGGCCTGTGAGGTCTAAACATGAAAAATATGGTAAATAACGGGTCCCGTGTGGTACAAACGTGAAAAATATGTTAAATATCTGGGCTTGTGATGTTCAAACGTGAAAAAAAGGTGAATATTGCTCCTGTGAGATCCAAACATGAAAAATATAGTGAATATCGTGGCCTGTGAGGTAACAAACTGGATTACTCCCATATGCTGTGTACTGCAAGGCCCTGATTTTTTGTTAAAGGGAACAGAACCCATTCGTGTCAAAGAACAGTTGGTCTTTCTATTGAAATAGTGAAAAACTCCTGGATCGCCAGATCGAGCGATTAGCCCATTTAGAGAGATTAGCTGGGGCTTTCAGGAAGAAACACACACTTCACTCTCGCTTTAACGGGATTAAAGGGATGCTCCTGCTTCCTCATTCGCCCACCATTCTGATTTTCTGTAATGATTGCTGGAGTGGAGATTGCATCTGGGTTTGCATTCCCTTCTGAAATATGGTGAGCACTCAGACCTGGAGGCTAGGATATTGCATAGACCTGTGAAACATTGCTATGTTTTTCAATAGCTAGATAGATATGGAGATAAATATCTAGAGGGACAGACAGACAGATATCGAGTGTCACGGCAGCACCCGGCGTGAGCCGTGGCGGGGCACATGTTCAGGGTTAAAAGCCCAAAGTTCAGGAGATATCACTCAGACAATACGGAAAATGATAGAAGGTGAGAACACCACGAGGCTGGTCAGAGACTCCTGCACGGCACAATCTCAAGACACCCGAACACCGACAGGTCGGTCTTTAGAGTAGCCGGATCTGTACGAGTAGAAAATACCTCAGGGCCGTGAAGAGTCTCAGGATATAAGCTATGAATCATGCAGAAGAGAGCCAGCGCGTTATGGGTTGATTCAAAACCGTGGTCATATATCATCCAGGGATCAGAACACTAGAGAGGAACGTCAGAACAAGCCAGGGTCATACACAGGAAATCAGCAGAGAAAAGAGTCGGAAAACAAAAACCCAGCAAAGGAAAAACCACATAATAAACCACACAGGAGCCAGAATGAGAAAAGCAAAAAGGAATAACCAGGAAATAAACAAAGGACACGGTGACAGGAGTAACAAACAGACAGAGGGAAGCAGAGAAACAAAAATACACCAGAACAAAATATAAAAACGGATCAGGAAAGTGCTTGAAAAAGGAACACAGAGAAACAATAAACAGGTAAGACTCAGAGTGACTCAAAATCATGGAGCAATGCACTATGGGCGCAGTACCCTTACATAGGAAGTTAATCAGAGCATAGAGAGAGACAGGTGAGTGAGCTGAGTGCAAACAGGAAGCCCCTGGACTGGAGCTCAGGAGGACCAAGACCCAAACCAGATCAGCTCACATACAGGGGACAGGGCTGGAAACATGACACTGAGATGGATGGACGGATGAGGGAGAGATAGATAGATGGATGGATAGAGCGACAGATAGATATACAGATAGATTGACAAGATCACTAGATATACAGAATAATAGAGGGAGAGATAGATGGATGATAGAGGGAGAGATAGATAGATGGATGGATAGAGGGAGAGATAGATGGATGGATAGAGGGAGAGATAGATGGATGGATAGAGGGATAGATGGATGGATAGAGGGAGAGATAGATAGATAGAGGGAGAGATAGATGGATAGAGGGAGAGATGGATGGATAGAGGGATAGATAGATGGATGGATAGAGGGAGAGATAGATAGATAGAGGGAGAGATAGATGGATGGATAGAGGGAGAGATAGATGGATGGATAGAGGGATAGATAGATAGATAGAGGGAGAGATAGATGGATGGATAGAGGGATAGATAGATGGATGGATAGAGGGATAGATAGATGGATCGAGGAAGAGATAGATGGATAGATAGATGGATATAGGGAGAGATAAATAGATATACAGATAGATTGACAAGATCACTACATATACAGATTAATAGAGGGAGAGATAGATGGATGGATAGAGCGACAGAAAGATAGATATACAGATAGATTGATAGATCACTAGATATACAGATTAATAGAGGGAGAGAAGGATGTAGAGTTAGAAAGAAAATGTAGGAAATAAAAAATGGATGCAAACTAAGAAAATTACGGTTTTAACAAGCTGTACTGATCAGTGTGGGTACATGGATTTTTGGGCAAACAAATGAAGATCAATATTGGTGCCCCTTCCAAAAATAGCTGGTGTGCAACATGAGGTGGTGTGTGCAAGGTCTGCATCTGTGTATTGATATTTCTATATTTTCTAAAATTACTTTTTTTGCACCCCATAGCCAGGGCGTCCTAAGGAAGCCACCTGAGTCACCTTAGAGGAGCATCGGCAGTGGCGTCACTAGGGTTGGTGTCACCCGGTGCGGTAATTTATGGTGTCACCCCCCCCCCCGAGTTTTACAGATTTTTTTTTTAACTATTCTTACTCCTAAATCAGTACTCCCATATAACACTGAATGCTCATACAGACAGCGCACATTACTGTGAGGTTTATTGCTGTGGAGCTCTCTCATATGCTCACACAAATTTTTGCCAACTGCCAGCAAGTACGTTGCCTGTTCGAAGGCAGTGAAAGCACACATGGATATATATTGCCCCCAGCAGCTCTGGATATTTTGCCCCCAGCAGCTCTGGATTAGACTGGATATATATTGCCCCCAGCAGCTCACCCATGGATATATATTGCCCCCAGCTCACATATGGATATATTGCCCCAGTTCACAGTTATATATTGCCCCCAGCAGCTCACCATGGATGTATATTGCCCCCAGCTCACATATGGATATATTGCGCCTCAGCTCACACATGGATATATTGCCCCAGACCAGCTCATACATGGATATATTGCCCCAGACCAGCTCACACATGGCTATTGCCCCAGCTCTCATGGATACTGCCCCCAGCACACATGGATAATGCCCCAGCTCCTCTCATGGATAATGCCCCAGCTCCTCTCATGGATAATGCCCCAGCTCCTCTCATGGATAATGCCCCAGCTCCTATCATGGATATGTCCCAGCACATGGATATGCCCCAGCTCCTGGATATACTGCCCCAGCTCATGGATATACTGCCCCAGCTCATGGATATACTGCCCCAGCTCATAGATATACTGCCCCAGCACCTCATGGATATACTGCCCCAGCACCTCATGGATATTACTGCCCCCAGCACCTCATGGATATACTGCCCCAGCACCTCATGGATATACTGCCCCAGCACCTCATGGATATACTGCCCCAGCACCTCATGGATATACTGCCCCAGCACCTCATGGATATACTGCCCCAGCACCTCATGGATATACTGCCCCAGCACCTCATGGATGGAATGCCCCAGCTCACTCATGGAATGCCCCAGCTCACTCATGGAATGCCCCAGCTCCCTCATGGATACTGCCAGGCCCCCAGCTCACCTCCGCCGCGTGTTCGCTCCTTCTGAGCGTCCGGCGGCGCGCAGCTTGGGCGCTCGCCTGGGGGAGCCACGTGACCAGCCGCGATTGGCTGGTGACGTGTTTCCTCCAGGCGAGCGCCGAAGCTGCATGCTTCGGACGCTCGCAGGGAGCGAATACGCGGCGGAGGGTGAGACACCCGCCCTTAGGGTGACGGTGTCACCCTAAAGGCAGGTGTCACCTGGTGCGGGCCGCACCCCCCGCCCCCACGTTACGACGCCACTGAGCATCGGCCCTGGTACTGATCTAGAGGGAGAAAGTAAAAATGGAGAGGGTGATTGATGGAAAGGGAGAAAGTAAAAGATGGAGACGGTGAGTGATGGAAAGGGAGAAAGGAAAAGATAGAGAGGGTGAGTGATGATGGAAAGGGAGAAAGTAAAAGATGGAGAGGGTGAGTGATGATGGAAAGGGAGAAAGTAAAGATGGAGAGGGTGAGTGATGGAAAGGGAAAAGTAAAAGATGAGGGTGAGTGATGGAAAGGGAGAAAGTAAAAGATGGAGAGGGTGAGTGATGATGGAAAGGGAGAAAGTAAAAGATGGAGAGGGTGGAGTGATGGAAAGGGAGAAAGTAAAGATGGAGAGGGTGAGTGATGATGGAAAGGGAGAAAGTAAAAGATGGAGAGGGTGAGTGATGATGGAAAGGGAGAAAGTAAAAGATGGAGAGGGTGAGTGATGATGGAAAGGGAGAAAGTAAAAGATGGAGAGGGTGAGTGATGGAGAGAAAGTAAAAGATGGAGAGGGTGAGTGATGATGGAAAGGGAGAAAGTTAAAGATGGAGAGGGTGAGTGATGATGGAAAGGGAAAAGTAAAAATGGAGAGGGTGAGTGATGGAAAGGGAGAAAGTAAAAGATGGAGAGGGTGAGTGATGGAAAGGGAGAAAGTAAAAGATGGAGAGGGTGAGTGATGGAAAGGGAGAAAGTAAAAGATGGAGAGGGTGAGTGATGGAAAGGGAGAAAGTAAAATATGGAGAGGGTGAGTGATGATGGAAAGGGAGAAAGTAAAAGATGGAGAGGGTGAGTGATGATGGAAAGGGAGAAAGTAAAATATGGAGAGGGTGAGTGATGATGGAAAGGGAGAAAGTAAAAGATGGAGAGGGTGTGTGATGATGGAAAGGGAGAAAGTAAAAAATGGAGAGGGTGAGTGATGATGGAAAGGGAGAAAGTAAAAGATGGAGAGAGTGAGTGATGGAAAGGGAGAAAGTAAAAGATGGAGAGGGTGAGTGATGATGGAAAGGGAGAAAGTAAAAGATGGAGAGGGTGAGTGATGATGGAAAGGGAGAAAGTAAAAGATGGAGAGGGTGAGTGATGGAAAGGGAGAAAGTAAAATATGGAGAGGGTGAGTGATGATGGAAAGGGAGAAAGTAAAAGATGGAGAGGGTGAGTGATGATGGAAAGGGAGAAAGTAAAAGATGGAGAGGGTGAGTGATGATGGAAAGGGAGAAAGTAAAAGATGGAGAGGGTGAGTGATGGAAAGGGAGAAAGTAAAATATGGAGAGGGTGAGTGATGATGGAAAGGGAGAAAGTAAAATATGGAGAGGGTGAGTGATGATGGAAAGGGAGAAAGTAAAAGATGGAGAGGGTGAGTGATGATGGAAAGGGAGAAAGTAAAAGATGGAGAGGGTGAGTGATGAAAAGGGAGAAAGGAAAAGATAGAGAGGGTGAGTGATGGAAAGGGAGAAAGTAAAAGATGGAGAGGGTGAGTGATGATGGAAAGGGAGAAAGTAAAAGATGGAGAGGGTGAGTGATGGAAAGGGAGAAAGTAAAAGATGGAGAGGGTGAGTGATGATGGAAAGGGAGAAAGTAAAAGATGGAGAGGGTGAGTGATGGAAAGGGAGAAAGTAAAAGATGGAGAGGGTGAGTGATGATGGAAAGGGAGAAAGTAAAAGATGGAGAGGGTGAGTGATGATGGAAAGGGAGAAAGTAAAAGATGGAGAGGGTGAGTGATGGAAAGGGAGAAAGTAAAAGATGGAGAGGGTGAGTGATGGAAAGGGAGAAAGTAAAAGATGGAGAGAGTTAGAAATACAGAGAGATTTAAGGATGGAGAGAGAGAAGGTTGGGGAGAAAAAATGTAAGAGAAATAAAGGCATCGGAAATACAAAGACATTAATTAGGAGTGGGTCCTTACTTTACATCTACAACAGCTTCAACTCTTCTGGGAAGGCTTTCCACAAGATTACTGTGCACGTCCGTAGCACCTAGTGTATTGGGAACCACATTGGCACCCTGCCTATTGGGTACTGCGTTAGGAACCTATGAATCAAGCACTACATTGGCACCCTACCTATTGGGTACTGTGAATTAGCAACCTGTGAGTCGAGCATGACATCGGGACCTTATGTATCGAGTACTGTATCAGCAACCTGTGAATCAAGTATTGCAATGACACCCTGTGTATTGGGTACTGTGCAATAGCAACCTGTGATTCAAGCAACCATGTTGGCACCCTGTGTATTGAGCACCACATTGGCACACCGTGTATTGGGTAACACATTAACACACACAGGGTTATTCAAAGAGATCCGAATTGCTTGAGAAAGGTAACCGAACGCTGAAAATCAGCGTTCGGTTACCTTTCCTGGCCAATCGGCTATCCAGAGAGCAGGCAATTCGCCAAATCCTAGCGAATTGCCTGCACATACGGTGCCTGTTCGTTGCCTGTTCGGTGCCTGTTCGGTGTCTGTTCGGTGCCTGTTCGAGGGCAGTGAAATCCCCATAGAGAAGCACTGCTTCGGCTATTCAGAGAACACAAACCAGCAGTGAAAGGTTCCCCTAATGCCCTGCCATTCGGTGGTTTAATTCGGCAAGTTTATTCAGGAGAATCCCATAGGCTTCAATGTTAAAAATATTCCCGTTTTAATTCAATATCTAATAAACCGTTTATTATAAAATTCTGCAGTAAAGAGTCTCTTTATTTATAGATTTTTTAAGCATTTTTCTTAATTTTTTTTTTTTTAAAAGTCCGATTTTTTTTTTTTTTTTAAGTTTACTTATTTTTTCTGTAACAGCCCTCTTTATTATCATTCATTGGATCATATGTAAATTTCAGACATTTTCGCTCAGTAGTTTCTTTGCAAACAGCGTTTCCTTTTCAAACATTCATACAAACTGTTTTGCTAATTTATTCACTGCCTCGTCTGCGGTCTCGGCTGCTTCGCTGCATGTGATTCGGCTCCTGTTCGGCTGCTTCGCTGCGTGTGATCGGCTCCTGCTCGGCTGCTTCGCTGCATGTGATCGGCTCCTGCTCGGGTTTTTCGACGGGTTAATCCAGATGTTTTTGGGGGTTTTCGGCGTGCATTTGGTGGGTTTTGCGGTTCGTTTTCGTCGGGTTTGCGGCAGCTTTTCCCTGCAATTCGGGGACCCTGTGCTGCTTGCTGAATACACCGCAGGGTCACCGAAATGGGATCGGCAAAACAAACCGAATTGAAGAGAACGACAGTGTATCGAGCACCACATTGGCACACCATGTATTGGGTAACACATTAACACACAGTGGATCGAGCACCACATTGACATCCTGTGTATTGGGTACTGCGTTAGCCACCTTGTGTATCGGGCACCTCATTGGCACCCTATGTGACGAGCGCCATACTAGCACCCGGTGCATCGAGCACCACATTGGCAGTGCGCCCTGTGTATTGAGCACCATACTAACACCTGGTGTATCGAGCATTTCATTGAGCCATCATGCATTTGTTGATCTCTCCACTATGTCCATGTATGTATATATGTTCTTCTCATTGAGATCTTGCTTAACGTGAACACTGTTAATCCTGTTAGGGAATGTGTCAGAAGAAAATGGGCGAGTGACACGAGCTGCCGGCCGATCTGAACAGTCAGCAACCTGAATACGGCAGCCATGGTATTAAATCAGTCGTCCAATGACAGCAACTGATGAATGAAAGAAACACACAGGGTGCCATTTCTTACTGTTGGCTCCTGTCATTCCTCGGCCTTTTACATTGATTTTTCTAGTGATTTAGAGTTCTCTATTACTATCATTATTTATTAACTGTCTGTAGGTCCCTTTTTATTTTACATTTAGTGCACAGGTCACTGCAGGTTATATGTTATGGGCATTGCTGAGAGAGATGTGTTTCTTGTATTACTGTATTCACTGGTGTGCGCAGCCCGTTACATTAGGGTGTGCACCCAGGGCCGGTGCTAGACTATTTTGCGCCCTAGGCAAGACCAGCTACTTGCACCCCTCCCCCCAAAAAAAAAAAGCTCACATGGTGAATATATTGCCTCCAGCTCACACATGGCATGGAGATATTGCCCAGGCTCACACATGGGTACTTGCCCCCAGGCTCACACATGGGTACTTGCCCCCAGGCTCACACATGGGTACTTGCCCCCAGGCTCACACATGGGTACTTGCCCCCAGGCTCACACATGGGTACTTGCCCCAGGCTCACACATGGTACTTGCCCCCAGGCTCATACATGGTATTTGACCCCAGGCTCACACATGGTACTTGCCCCAGGCTCACACATGGGTACTTGCCCCCAGGCTCACACATGGTACTTGCCCCAGGCTCACACATGGTATTTGCCCCCAGGCTCACACATGGTATTTGACCCCAGGCTCACACATGGTATTTGACCCCAGGCTCACACATGGGTACTTGCCCCCAGGCTCACACATGGGTACTTGCCCCCAGGCTCACACATGGTACTTGCCCCCAGGCTCACACATGGTATTTGCCCCCAGGCTCACACATGGGTACTTGCCCCCAGGCTCACACATGGGTACTTGCCCCCAGACTCACACATGGGTACTTGCCCCCAGGCTCACACATGGTATTTGCCCCCAGGCTCACACATGGTATTTGCCCCCAGGCTCACACATGGGTACTTGTCCCCCCCCAGGCTCACACAAGGATACTTACCCAGCAGCTCACACATGGGTATTTGCCTCCAGCGCTGTCTTCCTGTAGCCAATCTCATGCGTGCTGGCGTCGCCGCTGGCGCCAAGGAGATGGAGGCGTGGACTTGGTCCAGGAAGCTGGAAGCACCAAGTCCACGCCTCCGTCTCCTTGACGCCGGCGGTGACGCCGGCTCGTATTGGGGCTGGCTGCAGCACGCGGCCGCCCCAGGGTGCCCCGCGGGCATTTTTATTTACAATTTTTTTTTTTTCAATTGGTCGGGCCGGCTGCCGCTGCGCCCTAGGCGGGTGCTGCGCTCTAGGCGCCCGCCTAGTTGGCCTAGCGGCAGAGCCCGGCCGTGTGTGCACCCATGGAATGATTATTGATGGAAATCTTATGTTTAGAAGATTTTGCACATAATGCACATTTTTCATTAGAAATAACAAACCAGTGATCAGAGATAAAGTGAATTTTTATGTTATTTATCATGAACCAGATAAGGGACATCTAAAATGTCAATGAAGGAGGACCTCTTAACCCAACATTAGGGTGTGCCTGGGCACACGTGGCACACCCCCTGCGCACGCCTATGACTGTATTATTGCTGTGGAGCTCTGTGATACACAGAAACACACAGCACATTACTGTGTGTTTTATTGCTGTGGAGCTGTGATACGCTCATACACACCGCACATTACTGTGTGATTAATTGCTGTGGAGCTCTGTGTTACACTCATACACACTGCACATTAATGTGTGTTTTATTGCTGTGGAGCTCTGTGATACGTTCATACACACTGCACATTTCTGTGGGTTTTATTGCTGTGGAGCTCTGTGATACTGTCAAACACACTGCACATTAATGTGTGTTTTATTGCTGTGGAGCTCTGTGATACGTTCATACACTGCACATTTCTGTGAGTTTTATTGCTGTGGAGCTCTGATACGTTCATACACACTGCACATTTCTGTGAGTTTTATTGCTGTGGAGCTCTGTGATATACTCAAATACACTGCACATTACTGTGAGTTTCATTGCTTTGGAGCTCTGTGATATGTTCATACACACTGCACATTACTGTGAGTTTTATTGCTGTGGTGCACCCTCACTTAAACTCAAAAACTTTACTGCTGCATTACAGCAGCCAGGGAGAGGGCAGAATACAGGGAGAGCTCTGGGGTCACTCAATGCTGTTCTGTACAGTGATAGGATTCAGGGGGTTGTAGTGAGTGAAAATCCCTGTACAGTACAGATACAAGGTGTTGCTGTAATTGCCATACACAGGCATTATGCGGCACCTACAGATACAAGGTGTTGCTGTAATTGCCATACACAGGCATTATGCAGCACATACAGATACAAGGTGTTGCTGTAATTGCCATACACAGGCATTATGCAGCACATACAGATACAAGGTGTTACTGCAATTGCCATACACAGACATTATGCAGCACATACAGATACAAGGTGTTGCTGTAATTGCCATACACAGGCATTATGCAGCACATACAGATACAAGGTGTTACTGCAATTGCCATACACAGGCATTATGCAGCACATACAGATACAAGGTGTTGCTGTAATTGCCATACACAGGCATTATGCAGCACATACAGATACAAGGTTTTGCTGTAATTGCCACACACAGGCATTATGCAGCACATACAGATACAAGGTGTTGCTGTAATTGCCATACACAGGCATTATGCAGCACATACAGATATTGCATTGCTAATAATCCCCATAAGCAGGAGATCTGAATGTTTTATTATCTGTCTGCATCACATTTACTGGCACAAAGGCCATTTCTGCCTGTATGCTGATAACACAGAACCCGTGTGACATTGCGCGAGATAAGGGACGCAATCTAACGTTTAGAACCTTTCATCGCAGTAATATTTCTCTGAAGGACAAACGTATACATGAAAAATTCAAAATGAGAAAATGTACATTATTTTAATCTTTTAACCATCTCAGAATAACAATCTTTATGCAAAATTGCTATAATACCCTGTATTTATATGTCATCTATCACACATTCCCATGTTTCAAATGACCGTTAAGAAGATCTTTTTTATGAAAAAGTGCTTGTTAGTGAAAGTGTTACGGTTTACTATGTCTTTATGGCTCAGTACGTTTTGATCTGGTGTTTAAACGAATTTCTATTTTTCTTCATATTTATTTATTTTTTGTACTTTTTCAGCTCTGCCAAACTCTAAAAGAACACGGGAGGAGCGCATCAAACGTCATATATTAGAAACTTTACCTTAACCCGTCTTTACCTTCCACTGCTTGATCACTATTTTTATGTCCGCGACAAGGATACCTCGTAAGACGTGACAGTAAAAAAATTGGGTATAAAGTCCGCCTTTGCTTCGGCGTCAGTTCCCCTTGACTTTTCGCTTTATTAGATAGGAAACATATAACTCAGGCTGCTCTTTTCTATTTCCGAAGGAGACCCGACTTCAAATTGGATTATCCGTCAGTCTTCTGGCTTCTGGCAGCAGATGTCTAGGGGTCACAGGTCATTGTCTTTCCCTGCAAACATCTGTCTGCTTTTGTATGCTGATGCCAGGGCCCAGTGACTTTTACACATCAGGGTCCCTCGTCACATCACAAGTTTAATCTGTGCCAGGACCTCTACATCCTTCTTTGTGGTCCTTTCCAGCCAGGGTTTCCTCTTCATGCCCATACGCCAGCTTTTAATGACGCGGCACAGATACCACTCTGTCACATAAATCGTTTATTTTTTTTATGCAACTGGATTGATTTTTTTCAAGCCTGATCTCAGCCACGCAGTGTGTTTTTTTGGGATGAAATGTGACGCGAAGGACTTAACAATGAGCCATTCATGCAATTTCAATGTTTTTTCCACATATTTATGGCGAGCAGATGGTAAATGGTGCAAAACATAAGGTTATTAGGGCACGGAGGGCACTGTATGCGGTGATAGCGGGTGGTTCGGTAGCTTGGTATTCCAAGGTCCATAGTATTTCGGAATCTAATATGGGACTAAAGAATTCTAAATACAACTGGTGCGATTTTATCTCTTTATTTTTTCTACCAAATGTTAAATTATTTATATTTTTATACTTATTTTTATAAATTTTATTTAATAAAATAAAATGAATACATTTAAAAATAATAAAAAAAAAAAACAATAAATTTAACTAGAAATTATTTGTAAAATAATTCATCATCTGTATATTGCAGTTTAAGAGCGGGCACCGCGCACACATAGGGGCAGAATGGTTAAGTGTCACTAATGGCGGTTTGCAACACAGTCAGGGTTATTCAAAGAGAATCGAAAAGTCACCGCACGTTCGGTGACTTTTAGTTCTCTTCAATTCGGTGCGATTTGGCGATCCCATTTCGGCGACCCTGCGGTGTATTCAGCAAGCACCACAGGGCCGTCGTAGTGCAGGGAAAAGCCGCCGCAAACCCGACGAACACTCACCGCAAAACAAGGGCGAACGCTCACAGAAACCCGCAAAAACATGTGGATTAAAGGAACACTCTGGGCTAAAAATCACACCCCCCTTTTTTACATTATATTGTACCTATTGCCCTACCTAGTTATTCAGTATTTTTTAAAAAATTTTTAATGTAATACTTACCCTAAAAACCACTTGTTTCCAACAGCGTTTTTTTTTATACGCACATCCCTCCTCTTCCGCTCCCGTCATGGGAAATCTTCAACTTGGCTAATGGTTTATGTGAGAAGCGCGCATGCGCTCCTCTCACGTAAACCAGCCAATCAGAAGGCTTCCTCTCTTCTTGGATTAGTGTTACGCGCAAGAGGATGTGCACAACACTAATCACGGCCGCTGACTTTTGCCGGCGGCTCGCTCCCGCCAGCTACTGCGGCAATAGTCGGCAGAAGCGGGAAATACAAATCCCGCTCTGCTGACTGACAGCTGGGAGGGCGGAGGAAAGTCCTCCGCGTCTCTCAGCTGTTTCAGCCTATCGGCTGAGCGGAGGGGGCAGCGGAGGGAGAGGGCATACGTAGGACATCATGACCACCTAAAAAAGCTTAGGTGGTCATGTTGCCTAGAGTATCCCTTTAACCCCACCGAAAACGCCGGAGAAACCCGAGCAGGAGCCGATCAGAGCGCAGAGCAGCCGCCGGAAAAACCCTCCACCGCAGATGGAAGGTGGTGAAGAAAAAAAAAACAGTACGCTTGAATGTTTGAAAAGTGAAATGCTGTTTGCAAAGAAACTACAGAACGAAAATGTCTGAAATTTACATATAAGATCCAATGAATGATAATAAAAAGGGCTGTTACAGAAAAAAACGATTTAAAAAAAAATGAAAAAAAGTTTGCAAAAAAAATCCCAAAAAATGCCTAAAAGATCCTAAAAAAATCTATAAATAAAGAGACTCTTTACTGCATAATTTTATAATGAACGGTTTATTAGATATTGAACTAAAACAGGAATATTTTTAACATTGAAGCCTATGGGATTCGCCTGAATAAACCTGCCGAATTAAACCACCGAATGGCAGGGCATTAGGGGAACCTTTCACTGCTGGTTTGTGTTCTCTGAATAGCCGAAGCAGTGCTTCTCTATGGGGATTTCACTGCCCTCGAACAGGCACCGAACAGGCACCGTATGTGCAGGCAATTCGCCAGGATTTGGCGAATTGCCTGCTCTCTGGATAGCCGAATGGCAAGGAAAGGTAACCGAACCCTGATTTTCAGCGTTCGGTTACCTTTCTCCAGCAATTCGGATCTCTTTGAATAACCCTGAGTGTCTTTAATTCAAGTGTATTTTTTTTATTCTGAATCAGAAAAAGAGGTTTTTATCAATCTGAAAAATAAAAAAAAAATTCTCTCTGGATCCTCTATGTCCATGTTAAAGCTGTAGGATAATTTGATTGTAAGGGTTAACAGAGACAACTGGATTAGCATCTGTGAAAATAGTTTTAATTTTTTTTAACCATTTTTTTTTTAATGATTTAAAAAAATAACAGTATTTCTTTTTTAAAATATTTTATTATTATTACTTTTTTTGTCATATTTAAATTTATTTGGAAAGAACGGGGAGACAATGGTTTTTATTTCTAAAAAAAAAATTGAATTTATTTATACTTTTAAACAGAGATATTTAAAAAAAAAAAAAAAAAAAGAGATTCCACGAATTACCAATGTCCTACATGACGACCACCTACTATTATCACGAGCAAAAGAAAACAAGAGGAGGGGGTATTTTCAAGCAGCAAAATCATCATCGATATTATTATTCTTCAAGTCGTTTTTTTAAAAGGAAATATGATGTTTCGAATCGAATGCCACGACGGAATGAGATAACACATCGAGCTGAACGTTTATGAGATCACTCATCCGATGGTGCAGGGAAGAAGGTCACCAGAGATTCTCCACAATCATGGGCCCTGGGAGAAATGCCATCTAATCTATCCATCCATCTAATGATTTATACGGCCTTAATACGGCTTTAATCAGAGAGTGGGGGAAAAAAAAACACTATAGGAATCAAATGGAGAGACAGAAGACAAGCGTAGGTGGCCAGGAGAACCCTTGCCCCAAGGTCATCTAGAGGACAAAATGGGTGAGACCAGTAATTACTCGGAAGTATTTTAGCAGGAAGTATCTGTGAAGATTTTTCACTCATTTTTAAGCATGTCCTGAGGGTACGCATGATGTCATTGACTTAGAAACTGTCCCCATGCGATTGACCGGAGAGTGTCACGTCACCCCGGTCAGAGGTTCCATCGGGTTCTACGGTTCCTGCTCACCGAGTGATACGCAGGTTATTTATTTTATTTATTTAGGTTAGCAGCCTCAGCCCTCCAGATGTTTTGGAACTACATCTCCCATGAGTCTCAGCCAGCCTAGCGAGTAGCTAAGTGTCATGGGAGATGTAGTTCCAAAACATCTTGGGGGGGGGAGGGTGGTGTCAGAGTAACGGCAGGGTGCTCTAGTAGTCATGCACATCCCAAAATAAGGAGGCTTCTAGACCGAGGGCGACACATCTGACAATTTATCAAACGCTCAGCTCAATGAGCCTCGCCGGATATTTCCCCCGGCCACCGACCCCTTTTTCTTTCGTTTTCAAGAAGGGGGAGGGGTTCTTTAAAGAAATTATAATTTTTTTTGCAGATCTCCTGTGCACTTACTGATAAATGAGGGGGGCAAGTAGCCACAGGATTACACCAGCACCACAGACAGAAATGATAAAATATGACCCAACGCTCCATCTTGATGGTTGTCAAAATTGATTTATTGTAATATTTCGCCCCAAACTTATATTTTTTACCCCATAAAACCACAATAAAGGCCAAAATAACAGTTGAAACAATTGTATAATTGTACAATATTATTTTATTTTATCGTTCATATTTTTTCCTTCTATTTTTTTAAATATGTTTTAATTATTTATACATAATTTTTAGTATTTATTTTTTGGTTTATTGCCAATAAATCACTTTTTATAAATAACCACGGTCACGTCTTTCCACTTCACCTTTCTGGTGGGAGCAAAAACCATAACCATGAACGCAAAATATACGAATTTATACATTTTCTTATTATTTTAGGATTTATTTCTTTTATTTCTTTTTTACATATATTTTTTATCCTATCTTATAGCGTTTCTATTTTACTGCATTCTGTTTCTGAAATACTTTATCGTTCCCGACCCTGCCCATTTTCTCTAAGACAGGGGGGGGGGAATATTTTGCGGTGCTGGGGTAAAAGAGGATATTTATTTATTTATTTGGGCTATCGGCTTTTCTGTAGTGGGGCGACGAGGGTGTGACGTCTATCGAGAGAGTGCAAATGGAATTTCTATAGTGGTGGCAGCAAATGGTTTCCCTATTAGGCCGAATCTGCTGACGATGCTGATTTAGGCTAGAGTCAGACGAACGCAGTCAGAGCGCACTCTGCGCGCGTGCACGACGGACGGACGTACTGACGGAAGATACTGTAGGCACCACGCAGTCCGTGTTTTTTTGACGAACGTAGAACAAAAAAGGGAATTATGGGAAACAAAATTAATGAGAAATATTTGAAAAGGATATGAAAAGGCATTGTGTGCGTCAAGATGCTGGACGTCGCAAATACGCTGCGTCTGACATCTCATCACTCACACAGAACGCTAAGCGGACGTGGTGCACTCTGCGCGTCCGTCTAGCGGTTTTACGTTCTTGCCTAACTTGCGTCTGTTTGCCACGTGCGTTGTGTGTGCGCAGTTCGGTGCGCACGTACTTCATGTGTGGGTCTCTATTGATCATGATTCTATGCTACGATGGACGTTAAACTGTGCGGCGACACGGACGTGATCACTGCGTTCGTCTGACGCCGGCCTTAGACACCACAGGGATAGATTGTCGACTTAAACATAGAAAGTATGTGGAGAGTGGGCGGGATTATGGTAAAGGAGGTGGACAGGGTGCGTCACTTTCGCAGTATCTGCAGGGAGGGAGGTTGATACAACTATGAGATTCAAGTGACAACTAACAGATTATTTTCATTTTTTTCCTATATAAATACAAAAAAAATTTAAAATTATATATAATTTTTTTTATAAATTTTTATTTATATAGGAAAAAATGAAAATAATCTGTTGTCACTAAAATAATTTTTTCCTATATAAAGATATAAATTTATAAAAAAAATATATATATATTTATATATAAAAAAATTTGCATATATAATTTTTAATTATTTTTTAAAATAACAAAAATGAACAGTGGGTATCTTCGTTTGACACCGAGGTACATTTTAAAGGTCTGAGAGGAGATAAAGCCTCTCGATTTCTCGGTCAATCAGTGGATTGATCAGTCTGAGTGCCGCAGATAACCCCTCCGCCCACCCCGGACCAGCAGGATCATTAATTATTGATCACAGCTAATGGCTGGTAATTGAGAGTGGAGAAGAGGATGGTGGAGAGGTGAATGTATTAATTATTCAGAAGAGACAGGGAAGAACTGATTTTACAGACCTCGAAAAAAAAAAAAAAAAAACACTGCACGCAGACAGGCGAAAAAAAAAAAAGGGAAAACGCACACACAGAAAAAAAACGTATAAAAATAATAAAGCGCTTCGTCATAAATTCTTCTCCGAGTGACAATCGCGGTCATGAGATGTGTAATAGAACAACATGTCCAGCTAGAAAATAACCAGGAGAAGCTGGTGCATGAGGGGCAGCTAGGATGGGTTTTAAAAAAAAAATTAATTTTTTTGTGTGTTGCGTGTCAAGAGGATAAAAACGTAAAACAGTCCTTTGTACCTAAGGCTGGGGTCAGACGAACGCAGTGCGAACGCGCGTGCAGCCGCACTTTGTCACGGCCGTAGTAGCAGCAAATGACGGCCAATATACGAAGTACGGCCGCACAAAAGTCCATAAATAAAAAAAAACATTTTTTATTTGATCTCAAAGCAGTGTAGGTTGACGGGAAAAGAATATCAGACCAGACAGAGCAATGCTTTATAGCAGAGTTTTACACTGCTTTATTCTTCGTACCATACAGAGCACTTTGCTGCAGGCGAAAGCTCCTTTTTTCAAGTCTCTTGCCCTTTGTACAGTCTTGCTATCCACCAATCAGGTCTTATTAGTCGATCGCTAACATCCAGCGTTAGATTCTTCGTGTTTTTCTCATATTATTTTTTTTGTGTCATATTTTATTATTTGTGGGCGGGAACTCCTTTAAACTGGGACATTTTAAGCGTTATTTTAATGAGCCAAGAAACATTTTACAAAGAAAAATATATTTTAAATCAAGTTTCCTTAGAAACAAATTTACAGTGTTTTTTGGTCTTTTTTAAAACGTTTCTTCCATGTGAAAAAAAAAATCCATTCATTTACCTTTAGGGAATAAAATTATTATTTTTTGTTTATAGAGCTTTGTGTGTTTTAAAAATTTAAGCTAAAGAATAGGAATAAGCTTAATAACTGTAGGGCGATTCATCCAGACCTGAACCCTGGATATTTGTTATAAATTTTCTTTCTTTAGGATCTACGAGTTTCAGGAAATGTACCTCCTCTTATGTTGAGCACATCTCATAACAGCACATGCTGGAGGTGACTGCCTTTTTGTGTTAGACACAGTGATGCATGTTGTTACTAATTTGTTTCAATGTTTTGGATCTCCTTCCTAATGTTATCCACTAAGGCTGTGGTCACATGACCCCCTCCTTCCTGCATTCATCGCAGCTTTCTGACGGCTCAACGGCCACACGGTGCAACATGCGTAAAAATATCGCACGTCACACGGACGTGCTGAAACCCTCCCCGGTCGAAAAGCTACGACGGACGTAGGACGGGCCTACTCAGCACGATGCTCCATAGGAGACTCACACTTTGTAGGGCTGAGCGCACAAACTGCGCTCAGCGAGGTGGCCACACGTGCGTCCAAGCAGAGAGACTGCCTGTTCTCGCGGACGTTCCCTTCGTGCTCCTGTGATCATGGCCTTACCCATCAGTCGTGCAGGGCTTAGTACCGCACACTCATTCCTGCAGAAAGACCCACAAGAAGCAGTCCAGGCTGGTGAGATTGGGAGGCCGGGGTGGCCACAGATTCTTGGAAATGACACAAACCTCTGGATTGTGGCCATTGACTCACATGATTTGTGGCATGTGGCAACAACTTAGTGGAAGTAACCTTATGCTCTTTCAAAGAATGAAGCCATATAGTTCCATAGGAGTGCTAATCTCCTGGATCTGCTGTTGTCATGGTTGAGCTGCCACCTAGCGGCTGCTTTCAGCATGTGCTTAACAAAAGAGGAGGTGCGTTTCCTGAAACTCATTAATTTCCCTTCATTAGTTTACGATCTGTAACGAAAACCTTGGGTTCGAGTCTATATCAATCACCCCCTGTTTCATCATCTGTAACAGATCGTGTGATCTTGAGTTATTGCCAAGAGGACAAGTTAAGGGTCACCTTCTTGGGGTTCCACGATCACCACATGGCCAAGGATACATAAGGGTTTATTCACTAAGCAGCACTTGGAAGATAATTAAAAGATTGTGGTTCAAAATAGCTGGATTTGAAAAACATCCCACGTACGGTGTTGCTTTGGATACAAATTTTGTGATTTTCCACCAATTCGCTGCTTAGTAAATAAACCCCTGCTATGGCATCACTAAAGCATTACTCACTGACCTTCGTGTTGGATGTGTAGATGACTTTTTTGCACAGAGCCCTATGAGATTGCTTTCCCAAGAAAGCTGCGTGTCCCTCTTAACGTGCATTCCCGTATCGTCAGTGGGACGTACACCAATGGTGGAACATATACAGAGGGGCCCATTAACATGTATACACACACTTCTAGTTATCTGTCCCCTTTTTAAAAACCCGTATTGAATTATGGCAGCAATGTGTAGTATTGGGGTTTCCTTTAAAGGTATCCGTAGTCGCACAATTGTTGAGATGATCATGTGACCATCAGGGGAAAGTCAAAGAACATGGCGGAGACGCGCTTGACTTTCGAGCAATGCAAGACCATGTTGAAGTGGGATTGTAACATTTTCAAATGTGTGAAGTGTGAAGTTCAACGACAACAGCAGTGTGAGTTTGGAACAGAACCTAACAATCGCACGGATTGGTGAGAAGTTCCAACTCGATGGCGCTGTGTGTGTCGCGCACCATGACTGACGATGACCCTGACCGGAGAGTGGAGCACTGTGAGTGGTTCAACCAATGGTACAAGAAGATGAGGACTTTCTACAGAAAATGGTGTGGCCTGATGAAGCAGTTTAAACTAAATGGTACAGTGAACCGTCAGAATTGTGTTTATTGGGCACCGGAAAATCCTCACATTCATGCGGACAAAGCAATTTACTGGCTCTCACTGTCTGGTGTGGCTGTCATCCAAGGGTTTAATTGGACCATTCTTTTATGAAGGCACGGCCAAGGGTCCAGTGTACCTCGATATGCTTTGCATATCCATTATCCCGGCCATTCATGCGCTTTACGCGGATGAGCAATTATAACTTCCAGCAATATGGCGCACCACCTCACTACCACGAGACGTAAAAGCCTCTCGTTGACGTTCCGCCAGGACGTTGGATAGGACACAGGTGCTGTTGAATTCCCACCACGTTCCCCAGACTTAACACCCCTCGATTTCTATCTGTGGGAACACTAAAGAATTTGATATACCGTAGAAAAAAAAACCTACGCTGGCTGCACTACGGGAAGACATTGAAATATCACCCTGTGGACACTACTCAACGTTGTTCATGCAGTATTGCGTTGAAATCCAAAGTGGCTGCCAATGGTGACCACTTCGAGCACCTAACGTGATCACATAATTCAAACAGGACTTACAGCTGCCCTTTGATGTTAATATAAATCAAGTAATAGCATTTTTTTGCAGATATCTTTCCTGTTGAGGTGTGTAGACATGTTTGTGTGTGAAGTTCAACGACAACGGCAGCGTGAGTTTGGAACAGAACCACCGACACGCCTAACAATCGCACGGATTGGTGATAAGTTCCAACTCGATGGCGCTGTGTGTGTCGCGCACCATGACTGAAGATGACCCTGACCGAAGAGTGGAGCACTAGGAGTGGTTCGACCAATGGTACAAGAAGATGAGGACTTTCCTCAGAAAATGGTGTGGCCATCTGTATATACATGCTGCATAGGTCTTTCGCGTCCATCCTGGGCTATCATCGCCTCGGCTCGTGTGGGTCACCAAGCAGTATTTTCAGGGATAATTAGGTTTTTCACAGGGTCGACATTACTGGAAGCCAAGTATGATGGGTCCTCCAAGCGGCCGGTTACGGGAGCCAGGCGTCTACATGTTGGGGGGAGGGGGATGCGACCCTTGCAAAAAAAAAACTGATATATATCGATGCGAGAGGCTGATGTGTGATAACATGATGGATAAAATGACAGATTGATACAGACTGAGACAATAGTAACAAAAATACAAGCACTGAGGAAGGAGAGGAGAGGGGGGATGGGAGAGGAAAAGCAAGCAAGAGCTTTAAGAATGTCCATGGACTCTGTGAACATTGGGAAGTGTACATCGGTTGTGCCCCCACCTCCCTCCCTGCCATTTCCGTATCCCTTGCATTATTAAGGAGGCTGAATAATTTATGCTGATGATTCAATCTCTGCTATTTAAAGGGCCTGCGCACGAGGTAGAGCAGCGGCGCGGATGATGCGCTGCACTTGTTAAACGTGCCACTTTTAGGGCTCGGAACAGTCGCACACATTCGGATGTATAGAAAGCTCCAGGCTGGAGGAGATGGTTGGCCAAATCCAGAAGAGGTGCAGCGCTACCACGGCTGGTGTGTAGGATTGTGAAGAAGCCAGTAAGAGGCAGCTCTACAGAGAGAGAGTAATGGCCTGGTATAACGATTCATAATACAAAAGAAACAAGTCGATTAGTCGGCCGATTAATGGATTCATTGGATAACAAAGTACAATTGTTACTACTAAGGAACATGATGTAAAAATCAATCCCCCCTCTTTTCCCCCCACTTTTTTGTCATACGCAATTTGTGCAGTATAAATAACTTTCGCGCGTACATTAAACAAATTGTGTATGTCGCGTAACTCGCTTACTTTTTGCACATAAAAAAAAGTACCTTTTTAAGAGCCTGGTCAAAGTGATGGATTGATGGTATGTGCTCGGCTCTAGCCCATGTCGGTTTTCTTCCGCTGCAACGAATGTTCAGACAGAATGATGTTGGAACGCAAAGCGGGGTGAGAAGTGGGGGGGGGGGGGTGCACTCCACACAGCAAATGTGGTCAAGGTGCATAGTGTACCTTTAAAATAATTTCATGAATAAACCGAGTGGTGGGAGGGACCTGAGGTGGAAGGGAATGATTTTAGACAAGGGTCCAAACCAGGGTATGAGAGGGAGTTTGGTGGAACGGACCAGGCCAGAGAGCGAGGCAGGGAGTGTAGGATGGTGACACAGGACTTCAGCTCCAAGGATAAAACACCAGCACTACAGCTCCTCCACCCAAACTGGTTATGTTTGACCCAACCCTAGAGTGCTTTTAAGCTTTGAGGTGACTGCTACTTGGGTCCGTTTGGGATTCCACAGTAGGTCAACTCTAGAACTAAATCATACCGAGTAAAGCAGCGGCGCGTCTAAGAATAAAAAGTAGCCACATAACTGAACACTATTGCTCAATCTTTCTGGTACTGTCCAGCTTCCTCTGCTGGACAGAAGGTAAATTACACAAAAGCAGCATGTATGTTGTACTGCAAGAAGCTGTATAAACAGATACTACTAGGATATACAGTGCGGCTCCTCCTGGATTTGTGTGAGCAACCCGTTTCTGGTGACAAAAAAAAAAAAAAAAGGGACTGTTTCCACCCCGTTATCATCCTTCACTCTTTGAACGAGATGGAAGGTATTCCCACCCTCAAGGATCTGCTTCTGCATAACATTTGGATGGTCAAGCTGGACCTAAAAAGAAGCCTACTTGTTAGTTCCAATCGCCGGAGCCCACAGGGACTTCCTGAAATTTTGTTGGTGTGGGCAAACGTGGCGGTTCACAAGCCTTCCTTTTGGCGTGTCATTCGTCCTATGGGGTTTCACGAAACTACTGTGCCCAGGAGTTTCGGATCTCCGTGCCAAGGGATAATTTATCTGGACGAAATCCTTAATATGCCTCAGACGTCGCTGTGCCATCTGGGTGGACAAGCACTTTGAACTGGGTTTACGGATTTATTTTGACAAGTCTCTCTTCAAACCGACTTACTCCATAGAGTTCCTAGGCTTTGTGGTGGATTCTGTTAGGATGCTGAGCCTTCCTCCTTCCAAGATTTCACTGATCCGGAAGGAAGCTAGGACTCTTCTTCCCCCTCCGCTCTTTGGCCCCTACCATTGGTCTCCTAGAGGTGGCCAGGCAAGCGGTACCTCCAGGTCCTCTCCACTACAGAGCCCTACAATGCTTGAAGACCCGTTCACTGCATTTGGGGCTGGATTACTTTGACAGTGTCGCTGATGGATCACGCCCGAAAGGCTCTTTGTTCACCCACCAACAGTCTTCCTCAGTGGAATGAGAAACCAGCCAATCTTCCCACCCGACACTCACCATAGACACGGACGCCGGCCTAGTCGGGTGGGGAGCCCGGTGTGGGCTGAGGGAGACTGAAGGTCGTTGGTCACCTACAGAGAAGCTTCTCCATACCAACTGCCTGGAACTCCTCGCAGGAGTCTTCGCTGTGAAATGCTTCACACATAGCAACAGTTTCGTGCGCAGTCCTCCTGGATGGCCGTTCGTTCTGTCAATGTTTTGGGAGGACCCCAATCATTCAACCTTATGACAGCCGTGAACTTTTGGGAATATTGTTTCCAACTGAATAGGGTTATTCGGGAGATTGGCAGCTGTTACGCTCAAACTTTTCTGCACTCTCCTCGCTTTGTGGTCCGTTTGGTAAAGACCGGTTTGCATCCCAGCTGAACGCACAACTCCAGCAGTTCTTCAGCTGGAAACTGGAACCGGACACCAAGGCCACGGACGCTTTACTCCAGGATTGGACAGGCGAACGACACTGTGTTCCCTCCCTTCACACTCATCGCATGGACACTGCTGTGGGTTTGCAAACAGGTTACGGAGATAGCCCTGGTGACCTCTTTCTGGATGACCCAGTCGTGGTTTCTGACGGTGCTGAGCACAGCAGTGGATCTTCCACGGTTGCTTCCTCACACTGCGACCCTTCCACTGGATGCGGAGGGATGTCCCCACACTCTTGTATCCAAATTGACTTCCCCTCAAGGTGTGGTTAATCTCTGGCATCCCATCACAAGTGCAGGAATTTCGGACTGGACTAGGGAACTTGTACTCCAATCCTGGGCTCTGTGCATACGGTCAGCCTATAAATCCGCATGGGATAGGTGGCCTGACTGATGTTTGGAAGGGAATAGAAATCCCTTTTCTGCACCTGTGTCCATGATTCTAGACTTCCGTCTTTGACTCCGGTAAGGCAAATAGAACGATTAATGTGTCCTAATCTGCCATTTCAGAGGGACACGTCCGTTTTGCTGGAGCTCGCCCACTGACGTTCCGGTTGTGAAGGCATGCATTTCGCTAGGGCCCATGCGCCTCGGTATTTGGGATGTGACCTTGGTTTTCGTTCTCGTAGAACGATGGTCTGATAGCAGAAAGAGCCTGCAACGACAGGGCTGTGTTAAGTTGCTTATGCTCTTATGCTTGGTGGCTTTTAAATGTGTTGGCAAGAGATGTCCGGGTTCTAGATTTTGGGGCCCGCTCCTTCCGTGCGGTTCAACATTTCTCATTGGACCAAGACGTGTTTTTTCCTGATTTCCAGGTGGCTCCCCGTTTATGCCTTCAGAAATATTAGGCTGTACTAAGAGTGAGAGTTTTGCCAGTTTCGCCGTTGTTCATTCTTTCCGTTCTCCCTTTAAACCGGTCACAACGTCCATGCTGGCGCGATGGCTTATGAACCTGGCGGGAGTGGATGTGGTCTCCCAGTTTGGGGCTCATTCCATTCACAGTAGGGCTGCATCTAAGGCTGTTTCGGTGGGCTGTCACCTTGGAGATATCATGTGTACAGTGGATAAGTCTAGGGTGTCAACGTTTCAGACAATTTATTTTAAGCCCAGCTCTTCTTGTCCTATTGCTTCTCCTGCTGTGCTTTGAACTAGCAAATACGAGTCTCCATGTCCTGCCTTAAAATTAGTAAAATTTTTCTATTTCATGGCGGAAAGTTTATGTTTTAATGAGGAATGCGGCGAGGAGTATTCCCCACCCCCTCCCGGTTCCCCTGGGGATTTTTTCGTATCCACTTAATGTGCTTCTTTTCTGTCATATTCCCTAGTAAACTGGTTTTCCTTCACTTTGTTACAGTTTGTCTTTTGGTTTTTTTGCCCCTATGTTCTGTTTTATTTGCATCGTTGCTCTGTGGCTTCTAATCCCATTTTCGTGTTTCTGCTTTCTTTCAGCTTCCTGAACTTTCTGATCTTCGCAGTTCCTGTCCCTCGACTCCAGATTTCTCTGTCCTGTTGAGGTTTTGCTTGTTGCTTCTTGGACGGTCGCAGCTGGAAAGCGGATATGCTGCTTCCGGAGGAGCCGCTCTTTTTTTTTTTTTCTTGTGAGCAATAAAGTTTCTTTGAACAGCAAATACGAGTCGCCGTGTTCCTGATTAAAATTTAAACATTCCGTCAGGAAAATGTCCTAATTTAAAGTGATGCTCCGAGCAACATGACCCATTCGGCTTATTACAAGGTTTATAAATGTGTGAATCCTTTACCTGAAGCCAGATTTCAAAACAGGTTTATTTTTTTTTTAAAGAAAACTAAAGGGCTTTAAAAATGGAGATTACAAATTCTATAGGGTTAAAATGAGGAAGGGGGGGGGTGTTAATGTTGTTTGGAAAAGGGGAAATCATCGAAAGCTACCAAAAAGGGATACAATTGCATAAAGTGAGAGAGGCGAGTGCTACCATGAAAGCAGAAAAAGGCTGGACTGACAGCCAACGTCACTTAGGTCTCCATCAAAATCTTGAAGTCTAATCAACATGAGAAAAAAAAAAAAAACATAAAAAAAAAAACACGACCACAGTGTGTTGTATATTAATTTTACTGGACACTAAAAACAATAGGTTTCATAAAAACGCTCTGTACTTTACATTCTGGTGCAAAACCCCTGGTTATACAATGAGATACTGAATTGAAACGTGTAAATCCAGGACGTCAGTCTTGCGGGAGGATGCTGGGACAGGTTTACATGACCCTGTGTCCTCATTCATTAGCCCTGAGAGTATTTCACATTAATATGAATAGGGGAGATGTGCAGTTTACCCCATAGCGTGACTCCTGGGGGACCAAAGCTCACACCCTGTGGTACTCTAGACTTTCTATTGCCTGATATTATGGATCCAGAATTACAGGTTTTTTTTTTTTCCCTACCAAAATTTCACTCGATACAATTAAAATATATTTTTTTAATACAATATTCAAAAATTGTATCAAAAACAGTTTGCTGTGAAGTGTCACATGTTGACCATGGAGGAGTTCCAGAATGTAAGACTCCTATGGCAAGATCTAACAGTAAAGTGGGGTTTTTACACAGGTACAAAAGTACAAGATGGGCAGTGCGTCATTAAAAAGGAAGGATTTCCTTAAAACAGGAAGACCCTCCGGTACAAGCAAAAAATACCCCTGGAGTACGAACCAGGATCAGGGGGAATTCTTTGGCAAATTTGAAATTGAAAGGGTACGCCATGTGGCCACGTGTAACCCAGACGTATTTCCCACCACTATGATTATTTATAATAAAAAAAAAAAAGGGAAAAAAAAAAAACCACGATCCCTGCACACTCCTGTAGTCACCGCCCTTGCTCTGGAGCCTGGATCATTCAAAACACAATCAACGTTCCACAACAGAGGCTTGTTAAAAGAAGAAAAAGAAAAAAAAAAATCTTTATTTGAAGTCGACGTTCAGTCCAAAAAGAAAAGGAGATGCTGTTTTTTTTTTGGACTGAAACGCCGACTTCAAATTAAAGTTTTTTTTTCCCCTTTTAACAAGCTTCTGTGTTGCGGAACGTCGAGAGACATGTATATACATATATAAAGCTCCATGGGAAACGTAGTTCCGCAGCAGCTGGAGGTACACCATACTTATCCTAGGTGTGACCAGTAGCAGCAGTTTCAGTAGGGAGCACCGAGATACAGTCTGTGGCACAAACAACCTAATGATGCACGATTAAGTTAACCCCGGCGAGGATATAGTGCCACGCGTGCCAGCCTTCTTTCTTCAAGTGGTCCTGGTGCTGTGATAGGGACATTTTCATTATGTGTAGCCCGACAGCCTTATTTCAGGTAACAAAAACCACAGCCCGATCAGGTCCAGGCAATGGGCAGAGTTGCTTCCTGTCCAGAATGATACCTCGCGTGCGCCGTCAGGTCGTCGTTACCTCCGGGTGACTCTTGAGTTTGTGAAACTTGACACTTTCTTGCTTCTCAAAGAGCTTCCCGCAGTGTTCACAGGAGAAGCTGTACTGGATCTCCGCCTGGTGCTTCTTCATGTGCCAGTTCAGAGATGCCCGCTGTCTGCACTGGAACCCGCACACCTCACACCTACACAGAAGGAAAAAAGCTGTGGTTACGTACACCTCTGGCCAGAGAGACCCAGCTGGGCATCTTACAGGTGGCACAGCCGGTACTGGCAGACGCTGACCAGTCTCTGTACACTGTGAATATTTTAAATGGCTTCACAAAAAGGTATCGTTTACAAAATTTATAGTTTTTTTCTCTTCGGAAACAAAAGTCTGGGAAAAGCTTCTCTAAGGCCCCCGGCACACGAGTGTATTTACGGCTCGTGTGAGCCCGCACTTCCCTGCACCCATGTGTTTTTGACGGGGAAGGCCATCCACTGGACGTGAGAAAGCCCTCCCCGTCAAAAAGCTAAACGGACGCTGACAGGATACAAAGCGCGTTTCTCCATAGGAGGATCGCGCTTTGTACGCTGAGCGCAGAGAGTGGAAGGAACGCCCACTTTCATGGACGTTCCTTCCTTTCTCTCAAAACGCTTGTGTGCCGGGGCCTAAGCTGGCAACCAAATGCCGCGAACATGCGCACAAAGGCGTCATTCCGGCCAAATCATCAGGGGAAAAAAAAAGGGAACTTCACAATCCGACCATCCCAGGTGTTCATGAAATGAGGCCCAATGGTAGCAGACATGAAGTAACTCATGTATATAACCTTTTAGGCCCGTGTCAGACGAACGCAGTGATCACGTCCGTCGTAGCATAGAATCATGATCAAAAGAGACCCACACACGAAGTGCGTGCGCACCGAACTGCGCACGCACAACGCACGTGGCAAACGGACGCAAGTTAGGCAAGAACGTAAAACCGCTAGACGGACGCGCAGAGTGCACCACGTCCGCGTAGCGTTCTGTGTGAGTGATGAGATGTCAGACGCAGCGCATTTGCGACATCCAGCACCTTGACTCACACAATGGCTTTTCATATCCTTTTCAAATTTTTATAATTTTTCATAATTTTGTTTCCCATAATTCTTTTTTTCTACGTTCGTCAACAAAAACGGGTCATGTGGGGTCTACAGTATCTTCCGTCTTGCGCGCACGCAGAGTGCACTCTGACTGCGTTCGTCTGACATTAGCCTTAACCCTCAGTGATGCACGATATTCATAACGATGATGAATGGCAGCACTGCTGAAGGCATTGGAATTATTTCCCATGATGCACCAAGCTAAATACAAGGAGCATTGCAAAAAATATAGTATTTACAACAGCGCCCCCTGCAGGACAAAAGAAAACAGAGCACTCCCTTAAATCGAAAAAAGGGTCTCTGCTATAGGCTCTAAAACGCCTCTCCTAATATAGAGGTCTCCCCGTAAGGGCTGCAATAATCGCTCTCCCTAAATAAAAGATTTCCATTGTAGGCTCCAATACTCTTAATATAAAATGATACAGGCTCCACCACTGCTCTCCTAATATAAAAGGTCTTCTCCATAGGTTCTAATACTTCTCTCGGCTATAAGCTCCAATAGTTCTTTCCTAATATAAAAAGGTGTTCAATGCCCCCCCCCCCTTGTATTGAAGGGAGCGTCTCGATTTCAATAAGCAGCACAGTTTGATTTGTTGCTATTGGAATGACCCGATATCCGCACCTTTACTGGGACAGGCTCTACCCGCCCCGTTCACTTGGTGCAGGGTGACTGCTGTCCCTTTTCTCTTACTGTAATGGAGTCTCCCCGGTGTGTGTTCTCCTGTGGACCTCCAGATGACTTTTCCTCTTAAACGACTTCCCACAGGTTTCACAGATAAATTCACGGACACCTGCACAAAAAACACTGATTATTAAAGGGAACCAAACAAACAACACAGAGCGCGTTACAGCTGAATCTCTGGTGTGAGAGATGTGTGCTAAAAAGGAACAATACACAACACTATAAAAGATTATACAAGCTGTGTTAGTCCAGATGCCAAAATCCTCAGAGTATAGCAGCGCGTAGTGATACCTTTTGTATTGGACCAACGTTACAATTAAAAGACAAGCTTTCGAAAGTATAACGCTCCTCTTCAGGTCTGGAAACTTTACTGAGCACAATCTGACAGGACACTCCATCAACAACATCAGGATTAAAATCAAAGGAGATCTTAAAGAATCACACGAATGTAGGACATGCGACATAAAAATGATCACATAGTTTAACACCATAAAAGAAGGACTCAATGTAGACTCTGGCTTTTAACCTCATTATCATAATGTCACCTAACAGTCAGAATTCTGGCTTGTGTTTTGTTTATTCTTTTTCCAGTTATGCTACGGACCCCCTTCCTCTTTATGCACAATCATCAGATGTAAATCATGATCCTTATCACTGTTGTTTTACGGGCCCAAGATCTCCCATTCATGCTAATGTCAGACGAACGCAGTCTGAAGGCACTCTGTGTGCGTGCATAACGGACGGATGTACCGACGGAAGATATAGTAGACACCACATGGTCCGTTTTTTTTTTGATGTAGAAAAAAAAAAAAAAAAAAAAAAAGGGAAAGGAAATATGGGAAATAAAAATTAATTAAACTTAAATGACAGGTACAGTCAGCCAGACCAAAAAAACTTCTGAACGTCAACGTGATGGACGTCGCAAATGCGCTGCGTCTGACGTTGCCTCATCACGCACACAGGCTGCTACGCGGATGCGGTGCACTCTGGGCATCCATCATAGCGCTTTTACGTCAAGGCCTAAATGGCGTCCGTTGCCACCTGCGTGGTGTGTGCGCAATTCGGTGCGCACGTACTTCGTGTGTTGGTCTCGGTTGATCACAAATCAATGCTAGGACGGACGGTAAACTGTGCGGCGACATGGACATGATGACTGCATTCGTCTGCCGCTAGCCTCATTATGACAAATGTTTTTACCATAAAATGGAAACTGTTGACCTAAAGAAAAGTTTTATTAGAAAAATCCTTTTCTTTCTGTATTTTTAAAACTGAATAGAGTACAGGCAAGTGCTTATTTTTTTGTACTAGAGTGCAAAACTAAGAATATATACACATACACAAGTTATGGTGAAGGGCAAAAAGTGAAATTAAAAGCATCCACATAGCAAATAATAACGCTTATAATTTTAATACAAGGACTCAGAGGCATCTATTGCAATCTCTTTTCTTGCTTTTAATACAGCACCAAGCAAAAATGTCAAAAAATAACAGACATTTAAAGAAACAAAATATATTACTAACAATGGAGCAGTCTAACCCCCCCTTCCCCAGTGAGACAGGCCAGTGCTCTGCCAGCCTATAAGTAGATCCACGTTCCCACCTTTTCTTCCTCTTTTCCTGCTGCTGGAGAAAGATAAATATAACCCATTTGTTTCTCCTTTATTCTGGTGGATTTTTTTTCGGTCATCCAGCTATAACGGAGGCGACCGGAGTGGTTTAGGACCGCTTTTGCGGATTTCTCTTCACAGGGGGAGCCGTGGGAACAATATTTTGTGTTTATCGATCTTCCATTTTACGTTGGAGACTTCCTCGAGGCTGCGGCTATTGGTAGGGGCGGTAGTTTCGCGCGCTTTACTCCGCAGGCATTTTAGGGTTTCCGCACACGGAAAATGCCGCACTCGAAGTTAACTCTGCAATTGGTAGCCAAGGATTCTTCCCCAGACAGGGAATCTGACTCCACTCATATGGAGGGCGCCCAGGATAAGGCTGGTTCCACGTCTGGCTCTAGGGCCGCTGACCCTTCTGACCCCTCACCATCAAAAAATTTAGAGCTCCACATTCAGGCCTCAATTGAAAACGCTGTTTTTAAAGCAGTGTCTGCTCTCTCCACCTCATTTTCACAATCCCTCAGGGACGCCATCTCAGAGGCTAAAAAGGATTCTGACCCAGTTCAACCGCGTAATGATTTGGGCAGTTCTCTCACCGAGGTGAGGCCCTCTGATTCTCCCCTAACCACAGGGAAACAGCCCATTAATAAATACATGCGCAGGGCTGGAGGGGCTGGCATCCCCGCATCACTGCCTGGGGATTCAATGTCGGGGACACACACGCCAAAAAAGCGCACTCAAAAAACTCGCCTCGTTGAGGCCGAATCTGCCAAGTGTGTTAAACACCGTATTTCTTCACAAAAACATGATCAGCCTTCCACTTCCAGTGGGTAGAAGAATATCCCCCCTTCTCAGGGGAGGAAAGTAAAGAAGACTCCTTAGTAGTTTATGCCTCAGATGAGGAATTTAGTGATAGGTCTGTTATTCCCCAACAAGGATCTGATACTTCCAGGACCATTTATGATCCAATGGGGAACCCTATGTTCACCCCAGAGGATCTGTCTCATCCTTGCTCTGCAGAGTGGACTCTCACCCCGCATGTGGAAGCTTGGGTGGATACGCGAGTGTGCAGGCATCTGGAGAAGGCCTCAAGGAACAGAAGGAGAGCGGAGTGTCTCCGGCCTACTACCGTAGGAAAAACATGATTGACCCCCGATGTGGAAAGAAATTTATTAAATTTGTCGAGAATAAAGGTTGGTCCCCAAACAGGGGCATAGATTTGGCATTCAAAAATTGCCAGGACAAACTTTTAGACGCAGTTGGGCCACTGGCTAAGCTCCTAGATGTGGCCGAACAAGCTAAATTAGCCGATGCTACGCTCGACCCATACGATGTGACTAATTGGGACCAAAGCGCTCTTAGGTTTTGTGGCCAATACCAACACCGACCTTGCAACAGAAAGACTCCAATGCATTCTGTTAAAAATTGATCGGCAACTGGAGGCAGTAGCGGACAATTGGGTGCTAAAGTCCAAGGGTTGCTGTTTGGGCCAGGGTTTTTACGTGACATGTCCGAAATATACAAGGCCATTAAGAAGGTGTTCACCGCTGGGGTTTTTGCACAGGACAGCAGGGTCAGGGGGTCGCGCTACCGGCCGTGGAAGAGCAGGCTTCTCCCGCCAATTTTCAGGCTCTGTGGCGTATGACGCCTCACAATCCGAGACCAGAGTGGCCAACCTCTTCCCCTCCCGTTCACGACCCTGGCATGCCAGAGGTTATCATGGAGGACGTAATTTCCAATACAAGTCTCCAGGTATACCATATGTTGATTCATCACTTGGATGTTCAAGTGGGGGGGGGGTCGTTTGTCTGCATGTCTGCCACGATGGCGGGAGGTCACATCAGATGCCTGGGTATTAGACACGGTGGAAGGTTTTCGCATACACTTTATCTCTGCTCCCATTCAGCACTCACTCTCTCCCCCCCCCCCCCGTTGGTTTTCTCAGCGGTGGAGAGAGTGCTGGTAGCGGAGGAGATTGCCGATCTTTTACGGAAAGGGGCCATAGAACGGTCTTCCCAGGAAGACGCAGAATTCCTGGGCAATCTGATTCTGGTACTGAAGAAGGGCAGGGGGGGGGGGCCGACCCGTCCTCAATCTGAAAAAGCTAAATTTGTCGATCAGATAAAACCATTTCCAGATGGAGGGCTTACACTTCTTGAAAGACATCCTTCGGCACAGAGATTGGTTGGCAAAGGTAGACTTAAAGGACGCCTATCTGACGGTACCTATGGCGGTGGAATCTAGGAAGTTCCTCGGTTTCCATTGGAACACTGACACATGGCGCTTTTGTTGCCTCCCATTCGGGCTCTCTTCAGCTCCCTGGTGTTTCACCAAGCTGTTGAAGCCGGTGGGGAGTCGTCTCAGATCCCAGGGTGTACGTCTCATCATCTATCTGGACGACATCCTTCTGATGGCAGAGTCCACACAAATTCTGCAAGCCCATGTCCAGCAGACAATAACTCTTTTGCAAGAGTTAGGGTTTCTGGTGAAGGCCGAGAAATCAATTCTTCAACTGGTTCGCTCACTGGAGTTTCTGGGTTTTGTGGTTCATCCTGTACTGAGGTCACTGGTTCTTCCGGACCACAAATGCAAAGAGGTGCATGCTTTTCTCGCCAATGTCTCCCCAACCTTGCGAGAACTTTCACGCATGATAGGGCTCTTGGTGGCTACGAAATTGGCGGTGCATCCTAGACCTCTCCACTATCGGGCCCTCCAACGCCTGACGGCCCATTTCCTGCGTGGAGGCTGTGATTACTCGGATCGGGTTCAGATCTCGGAGGGAGCAGGGTCTCCGTTGGTGGATAGGGAAACCTCCAGTTCTGCAACGGCAGGTCTATCACGACGCCTCCTCCCTCAATGACGATAGACTCCAATGCTCGCCTATCAGGTTGGGGAGCCCAATACGGGAACTTGATGGGGGGGGGGGGGGGGGTTGGGGGTCCGTGGTCCACCCAGGAGGAGCATTTCCATATCAATGGGCTAGAGTTGTTTGGCGGGTCTCTTCACCTTGCAGAGTTCTTTTCTCAAACCGGCGGGTCAGTAGTCTTGTCCATCCGAAGAAGGACAACTTTCCGGCGGCGAGATATATATAAACGCCCTGGGGGGCCCTCGCTCCTCTCTAACCGCTATGGCGACGCACCTTTGGGAATGGTGCCGTCCGAGAGGAATCATGGTTCAGGCCCAATTCATTCTGGGTGTGTCGAATCTCCTAGCAGATTGGAGCTCGAGACACATGGAGGACTCCGGGGTTGGCGTTTGCACTGGTTTGTCTTTGTCAGCGTGATTGAGATGTGGGGTCCTTTTCAGGTCGACCTATTTGCGTCATGTCTCAACGCTCGGTTTCCCAGCTTCTACAGTTGGCGCCCGGATCCCATGGCTCTGGCCACGGATGCCTTTCTGCAGAACTGGGTGGGGGGGGGGGGGGAGAGAGACATTATGCGTTTCCCCCATTTCAGCTAGTGCCATGGACGTTACACCAGGTTCGGGTTCAGGAGTCGGTTTTCGTGGCTCCATTCTGGCTCAACCAACCCTGGTTTCCACTATTCCTGGAACTTCTGGTGGACGTTCCGCAACTTCTCCAGGGACTCCCGGACCTGTTGGTGGACGGACTGGGGTTTCCGCATCTGCTGTTGTTGCAAGGAACGTGCCAAGTCCTAGCCTCCATGGTCTCGGGTCGCCCGGAAGCGTTTCGACTCGAGCTAGAATGCTTCTATGAGCTGCAGGGCCCCGGGCACATTGTCTTGCTACGACTCGGCCTGGGCCCAGTGGTTTGGTTGGTGTGTCACGGGATAAAGATCCCTTTTGAGCCCCTCTTCATTTCATCCTGAATTTCCTATTAGAATGTGTTGATGAGGGTAGAGTTTATCGAACACTCAATGTTTACAGATCTGCCTTATCAGTCTACCATGAAGGTTTCCAAAGGGGTCCCGGTGGGCAAACATCCCTTGGTCTGTCATTTACTGAGAGGAATTAGGTGTTCACGATCTCCGCTCCCTCGGTACTCGGAGTCTTGGGATGTCACCCTGTTGCTCAATTTCTTACTGGCAGGCCATCTAATGAGGTTCTTTCTCTGAGACAGCTCTCGGCCAAGCTGTTGGCCCTCCTTGGTCTCATCTCTTGTAAACGTGTAGGTGATGTTCGGGCCTTGGATTTTCAGATCAGATCCTTTGTTCCGGAAGGGGTTTGACTGTCTCTCATCGTACAAATACATCTATTACATCAGTGTTCTATCCGACGTTTTCATTGCAACCGGCACGATGTCCTGTGGAGTGTTTGAAGGTTTATGAAGCCTGTATGGCGACACTGCGTGCGACCGGGGTGTCGCCTGTTTCATTTCGGTCCCCTCATGCCGCAGTTGTTTCCACTACTCTAGTGTGTTGGCCTAAATTGGCGCTGGAAGGGGTGGACGTTTCTAGGTTTGGGGCTCACTCTATTCGCAGCGCCACGGCTTCGTCTGCAGTGGTAGCGGGTTGCCGCCTAGTTGATCTGCTTAGGTCGGTACATTGGTCTCGAGAGAACACTTTTTGGACCTTCTATTTTAAGCCAATAGTTCATTGGTTGTCCGCTCTTATGGACCAGCTTTGAAATTGCAATAGAAGCCTCTGAGTCCTTGTATTAAAACTATTGAATTTAGCCAAGTATGGCGGTAAGTTAGAATTTTAATAAAGGACTCAGAGGCGAGTATTGCCCTCCCTGCCCCTCCCCTCAGGGCGGACTCCTGGGTTAGCTACGCGTTCTTGATCTCGCGCTGGTGTCTCATTCTTCTTTTTGTTTCAGCACAGTGAGATATTTCGGTCTGTCTGTTGGCAATTCCTGCTCTTCTTAGGTCCGGCTGGATCGTCTTCAGGTTATTTGCGCCTGTTGACCTGTTAGCTAGGAAAAGAGGAAGAAAAGGTGGGATCGTGGATCTACTTCTAGGCTGGCAGAGCACTGGACTGTCTCACTAGGGAAGGGGGGGGGGGGGGTAGACTGCTCCAGTTAGCAATATATTTTGTTTCTTAAAATGTCTGTCATTTTCGACATTTTTGCTTGCTGCTGTATTAAAAGATTAGAGATTGCAATACTCGCCTCGGAGTCCTTTATGAAAATTCTAACTTACCGTCATACTTATCTTCACATCCCAGCAATTCGGAGAACTGCTTTACAGAGCCCATGTGCTACATTCCCCATATACAGAAAAGGAATTCTGGGTAGGGCATGCAAATGAATCCTGCAATTTCACAAGCGTGACAGACACTCCTGGACAGCTGTTTCAGGCTTACTATGCCTTCATCAGCAGTTCTCAGAAATGCTGGGATGTGTAGATGCCTTCTACAATTATAAACGTTATTATTTGCCATGTGGAGGCTTTTAATCTCACTTTTTGCCCTCCACAATTTAAATGAGCAGTGATTTGCCCTTCAGGTTAAACACCAAATAGCAACGAGTCACGGCCTATTTCCTGCTGATGAGGGCATAATAAACCCGAAACAACTGTCCAGGAGTGGCTGTGACTTGTGATCTTGGCTAAAAAGCCATCTAGTATGGCATGACACTGGCATGGAGGGTTCTGAGTTAAAACCCAGGATGCAAAAAAGTGAGGAATTGTGGAATTCATTTGCATGTTCTTCCCAGAGTTCCTTGCTACATATGGGGAATGTAACACAGGAGCTCTGTGAAGCAGTTCTCTGAATTGCTGGGATCTGTAAATGTCTTCCACAATTCTAAACACATATACATACATACAGTGTATATATAATGACAACCATATCTATTTTGAAAAACAGGGACAGGGTGGGGTGGGGGATTATAACCTAGACATACCGGTGTGTATAATCATGTGCCGGCGGAGGTGATTTGACAGATAGAAGCTTTTCCCACAGCCAGGTTCGGGGCACACTTTGGTTTTCCCTTTTCTGTGAACCAAATTGACGTGATTCTGAGGAAATGAAGAGACGATGTGATGAAGAAAGTCATTATAACAGCTGATCATACATAGGATTTCAGCCCTGCATAACTCAGTACCACAAGGGTATACAGACACAGAGACCAGGCAATACAGACACGCACTGACCAATAAACAAGTGGCTACAGACACGCACAATACAAGACAGCTGAGACATATTTAACATCTAAAAAGGAACACCATGATAAAAAGAACCTATAAGGATTAACCCCTGCCCCCACAACATTTTTTTCTAGTTTAACCTTAACTTGCATCCCCCCTCGGCTCCCCTTTATTTCTGGTGACTAGTCATCCACTTACAGGAGGTGGCTAGACATTGGCACAATAATAATTGGTGGGTGTGGGACATTTTAGATTGCAAGCTCTTGAGAAGGGTCCGCTCTCCTAATCTACTGTGTGTTGAACATGTATATTTGTTATTCTGTCTCTCCCATTGTACAGCGCTACGGAACTTGTTAGCGCTTTATAAAAACTTGTAACTAACTTGCGTGCATGCGGCCAATCAGATGCATTGCTATGAAGAGACATTGAGAAGCGTGAGGAGACTGCTGGCTGAACACTCATTGAACCAGACGGCTCCTTCGTAAAGTATAGAAGCATGTGATAGTGGGAAAACTTAGGTTTTGGTCCCCCGGAAGGCTGTCCAGAGGATGCTGAATGACAGCCTTTTCAGTGTAGAGGCAAGTACTCTGCTTTGACAATATGTCCAAGCGGCATAGGGACAGCTGGGTGGGGTGTGAAGACTTTGCAACGGAGGAGCCACAGATACCTGGAAGCTGTTGAGAGCCGTGTACACCTGAGAGCAGCCTTCATACGGGCAGTGAAACATCTCTAAGACTCCATCACCTTCCTTCGCCCGGCAACGCTTACTCTTCCTCCTGCAAGGAACAAGCAGCGTGAAGGTCGCTGAGCGCAAAGATTGCATGATCCGCGTTGTTTCTATGAAAGATGTCCCCAAAGAACAAAGTTAAATAAACAAGTGTAATGGGAATTTTATTCTCACAAGGACTTCATTACAGGCGGAGTGTCCTTTACGCGATACAAATGGGACCTGAAGAGTTATAGATTTTGGGATATTTGCATATAATGTTGTGCTATCTCAGGAATGGGACCCAAGTCTAAACAGGAAATACATTTATGTTTTGTGCACAGTTCAGGCATCGCTTATCCGGAATAGAAATCCTGGAAGACTCTGAAACCCAGAATTTTCAGAGCTGTCTGGATTTTAGTATTTCCGGACCAGGGGCGCTCCAGATGTACGCTGCTGTCCAGAACCTGCCACCCCCCCCCCCCAAGTTGCAGCATACCTCTGCAAACACTGGGAGCCTGTGGGAATCCCAGGCGTGTGACATTTCTGCCAGGAGTATCTATCTCTTTGCATCGTGTCTGCGTGGCTAGGTCACACAAATCCTCTTTTCTTGCTGCTCCTCACAGCCAGATAAGTACCTCTGCCTATTTCGTATGACTGCGGTTCTGATTGTGAATTTTATTATTCCTGGGCCTCCCGAGTTGTGTTTTAAAATCCGGAATGCTCAGGGTCCCAAGAATTCCAAATAAAAAAGGTGCTCAACCCGTACACATTATACACAAGATTTTATTCATTTTGTCCCCTGAGGTCGGGGGGGGGGGGATTTAACACGCTTTGTGTTAGGTTTGTGCTCATGCAGATTTGGGATATTTCAGAAAAAAGAGGATTTGTCCTTACTCGCACTCACTTCTCAGGCTCCTTGTTCTGCGCAGCGTTTGTCCTGTACTCGTGGATCAGTGAGGACACAGGTTCAGCAAGATCTTGTACAAGGCCACCATCGCATTCCCCCTGGTCTTCTGCTTCCACTCTCTGCAAACAATACAGCGCGTCCTCCTCTGTGCGTAACGAAGAAAAGTACAGTTAAGTGGCAAAACGAACATGTACGGCCGCCTGGTAAGCGCATGCGCTGGTTGAGGCATTAGTCACCAGGTTAAAAGGCCATTCACGCAACCTTAAAACCTGCAATTAATGCTACGAGGATTGAAAAATGGCACGGTCACAGATATTTTGAACACCTAAAATAGTCTGTTGCTCATGTCTTGGCTGGAAGTACGGGGGTGTCACAATCCACAGCTTCCTCAGTCCATCTGCAACAGAACACTTGGAACAAATAGTTCTAACTAGTGATGCACCGAAATGAACATTAGGGACCAAAACCGCAGGATGAGCTCAGCCGAAAATGGCCGTTTACCCTAACGTTTTTCTAAATAGTTGTTTTTGTATAATTGTATTAATATTAGACTTAATTGGAATTTAAAATTAAGTCAATAATAACCACACATTTTTTTTAAATTAATATGCCAAAATTGGACAGAAAATATCTTCAATATCCAAATCAGCTAATTCCTCTGAACTTAAAAAAACCCATAAAGTCTCTTATTAGGAACTGAAATCAAAAGAAAAGGGGTCTGAATAATAATAAAAATTAAAAAAATAAAATGAAGAGCTGTTAAATTAAAAAGTCTTTTACAAATATATATAAAAATTTTTTTACAAAAACATCTTTTAAAAAATTAAAAGATAAAAAGGGTTGGAGGCCCTGAGACTCGCTTCCTACTTCCAGAGAACACCAGGTCAGTAGAGCAGCCCATCTGCGAGGCCTGACCTGAGGCGTCGTCAAAAGCCTCAGCAAATAATTAAGTTGGAACTCAGATGACAGGCCTTGAGCATCAGGAGCGAGTGTATCAGGAATTCAGGAAAGGCAGACCCTACTGTGGCAGTGAGGGCTTGATTAGGACAGAAAATCTCATCTTGGGCTTGCATGATCCCAAATCCTGAGGCAGCAACTCTGGAAACCCCCCACACACTAGTATAACCTCCGTTTCAGACAGCCACGTCATACTTGTATCATTTCAGTCATTAAAGCCCATATATCCCCTTGAGTTGCAGTGAGGGTGCCAGGATCGCACCCAGGAAGGGGGGGGGGTCCCCACAGCTCTCACAGATCCATCATCACGACCACAGGGGCCAGGCGATGCACCAGCAAATCGCCATTCCTAGACTGCCATCTTTCATAGACTCCTCAGGAGCCAGCTGCAGACTAGTCTTCGGGGCCCTCTGCATTCCCAGGCATGTTGCCCTTCTGCCTAACCAGGCTTCAAAAAAACTCTGCAATGATTGCAGAACAATAGTCCCGTCAAAGAACCAGCAATCACAGGGATAACAAGACCGGCACGGCCGGCATCTAGGCTCAGGTTTCAGCTGTTTTTTTTCCTTTCGGCTGAAACGGGGGGGGGGGGGACATTTCCGGCCGATACATTTAAGTGGCTGTAATTTCGGTGCATCCCTAGTTCTAAGTGCCCTTCTGCGAGTTCACGCAGTGTCATGCTCATCTCTGCGGAGTCCTACGGATTCCAGGAGATGGTACCAGCTTCGATTAGCGGCTCCGTCACATCACAACTCACACCGATAACAAAGCAGCTCAATTGTACTGGATTCTCCAGCAGTGAGCCACTAAGGGTTAATAGCTCACGTTGATATTTTGCATCTCGCGGTTACTGGAATACTTTGAACGGGAGACAGCATTGGGTAGAAAAGTTGTAGACACAGGATGGAGTCCAATTACCACATAATGAATGAGCAAATTAACCCCATGGACGCCTCTCTCCTGCAATGCTTTGTGTACAGTTAGTGCAGCTGACACGTTGTTTCTTGAGGTTTTAACCTACCCCCACCCCCAGCTCTAGCCCCACCCAGAGGACTACGCTGTGTTTTGTTTGGCAGATTACCTGTTACAGCTACAGCTATCTGCTGTTCCACTCCCTGGTCCGTGACTTCAGTCCGAGTGTAAGCAGTCACTGCCTCGAGCATCGTGCAAGATCCCTCCTCTCCAATGCTACCTTCTGTCACATCTAACCGGATGCCCTCTGCGGCGAGGGCCTCGTAGCCAGGTCCGGCGATGATGATTACCTGAGAGGGGCAGCTGGCGGCTACAACCTGCCCCAGAGTCTCTTGCGTCACACCGTCAAAAAGCTCCTCGGTTTCCTGTCCCATGGGGACGCACAGCACAGTCTCTGATTCCTCGTCAGTACACGGGGCCTCGTTCTCTGCAAGTTTCTCGACGGGATCGGGGTACAGCGTGTCAGCTGTCTGCTCAGAGGGGGAGCAGGTATCTGGAGGCTGCTCCTCCAGTGTAGAGTAGGATGAAGACTCAGAGCAGGGGTCGTCGTCGCTTCCTGCGAGGAGGAAATGGTCTCTAGATCAGTGAAAGAAAATCTAGCAGAATCACAATATAACCGTATGATAAAAATCCCTAAGACTTGTATGATACTAAGTAAACCCGTATACTCTAATCTCGGCCACCACCGACTGGTTAACATCACATTATTCCATGAAGACCAACCACCAAAATACCACGTTGGAAACCCTCATATCCTAGACTAGGGATGTTATACTCCAGATACTGATGGTCTACAAATTCCCAGAAGTCTTTGAAGGCAATAGGATCATGGGAGGTGTAGTTCGGCACCATCCGAAGGGGGTGGAGGTTGACATCCCTGTCCTAGACAGATGGTAGTGCCTACAGAATTTGGCTGAGAAACGACGACATGTTGTGGGGGAGAAGTCGAACGACAACTTTTGAGGTCAGCCCCGCCACCATGCCTCGCCTTTGCCCATTTTTTTTCTTTAACGACACAGGACGTGCTATGCTGTCCTGCAGCAAGTGGACGACTTTAAATCCGTGGGACAGCATAGCACATCCTGTGCGTTTGATCCCCCCTCCCGCCAATACTCACCTCTGTCTCCGGGGACCCATGCAGACTGACTTCCTTGAAGTCAAACCAGTGTATTTATATCCCTCGTGGCACGATGATGTCAGTTTCAGGCGCCCCCCGCCAGAGTAGGGAGGAGTGCCTGAAGGGGGGGGGTGGTCCTCTTTGGACCCCTCCAACTTCCCATCGCCAGGGGGTAGAGAATCAAGACTGGCACCCCTGGAAAAGTCACAGTCTGACCTTTCCAGCGATGCCTTTCTTTAACCTCTTAAGCACCAGGCCGCTATCCGGCACTGTTCTGCGCTGGATCCAGTGCAATCTTAAGAGGTCAGCCCCACCTCCGGGTCCCACCTTGTCAACTGAAGTCATCGCGCAATGATGTCAGTTAGCCGGGTAACCCCTAGCTGCCGATGTATTTCCTACAGAAATCCTATGGTGAAGATACAAGGCTTCATACAACCACCCCCTATTTTCCGATCCGTGGCAGTGTGAGGGTCATTTCTGGTATCATTTGAAAGACCAGAGCATGGCCTTTCTAATTATTCCAAACATGAAATGATCACCAGTCAGTATGGTTTAATATAAGAACAGGGATGGAGCCGCACCACAAAAAAACAAAAGTTTTAGACTTTAAAAAAACAGATTTCTCTAAAATGAGATTTTGTGTGAAGGAGTCATTATCAGACTGGAGGAGTTTAAAGGGAGTCCAGGAGAAATGGGATTATTTAAAGGAAGCATTATTGAAGGCCACAGGCAATTGCATTCGGCTTGTTAGCAAAAACAAAAAAGAGAAGAAACCACTGTGGTACTCTGCAGAAGTGGCCAAAATAGTGAAGAACAAAAAGACAGCATTCAATAATTATAAAAAAACTCAGGCAGACCTATAAGATTAGGCAGAAAGAGGCAAAGCAATTTATAAGAGCTTCCAAAGCACACGCAGAAGAGAAAATAGCTCAGTCAGTAAAAAAGGGGGACAAAACATTTTTTAGATACATAAACAAGAAAAGTAAAACAAGGATTAGTTAGATTAAAAACAAAGGAAGGAAGGTATGTAGAAGAGGATAAAAGGCTCGCTGACTGCCTCAATGAATATTTTTGTTCAGTCTTTGCAGAAGAAAAGGAAGGAAAGGGACCTCACTCAGTTAGGAGGAAACACTAACGAGACATTTACATATCAGTTTACAGAGGAGGAGGTTCTACAGCAGCTGTCTAAAGTAAAGACAAATAAGTCAATGAGGCCTGATGGGATCCACCCTAAATTATTAAAAGAGCTCGGTGATGTAATAGCAAAACCATTAACAGATTTATTTAACCAATCCTTGCTAATGGGAGTCGTCCCAGAAGACTGGAAATTAGCAAATGTTGTGCCTATTTACAAGAAGGGTAGTAGGGAGGAATGGGGGAACTATAGGCCAGTTAGTCTTACGTCAGTAGTGGGGAAATTAATGGAAACCATGTTAAAGGAAGGATTGTTGAACGTCTAAAAAACACATAGATTACAGGATCAGAAACAACATGGGTTTACCTCAGGGAGATCATGCCAAACTAATCTTATTGATTTTTTTGATTGGGTAACAAAAATAATAGACACAGGTGGTGCAGTAGACATTGCTTATTTAGATTTCAGTAAGGCTTTTGATACTGTTCTGCATAGAAGGCTTATCAATAAATTGCAATCTTTGAGCTTGGATTCCAATATTGTTGAATGGATTAGGCAGTGGCTGAGTGACAGGCAACAGAGGGTTGTGGTAAATGGAGTTTATTCGGCGCAAGGTCTTGTTACCAGTGGGGTACCTCAGGGGTCAGTACTTGGACCCATTCTCTTTAATATTTTTATTAGTGATATTGCAGAAGGTATTAATGGAAAAGTATGTCTTTTTGCTGATGACACAAAGATTTGCAACAGGGTTGACGTTCCTGGAGGGATCAGACAAATGACAAATGATTTAGGTAAACTAAAAAAATGGTCGGAGCTGTGGCAATTGAGTTTTAATGTGGATAAGTGCAAGATAATGCACCTGGGACGTAAAAACCCAAGGGCTGAATATAGAATATTTGATACAGTCCTAACCTCAACATCTGAGGGTTGGGATTTAGGGGTCATTATTTCAGAGGATCTAAGGGTAAGTAGTCAATGTAATAAAGCAGCAGGAAATGCTGGCAGAATGCTTGGTTGTGTAGGGAGAGGTATTAGCAGTAGGAAAAGGGAAGTGCTCATGCCACTGTACAGAGCACTGGTGAGACCTCACGTGGAGTACTGTGTGCAGTACTGGAGACCGTATCTCCAGAAGGATATAGACATCTTAGAGAGAGTTCAGAGAAGGGCTACTAAAATGCTGTATGGCTTGAAGGAGAAAAGTTACCAGGAAAGGCTTAATGATCTTAACATGTATAGCTTGGAAAAAAGACGAGACAGAGGAGATATGATAGAAACATTTAAATACGTAAAGGGAATCCACAAGGTAGAGGAAGGGAGTATATTTAAAAAGGAAACAAAGTAGCAAAACAAGAGGACATAGTCTTAGATTAGAGGGGCAAAGGTTTAAAAGTAACATCAGGAAGCATTATTTTACTGAGAGGGTGGTGGATACATGGAACAGTCTTCCAGTTGAAGTGGTAGAGGCCAAAACAGTGATTGAATTTAAGCAAGCATGGGATAGGCATAAGGCTATCCTAAACAAAAGATAAATCCAGGTAAAGTATCCATGTAATTGGGCAGACTAGATGGGCCGAAAGGTTCTTATCTGCCGACATTTTTATATGTTTCTGTTTCTATGAAAGGTTATTTGTAAACAAAATTAAAACATATTTTGTTAAAATTCATGCAGCGCTATTTTGACTTTTCAATTAGAATGTGAACGATAGCGCTGCATGAACGAGAAAAGGTTTTTTTGTTTAGCTGAAATCGCGTATTTTCTGAGAAAAATACAGTAACGGGTTCCCATTTCTATTCATTTTTTTTTTTAAAAGTGTACCCCATAGAATATATAAGCGTAAAGGCTCAGATGATAAAACGTTAAATTACTTTACACGCTGTAGATTGAATTTCCATTAAAATGTCACTTTTTTTTTTTTACATATTTTTTTGTTATAGCATTCTGGCAGGACATGACGTATACATATAATGATAGATTATCAGGGTTATCCAAAGAGATCCGAATTGCTTGAGAAAGGTAACCGAACGCTGAAAATCAGCATTCGGTTACCTTTCCTGGCCATTCGGCTATCCAGAGAGCAGGCAATTCGCCAAATCCTGGCGAATTGCCTGCACATACGGTGCCTGTTCGGTGCCTGTTCGAGGGCAGTGAAATCCCCATGAAAAAGCACTGCTTCGGCTATTCAGAGAACACAAACCAGCAGTGAAAGGTTCCCCTAATGTCCTGCCATTCGGTGGTTTAATTCGGCAAATTTATTCAGGAGAATCCATAGGCTTCAATGTTAAAAATATTCCCGTTTTAATTCAACATCTAATAAACCGTTCATTATAAAATTCTGCAGCAAAAAAGTCTCTTTATTCATTGATTTTTTAGGATACTTTAAGCATTTTTCAGAATAATTTTTTTTTTTAAAAAAGTCCGATTTTTTTTTTGATTTTTTTTTCAGTTTACTTATTTTTTTTGTAACAGCCCTCTTTATTATCATTCCCTGGACCTCCTGTGAAAATTCAGACATTTTCGCTCAGTAGTTTCTTTGCAAACAGCGTTTCATTTTCCCAGATTCATACAAATGGTTTTTCTAATTTATTCACTGCCTCCTCTACGTCACAGCTGCTTCGGCTCTGTGTGATTCGGCTCCCTTTCGGCTTTTTCGAAGGTTAATCCAGATGTTTTTGCTTGTTTTCAGCGTGCATTCGGTTAGTGTTCGTCAGGTTTTCGGCAGCTTTTCCCTGCAATTCGGGGACCCTGTGGTGTTTGCTGAATACACCGTAGGGTCACCGAAATGGGATCGGCAAAAGGAACCGAATTGAAGAGAACGAAAAGTCACCGAACGTGCGGTGACTTTTCGAATCTCTTTGGATAACCCTGTATGAATCTGCCGAAAAAAAGGATATAGAATTTGTCTGGGTTGTACAATAAAATGTGACTTCAAATTGCGTTTAAACAGGATGAGCAAAAACTGTTTAAATGAGCTCAGCACCCTTTTAGAAGGGTTCTGAACTTGTAAAATTGCCCCGTCCTTAAGGGGTTAAACCTCTTTCCTCGCCTTCTCGGCTCATCACTCTAGAACAGGGGTCAGCGGTAACCTTGGTCCTCCAGATATTTTAGAGAACTACATCTCCCATCATGCACAGCCACTCATTAGGTTGTCAAAGCTTCATGGGAAATGTAGTTCCAAAACACACACAAGGGCCAAGGTTGAGGGACCCCTGCACCAGCGAACACGTGAAAGCTTACCTGGCTGGTTCAGTTTTTTGAGCGGACACTGCAAATCCTGAAAGAAGTGGTGCCCGGCCTGGCACTGCCACACTGCAGTGATGTAAAGGGCATGGCTCGTGTCCAGCTCAGACAGGCCAGGCTCATGTGGGCACTGGCTCGTGTGGCCATGGAACCAGGTCACCAGGCTCTGCAGGCTGTTCACACGGCCTCTTCTTCCTACAGAAGAGAGGAAACGGGTGCATTAATTGGGCAGAATGTCACGTGTCCCCGCAGAAAAATCAGTGTATCCTGTGCTTCACCAGGACATAGTATAGTTGTTGTACATTAACATTTCAAATTCCAGGGGTGCCCTGTGCTGCTCCCGGGGTACAGGGCAGAGATCACCCAGCCGCTCCCTGCGCAATTCAGTGCAAAAACACAACGGGCATAAAAAGAAAACTACATCACTCGTCAAGTCTCATGTCCTGGGTCACCCCTTTCATGGTCTACGGGCATAGGTTTTACAGGCTGTGTCTCAGAGTATCGAGGTACTGAGGTGGCTGCCAGCGTGTCACCTCTATAAAATCGAGTCTGTCTGTATGCCAGGATGCCTGTCCTGTTTCTCTAGATGTTGTGATGCCAGTCTGGGAACCTCATTGTTTGAAAGAGCAGAGATAATCGGCCACTGTGTCCTGTTCGGGGCAGCCGTGAGTGCCAGTCTGTGTCCTGTTCGGGGCAGTGCCAGTCTGTGTCCTGTTCGGGGCAGCCATGAGTGCGTCTGTGTCCTGTTGCTCAGAGGTGTGTTTATGCCCGCTGGTGTCTTGTTGGGCCTAGGTATAGTGTTACCAGTCATGTTACAGCCAGTATGGTGATAGCAGTCTGTATGTGCCCGTGTTGCTGGGTAGAGAGCTGTCAGAGTGTCGCGGTGCATCGCACGTACTCTTATCATGGTGCTCTGGATTCGGTTCATCATCGCAGGGTTTCCTGTAAGACACACACAGAGTCATCTAAACCCCCACCATTACAGAGCCAGCCCCAACAGAGCCCCCATCTCACAGAGACAGCCCCAACAGAGCCCCCCATCTCACAGAGACAGCCCCAACAGAGCCCCCCATCTCACAGAGACAGCCCCAACAGAGCCCCCATCTCACAGAGACAGCCCCAACAGAGCCGCCCATCTCACAGAGACAGCCCCAGAGCCCCCCCATCTCACAGAGACAGCCCCAACAGAGCGCCCCCATCTCACAGAGACAGCCCCAACAGCCCCCCATCTCACAGAGACAGCCAACAGAGCCCCCCATCTCACAGAGACAGCCCCAACAGAGCCCCCCATCTCACAGAGACAGCCCAACAGAGCCCCCCATCTCACAGAGACAGCCCCAACAGAGCCCCCCCATCTCACAGAGACAGCCCCAACAAGACCCCCCATCTCACAGAGACAGCCCCAACAGAGCCCCCATCTCACAGAGACAGCAACAGAGCCCCCCCATCTCACAGAGACAGCCCAACAGAGCCCCCCATCTCAGAGACAGCCCCAACAGAGCCCCCCCATCTCAGAGACAGCCCCAACAGAGCCCCCATCTCAGAGACAGCCACAACAGAGCCCCCCATCTCACAGAGACAGCCCCAACAGAGCCCCCATCTCACAGAGACAGCCCCAACAGAGCCCCCCATCTCAGAGACAGCCCCAACAGAGCCCCCATCTCACAGAGACAGCCCCAACAGAGCCCCCATCTCAGAGACAGCCCCAACAGAGCCCCCATCTCAGAGACAGCCCCAACAGAGCCCCCATCTCACAGAGACAGCCCAACAGAGCCCCCATCTCAGAGACAGCCCCAACAGAGCCCCCCATCTCACAGAGACAGCCCCAACAGAGCCCCCATCTCACAGAGACAGCCCCAAGAGCCCCCCCCATCTCAGAGACAGCCCAACAGAGCCCCCATCTCACAGAGACAGCCCCAACAGAGCCCCATCTCAGAGACAGCCCCAACAGAGCCCCCATCTCAGAGACAGCCCCAACAGAGCCCCCATCTCACAGAGACAGCCACAACAGAGCCCCCATCTCACAGAGACAGCCCCAACAGAGCCCCCCATCTCACAGAGACAGCCCCAACAGAGCCCCCCATCTCAGAGACAGCCCCAACAGAGCCCCCATCTCACAGAGACAGCCCCAACAGAGCCCCCCATCTCACAGAGACAGCCCCAACAGAGCCCCCATCTCAGAGACAGCCCCAACAGAGCCCCCATCTCAGAGACAGCCCCAACAGAGCCCCATCTCACAGAGACAGCCCCAACAGAGCCCCCATCTCACAGAGACAGCCCCAACAGAGCCCCCCATCTCACAGAGACAGCCCCAACAGAGCCCCCATCTCACAGAGACAGCCCCAGAGCCCCCATCTCACAGAGACAGCCCCAACAGAGCCCCCATCTCACAGAGACAGCCCCAACAGAGCCCCCATCTCACAGAGACAGCCCCAACAGAGCCCCCATCTCACAGAGACAGCCCCAACAGAGCCCCCCATCTCACAGAGACAGCCCCAACAGAGCCCCATCTCACAGAGACAGCCCCAACAGAGCCCCCATCTCACAGAGACAGCCCCAACAGAGCCCCCCATTCTCAGAGACAGCCCAACAGAGCCCCCCATCTCACAGAGACAGCCCCAACAGAGCCCCCATCTCAGAGACAGCCCCAACAGAGCCCCCATGTCACAGAGACAGCCCCAACAGAGCCCCATCTCAGAGACAGCCCCAACAGAGCCCCCATCTCACAGAGACAGCCCCAACAGAGCCCCATCTCACAGAGACAGCCCCAACAGAGCCCCCATCTCACAGAGACAGCCCAACAGAGCATCTCACAGAGACAGCCCAACAGAGCCCCCCATCTCAGAGACAGCCCCAACAGAGCCCCATCTCACAGAGACAGCCCCAACAGACCCCCCATCTCACAGAGACAGCCCCAACAGAGCCCCCATCTCAGAGACAGCCCCACAGAGCCCCCCATCTCACAGAGCAGCCCCAGAGCCCCCATCTCACAGAGACAGCCCAACAGAGCCCCCCATCTCACAGAGACAGCCCCAACAGAGCCCCCCCAATCACAGACAGCCCCAACAGAGCCCCCCCCCAATCACAGACAGCCCCAACAGAGCCCCCCCCATCTCACAGTGATGACACCCCAGGACCGTTCCCACCTCAGAGTTACCCCCAACAGAGCCGCCCTCTCAGTGACCCCCCAAATCCCGCAGTCACAGTGCCCCGCCTCCCCCAGTGCCAGGCTCACCCGTGCCTCTCCAGGGCCAGCAGGTGGGCCGCCAGCTTGGCATCGCTCCATGGCTCCCCTTGGCCCCCCGCGTCCCTGCGCAGCACCCAGGCCCCGTGCGCCTCGCCCAGGTACACCCGCCGGCAGTCATACTTCTTCCGGGACTCCAGGCGGCGCCGGGTCCGGTCTGAGTCTGCCAGCCTCGGCCTCCCCCGCGCCTTCCTCTCCTCATCTTCCACCGAGGCCGCCATGTCTGCGCCAGTGACGTCACTTCAACCAGCTTTACTGGCAACAACAACACTGTCAGCGAACACACACACACACACTGTGCAGCCTGAGCCTCAGGGACCCCATGGTGCAGGCGGGGAGTGCATGAAAACGGCTATCCCTCATCATATAGCCTCCATATACTGCAGGAGAGACCACTTGTCACGGAACCCCTTGCTCAGAGACTGTGGATTGTATTAAACCTCCTCCTCTGCTATTCCCCTCATTAAAGCCATTTGTCTGTTTATGTTTTAAGGTTAAAAGTGATGTTTTTGTGACTTTCCCCGGCAGAACATAATCCAAATGCTTTTAAGCCTGTCCCTCATGCGCACTGTGTGACCTGACACCAGAGGCGCGTTCAGTGCTAAATTAGCAACTTGCCACTGAACGCCGTTCTGCAGCTCAGCGCTCAGCACTGCTAACTTAGCACTTGCAGCGAGGTGGAGAGGTGCTGCAGAGTAGCTGAGTGTGACATGGGAAAGATGGCCGCCTCCACCCAGCAAATAATCCAATAAGGAAACGTTCAGTTTTAAGTTTTGGTGGAGCAAAACACCAAATATTTATAGGAACATGGTAAACATTCAGTTTTAGACCGGTGCCTGTCAGTGTCGTTACTAAACTTCTCCGTAACCAAAAAATGAAATACCAGTCAGGATCTGATCAAATCCCAGCAATGCTGCTGAAAATCAGCGCGCCGGCAATTGCAAATCCTGTCGCAACCCTAATCAATGAATCACTGGCGACTGGACACATACCCAAACTCTGGAAGACTGCAAGAGTGGTACCTATCCATAAAAGTGGTGACAGTACTTTGGTATCCAACTACCGTCCGATATCATTGCTCCCTGTAATGTCAAAAATTTTGGAAAAATGCGTCTACACACAATTACGTGATTATTATCAATATTGGAACTACTTAACCCCGGATCAATCCGGCTTTCGTCCAAATCACTCAACTACAACTGCCCTTTTAAAAGTTTCCAATGATATCCAGGCTGGGATGGAACAAGGAAACCTAACTGGAGCATCTTCCTTGATATTGCCAAGGCCTTTGACACGGTAGACCATGGCATCTTGTTAGAAAAACTTAAAAACTCCGGTATTGGTGATCGCACGCTAACCTGGTTTCAATCATATGTGTCTGATCGGTCACAATATGTGTCAATTTCTGACAGCACTTCCCTCCCAGTCACGTGCGGTGTACCCCAAGGCTCGATACTTTGCCCCCTGCTATTCACGATATTCATAAATGATCTGCCCAATGTCTGCAAAGCCTCAACTGTACACATGTACGCAGACGACACTGTAATCTATACCAGCAAACCAGATCTCTCACAGCTGGAGGCCGTGCTGCAAGAACAATTCACAGAGGTAGAAAAGTGGATCAAAGATAACAAACTTTTTAAAATGCTGACAAAACTGTAACGATGCTCTTTGGAACAAAACCTAAACTACACAAATTGCAAACACCCCATCTATGTGTTGGGACAAAATCAAATGGCACGCTGACCACAGTCACTTCTCTCAAATATCTAGGTATGTGGTTTGACCCAAATCTATCCTTTGGCCCCACATCGAAAAACTCTCATCTAAACTTTACCCCAAACTAGGTGCCCTGTACAGAAACAAATCCTGCCTGAACCCCGCGGTAAGAAAGCAGATTGTGCAACAAATGCTTATGCCGGCTATTGATTACGGAGATGTAGTGTCAGGGACGGCCGGGGGGGCAGGGTGGCAACCGTCCCCCGGGCCGCCGAATGATTGCTTCAGAAATTGAATGAAACGAATGATGTGTAAGTATTTCACACTCGACTACTCGCGTCTTGCAGGCCGCGGCGAAGCGATAGCGGCAGCCGCGCCCCCCACGTGATGCCACCGCACAGCCTCATCCACGTGATGGTAACGTGCCAGCCGGGTGCGGTCGACAGATAGTGACGTCGTCGGGGAGCCTCAGCCTGCGGACGCCTGCCTGCTGCGCGAGTAGGCAGCTGCGCAGCATCCACCGAAGATGAGGACTGTGTGGCCGTGGAGGGAGCACAGCTCAGTTCCCGCATCGCTAAGCTAATACTCATTGCTGTTTAAGTTGCCGACCCATGTCTGTCTACGATTCCTGCTCCTGATTTTGACCCGGCTTGTTTCTAACCATTCTGTTGCTTCTACCATTAGCAATCGCCTGTATTGTGCATTGGTGGATTAACCCTATGTTTGCTGCTGGGGCTTTCACTCGCTATCTGGGATTATTTCCATCTCGCTCTGGGGTATCGTTTGTGGCCTCATCAGGTTACTATTTAAGACCCAAGGTTTATGATTCATTGCTACGAGCATATGTGCAAACCGCAGTAGAGAAATACTGTTTAAATACTGCATATGATCATTGCGCTCTATCCGCCAAATATACCCAGGTCTGTACTAACTGTATACCCACATGTGTGTCAGCCACCTCTGATAATTGTACTTTGTAAGGTGCTTCTTGCCCGCTTGAGCTTATCAACTAACGCCAAATCTGTACCTTTGTTGACTGCCCTGCAGCCTGCACAATTCATTGACTGTCAAACGAATCATTGTGTTTCTGAACGTGCTCTAAGGCTGGGGTCAGACCAGCGCACTTTTAACGTGCGTTCTGGCGCACTTAATTACGGCCGTACTAGCAGCAAATGACGGGCAATATACGAAGTACGGTCGCACGAAAGTCCGGCCGCGCAACGCAAGTGGAAAACGAACGCATTTTTTCGAGAACGCAGAACCGCTAGTACGGACGTACAGAGTGCGCTGCTGCGGCATAGTGGCGTGTTTGCGTGATTCGGAGACGTCAGACGCTGCACATGTGCGGCCTATATAACGTCCAGACGAAAAAAGTGTCCTGTGGTGGCTGTTGTGGTACCTGGCAATTGCAGAAGATGGCTGGTGTGGATATTGATGTGGAGCGTCTGATAGCGGCAGTGGCGGAGCATCCCGAGATTTGGGACACGGCTTGTGACCTGTACAAGGACAAACCGAGAAAGGCCAGCGCATGGGTTGCAGTCTCGAGGGTGGTGTACCTGGAGTATGATACGTGGTCTGACAGAGAGCAGCAGCTACAGAGTGAGTACATGATTATTTAATTCATAATCACATGTAAATTGCATGTACAATAAAAGTAAAGGCAAACATAATAGGTGCCGTCACATGTTAAATGCTCCCCAGCTGCCAGGGCACCTGCCCTGCATCGCTAGTAAAATAATTAGACAGAGCATCGCGAAACCTGTTGCTGTGTCTATTCACAGCTATTATGTCATGGTTTGCATATTCATCCAGACCCGTAACTGTGAGGGTATCAGCGAAATTAAAACCATCCCTCGCACGAACATAATTATGTAGGATGCAACAGCATTTCACTATATCCACACAGAAATCCACATTTACATCAAGCGGTCTATGAAAAATCCTCCACTTGTTGGTCAGTATGCCAAAGCTACACTCCACATACCGTCTCGCCCGCGACAGCCTGTAATTAAACACCCGCTTCTTCACAGTCAGGTGTGTCCCTGAGTAGGGCCGTAGGAGATGTGTGGATAGGCCGAATGCTTCGTCACCCACGAAGGCATAGGGGACTGCCACGTCACTGCCAGGCAATGGTGCGGGTCTGGGGATGTGCAGGGTCCCACTCTCGAGCTCATTCCACAGTGTGGAGTTCCTGAACAATGTGGAGTCAGAGTCTTTGCCGTATGATCCGACATCCACATACACAAAATCATAGTTGGCATCTGCCACCGCCAGTAGGCCAATGGAAAAGAAATGTTTATAATTTTGATACAGTGAGCCACTGTGCAGTGGCTTCACTATGCGGACATGTTTGCCATCCACGGCTCCAAGGCAATTGGGGAAGTTGGCTCTCCCCCAAAATCCGGCTGCAATTGCTACCCATGCCTCGTCCGTGGGTGTTGGTAAACATTGCTTCTTCATGGTTTCCCATATTGTTTGGCACACCTTGCGGATGATCTCACCAGCTGTTGATCTGCCAACGCGGAAGTTGTAATGCAGATCCTTCAAACTGCATCTACTAGCAAGATACCTGGGAAATATGAATTAAATCTGTGTTATGATCACATCATATGAACCGACCCTAATGTCACTCTCATTATGTTTTGCAGCACATGAACTTAGCAACAAGTGGCGCACTATCAGGGACAACTACACCCGGGTCCTGAAAAAGGAAGCGGCAGCTGCGCGCTCTGGAGCTGGGGCACGGAGGAAGGTGCACAGCTATCTTTATGCCGAACAATTGTCGTTCCTCAGGAGGACCCAGGAGCCAAGGTCAACTGCGAGCAGCATTGACCAGCCATCCACCTCTGGGTCACAGGAGCAACACCTGCCGGCAGGGGGTTCTGGCAGCTGGCAGGAGGAGGTTGACCAGGGTGGCACGGACTCGCAGGTGGAGGGGGAGGTGGAGACCGGACCGGTGCCAGCTGCAGCACCGAGAGACAGCACCAGACCGGCTCACAACAGGAGGAGGGGACCGCCTAGCGACTTCGAGCAGGCCATGGTCAGGTTCATGGGGTTGCACAATCCACAACCTCCACGCTGCACCATCACTGACAGTGAGGACATGTCCTTTGTCCATTCCTGTCAATCCCTGCTGGACCAGATGACCCCGGCGCAGAAGGTGGAGTACCGCCGCAGATCCCTGGACCTCATACATGAGATCCTGTCCCGTCCAGAACAGGCTGCGGTCTACTATGGTGCGGTGCCACAAGGCCACCATGCCACTGGTTATGCCAGCCACAGCCAGGCGCCACCCACCCACCCACCCATGTCCCATGTTGCTGGGCCTCCCCCAGAGTCTGGGTACCGCCGCGGATCCACACATGGTCCTCATGAGCCAGATGCTCCTCTGTACCAGGATTTGTGAGGTGTCTTGTCTGTTTTATGTTTTTGGTTGACATGCTGTTCCTGTTGTCACTGTTATGTTTTGTCCTTCATGTTATTTTCTTTTGTATATATGTTACAAATATGTTATTCATTTATTTTCTTGTTTATTACAATATATTTCTATTTACATACATTCTTGTCAGTGTCAGAGGTTTATTTGGACGTGTCTTGGAATGTGATGCCTGCGTGTGGGTGGGTATGAATGTGTTTGCGTACATGTCACTACAGACCGACAATAGGGGCTCTGCACACCGAGCACATGTCTGCTGACTGGCAGCGAAGTCATGCATACAGGTGTTTGGAAGTACTTACCGCAAAGTGATGACCAGCATCTCCTCCGGTGGTATGGCATCCCTCATGTTGGTGTCCCTCTTGGTCAGCGGCTCCCGTAACTGTGACAACAGTTCATCGAATGAGGGGATGGACATCCGCATGTAGTTGAAGAACTTCACGGGGTCCCTCTCTCGCAGTGGCCTGTACAGCGTCACAAAGTGGCCATGAGTGTGTCTGGCAGCGTTGATGGGATGAACCCATGTTCGCCGTTGTCTTTTGTGCTGGAGGTACAGGTAGCCCGTTGCAGCAAACACAAACACTTGCAGTGCATCCATCTTGGTGAAACGCCACCATCCACAAAATGGCTTTTTATACCCCTTCACCTTAATTTTTGATTCACCTATTGATTTGGTAAATTAGATTACGCGTTTAATTGCAGATCCGTAAAAAAACACGCAAGAAAATGCGCATCGTATGACCGTTTTCGCGAATTCCGTGAAAAAATACGTCAATGCGTTCGGACGCACTTTTTTACGTTCGCGTGTAAAAATGCTTTCATTTGACCCTAGCCTAAGTTGTCTGTTGGTCTTGAAACCTTTGGAACTTAGTGGCAAATCAGTTGTTCTTTTGTGCTCCTTGGCTTTGGAGTACAAGTCTGTGAATACCGAGTATTTTGTAACAATCAAGCAGGTATTTCTGTCCAAAAAGATCTCAACCGTGCTACTCTTGTGGAAGCGCTATTGCACCCGTTACAGCGGCCTGCTTGGTGGACAATACGTGAGGGCCTGGCATGAGGCTGAGAGCCCTCTGGCCCCACCGCCCCAGGGTTAATAAATTGAGGGGGGGGCGGCCTGCTTGGTGGACAATACGTGAGGGCCTGGCATGAGGCTGAGAGCCCTCTGACCCCACTGCCCCAGGGTTAATAAATTTATAGGGTAATAGATTTTTTTTTGATTACTTGATTCCCAAAAGTAAAAATATTGTTTTCTGTATTTTGGCTAATTTATATCTAATATATACAGTTGTATTCAAAATTATTCAACCCCCAATGCTGTAAAGGGTTTTAGGGAATTTAGTGTACATTTGTAATTGTATTCAGAATGAAATCCTACAAGGACTTTTTAAAGAACCATATGCAACTAAAATGACATCAATTGGTTTTGTAATACAGTAGTAAATGTTTATTTTGTGAATTCTTCATTGACACAATTATTCAACCCCTTAAAGACTACCACTCTGAAGAACAGAGGTTCATTCAAGTGTTTTCAATCAGGTATTGAAAACACCTGTGGATGTCACGGAGCAGCAATAAAGCATAATAAGCACCAATTAGCAGCTTTAAAATGACTGTGATACTCAGCTCCTTCTAGACATTTACTGGTGTGGTTACAAACATGGTGAAGTCAAGAGAATGGTCCAGGAAGACAAGAGAAGAGGTGATTACTCTTCACAGGAAGGGCAATGGCTATAAGAAGATTGCAAAGATGTTAAACATACCAGGAGAGACCATAGGAAGCATCATTCGCAAATTCAAGGCAAAGGGCACTGTTGAAACGCTACCTGGTCGTGGCAGAAAGAAGATGCTGACTTCGACTGCTGTGCGCTACCTGAAGCGTAGAGTGGAGAAAAGTCCCCGTGTGACTGCTGAGGAACTGAGAAAAGATTTGTCAGATGTGGGTACTGAAGTTTCAGCTCAGACAATACGGCACACACTGCGTAATGAAGGCCTCCATGCCAGAACTCCCAGGCGCACCCCCTTGCTGTCTCCAAAGAATAAGAAGAGTCGACTGCAGTATGCCAAAAGTCATGTGGACAAACCACAGAAGTTTTGGGATAGTGTTCTGTGGACTGATGAAACAAAATTAGAACTGTTTGGGCCCATGGATCAACGCTATGTTTGGAGGAGGAAGAACAAGGCCTATGAAGAAAAGAACACCTTGCCTACTGTGAATCATGGCGGGGGGTCAATCATGCTTTGGGGCTGTTTTGCTTCTGCAGGTACATGGAAGCTTCAGCGTGTGCAAGGTACCATGAATTCTCTTCAGTACCAGGAGATATTGGATGACAATGTGATGCAGTCCGTCACAAACCTGAGGCTTGGGAGACGTTGGACCTTTCAACAGGACAATGATCCCAAGCATACCTCCAAATCCACTAGAGCATGGTTGCAGATTAAAGGCTGGAACATTTTGGAGTGGCCATCGCAGTCACCTGACTTAAATCCGATTGAGAACCTCTGGTGGGACTTAAAGAAAGCAGTTGCAGTGCGCAAGCCTAAGAATGTGACTGAACTGGAGGCTTTTGCCCATGACGAATGGCGAAGATACCCGTAGATCGCTGAAAGACACTTGTGTCAAGCTATGCTTCACGTTTAAAAGCTGTTATAACTGTAAAAGGATGTTGTACTAAGTACTAAGATTGAATGTCACTTGGGGGTTGAATAAAACTGATAATGATGTGAGCACAGAAAAAACATTTGTGGTTATTTCATTATAAATGTTATGTTATATTTGTCTGACCTACACGTGCCTCTTTGATTTAATTGTAAGCAAGATGACTGAATGATCAAAATCAATGTCAAACTGGCCAAAACACTCAATTTCAGTGGGGGTTGAATAATTTTGAACACAACTGTATATATATTAGTTCTATAATTATTTTAAACAGTAATAAACTGTTATTTATTACTTTATTTGCTTCTCATGTTTGTTTTTACTTAACCAAGGGCCCGAGTTGCTGAACTCTGGGCCTCTGGGTGGTACTTGCCCCTCGGGCCAAAAGTTGCCAGTCAGCCCCTGTGTAGTGTATGCAGCGGCCCCGCAAACGCACCTTCATAAACTTACTACAGCCCTCAAAATTTCCAGTCGCCTGCTCGCATTTGGCGAGTGGAAATTATCTGAGGGCGAGTGGGGCAGACTGACCCGTGCTGGGGCCAGGTTCAGTGTGCCGCCGCCTTTATTCACAGCTCCGGTATCGGACTCTTGGAGTCCGAATCCGGAGCTGTCTCTGATCGGCGCTGCCCCCTCCCGCGCGGGTCACCTGCCCACCCATGTGATGCATCACACGCTGTGAGTGTGCGACGCATCACATAGGAGGGGTCAGGTGACGCGCGGGAGGGGGCGGAACCACTGCAGCGTGCCGTTCCCAGACTCGCGTTATGAGTGTGGGAGGCACGCTGCAGCCAGGAGCGGATCCAGGAGGGAAAATCGCCGCCGGCGTTCTTCAGCTGTCCCAAGGAGGTGAGCGGCCGCTGATATGCAGCTTGGCCGCTCGCCTGGGATGAGAACCGGCTGAGCGGCTGGTCAGGTGGTTCCCGGCGAGCAACCAAGCTGCATATCAGTGGCCGCTCACCTCCTTGGGACAGCTGAAGAACGCCGGCGGGTGGAGGTGAGAGCTGGGGGCTAAACACCCATGTGTGAGCTGGAGCATATCCATGTGCTGGGGCAAATCCGTGAGCTGGGGCAATATATCCATGTTCTGGGGCAGTATATCCATGAGCTGGGGCAGTATATCCCTGAGCTGGGGCAGTATATCCATGCGCTGGGGCAGTATCTCCATGAGCTGGGGCAGTATCTCCATGAGCTGGGGCAGTATCTCCATGAGCTGGGGCAGTATATCTGTGTGCTGGGGCAGTATATCCGTGAGCTGGGGCAGTGTATCCGTGAGCTGGGGCAGTATATCCATGTGCTGGGGCAGTATCTCCATGTGCTGGGGCAGTATCTCCATGTGCTGGGGCAGTATCTCCATGTGCTGGGGCAGTATCTCCATGTGCTGGGGCAGTATATCCATGTGCTGGGGCATATCCATGTGCTGGGGCAGTATATCCATGTGCTGGGGCAGTATCCATGAGCTGGGGCATATCCATGAGCTGGGGCAAATCCACTGTCATACTGTCATTTTGTAAGATATTTTAAGAGGGCGTGTTTACGGGAGGAGTTAAGGGCGAGGTTAATGGCAGGGGATAGGTGGGGCAACTGGTGGCGAGTAACTCTTAATGTCTGGCTAGTAGCTTGGGACTTGAAATTTTGAGCCCTGCTTACTACATTGTATAACTCATGCTGCTGCTTTGTGCTACAATGTAACTACATGACCCACCATTGTGACATGTTAAGAGCTAAACTGGCCGGCGCTGGAGACTAAACGCACCCTTCACCTTTCCAGCCTGGTGTTTAAGAGATTTTCTGGGAAGCTGCCACCCTACCTGAATAGACTGCTTCCTCCAGCAGTTCCCTCATCCTATAACCTCCGATCCAGGATCAGCACCTTACTTACAATACCACAATACAAAAAGAAAGTGGCTCGATCCTCATTTTCCTACAGAGCACCACAATTATGGAATAACCTCCCAGACGCCATCAAATCTTCCCCCAGTCTAAAGTCACTCAAGAGCTCTCTCTTAACATACCTCAATACGGAATGCACCTGTAAACATGTAACATAGTGACTATATACAGAATGCACCTGTAACATAGTGGCTATATACAGAATGCACCTGTAAACATGTAACATAGTGACTATATACAGAATGCACCTGTAAACATGTAACATAGTGACTATATACAGAATGCACCTGTAAACCTGTACCATAGTGGCTATATACAGAATGCACCTGTAAACATGTAACATAGTGACTATATACAGAATGCGCCTGTAAACATGTAACATAGTGACTATATACAGAATGCACCTGTAAACATGTAACATAGTGATTATAGTGATTATATACAGAATGCACCTGTAAACATGTAACATAGTGACTATATACAGAATGCACCTGTAAACTAGGGATGAGCTGTTTCGGGTTCGGACGGTTCGGAGTTCGACCCGAACTTTGGCAGTTCGAAAGTTCGCGAATTTCGAACTTTTTGGGCGTGTTCGGTTCAGGATCGAAAAAAAAAAAGAAATTTTGAAAAAAGTATAGAAAATGCTTAAAAAAATACTAAAAAATCTAGAAATAAAGAGACTCTTTACTGCAGAATATTATAAGCAACGGTTTATTAGATATTGAATTAAAAACTAATGTGTACGTGGAAAGATTATCAACTCTAAATGACCTCTGTTCACAAAGGGGCATAACACCAGGTGTTTTTAGTCTGGTAATCAATTTGATACATTGTACAATATTTGTACTGAGGGTGGGGTGGTGTCTGCTTCTGATTGAGATTTGAGAATTAATTTCCCTAAAACATCCTAATATGCTGCATTTAACTGGTGTTTGAAAAAAATCGAAAGCAATGTTATTTTTCACCTCGGGATTAAACATTCACAGGGTTATTCAGAGAGCGGTGAAAAGCAGGAGAATAACTGGAGAAGTGAAAATTCTAGGTCAAAATAGCCAAACCAGAAAAATTCTCCCATTTATCTCACTTTCCAAATCGGCTATTTGGTCTAGATTGTTCTCTTCTCTTGCCAGTTCTCCTGGCTTTCACCTCTCTCTCAGGGTTGTTCAGAGAAAGGTGAAAACCAGGAGAATGGCAGGAAAAGAGAACAATCTGGACCAAATAGCCGATTAGGAAAGTGAGATAAGGCTAGGGTCAGACTAACGCATTTTTCGCAGCAACCGTCAAAAAGTGCGTCCGAACGCATTGCCGTATTTTTTCACAGATTGCGTGAAAACGGTCATACGATGCGCATTTTTGTGCGTGATTTTTTACGGATCGAAACCAGGAAACTTTGGGTGTCTGGATGTTATGTTGGCCGGACATGAGCAGGGTCTGACGTCTCCAAATCACGCACACACGCCGCTAGTGGACGCAGCGCACTCTGTACGTCCGTACTAGCGGTTCTGCGTTCTCGAAAAAATGCGTTCATTTTCCACTTGCGTTGCGCAGCCGGACTTTCGTGCGACCGTACTTCGTATATTTGCCGTCATTGCTCGTCATTTACTGCTAGTGTGGCCGTGATTAAGTGCGCCTAAACGCACGTTAAAAATTCGCTAGTCTGACCCTAGCCTAAATGGGAGAATTTTTCTGGTTTGGCTATTTTGACCTAGAATTTTCCATTCTCCAGTCATTCTCCTGCTCTTCACCGCTCTCTGAATAACCCTGACAGGGTTATTCAGAGAAAGGTGAAACTCAGGAGAATGACTGGAGAATGGAAAATTCTAGGTCAAAATAGCCGAACCAGAAAAATTCTCCCATTTATCTCACTTTCCAAATCGGCTTTTTGGTCTAGAAGTTTCCATTCTCCAGTCATTCTCCTGCTTTTCACCGCCAAAAAATCAGTAAACTTTTTCTGCGTGTCCGAAAATGTCTCCTCTTTTCATACAGGCTGCCGCCCCAAGCAGTTGTTTATGGATAGATTAAAGGAAAAGCATTTACCGTCATTTGAAATGTAATTTTTTGTTTTTTACATATTTCTATACATCCTAGAAATCCGCCACTTCACGGGCAGGTTATGGGGACCTCCTAGGCACTATATTTGAAGGAATTTTTCATTTTTATTTTTAACCCTTATTTCATGGAAAACTCACTGTCCCTTTAAAAACGTTTTTTTTTAAACTTTTTGTCCTTGTTTCCTGTCCCCCAGGGCACTACCCGGACCCCCATACACCTTTTATGGCAAATATCTAGCATATATGCCCTCTTGGAGGGCACTCTAAAAACCGAATTTTCAGCCCCATTGACTTGCATGGGAGTTCGGGTTCGGTCCCGAACAAATGGGAAGTTCGGGTTCGGGCTCGAACCGAACTCGGGGGGGTGTTCGGCTCATCCCTACTGTAAACATGTAACACAGTGACTATATACAGAATGCGCCTGTAAACATGTAACATAGTGACTATATACAGAATGCGCCTGTAAACATGTAACATAGTGACTATATACAGAATGCACCTGTAAACATGTAACATAGTGACTATATACAGAATGCACCTGTAAACATGTAACACAGTGACTATATACAGAATGCGCCTGTAAACATGTAACATAGTGACTATATACAGAATGCACCGGTAAACATGTAACACAGTGACTATAAACAGAATGCACCTGTAAACATGTAACACAGTGACTATATACAGAATGCACCTGTAAACATGTAACATAGTGACTATATACAGAATGCACCTGTAAACATGTAACATAGTGACTATATACAGAATGCTCCTGTAAACATGTAACACAGTGACTATATACAGAATGCACCTGTAAACATGTAACAGTGACTATATACAGAATGCACCTGTAAACATGTAACATAGTGACTATATACAGCATGCACCTGTAAACATGTAACATAGTGACTATATACAGAATGCACCTGTAAACATGTAACATAGTGACTATATACAGCATGCACCTGTAAACATGTAACATAGTGACTATATACAGCATGCACCTGTAAACATGTAACATAGTGACTATATACAGAATGCTCCTGTAAACATGTAACACAGTGACTATATACAGAATGCACCTGTAAACATGTAAGTGACTATATACAGAATGCACCTGTAAACATGTAACATAGTGACTATATACAGCATGCACCTGTAAACATGTAACATAGTGACTATATACAGAATGCACCTGTAAACATGTAACACAGTGACTATATACAGAATGCACCTGTAAACATGTAACAGTGACTATATACAGAATGCACCTGTAAACATGTAACATAGTGACTATATACAGAATGCGCCTGTAAACATGTAACATAGTGACTATATACAGAATGCACCTGTAAACATGTAACATAGTGACTATATACAGAATGCACCTGTAAACATGTAACACAGTGACTATATACAGAATGCGCCTGTAAACATGTAACATAGTGACTATATTTCCTACATATTTATTTTCCGTTAATCTGTATATTTGTGTTTTGTTTTTAATATCTTGCATTTTATTACTTTGTATTTCTGTAACGATTCAATGTTCTTGAACCCAGGACATACTTGAAAACGAGAGAAATCTCAATGTATCCTTCCTGGTAAAATACTTTATAAATAAACAAATAAATAACATATGGGCCCTGCTCACTGTGGAAAGCTTTAGGACAGGTGTCAGCAAACATGGCCCTTTCCAGGTGTTTTGGAACTTCATCTCCCATGATGCTTTGCTACTCATTAGACTAAAAGAGACTTGTGGGAAATGTATTTCCAAAACACCTGGAGGGCAAAGGCTGCTGACCCCTGCTATAAGGCTTTTCCTGGGGATGTCTTGGGAATATGCAAACAGGTCCAGGTGCTAAAATACTTTTACCGGATTGGATTTATTAAAGTCTATATTATAAAACAACAAAACATTAGGATGATCCATTAACCCAGGGGTCAGCAGCATCGGCCCTCCAGATGTTTTTGAACTACAACTCCCATGATTCCCTAACCATCTGTTGCATACAAAGAGTTTTGTTAGTACTGCATTAGTGGAGAAGATACTACATTTCCCATGATGCTCAGACACTCATAAAAACTGACTGAGGATCATGGGAAATTTAGTGAGGGAAAAGAAAAGGTTAGTGAGGGTCCTGAGCATTAGTGTCCTGCTCTACGGTGGGTGTTCTGTCCCCGCGGTGGCTTTTGTAGAAACAGGCAGCTTCAACTCCGATGAAAGGCAGATACAGATATTTATTTCCAGGCATTCGTAATCAAATCTTACAGTCATTGAAAAGATTCATCTGGATCATTAATATTCTGTCCTTTTATACGGTGAGAAAAGAGGGTCATTTCACTCCCATGTAGAGAGTTAGAGAGCGCAAGCATGCTGCAGCTCCGAAGTGTTTACTTACTGGTGTTTTTACACAATTCAATTTTAAGGCTAGGGTCAGACGAACGCATTTTTCACGTTGTCCGTGAAAAAGTGCGTTCGAACGAATGGACGCATTTTTTCACGGAATACGCGATAGCGGTCATACGATGCGCATTTTCGTCTGTGATTTTGTACGGATCATCAATAAAACCCTTTTGCGTCTGGACGTTATGTTGGCCGGACATTAGCAGCGTCTGACGTCTCCCAATCACACACACACGCCGCTATGCGGACGCAGCGCACTCTGTACGTCAGTACTAGCGGTTTGACGTTCTCGAAAAAATGCGTTCGTTGGCCACTTGCGTTGCACGGACGAACTGTCGTGCGGCCGTTCGTCGTATGTTTCCCGGCATTGGACGTCATTTGCTGCTAGCACGGCCGTGATTTCGTGCGGCTAAACGCACGTGAAAAATGCGTTCGTCTGACCCTAGCCTAAATCCTCACGTACCAAACTCTCCATACACGCTCCCCTGCCTACATCTCCTCCCTTATTAGCAGGTATATTCCATCCTGGACACTTTGCTCGGCCGAGGATCTGTTATTATGTTACAATATAGACCAACTCCCGAGCTATGCACGATTTACGCAGCTTACGCATGATACGCAAATTGCGTAAAAAAACTGCAGGGACATCTGCATTTCAGAAGCCCTGAGCAGAGAGGCGCAGCCCAGCGTCCCTGGAGAAAAGGGGATATATTCACCCAAATAATAATCTTAACAGGGTAATTCAAATCGATTCGAAAAGTCACCGCACGTTCGGTGACTTTTTGTTCTCTTCAATTCGGTTCGATTTGCCGATCCCATTTCGGTGACCCTGCGGCGTATTCAGCGAGCACCACAGGGTCCCCGAATTGTAGGGAAAGGCTGCCGCAAACCTAACGAAAACGAACCGCAAAACCCAGCGAATGCACGCCGAAAACCAGCAAAAACATCTGGATTAACCTGCCGAAAACCACGGAAAAACCAGAGCAGGAGCCGATCACACGCAGCGAAGCTGCTGGAAAAAGCCGAGACCTCAGACAAGTGAAGTGAATAAATTAGGAAAACCGTACGCTTGAATGTTTGAAAAATGAAACACTGTTTGCAAAGAAACTACTGAGTGAAAATGTCTGAAATTTACATATGATCCAATGAATGATAATAAAGAGGGCTGTTACAGAAAAAATAAGTTTAAAAAAATCCAGAAAAATGCTTAAAATATCCTAATAAATCTATAAATAAAGAGACTCTTTACTGCAGAATTTTATAATGAACGGTTTATTAGATATTGTATTAAAACGGGAATATTTTTAACATTGAAGCCTATGGGATTCGCCTGAATAAACTTGCCGAATTAAACCACCGAATGGCAGGGCATTTCGGGAACCTTTCACTGCTGGTTTGTGTTCTCTGAATAGCTCGAACAGGCACCGAACAGGCACCGAATGTGCAGGCAATTCGCCAGGATTTGGCGTAGTGCCTGCTCTCTGAATAGTCGAATGGCCAAGAAAGGTAACAATCAGCGTTCGGTTACCTTTCTCCACCCATTCGGATCTCTTTGAATAACCCTGTAAATATTCAAATAATAGTTAAGAGCAAAAAAAGGGAGTGGGGGGGGTCAGTTATTATTATTATTATTCTTTATTTATAAAGCGCCAGCCAGTGGCGTAACTAGAAACCTGTGGGCCCCGGTGCAAGAATCCAAGAAGGCGGCCCCCCCCAAAAAATATTCATATTTTAACTTTTTTTTCCTGCAATATAAAAAAACTAGTACGCCATTTATATTAATTAAACTTACTTTACTTCTTAACAGTTGTAGGTTCTGAATAGGCTGGCAGGTTGATGGATATTCACACAGCGCTGGCAGATAGGTATAGGTGATGGGTACTCAGCAGTCCTGGCAGATTGTGGGTATAGGTGATGGGTGCTAACAGTGCTGGCAGGTGGTGGGTATACATGATGGATACTCACACAGCGCTGGCAGGTGGGAATAGGTGGTGGGTACTCACACAGTGCTGCCAGGTGGGTACAGGCGATGGGCATTCAGTGCTGGCAGGAGGTGGCTATAACACAGTGCTGGCAGAAGGTGGCTATAAGTGATGGGTACTCAGTGTCGGCAGGTGGTGGGTACAAGGGATGTGTACTCACAGCGCTGGCAGGAGGGTACAGGTGATGGGTACTCACAGTGCTGGCAGGAGGGTACAGGTGATGGGTACTCACAGTGCTGGCAGGTATAAGTGATGGGCACTCACAATGCTGGCAGGTGGTGGGTATAAGTGATGGGTACTCAGTGTTGGCAGGTGGTGGGTACAAGGGATGGGTACTCACAGCGCTGGCAGCAGGGTACAGGTGATGGGTACTCACACAGTGCTGGCAGGTGGTGGGTATAAGTGATGGGTACTCACACAAGCTGGCAGGTGGTGGGTATAAGTGATGGGTACTCACACAAAGCTGGCAGGTGGGTATAAGTGATGGGTACTCACACAAAGCTGGCAGGTGGGTATAAGTGATGGGTACTCACACAAAGCTTGCAGGTGGTGGGTATAAGTGATGGGTACAATGCTGGCAGGTATAAGTGAGGGCACTCACAATGCTGGCAGGTATAAGTGATGGGCACTCACAAAGTGCTGGCAGTGGATGGGAGCTCACCCTTCCTGTCTCTGTATGTACATACTGACATCCTTCAGCCTTTACATAGTTCTCACTGACCGGGGACAGCAGGGGGTGTGGAGCTGACATCATGGCAGGTCACTGAATCATCCCATACATCCAGGCTGCTCTCACACTGTAAGGAGGCAGGTGCTCTCTGTATTAGTGCTACATAATGTAAGATGCCCCTCACATTACGGCAGAGAGCTGGATGCACTGGGAGGAAGGTGACTAAGTTGTGAGAGGGCCCCAGCAAAAAATAAAGCACGGATGTTGGATTACCCCAACTTGAAAAAAACACACACACACACACAAAATCAGGGCGGATTGTTAGAATAGTAAAAGTGCCGGACTCGGAGGCTGAAGCCAGCAGCGCCGCCATAACACTTACTTGGCTGGTGGTGGTGCCTGCAGGAGAAAAGGGGAAGAGTGCAGGGATCCGCACACACGCGCATTAATCCTGCTCTTCCACTCCATCTCCTGGCCCGGCTGACCGCGCCCACACACGTGTTCACACATGCCGAGGCAGCGCTGCGCTGCTAACAAATAGTGCAGCGTTGACGAAATTTGCCACTGTCCGTCTAAGCCCTGGGCCCCCCTCAAGTGGCGGAATGCCAGGGCCCGGTCGCAAGTGCGACCGCTGCGACCCTGGTAGTTCCGCCACTGGCGCCAGCATATTCCGCAGCGCTGTACAATAAGCACAGTATAGACAGGGTTACAATACATTGAACAACATTTGACAAACAGTACAGGAGGAGATGAGGGCCCTATTCCCGTAGGAACTCACAATTATTATTATTATTCTTTATTTATAAAGCGCCAGCATATTCCGCAGCGCTGTACAATAAGCACAGTACAGACAGGGTTACAATACATTGAACAACATTTGACAAACAGTACAGGAGGAGATGAGGGCCCTATTCCCGTAGGAACTCACAATCTGGGAGGGTTGGGGTTGGAAACAGGAGGAGAGGACTGTAAGGTGAGAGTGATTGATGGTTGTGTCAGTGAGTTGGGTGGTAGGCTTCCCTAAATAGGAATGTTTTAAGGGAGCGTTTGAAGGAAGAGAAGTTAGGGGAAAGTCTGACAGTACGAGGGAGAGCGTTCCAGAGAGTGGGGGCTGCGCGTGAGAAATCCTGCAGTCTATCATGGGAAGAGGTGATGCGGGGAGAAGCTAGGCGCAGGTCACTGTTTGACCTTAGGGAGCGGGCTGGGGTGTATTTGGTGATTAGTGAGGACAGGTAGTGGGGAGCTGAGTTAGTGAGGGTTTTGTAGGTAAGGATAAGGATTTTGAACTTAGTTCTGCAGTGGATGGGGAGCCAGTGAAGGGACTCGCAGAGGGGAGCGGCAGAGACAGAGCGGCGGGTGAGGTGAATTAGCCTGGCGGAGGCGTTCAGGATGGATTGTAGGGGAGAGGCGGGACAGAGGGAGGCCAGATAAGAGATTATTGCAATAGTCGAGTCGGGAGATTACCAGGGCGTGTATGAGTTGTTTTGTGGTGACAGCGGTAAGAAATGGCCGAATTCTGGAAATATTACGCAGTTGGTATCGGCAGGAGGAGGAAAGAGACTTGATGTGGGGGATGAAGGAAAGAGCAGAGTCAAATGTAACTCCAAGACAGCGAACTTGGTTTGATGGGGAGATGGTGATACCCTCCACCGTGATAGAGAAGTCCGGCCGTGCAACGCAAGTGGAATTTGAACGCATTTTTTTGAGAACGCAGAACCGCTAGTACTGACGTACAGAGTGCGCAGCTGCGGCATAGCGGCGTGTTTGCGAGATTAGGAGATGTCAGACGCTGCTAATGTCCAGCCTACATAACGTCCAGACGCAAAAAGAGTTTTATTGACGATCCGTACAAAATCACGCCTGAAAATGCGCATCATCTGACCGTTTTTGCGCATTCCGTGAAAAAATACGTCAATGCGTTCGGACGCACTTTTTCACTTTCGCGGGGAAAAATACTTTCCTCTGACCCTAGCCTTAACCCTTTCGCTGCTGAGCCATTTCCCACCTCTGTGCTGAAGTCATTTTTACCGCTTTCGCTCATCATGTTTAACCGCGTTTTGAAGCCATATTTTATTATATGACCCAGACATATTATATATCATTCTTTCCGGCAGATTCATAATCTATCATCATTATTATATGTATACGTCATGCCCTGTCTGTATATAACAAAAAATGCAATACAATTTTAATTTTTAATAATTTACAATGTGTAAAGATTTTTTTTCACATTTTAACATGGGAGCGTTTGCAGTTATATTTTCTATGAGTTGCACTTGTTAAAAAAATTATAAATGGGGTCTCGTTACATTTTTTTGGGGGTAAAATCACGCGATTTTTAACAAACGCACCCCATACAAAAATCGTTAGTGCAGCATCATTGTTCACATAATTGAAATGGGAGCAATATTACTGCATTAACAAAAAAAAAACACAACTAACTTTTTTAAAAATTTTTTTTTTTGTTTTTATTTATTTTCTTAACATTTAACATGGTCATGTTTGGTATCGTTAGAAAGGCCATGCTCTGGCCGATCCAACAATACCAAACATTAGCCCCTAGCTGCCACGGATCGGGAGATAGGGGGTACAAATGAAACCCTATCTCCACCATTGGTGGCAGCTAGGGGTTAACTCCAGAACTGACGTCATCGCGCTATGCACGATGACGCCAGTCGTCAGGGGGAGATCCCGGAAGCTTGGCCGACATCCAAGATGTCGGCCAGCTCCGGGAGAGGACCGCTATCTGGCGCTGAATAGCGATCCAGTCCCCAAGGGGTTAAAGCCAGCCACTGTTTGGAAGGGCAGGCTGTGCCCTTCCAAACAGTGCCTGACTTTGATTGCTGCCCCGCACGGAAGGGGAGGGAAAGAGGTCCAAAGGACCCCACCTCCCTTTCAGGCACCTTCCCCGCACTCATGGGGGGGGGGGCGCCTGTAATAGATGTCATTGCGCCGCTGCAATGACATTAGTGTCCACAGCGGTCCCAGATGCTGGCCTGACATCAAGGATGTCAGCCCTCACTGGGAGGGGAACAGCGATCGGCCGGGATCTGGCCGATTGCTGGCTGCAAAGGGAGGACGCGCTCAGCGCGTCCTACGCAGCCAACGTTACCTGTGGCTGGACGCGCTGAGAGCGTCCTCCGCAGCGAAGGGGTTAGATTTCTTCTTTGTGTTGTTTCTTCACTGGGCTGTAATAAAGTATATATATTTTTTATCCAGCTGGTCGAGTATCCCCTGATATGGATTTGAATATATTCCTTAACATTTGCCACTTACTCAATGAGCACAAAACTCATTAATCACCTATTTCTGGATTTTTATGGCCGCTCTGAGGCAGGTTAATAATCGACCACATAGCACCATTCCAGCTTCCTGTTTGTTCAGCTTTATGGGTCCGAAGATAAGGAGATTCAGCCATTGCACAACTTACCTGCTGGCGGAGAAAGTCAACCAAAAAACATAGTAACGGAAACCTCAAAACATCTCTCGGCAACTCTGTATGGAATACCCTGGAGGTCAGGTCTCCTGGTCATGTAGAAAAACAGAGTAGACTCTTGCACACAGCCACACGTACAAGGAATACATGAGACAGGAGGGTGGTCAGTGAGCCCTGGCGGAGTTAATGTAAAACCAACCAACTCCTCAGTAGATCCAGGTTAGAAGAAAGGGGAGGACCAGGCACTCCTTAATACGGTCAAGGTGCTTTATTTGGAAACAATACCATGTTTCGGCTGCTTTTGAAAAGCAGCCGAAACATCAGATTATCCAGCCTGCTTCATGTACTGTATAAAAAAATAAGAAAATAGATTGTCATTTGCACTCACTCCTGTGGTTCCGGGGCGGAAAAACCCCCAGCAATCAGAGGTTTTGGTTTACTTGAATGGCCCTTAAAGTGTACGCTCACCTGCAATGCCACGGCACCTCTGGTTAGCTGGGTCCTACCTAATGAAACCAAAAGCTGCTTTCTAAGCAACCACATCTCCTCATGCTGCTTCTCAGCCAAGAGAGAGACTGGATTTATACCCCACCAGTATAAATCGATAAACCCACCAGTTTCTCTCATGACAGATAAGCAGCATGAGGATATGCAGTTTGCTTATTGAGCAGCTTTTGTTTTCATTAGCTTGGACCCACCTGACCCAGAGATGTCGTGACCTGGCGGGTGGGCTTACACTTTAATGGCCATTCAGGTAAACCAAAACCTCCAATTGTGTTTTGTTTCACATGGAGCTATAGGGGTGAGCGCAAATTATAAACCTTTTTCTTGTTATATATAATAAATAATTTCCATCCTTTTTTTTAACCCCTTAGGGACCGCTGACGTACTATGTACGTCTTGCCCACGGGTCTCCCTTAGACCCGCGGACGTACATAGTACATCAGCGGCTCCTAACATCCCTCCCACCCGATACTCCCCTTCCTTGCTGGCTCCCACGAAGTCTATGGCAAGCTTGAAGCTTGCCTCGCCGTTTCCTGGGGGCCGGCCGATCCGATGACGTCATCACACTGCGTGATGACATCATCGGCCAGCGCCAGTGGGCAGAATTCAGGAAGGGGAGGGGGCGGCTCGTTTGGAACCCTCTATCTCCCCAACCGTTTATGCTAGAGCGATGCAAGTTGCACCGCTGGAAAGGGGAGAGTCTCCCCTTTTCAGCGGTGTACTGCATTAACTGTCATTTTGGATGTCAGCCAAGCCTCCAGGTCACCCCCCACCCACTGACATCCTCACCAGATGTGGGAGTATGTCAGTGGACCAGTTAGGGGGATCATTTGGATCCCTTTATCTCCCGATCCGTGGTAGATAGAGGGTCATATTTGATATCATTGGAAAGGCCTGATCATGGCCAGGTTTGGTGTAAAAATAAAAATTTTAAAAAAATTGATTTTATGTTTTTAATTTTTGTCTGGGTGGGTTTAGTTAAATAGTACCTAGGCTGTCATCTAAAAATAAATTAGCATAAAACAGTCAGAATGAGCTCAGCAGTGAAGAGGTTAAAAAGCAATAACATGTAAAAATTGGGTAGGTCTATTCTCGGGACAAAATTTTTAAACTATTTAGCCGGGGTCTTTTTTGGTGGTTGTAGATTTTGGGGATTAAATTACGAAAAAGTGTGTTTTTACCATTTTTTCATCATATTTCAATTTTTTTTAAAGGTAAATTATTCGATATGATTTAAATAATGGTATTTTTAGAAAGTCCATTTAATGGCGGGAAAAACGGTGTATAATATGTGTGGGTTGAATAAACGAGTAAAAGAGGGAAAATTTGACCTAAACATGAACAGCGCAGAAACGTAAAAACAGCAGCGGTCACTAAAGGACGGATTTGTGTAAAACCGCCCGGTCACTAAGGTTTTTTTTTTTTAAAGAAATCTTTGGCGGAAGAACAAGTAAAACCACTTCAAGCGAAGAACAAAACCAGCACTACACAGGTTAAATCATACATACCGGTTTGTTTAGAAAGGAATAGAAGAATATGGAAATGTGGCTGTAAGTGCTTTTGAATGATTTAAAACGAGGATGCTTTTGTAGCCGATTGTTCAGCGCTACGATATATATGTTGGTGCTTCATAAATTAAAGTATAATAATAACAAGACGGTAATTTATTTTTGGTGTTTTTAACAATGGCATCTTCCTGGCATGTCTGCCGATACCAGCATGAACTTTCAGAGACAGAGAGGCGTCATTCCTTCTTCCAGGAGATCTTTATTCTGCCAGTACAGCATTTTTGCTACAAGTCTGCTTAAACACATTGCGAAAGCATGGTACGGTCAGGAATCTGAGCCTTTGTGTATCCCATAACATGTAGCGATGTTTAATCATATTGGATATGAGATTTGATTATTTCCAGTGTGTCCACAATGGCCGTTACGCACTGCGATATCTTACAAGGAAGCGGGTCATCATAAATATGTTTAATGCTCGGGATATCCCAATCCGATCCCTCGGATCCAAATCCGATCTCGGAATTCTTCAGGGATCAGCCTTTTCCAGCCAATCCGATCCAAATCCGAGAGCTGTCAGGCAGCGAGATTCCCTGCCGTCCAGCAGCCTCGGCAAGGAGTTGCAGCGTTTGCCCTGCTTGCTCGCAAATCATAGAGGAGGCAGGGAAGATGCTGCGAGCCTCCAGCAGGAGTCTAAGTGCCTCTGCATTCACCCGCAACATCTTCTCTGCCTGCTGATTGACATACGAGCAGGAATGGAAGACGCCAGCAGTGAATGCTGAGGCCCGGAGATTGCTTGTGAGAGGGAGGTGCCGTCCGGCTGCAGGCCATGCGGTATCGGATCAGAACTCAGTAATGGCCAATCCTGGATAAAGCACGACACGGATCGAATAGGTGGCTCAAAAAACAGCGGCTGGGACATCTCTATTCAAAACACTTTTTTTTTTGTGATGTGCATTTCTTTCTAATAACTGATTCGCCGTTTAAGCTCCTGCTGACTGTTTTTGGAGGGTGCAGATGGAGGAGCACATGGATACCAGGGTATGGTAGTCCCAGAGGAGCGACGCAAGGTACTTTATCCATGGCAGACTGCCAATCTGAACTGGTGAAGCAGCGTTCGCCATCCCGTAAGATTCCAGATGCCAAATAAATCAACAACCGAGATATCAGTCATCCACATCCTCCTGTGTACCCCCAGGTACCCCGAAATAAAGGATGCTGGTCACTGCTCCATTCTGTGGTGCACAGGCTCGCTTTCCTCTTCCTCCACCTCTCGTGTCTTTTCATACTCGGTCACCACTTGAGGTGTAAGCTCTTGGGGGCTTGAACTAAGACGAAACAGAACAGGAACTTGTCCCAGAATGGGATTGGCCTTCTGCAGGCCCCGAATCCACCTTCCCAATGTCCTCTCATCTCCTGAGCTTGTCATGCACATGGCAAAGACAGGTCCTTCTTCAACTAAAAACAAAAATGTGGGGAAAAAAAGCCATTTCGGTCAAAATGCGCAACTTTACACCAAAGCACTGCACGGTAAGTAACTCCTATGTAACAGGGGTCAGCAACACTGGGCCCCCGGATGTTCTGAAACTACATCTCCCATGATGCTTAGGTACCCATTAGACTGGCTGAGCCTCATGGGAGATGTAAAGCCAAAACATTGAGGATTCTGGACGTAACACGGGAGTTCATAATGATCACATGACCCATACAACGAGACACTCTTGTTTACAAGGTGACCAAAGCAATCGCCAGGAGCCATCAGACCTGGACAATACACCTTTAGCCTATTTTAGGGGTTCTTTACTGTGCCGATAAACAAAAACTAAAAACCATCATCTCATCTCATATTCATCCACTTACATTCTAAGTCAGCTCCATCTAAATCGCTGTCCTTCCAAACATTTCCTCACTCTCTTGTATTCATTGTTGCTCCTAATGCTCATGTTAACGTCATTTTCAGGCCTCAACCGCATAATCTACCTGTGACGTGTGTCGATTTGGGGTGCAGGGTGTTTGTGCAATCTGTGTTATGTATGAATAATGTTATTGTTTATCTTCATGGTCCATGTGTATCTGTTGATATCGGTTTAGATTTGAGTAGTTTTGTTAATCTGTTTTGTCAGGCAAACATTGCCCCATTATCTGCTGTTTTAGACTGTAATCCTGTTTACCATTAACGATTATCATTGTCCTGTCTAGGAATGTTTGAGCAAATATTTATTACATTATCTGTCCTAGTCTAATTATGTCCCAAACGCCGGGAAGCAGAAGGAGCAGTAACATCAGAAACCCTCACAACATTTTCTAGGGGAGGTTTTTTATATGTAAATAATCCATGTTTGATCGCATAAATATGTGTGTCCCAATAAAACCAGTTCCATTTTGACCCTAAAAACCTCCAGATTTACAGCCTTGTCTCATTTCTGGGGGGATGCTAGCAGGCTCTCTACGAGTCCCGGTCCTTAAGCCTCGTCTGAGGACTGGAGGAAGGCACGAGAGTCTGCGGGGGCGAACACCAGGTCTGGCAAGGAAGCAGTATTGACAGATGTGACCCAGTCGGGATACTGAGATCTGTTACACTACCCCTCTGTGCTTCCTACTACATATCAACAAGTCTGCTTCTCTTTCCGCCGGCACGTCTTATTGCTAGCGTTTGCAGGTGCTGTCCCTTTATGAACGTGTTTCACCCAGCTCCCTCAATCCATACAAGAATAGGAGCACTTGGAGAAACTGGAACCGTGTCCAGATGGGTTATGGCCTGGCTCGCTGTGTAAGCTGGTGAGCAGTTTCCTGCGTCCAAAGGTGAACAGATAAGCGGCAGCATAAAACCTTATGTCGATAGGCTCCTGCAAACGGCGGCGCTGTCTGCTAATGTTTATTTACAGAATAGAAATACAATATACGTAAATCACATAAAGGTTGTCGAAGACAAACATTAGAAATGGATTCTCGAAGCCAGGGATCTCACACTCTGTCCTGTCCCCCCCGCCATGTGTTGCTTGCCTACAACTCCCAGAATTCTTTGAATGCAACAACTGGCCAGAAAATGGGAGATGTAGTCCAGAAACATCTGGGGGGCAGAATTTGAGGTCCCTCCTCTAGACACTGACCACTCAATATAAATTGAGTGGTCACAGTACTCTGAGCTCCCTGGTCCTTCTCGCCCCTCCGAGGGGGCTCTTTGAGTGCTGGTACAGCCCTACGAGTGGAGGCTTTTAGCACGGATCAGCACGCGCTAAGCTGAGCTTCAGGAAAGGACGCATGATACATTTCGGGACCCATGCCTCTTTCCATCTAGGTCTTGCCTTAATTCATTGTATATCATGTTCTGCGCTGTGGACTATGTGGGCGCTATACAAACAAACGTACAGCAATAATACCACCGAGTGGCATTTCTTACCTTCATCCACATCAAAGCTGTAATCATCTCCCAGATCCCTGTCCAGATCTAGGTCTAGTGTCAAAGGGTAGTATAGGCTTCGCTCGGGGTCCACCTCCACCTGCAAGGAGTGAATTATTACACTTCAATAAGCACAAAGAAAGCCCCCCACCCCCCGGCACAGCACTCACCTCCTTCTTTATAGACGTGGGGTCTGCACGCAGGACGTAATAATAAACACAGGTCTTCTTAAGCCACAAGGAGTGCGGGCCGTCAACCAGGACAGGCATGCTGGGGTCATGCTCGGCGAGGAGGGACACTTGGTCTGGAGACTGGATACCTGTATTGGCACGGAGACAGATTGATGGTTTATAACACTTCTGGGAAACGTAAAGTGATAGCATTCAGTTGCAGAGAGAACAGAAAGATGTGTGCGCCTGACTGATTAGAGCAGGGGTCAAACACGGCCCTCCAGATGTTTTGGAACTACATCTCCCATGATGCTCAGACGCTTATCAGGTTAGCTGAGCCCCATGGGAGATGTATTATTATGATCCTTTATTTATATAGCGCCACATATTCCGCAGAGAATGACTTACCCACAATGCAGGTGTTCTCCTGCCCTGACTCATCCTCTCGCTCCTGTACGGACGGCATCTGTATGAAATATGAACGTGATGTCAGTACATACGCAGGGACTTCATGGCTTGCAAGAAAAGGGTGTCAGTGGCGCTCACCTCAAACACAGTGGTGCTTGAATTCCTGTCTGCTGCAATGCGCTGCAGGCAAAACTTCGACAGCTCTACTGGATCGCTTAATTTTTCCGGAACTTGAAAGGGGTTGGCATGTCTGAATCGAGGAAACCAGTACATTATGCGCTTATATTTTTTCATCGGATGACTGCGCTCTCCAAAGGTCTGCAGCAGAAGAAAGCGGGTCTGTCTGTTCGGAGTGACGCCTGTCGGAAGGAAAGAGTTCATTAAGCTCTGCCAGTGTGCCGTGCGGGATCAGAGTAAGATTGTGTACACAGCTGCTCGTAGGTCACGGAGTGACTGCGCCCCCGTGGCAAAGCAGATCTGGGCTCAGATGCCGTAATGAAAGATCTATTGGTAACTCGGCAAAGTTTTAAATCATTGCCCACTGACAGCCAGGCAAGGAACCAAAACAAACAGGTTAGGAAATTCCTGAGTGGCTGGTTTAGAAGCCTACAAACAATGGTCTGGCCAGCAAGGAGTTAATGGGGCATTTGGGAAAAAAAAAAAAAAAATTAATTCACCACTAACTGGGCCCTAATCCAACCGAGCTGTTAACAAGTGGCGCCGTTATACTAACGCAGGGGTCAGCAATCTAGATTCTCCGGGTGTTTCAGAACTACATCTCCCACGATGCTCAGTTACTGGTTGGTTTGACAGATCCTCAAGGAAAGTGTAGTTGCAAAACATCTGGATGGCCAACATTTACTGACCCCTGCATTGAGTCACTAAACCCGTGATGACGAACTTAGGCACCCCAGATGATTTGGAGCCAGGAGTCCCGTGATGCTCAACTAAGCCTTGTGTGTGACTACACACCACGGGACATGTTATTAAACGCTTGCAGCTCAGCTTTCCAGCTCCTTACTGTAAGTTAACACCTGCTATACTTTGAGAAGCTTTACCAACGGCCTGAGAATATTGTGCAATTCCAGAGTAGCTCGTTATTCTTGGCTTGAGCCGGTGATCTGTTGAATAGTGACGATCGTCAGATAATGCCTCCGACGATCTGTGCATGTGCAGGAGTGCGGCAACGCCAGCTGATCTGGCGAGCAGCTGGCGTTACGTCACACCCGCGATATGCAGATCGACGGAGTCACCATCCTCCGATCCACCAAGCGCGAGACAATATTTGATTGTCAGATACTGCCATCCGCTACCTGCGTGACACGCCCACAGATACAGGCGCATGTGTATATCTCACACTCTGTGTGGCGTATCGTGCATGCGCAGGTAGTGGGAGGCAGTATCTGACGATCAGATATTGCCTCAGCGCTTGGTGGATCAGAGGAGGATGCCCCTGATGATCTGCTCATGCACAGAAGTGACCTAGAGCCACCCCATGTGGCTTTCTGCGGCCTTCGCATGATATGTGAGTTTACGCCTTTCTCCAAGGAGTACTAAGGGCTCCAGGAGCACATAAAAGCTGTGACACGTGAAGCTGCTGCCGGGATTATCTAGCAGCTCCCTGCAGTTGCGAGTTGAGCTGCCGATACAGCGGCTTGGTTTATAATAGAGTCAGGACCAGAGAGCCACCTATAGCGGCACCGCTATAGAAATGTATCCAGAGGATTTCTCTCTTTCCATCTCTATTCCTTAAAAGAGTCAGGAGTACACAGCGGCTCCCTGCTTGTAAAGAGGTTGCCACACAGATCACGGTGCCCTGTATTCAAGTATAACAGGGTCACTTCAATACCATGACTAGTAACATCTTTCTGAGATTTTTGTGTACGGGCTCTGGCCATTATTACCGTAGTTTTCCATTTGATCCAGCACTCTGATGGCGCATTCCTGCTGCCGCGGATAGTGGTGAAACATTCTCTGGATGAAGTTTTGCGGGATGAAGACCTCCTTGGGGAAGACATCAAGGAGCAGATTGTAAACCTCCAGGTCTTTCTCCACTCCAAATTCAGGCATCCACCTGAGGGCCGTCTCGATCAGCTCTACGTGGCCCCTCCGTCTCGTGGTTTTGTTGCAATAAAGTTTGATCACCTCGAGGAAGGAGGCCTTGTTCCTCTGTTCTTGAGCAAACACATCTTCGTATGGCATCACATAGCTGCCGGTGGAGGTCTGGGGAGGGTCCTTTGTTGGAGGAGAATGGACAGCACGACACACCTAAAAACAAAAGAAAACGTTAAGTGATAAACTTTACACACCTCGTGGACGGGGCTCTCAGACCTCTAGCTTGCAATGGTTAATCTATTCAGAGACACCGAACAGCAGTGAAATGCCCTGCTGTTCGAGGTTTTAATTCGGCAGCTTTAATCAGGTGAATCCCATAAGCTTCAATGTGAAAAAAATTCCCTATTTTTCCTAAATATCTATTCAACCATTTATTCTTTTCACTTGCAGCAAAAACCCTATTTATTTTTTAGGCATTTTTCGGGATTTTTTTAAAAAAGCATTTTTGTGTTTTTTTTCTGTAATAGGCCTTTTTATTATTATTCATAGGACCCTATATATATATTATTTCAAGGCAATTTCCTGCATTAGTTTTTTTTAAAAAAACATCTTTTAAAAGTTGCAGTCCCCCCGTTTGGTGGTTGGTTGGCTTTTTTTGGATCGATTCGGGGGATCATTGGATGCAGTCAGTGATTTTTCGGTGTTGTATGTGATCAATTCGGTGGTTTGAGGATGCATTCAGCGGTTTTTCGATTTATTCGGCGGTTTGAAAATGCATTCAGCGGGGGAATTAGTTGCACTTCAGGGACCCTGCGATGAATGCTGAATGCACCGCAGGATCGGCGAATTTAACTTGCCAAAGTGCGTCGATCTGTCGGTGACATTTCGGTGCTTTCTGAATAATGCTGTATGTTATCTACAAGTAATTACTCCTTCCCCTGTGATTGGTCTCTTTCGCTGCAGGATTCCTACCCTGACTCTCTATCCATTTTTAATACTCCATTAACAAAAGATTGTATTCGTGTAATGGTGAATCGGTGAAGAACAGCCAATTTTAGGCCGAAATCCTCGAGTTGAAGGAAATACAGTTTGAGTGACTGTTTTCCGGATGACTCCTACAACCGGAGTTTTTGGAGTCTTCCAGAACTAATTTTTACTCACCTGACACTCTGGTCAGGTTCTCCTGCAGTACCTCGCTCCTCCGACGGGTGCAGCGACATCGAGGGATGCTCTGGGAGACTCTGTGCAGCGTCAGCAAGTGACATGCTGCACACAGCTAGTGAGACACCCTGGCGCTGTACCGCTTGTACCATGCAAAGTGCTGCGCAGTGTTTTTCGATGTGTATTCCATTGGTGCTGCAACAGCGTTTGCCGCAGCCCTCCTCCTCTCCAGAATCATGTGCAAATGTGTTTTATTTTCAAGGTATATACTCTCACCTGTGTCCTGTGTGTTTCCGCACTCGCCAGCCATTGCTCCTTCAGAAACAGCTGACGGGCTAGGAAGAGATGGCGCAGGCTCCTCATCTTCACAGATCTATGCAATGGGACAAAAAAGGGAAATTATGTCATCACATGATCATTTAAAGAGTACAATCTAGCCATGGTGACCATCAATGGGAGTTTAAATACCCATAGTGTGCTGAATGTCCCCCTCACCATACTAGGACAGCCAGACAGGCCATGTTTTCCTGGACACATATAATTTATTCATGCTGATGGACAGTGCATGAAAAATGCCACCCCCGCGGCATGTAGAATCCATACACTGCAGGGGAGAAATCTAAAAGGAATCCCAGGTGACCTGCCTTGATTTCCTTCCTGCAGAATATCAATTATACATTTTGCAGGGCAGCCCTGGAATATTGAGGTTTGTCCAGGAAAACATGTCCGATCTGGCAACTCTATGCCATACACTGCTGGCTGTTCCTGTGACAGCTCTACTACACCATACACTGTACCTGTTCCTGACAGCTCTACAAAAAGGGAAGGATTTCCTTCAGCACTGAAGATTGTTATTTTGCTCCTGCTGGACAACCGGGGCATTGGGTTTATGCAAGTCAATTAAAACCTGCAGTATCCCCTATGCCTCTCTATGATTAAGCATGGAGAGTTGGGCTGGACGATTTTTCTGATTTTCACGACACAAAAGCGTTTAAACGACTTTTACCGATTCGACTGGGCACGTCTCCTTTTAAATAGATAAGGGTTTTTTTCTTTGACCTGTATAAATGTATAAAAATAGTTATTCCATTTTAAAGATTCCTGGGCCCCCACGTTACTGCGGTATGCCGCAGTGGAGGAGACGCTGCGCACAGAGAGCCGTTCTATGGGATAGGAACCCTCCCCGTGCTGTATTAGAGGCGTCTTTCACGATCTGAGTGACAGCCAGAGCAGCACACTGATGGAGGGACGGCCGTCCTGCATGACAGCTCTCTGCTCACAGCAGCCCCTGGGAGAATCAATAAAACCGTATCTCTGCTTTTCAGTTGTATGTCCTGTCTTCAGGAGCCTCTAAAACAGTGGTTCCCAAACGCGGTCCTCAAGTCCCCCTAACAGGCCAGATTTTAAGGATCACTCACTGAGCAGCAAATCATATCACCTGTGCTGTGCTTCACATATCCTGCAAACCTGGCCTGTTAGGGGGACCTGAGGACCAGGGTTGGGAACCACTGGTCTATACAAATTTATTTACAGGCTGACCGATAACAGCATCAAACCAAGGAAAGAATAATTAAAGTAAATGTCCATAATGCATGGAATAACTAGGGTTGCCAGTCTAGCCATGTTTTCCTGGACATGTTACTATTTCAAGCAAAAGGATATCACAGGAAGAAGTGCTGCCCTGCAACATGTATAAGCCATATGCTGCAGGAAGGAAATAAAGGCAGATCACCTGGGATTCCTTTATGATTTCTTACCTGCAGCATGTGCATTATACATGCTGCAGGGTGGCATTTCTCATGCCCTGCCCAGCAGCATGAATAAATTGTATATGTCCAGGAAACCATGGCCGACCTCGTGACCAAAGTAACAACCCCAATGCTGAATTAGAATGCAGGAGCAATAGATTTACACACGTGTCCACAGATATGACCTACACGTGAACTATGCCCCCTCCCAAAAGGGGGGGGGGCTGCTCCTGCATATCCTGTAGCTCACCGATTAATGCCTTAAAAAACATGAACATTTAAAACAAACATAATAGATTTTGGCCTAGAAAACGACACTTGCCTATAAACGTACCAAGTGGCCCAGTGTCACTTTTGCTTTGCGGGCGCCGCCATCTTTGTGGAGGGTGGATGAAGGTTGGAGAAGTGACGCGACTTCCGGAATCCGGCGGAGAGCCAAGCTAAAGCTAGTACTGCGTGCGGACTACATCTCCCGTGATCCTTTGCAATCCTTTCGCTTATAGAGAGTCTCTGGGACTCGTAGTTCGTAAGGTCCTGGCCAAGTACTGTTATTATTCTGTGCTGCAGGACTGATTGATAGGTTGTAGAGAGGAATCCATGATGTTAAAGAAAAATCTGGAGATCCTTCTGTTTAGTCTCAATGCGTCTTTTTGGGAATATTTGCATTTCGTCGTTTAAATCTCCCAAAGATTCCTGATTTAGCCCCAAAGTGGTTTATATTTTGTCTTTACACATCATAGTCCAAATTGCATTTTATTTTATTACTGGCTTTAACCTCTTAAGGACCAAGGGCCTTTAAAGTCAATGCATTTATGACAGAACAGTTCTGTCATTGGTCCTTAAGGGGTTAAAGGGATACGCTATTAAAAAATAATACCCCCTGTCTTTTTGCACTTAAATTATAATTGGGCAGATGTTGCTGACATCCTCTGCCCCATTATTTTTTTCATATCTTTTCTAAATTATTATTTTAGGTGATTTTTCTCCCTTGCCGGGCGCTGCTCCTCCTCTTCAGTCATGGACTACCGAACCCTGAACCTTATCTTAACACAGCTTGTGCTCCTACAAAACTTGCGTAGCGCTGCGGATTTACGCACTTTCCGTACACAAGTTCCGTGACACCGACACAGAATGATGGATGGGAGCTGCCCGTTTGCATAGATCCGATCCATCGGCTGCCTCTTGGAGACCACTCACTATCATGGGTGACCTCAGAGGGTGACGACGGCGCACTCTCTACATGCAGACGTCATTAGTGGGCGATCTGGTGACTGACTGCCGGGAAAAATCAATATCCCGGCTGTGTCTGCTGGTGACGCTGGGTGGGTTGGAGGAAGCTAGATAGATAAATATGTTGGCTATGTTATTTACTTGGCACTTCACCCAGGCTTATTACGTGCTGACAGGTTCTACTCTGCCCTGATAGACTTGCTGAGCCACTTCATTAAGAAGCAGCAGCAGGAATCTGGCATCTCCACCCAAGAATATTTTTCAGGACATGTCCTGTGCTGCTGGTGTGTCCCAGTATAAACGCACTATCCACAGCCACTCACGTAAGGCAACATGAAATGTTAATATAGGATTCTGTAATACATTCATACGTACAGATATACTGTACCTCTATAGGTGCTTCTTGATACAAGCTGCACATTGCTCTACAGCATGTTTTATTGCTGTGGAGCTCTGTCAAACACTCATACACACTGCACATTACTGTGAGTTTTATTGCGGTGGAGCTCTGTCAAACACTCATACACACTGCACATTACTGTGAGTTTTATTGCGGTGGAGCTCTGTGAAACGCTCAGAGCACATTGCTGTGAGGTTTATTGCTGTGGCACTTTGATACGCTCCTAAGGAAAATTGTAGACAATAACACCCAGAGGCTACTCCCGAAAAGATGGGTAAACAAGGAAGGAAATCCTTGCTCCACGATTCCAAATTCAAAACAGCATAAATAAATTCCAAGAACCCATGTATTAAATCAAAAGTGGATTTATTCTAGCACCAACAAGGACGAAGTTTCGAACAGAACTGGTCTTTGTATGATACGTTCATACACCGCACATTACTGTGAGTTTTATTGCTGTGGCGCTCTGATACGCTCATACACACTGCTTGCTGTGAGTTTTATTGTTGTGGAGCTCTGATACAATAATATGTGCTGTGTAGGAGTGTAAGTTTTATTGCTGTGGAGCTCTGTGAGCCGATCATGTACACCGCACATTACTGTGAGTTTTATTGCTGTGGAGCTCTGTGACACGCACAAACACACTGCACATTACTGTGAGTTTTATTGCTGTGGAGCTCTGTGACACGCTCATACACACTGCACATTACTGTGAGATTTATTGCTATGGAGCTCTGTGATACGCTCATACCACTGCATGTTACTGTGAGTTTTATTGCTGTGGAGCTTTGTGATACGCTCATACACACCGCACATTACCGCAATTTTTATTGCTGTGGAGCTCTGTGATACGCTCACAGACAGCGCACATTACTGTGTGTTTTATTGCTGTGCAGCTCTGTGATACACTCATACACACTGCACATTACTGTGAGTTTTATTGCTGTGGAGCTCTGTGATACGCTCATACCACCGCACCTTACTGTGAGTTTTATTGCTGTGGAGCTCTGTGGCATGTTTGTACACTTGCCTGATGTAGAGGGTCATGTTTGGACATAGATTATTCTAAAACAAGGGAACATTATGGCATTTAGTAGATAAGCTACTTTAGAGCTCACAATCCTTCCCACACTCTCTTATCCAGTTATTTAATCTACTAACAATTCCTTCTTGTGGAAAAGGAATCTGATTTTTACGTAATAAATAATAGCACAGATTTAATACTGAAAAAAAGAGAAATTTGCTAATCTCTAGTTTAAAGAGATGGCATACAGCTATGTTTCTCAACCCTGCTCCTCAGGTCCCCCTACCAGGCCAGGTTTGCAGGATATGTGAAGTGCAGCACAGGTGATAGGATTTGCTGCTCAGTGATTGCAGGATTCAGTCTGCATTTCCCCAAGGTGATCCTGCAAACCCAGTGGCGTAGCGTGGGATATCAGCGCCCGGGGCCAGCCAAGAATTGTGCGCCCCCCCAACCTGTGGACACGTTATCGATATTGCCCCAGCTCTCACATGGATATTGCCCCAGCCAGCTCTCACATGAATATTGCCCCAGCTCACACATGCATATTGTCCCAGCTCTCACATGGATATTGCCCCAGCTAACACATGGATATTGCCCCAGCTCACACATGAATATTGCCCCCAGGGGCGGATCCAGAGACTAGTCTCGGGAGGGGCACTTACAGAAAATAAGGTGTTTTAGCAGAGAGCCCGACTCACGAGAATTTACAGAGGGCCCGGCTCACAGGAGCTTACAATCTAGAGGAGCAGAGGGCCCGGCTCACAGGAGCTTACAATCTAGAGGAGCAGAGGGCACCCAGGAGCTTACAATCTAGAGGAGCAGAGGGCACCCAGGAGCTTACAATCTAGAGGAGCAGAGGACACCCAGGAGCTTACAATCTAGAGGAGCAGAGGGCACCCCGGATTTTACAATCTAGAGGAGCAGAGGGCACCCCGGATTTTACAATCTAGAGGAGCAGAGAGCCCCCAGCTCACACATGAATTTGCCCCCAGCTCAAGGATTTGCCCAGCTCATGGATTTGCCCCCAGGTCATGGATTTGCCCAGCTCATGGATTTGCCCCAGGTCATGGATTTGCCCAGCTCATGGATTTGCCCCCAGGTCATGGATTTGCCCAGCACATGGATTTGCCCCCAGCTCATGGATTTGCCCCCAGGTCATGGATTTGCCCAGCTCATGGATTTGCCCCCAGGTCATGGATTTGCCCAGCACATGGATTTGCCCCCAGCTCATGGATTTGCCCCCAGGTCATGGATTTGCCCCCAGGTCATGGATTTGCCCAGCACATGGATTTGCCCAGCTCATGGATTTGCCCCCAGGTCATGGATTTGCCCAGCTCATGTATTTGCCCAGCTCATGTATTTGCCCCCAGGTCATGGATTTGCCCAGCACATGGATTTGCCCAGCTCATGGATTTGCCCCCAGGTCATGGATTTGCCCAGCACATGGATTTGCCCCCAGCTCATGGATTTGCCCCCGGGTCATGGATTTGCCCCCAGGTCATGGATTTGCCCAGCACATGGATTTGCCCAGCTCATGGATTTGCCCCCAGGTCATGGATTTGCCCAGCTCATGTATTTGCCCAGCTCATGTATTTGCCCCCAGGTCATGGATTTGCCCAGCACATGGATTTGCCCCCAGCTCATGGATTTGCCCCCAGGTCATGGATTTGCCCAGCTCATGGATTTGCCCCCAGGTCATGGATTTGCCCAGCACATGGATTTGCCCAGCTCATGGATTTGCCCCCAGGTCATGGATTTGCCCAGCTCATGTATTTGCCCAGCTCATGTATTTGCCCCCAGGTCATGGATTTGCCCCCAGGTCATGGATTTGCCCAGCACATGGATTTGCCCCCAGCTCATGTATTTGCCCCCAGGTCATGGATTTGCCCCCAAGGTCATGGATTTGCCCAGCACATGGATTTGGCCCCATCTCATGGATTTGCCCCCAGGTCATGGATTTGCCCCCAGGTCATGGATTTGCCCCCAGGTCATGGATTTGCCCAGCACATGGATTTGCCCAGCTCATGGATTTGCCCCCAGCTCATGTATTTGCCCAGCTCATGTATTTGCCCAGCTCATGTATTTGCCCCCAGGTCATGGATTTGCCCAGCACATGGATTTGCCCCCAGCTCATGGATTTGCCCCCAGGTCATGGATTTGCCCAGCTCATGGATTTGCCCCCAGGTCATGTATTTGCCCAGCTCATGTATTTGCCCAGCTCATGTATTTGCCCCAAGGTCATGGATTTGCCCCCAGGTCATGGATTTGCCCCCAGGTCATGGATTTGCCCCCAGCTCTCACCTGGATTGTTGCCCCAGCTCCGGCAGGGGGTTGAGGGACCCAGATGCCGGGCAGCGCGGGAGCGCCTGCCCGATCTTGAACAGTCCGTCCTGTGAAGTGGATGCGGCTGTGTGCGTGCGCAGCCGGTCACGCGGTCCGGCCAGTCAGGTGGTACTGAGACTCAGTACCACCTGATTAGCCGGACCACGTGACCGGCTGCGCACGCACATAGCCGCATCCACTTCACAGGACGGACTGTTCAAGACCGGGCAGGCGCTCTCGCGCTGCCCGGCATCTGGGTCCCTCAACCCCCGGGCCAAATCTCGGGGGGGGGGGCAATTGCCCCGTTGCCCCCCCCTGGATCCACCCCTGATTGCCCCAGCCAGCTCACACATGGATTTGCCCCAGCTCACACATGGATTTGCCCCAGCTCACACATGGATTTGTCCCAGCTCATGGATTTGCCCCAGCTCACACATGGATTTGCCCCAGCTCACACATGGATTTGCCCCAGCCCAGCTCACACATGGATTTGCCCCAGCTCATGGATTTGCCCCAGCTCATGGATTTGCCCCAGCTTACACATGGATTTGCCACAGCTCACACATGGATTTGCCCCAGCCCAGCTCTCACCTGGATAATGCCCCAGCTCCGGATCCAGCAGGGGTTGGGACCCAGATGCCGGGCAGCGGGAGTGCCTGCCCGGTCCTGAACAGCGTGAGTCCGTCCGTGTTGAATGGGAGGCGCCCGGAGCCAGCCAAGAATTGTGCGCCCCCCCAACCTGTGGACACGTTATCGATATTGCCCCAGCTCTCACATGGATATTGCCCCAGCTCACACATGGATATTGCCCCAGCTCTCACATGGATATTGCCCCAGCTAACACATGGATATTGCCCCAGCTCTCACATGAATATTGCCCCAGCCAGCTCACACATGAATTTGCCCCAGCTCACACATGGATTTGCCCCAGCTCACACATGGATTTGCCCCAGCTCATGGATTTGCCCCAGCTCACACATGGATTTGCCCCAGCTCACACATGGATTTGCCCCAGCCCACACATGGATTTGCCCCAGCTCACACATGGATTTGCCCCAGCTCATGGATATGTCCCAGCTCACACATGGATATGCCCCAGCTCATGGATTTGCCCCAGCTCATGGATTTGCCCCAGCTCACACATGGATTTGCCCCAGCTCACACATGGATTTGCCCCAGCTCATGGATTTGCCCCAGCTCACACATGGATTTGCCCCAGCTCACACATGGATTTGCCCCAGCTCATGGATTTGCCCCAGCTCACACATGGATTTGCCCCAGCTCATGGATTTGCCCCAGCTCACACATGGATTTGCCCCAGCTCACACATGGATTTGCCCCAGCTCGCTCATGGATTTGCCCCAGCTCATGGATTTGCCCCAGCTCACACATGGATTTGCCCCAGCTCATGGATATGCCCCAGCTCACACATGGATATGCCCCAGCTCATGGATTTGCCCCAGCTCATGGATTTGCCCCAGCTCACACATGGATTTGCCCCAGCTCACACATGGATTTGCCCCAGCTCACACATGGATATGCCCCAGCTCACACATGGATTTGCCCCAGCTCATGGATTTGCCCCAGCTCACACATGGATTTGCCCCAGCTCACACATGGATTTACCCCAGCTCACACATGGATTTGCCCCAGCCCAGCTCTCACCTGGATATTGCCCCAGCTCCGGATCCAGCAGGGGTTGGGACCCAGATGCCGGGCAGCGGGAGTGCCTGCCCGATCCTGAACAGCGTGAGTCCGTCCGTGTTGAAGGGGAGGCGGCTGCGTGCGTGCGCAGGTCACGCGGTCCGGCTAGTCAGGTGGTACAGAGACTCAGTACCACCTGATTAGCCGGACCACGTGACCTGCGCCTGCATGCAGCCGCATCCCCTTCAACACGGACGGACTCACTGTTCAGGACCGGGCAGGCACTCCCGCTGCCCGGCATCTGGGTCCCCTCAACCCGCGGGCCCTTGGGCGGCGCCCGAGGGCCCGGCGGGTCAGTCTGGGCCTCATTTTTTAGGGGCGCAAATTTCTTTCGAAATTATGCGCCCCTAAGAAAACTGCGCCCGGGGCCACGGCCCCCCCTGCCCCCCCCCACGCTACGCCACTGTGCAAACCTGACCTGTTAGGGGGACCTGAGGAGCAGGGTTGGGAAAAACTGGATACAGGACCAGTTGGTGAATTGTGATTTTGCAGGAGTTGGTGAATCAGGACACTTGCTCATCACAGCTGCCGTATTGAACTAATAGGGTTGGGACAGAAGGGGTTTTGAGTTTTAATGCCCTTTAGGCAAGTGGTTATTTCTCTGAAATAACAGGATTCTGAGTACTCTGATTTGATTTTGAATTTTTTGTCATTATATGTATATTTTTTTTGTGTGCATAATTTTCTTTTTTAAAATTTTATTTACTAACGGTTATATTTTAATATCATGCACTGAAATAGTGACCTCGTGGGAAGCTCCTTGGTGAAGTTTGGGTGTTGTGTATATATAGTAATTGTAGGTTCATGCCTAGGGAATGCACAGTTGTAATGTGGTCTTTATACCATTAACTTTATACGGATGCAACTCATCCCTCTGCTCACCTACTCATACTTGATTGAAGCCGCTTCTATGGCCCCACCATTCCCGAACCACTGGCACTAATGATCCTTCTATCTTCCCCCAGTCTTAAGTCACTCAAAAGCTCCTTACTAACATACCTCAATACAGAATGCACCTGTAAACATGTAACATAGTGACTATATACAGAATGCACCTGTAAACATGTAACATAGTGACTATATACAGAATGCACCTGTAAACATGTAACATAGTGACTATATACAGAATGCACCTGTAAACATGTAACATAGTGACTATATACAGAATGCACCTGTAAACATGTAACCTAGTGACTATATTTCCTACATATTTTTTCTGTTAATCTGTATATTTGTGTTGTTTTTTTTTTAATATCTTGCATTGTATTACTTTGTATTTCTGTAACTGTAACAAATCAATGTTCTTGAACCCAGGACATGCTTGAAAACGAGAGAAATCTCAATGTATCCTTCCTGGTAAAATTGTTTATAAATAAATAAATAAATTCCTCTTGTCTTCCTCTACCCCAATCCCTCTAGACTGCAAGCTCCAATGAGCAGGGCCCTCTACACCTAGTGTTTCCATCCTGTGCCCGTTTATCTGTATTTCGTTCCCTTTGGTTATTGTAAAGCGCTGCGGAAACTGTTGGCGCTATATAAATGATGACAATAATAATAATAGAATCTTGCCGGCAGGTCCTAATTTTAAAGTACACCCTCGGTCTGTTATAGAGAGTTTTGATTTGTGTTTTGTTGTAGCTTAATTAATGCAGCAAACCTTTCTATTTTACAACTTCAAATGGAGTTTTGTGAGGTTTTTGTAGCTCCTAATTTGCCTGCTCTTCTCATGGAGGCGGCCATGTTTTTTGCTTTCGCTGTTTCTTGGGAGGGATTAATCCACTTCCTACCGGGCAGTTGGTGCTTGGCGGGAGGATCTTAACACTGGCGGGGTATCATTGTACTCCCCACGTCTCTCCGGCCCCTCCTGAGGCCCGCCTCTGCAGCTGATGCGCCAGGGGGCGGGAGGCTGGTCATAGATACCAGTTAGTTGTGCTATGCCATCCCACGGCGTTCGGTCACATCCACGGTATGTACTGACTAGCACGCCCCGCGGTGTAAAATGGTTGAAACTCGAAACTGTGTGGTTGACAGCTTAGCTCCAGGAGGCTTGGGGGTGTTCGGATAGCATGGATGCTTCTACTATTAACTCTTTAATATTATTATTAAGTTTGCAAAGTTCCCATCCATCCCACTGCTTACCTACACATACATGTATATATATACAGTATATAAGCATTTTTATTTATAATGTCCTTTCTTTCCCCCACAAACTATTTCTTGAGCTTACACTTGCAGGGGGAATCACAGCACTGAAGGGAAGGGTTAACAGTTGAACCTTACTGAGCATCCAGCATCCCTATCTCTACAGAAGATCTGTGAGACATAAATGCTCTGTATTGAATTTTAGTCCAGCAGCAGCTCTGGGAGGGGGAGTGTCTCTGGCTGTGAGAGCCATAAATCCCTCCCCAGGAAAACACCTCACACGGCATGCCGCAGCACTGACCGAAAACAGGAAGCTCAGGGAGATTTCTTTACAACGCTTTTTTGAAAAAACTATCCGTCAGGAGTTTGGCTGTTCAGCCAATCAACAATCTTCCCGTGCGATGTCAAAATGTGATGTATAATGGTTTAGGCACACCTGCTCGCAATGGGGTAGACCCCCCCCCATTAGAGCAACATCGACATTTAGTGAATCCCACCCTTAGAGAATGACCCCTTTTCTGTTGTGCTTCCATAACATCAACACTTCCCACAGTTTCCTTAGATAAACAGTAGAGTGTGCAGGAAAAAAAAGACAAACAAAACAAACACAACCAAAAACTAATAGGACACAGTTTCTGCAGTCTGGGGTCATCATAATTTTTCTCCCAGGAAAAGGTCCTAATCGGTTTATATTTTATATAAGGTATCAATGTGGGAATAATGAATCCTTCCCCAAAATTAAGCGGTTTGTGTCACATTTTTGTGGCATTCTGTTTGGTTTTTTTGTGGGGATATTCCTAAATATAGATATAGCCTAGGAGGGAAAGGACAAAGCTCCAGAGGTCATTCACTGCGATTTAACGAGGCAAAGTTTTCTGTGCAGCCGAAGAGAAGGTTCTTCCCAGTACGAACGATTAAGATGTGGAAAAGTCATCTTCGAGAGAATTCTAGATGTACAAAAATATTGTGGGATTTCATAGATTGCTTTCCTTTATCATACTTCAAATAGTGTTTTTTTTGATTTTTAGGATCACAGTGGCGGCTGGTGGTGTCATTTCAGGTTGTTGGGGCACCAGACTGGAAACATGAATGTTTTTAATCATTAATAGGAACGTGTCTACATGGCACTACTACCGCCAAAATATGTGGACGATCCCATATGTAGAGAATAAATTATATGGACATATTCCTACTAATGAGGCAAATAAAATCATCATTTGGTGGCTAAATTCAAACTACAAGTGTAATCCAGAATTTAGCCACAAGATATATATAAAACTAGTGATGCACCAAAATGAAAATTTGGGACCGAAATTGCAAGGTGAGCTCGACCGGAAAAAAGAAACTGAAAATGACTTTTTACCCTAAAATTTTTCTAAATAGTTGTTTTTGTATACTGTATTAATATTAGACTTAATTTGAAATGAAAAATCAAGACAATAATAACCACACATTTATTCAAAGTAATATGCCAAAAGTGCACAGAAAATATCTTAGAAGATGTCGGCAAATTCCACTGAACTGGAAAAAAAAAACCCAAAGTCTCCTATTCTCCTAATAGGAGCTTAAATCATTAAAAATGTGTCTAAATAATAAAAAAAGGTCCTTTAAAACGTGATAAAAAGATCTGTTACAAACATTAAAACGTCTTTTACAAATAAAAAAAAATTACTAAATAACCTGGCCCGAGGCCGTAGGCATGCACCAGGCTCGGCTGGGTTCGGAGGCCCGAATCGAGCACTAGGCTTGGCCAGAATCAAGCACTAGGCTATGCCGGGTCCGGAGGCCCAAATTGAGCACTAGGCTCGGCTCAGTTCGGAGGCCCGAATCGAGCACCAGATCGGAGTCCCGAATCGAGCACCATGCTCGGCTGGGTCCAATGGCCCGAATCGAGCATCCGTATCAGCGGGGTCCAGAGGCTGTAATCAACCACCTGACTCAGCCAGGCTCGGCCAGCTTCTAGGCCCAGGTTTCGGTTGGCGTTATCAGCTGTTTCAGACTTTCATCCGAAAGCACAATTTTCGGCTGCTGAAATTTCAGTGCATCCCTACATAAAACATTATTCAGTATAAACCTAAAAGTGAAAAAAGTGATTTAAAATTTTTACTAAAAAAACGAACTATTCACTAATCCTACCCATTTTACGTTAAATAACTCTGAGTATACAAAACTTCAGCATATGAAAGAGGAAAATCCTGTTTATTATTGCTATTTAGCACATCAAGGCAGATGTTGCTGTGCATTCTGTCATTAAGGGGTTAAGGTACACAACTGGTGTGTGAAGCAGATAAGATCTACATTGAAGCCTCAGATACTTGCTTTGGCCAGGTTTGTTTGACACCCATCAGAGTTCAAATAGCCAGCAGCAGGAAGCTTAAACGAAGTGATACTTAACCCTTGCGCTGCTGAGCCGTTTCACACCTCTGTGCTGAGCTCATTTTTACCGGTTTCGCTCATTATGTTTAAATGCGATTTGAAGTCACATTTTATTAATTGACCCAGACATATTATATATCGTTCTTTCCAGGAGACTCGGCAGATTCATAATATATCATTATTATATGTATACGTTATGTCCTGTCTGTATATTATAACATAAAATGCAATAAAATTTGAATTTTCAATAATTTACAACGTGTAAAGTGTTTTTTTTCACATTTTAACATGCGAGCGTTTGCGGTTATATTTTCTATGGATTGCGCTTGTTAAAAAAATTAGAAACGGGGAATCGTTACTTTTTTTTGGGGAAAATTACGTGTTTTTTAGCAAACGCCCCCCCATAGAAAAAATCGTTAATGCAGCATCATTGTTCACATTATAATTGAAATGGGAACAATATTGCTGCATTAATAAAACAAAACAATTTTTTTTTTATTTTTTTATTATTTAATTTTTTTTATTTTTTAATTGTTTTTGTTTTTACATTTTTTTTAACTGTACATAGTCATGTTTGGTATCAGTGAAAAGGCCATGCTCTGGCCGTTCCAATGATGTCAAACATTAACCCCTAGCTGTTACGGATCGGGAGATAGGGGTTCCAATGAACCCCCTATCTCCACCATAGGTGGCAGCAAGGGGTTAATTGCAGGACTGGCGCCATCGCGCTGTGCGCAATGACGCCAGTCATTAGGGGGGTATCCCAGAAGCTTGGCCGACATCCAAGATGTCGGCCAGCTCCGGGAGGGGACCGCGATACGGCGCATGTTAGCGGCATATTGCGATCCAGCCCCCTAGGGGTTAAAGACAGCCACCACTTGGAAGGGCAGGCTGTGCCCTTCCAAGCGGTGTCTGCCTTTACTGGCTGGCCCGCACGGATGCCCTTCAGGCACCTTCCTTGCAATGGCGGGGGGGGGTGCCTGAAATAGACGTCATCTCGCATGTGCGATGACGTCTATTGTGCCCGCCGGGGTCCCGGAGGCTGGGCTGACATCGATGATGTCAGCCCGCACCGGCTGCCGCGATCGGCCGGAATCCTGGCCGATCGCCGCTGCTTAGGGAGGACACGCTCAGCGCGTCCTCCGCAGCGAAGTAGCCATGCGGCAGGACGCGCTGAGCGCGTCCTCCGCATTGGAAAGGGTTAAAATGTCTCATAGATCCCTTATCAGATTCCCGGATGCTGTACAATACAAATGATCAGATTATCTTATCTTTTACTCTGCCTAGCATCAGTTGAGGAGATAAGGACGCTGCTTAAAGGGACATAACCCATTTCATCAGTCACACACGTTAAATAAAAAAAACAGTAAAATTATTTATATAGTTTACATTATTTCTTTTTGTTTTATTGCAAAAAATAATGGTAGGGCGCTGCCCCAACTGCCCTATGGGCGAGCCGCCACTGACCAGAACATAACTAGGGAAGGTTGAGATCTGTCTCTCTACACAGCCCACTGATGATACTCCTTCGCCGATCAGAGATCTGATCCAGGTCTGGAGCATCCATGTCTCTTGGGTTCACCCTTGTTCTCTGCTTGTTATGTCTGCAAGCAACTCTCTCATCGCTAGCAATGACTCCTTAAATCCTCCTTGAGCTCAAGCTATCCTTTTAATTCTCAACATTTCTGCTGTGGACCCTGTATGTAAACAATCACTGTACCTCCAAACCTCTATCATTCACCGGCAGGGCCGGCCCAAAGATGGAGCAGTGCAGAGCACTTGCTGCAGGCGGCGGAAATTTGAGGGCGGGAATTCGCCATCTCCGTGGCCGCTGCAATGCCCTATTTTTTGTTGCGCCGCGGCTTCATGTAATTTTCCGCTGGCACATCATGAATGGCCCTCCTCTGACCGCGCCCACCCTGACCCACACACATGCGTCCACTGCGACCGGAGCTGCGCCCACCCCTTCACAGCCACTCGGGGCTCCTCAATGACGTAAAGTGACGCAGACAGGGGCTTGCATGGTGCTGGTGTTTAGACAGGCAATTGGTCTCTTAGTTTGGAGTCGCAGAGTGGCCATGAAGGGGTTACCATTACCACATATTCTGCCATGGTTGGTCCATTGATCAAGGAGAGATGATCCTCCATGGCTGCTTCTGTTATCAGGAGGAGGTCATCATCATCCCTGTCGTGTTATCAGGAGGAGCTCTTCACTTTCAATGGTTGCTCCTGTTCTCAGTGATCAGGAGATGCTCCGCACTCCCTATAATATCCAAATGAGCAAACAGGAGGAGGAGGTTAGTGGACTGGCAAGGATTGTTTGGGGAGGGGGGGGGGGCATTTGCCCCAAGCATTGCTGGCATACAGGGTTTTGGGGCCAGCACTGCAGGAGGCAGGGAGACCGCCACAAACTACCACATTAGCATCAACTGAATATATTTCACTTTAGGTGACTATCCTGTCCTAATTATTATTATTATTATTCTTTATTTATAAAGCGCCAGCATATTCCGCAGCGCTGTACAATAAACACAGTATAGACAGGGTTACAATACATTGAACAACATTTGACAAACAGTACAGGAGGAGATGAGGGCCCTATTCCCGTAGGAACTCACAATCTGGGAGGGTTGGGGTTGGAAACAGGAGGAGAGGACTGTAAGGTGAGAGTGATTGATGGTTGTGTCAGTGAGTTGGGTGGTAGGCTTCCCTAAATAGGAACGTTTTAAGGGAGCGTTTGAAGGAAGAGAAGTTAGGGGAAAGTCTGACAGTACGAGGGAGAGCGTTCCAGAGAGTGGGGGCTGCACGTGAGAAATCCTGCAGTCTATCATGGGAAGAGGTGATGCGGGGAGAAGCTAGGCGCAGGTCACTGTTTGCCCTTTGGAGCGGGCTGGGGTGTATTTGGTGATTAGTGAGGACAGGTAGTGGGGAGCTGAGTTAGTGAGGGTTTTGTAGGTAAGGATAAGGATTTTGAACTTAATTCTGCAGTGGATGGGGAGCCAGTGAAGGGACTCGCAGAGGGGAGCGGCAGAGACAGAGCGGCGGGCGAGGTGAATTAGCCTGGCGGAGGCGTTCAGGATGAATTGTAGGGGGGAGAGGCGGGACAGAGGGAGGCCAGATAAGAGATTATTGCAATAGTCGAGTCGGGAGATTACCAGGGCGTGTATGAGTTGTTTTGTGGTGACAGCGGTAAGAAATGGCGGAATTCTGGAAATATTACGCAGTTGGTATCGGCAGGAGGAGGAAAGAGACTTGATGTGGGGGATGAAGGAAAGAGCAGAGTCAAGTGTAACTCCAAGACAGCGAACTTGGTTTGATGGGGAGATGGTGATACCCTCCACCATGATAGAGAAGTCAGGAGGTGGGGAGGCATTGGAGGGAGGAATAAGTAGGAGCTCAGTCTTTGACATGTTGATCTTTAGGTGGTGGGAGGCCATCCAGGAGGAGATGCCAGATAAACAGTCACTGACTTTTGAAAGGACAGGGGGAGAGAGATCAGGGGTAGAGAGGCTTCTGTATTGCTACTTTTAAATATACCGTCATATAAAAGGGCTTGATCGATTAAAAAAAAGGCAGTTTGTTTATATTGGTTCTGTCCTGAGATATGGTCTTGGCAAAACTGCAACCCCCCCCCCAAAGAAAATAAAAAACCTCTCCTAATGTTTAAACCGATTAAAATGTGTCGCAGATCATTTAAGAATAACAAGGTCAGGTACAGAATTAAAAGAACAAACTTTTATATGAATTTTGGGGGGGGGTTTCTTCAAAAAATATAAAGAGATGTTCTAAAAAATATAAGGCTTTTTTCTGAAAAATGATAATAAATATTTAATAAAAAAAATAGGTAAAGTTTAACTTTTTTGACACTGAATCCCGGATGTGTGACTGTGTGCCTGGATGTGTGACTGTGTGCCTGGATGTGGATGTGTGACTGTGTGCCTGGATGTGGTTGTGTGCCTGGATGTGTGACTTTGTGCCTGGATGTGGTTGTGTGCCTGGATGTGGATGTGTGACTGTGTGCCTGGATTTGTGACTGTGTGCCTGGATGTGGTTGTGTGCCTGGATGTGGTTGTGTGCCTGGATGTGGATGGGTGACTGTGTGCCTGGATGTGGTTGTGTGCCTGGATGTGTAACTGTGTGCCTGGATGTGGATCTTTGACTGGATGTGTGTGTGAGTGCAGCTAGATGTGGATGTGTGTGTGACATTGAGCCCGGGGATCTGTGGCGCTCTGTGATACTCATACACACGGCATGTTACTGTGAGTTTTGTTGCTCTGGAGCTCTGTAATACGCTCATACAAACCGCAAATTACTGTGAGTTTTATTTCTGTGGTGCTCTGTGATACGCTCATACATGTCACGTGTTTTTTTTTGGGGGGGGGCAGCATTTCATCCTTCGCTCCAGGCAGCACAGTGGCTTGGGCCGGCCCTGTTCACCGACCACCTCTAGATATTCGGGTCCTATAGGGCGACTTAGTATAACTGTGCCCTCACGATTTACCTGGTTTCAGCCTCCATCAACTAAGCATGACGTTACTGTGAGTTCCTAAAGGAGATGGTCCCAACACAACTAACTTCCGCATTTCTTAAAGGAATATTTGGGGGTTAAAATGGAAATGGAGGGCTTGATGGGTTAAACATTAACCTCTCCTCCTGACACCCACTGAATCTCCCCCCAGTTTTGAACCTTTAGTTTGGTTAAAAACAGGGCTCGAGTCGAGCGGGAACGCGCAGGAATGGCGTTCCCGCACTTCTCCCACAGCGGGAACGCTGCGGGAACGCAGCGTTCCCGCTGTGGCCCAAGCCCGAACGCCGCCGCCGCACATTGCCGGCGGCCGCGTGCTTCCTGTTACAACGGCCGGTGACAGGAGGTGGAGCCGCTCGCCTGGCTGTTTCATAGATCCCAGGCGAGCGGCTGCACTTCCTGTCAGCGGCCGCTGAAGCAGGAAGCACGCGGCCGCCGGCAATGTGCTGCAGGAGCAGGAGCAGCAGAGGTTGCAGCATTGGTGAGCTGTGCTGGGGGCAGTATCCATGAGACCTGGGGGCATTATCCATGAGACCTGGGGGGGCAGTATCCATGAGACCGGGGGCAGTATCCATGAGACCTGGGGGCAGTATCCATGAGACCTGGGGGCATATCCATGAGACCTGGGGCATATCCATGAGACCTGGGGGCAGTATCCATGAGACCTGGGGGGGCATTATCCATGAGAGCTGGGGCATATCCATGAGACCTGGGGGCAGTATCCATGAGACCTGGGGGGGCATTATCCATGAGACCTGGGGGCATTATCCATGAGACCTGGGGGTGCAGTATCCATGAGACCTGGGGGGGCAGTATCCATGAGACCTGGGGGGCAATATCCATATGACCTGGGGGGCAATATCCATGAGACCTGGGGGCAATATCCATGAGACCTGGGGCATATCCATGAGACCTGGGGGCAGTATCCATGAGACCTGGGGCATATATCCAAGAGACCTGGGGCATATCCATGAGACCTGGGGGCAGTATCCATGAGACCTGGGGCATATCCATGAGACCTGGGGCATATCCATGAGACCTGGGGGCAGTATCCATGAGACCTGGGGCAGTATCCATGAGACCTGGGGGCATTATCCATGAGAGCTGGGGCATATCCATGAGAGCTGGGGCATATCCATGAGACCAGGGGGCAATATCCATGAGACCTGGGGCAATATCCATGAGACCTGGGGCAGTATCCATGAGACCTGGGGCATATCCATGAGACCTGGGGGCAATATCCATGAGACCTGGGGGCAGTATCCATGAGACCTGGGGCATATCCATGAGACCTGGGGGCAATATCCATGAGACCTGGGGGCAGTATCCATGAGACCTGGGGCATATCCACGAGACCTGGGGCATGTCCATGAGACCTGGGGGCAATATCCATGAGACATGGGGGCAATATCTATGAGACCTGGGGGCAATATCCATGAGACCTGGGGGCAATATCCATGAGACCTGGGGCATATCCATGAGACCTGGGGGCAGTATCCATGAGACCTGGGGCATATCCATGAGACCTGGGGGCAGTATCCATGAGACCTGGGGCATATCCATGAGCGCTGGGGGCATTATCCATGAGACCTGGGGCATATCCATGAGAGCTGGGGGCAATATCCATGAGACCTGGGGGCAATATCCATGAGACCGGGGGCAGTATCCATGAGACCTGGGGCATATCCATGAGAGCCGGGGGCATTATCCATGAGACCTGGGGGCATTATCCATGAGAGCTGGGGGGGCATTATCCATGAGACCTGGGGCATATCCATGAGAGCTGGGGGAAATATCCATGAGAGCTGGGGGCAATATCCATGAGACCTGGGGCATATCCATGAGACCTGGGGGCAGTATCCATGAGACCTGGGGCATATCCATGAGACCTGGGGGCAGTATCCATGAGACCTGGGGCATATCCATGAGACCTGGGGGCAGTATCCATGAGACCTGGGGGCAATATCCATGAGACCTGGGGGCAATATCCATGAGACCTGGGGGCAGTATCCATGAGACCTGGGGCATATCCATGAGACCTGGGGGCAATATCCATGAGACCTGGGGGCAATATCCATGAGACCTGGGGGCAGTATCCATGAGACCTGGGGCATATCCATGAGAGCTGGGGGCATTATCCATGAGACCTGGGGCATATCCATGAGAGCTGGGGGCAATATCCATGAGACCTGGGGGCATATCCATGAGACCTGGGGGCATTATCCATGAGAGCTGGGGGGGCATTATCCATGAGAGCTGGGGCAATATATACCCATATGAGCTGGGGCAATTATATCCAAGTGAACTGGAGAAAATATATCCATATAACCAGTGCTGTGTATATTATTCTTGGGGTTCAGTGCTGTGTATGTTATTCTGGAGGCTCAGTGCTGTCTATGTTATTCTTGGGGTTCAGTGCTGTGTATATTATTCTGGGGGCTCAGTGCTGTGTATGTTATTCTGGGGGTTCAGTGTTGTGTATATTATTCTGGGGGCTCAGTGCTGTGTATGTTATTCTGGGGGTTCAGTGTTGTGTATATTATTCTGGGGGTTCAGTGTTGTGTATATTATTCTGGGGGCTCAGTGCTGGGTATATTATTCTGGGGGTTCAGTGTTGTATATATTATTCTGGGGGTTCAGCGCTGTGTATATTATTCTGGGGGCACAGTGTTGTGTATATTATTCTGGGGGTCTGTGCCTGGATATATAATATATATATATATATATATATTATATATATAACGTGTTAGTCCAGTTGCCACAATCACGAGTATACCTGTAGGTAGTGATACCTTTCACTGATCAGTATAGTTTCCAGTTTACACTCTTGAAAGCTTGTCTTTTAAATGTAACGTTAACCCAATAAAAATGGTATCACCGGCTCGCACTGCTATACTCGTGATATATATATATATTTTCTTCAGGTAATGGGGGTTGTGGAATTCGTGGGTGAGTTCCCTCACTTATTTTCCCAGGACTTGACCCCTGGTTAAAAAATATCTTTAGTCCAGCGAAAGGGCTTTGAGAGCCTCTGGACGAAGAATTCCGATCCAGAAGGAGCTGAGATGACCTCTCACTGATCTTAGCTTTTGGGTGGGTCAAAACACTGAGACCCCCTGAACAGGAAAAAGGAGTAAGGGCACTTAGGGCACTATGACCAGTCAAATTACATGAAATTGCCTGGACCAGGGATTTCACACTCCCCCCCCCCCAGATGTTTCTGAACTACACCTCCCATAATTCTCTGGCCATCTAATGCATTCAAAGAATTAAGGGAATTGTAGGCAACAAGCATCTGGTGGGCCAGAGATTGAGATCCCAGACCTAAAGTGTCACTTTAATCCTGTAAACCAGAGGTCTCAAGCTATGACCCCCCCCCCCCTGATGTTGGTGGCCTACAGTTCCCAGAATTCTTTGAATGCAATAGATGGCCAGAGAATCATGAGAGATGTAGTTCGGAAATATCTGGAGGGCGGGAGTTTAAAATCCCTGTAACACATTCCCGTGTTACATTTTATCCAGACGATCCAGTACTCCATGTTGTTCAAGAACGTCTGGTGCGCATACCATGCATTTACAAAAAGCCTTTCTTAGCAGTTACTGGCGGTTTTTCCCACTTCATTATCTTAAGATCAATATTTTAAAGGTGACAGATGGTGGTGGAGTGTGTCTGCTGTAGATAAAAGGGGGTGGGCAGTTTAACCCTTTCAGATCGCAGCCAATGCTTTAAGTTGTTCTCTAAATATACAGGGTGTCCATAAAGTCTCTTTACAATTTCAAACATTTATTAAAAAGTCAAATGAAAAGACAGATGAGTGAAAATTATTACAAAATGAGACGTATATATTGAAGATTTTTTTGCCTCATTTAATACACCTCTATATGGGCACCATTAGTTTCTTGAAGCACATCGAGACGGTACTGGATTTCTTGCCATGTTGGCTGTAGCTTCTCCTCATCAATGGTGGCGATGGCGTCAGTGATCCTCTGCTTTAGATTCGTGATGTCCCTTTGTACCATTTCTTTAACATAACCCCATAGAAAGAAGTGGAGGGGAGTGATATATTATCTGGTGAACGAGGTGGCCAGGGAATTGGGTCACCCCTTCCAATCCACCGCTCTGGAAATGCTTAATTTAGGAACCCACGAACATGCCGTCCCCAATGTGGTGGAGCACCATCTTGCTGGAAAATGATGGTTGGTGACCGGTGGATTGGAAGGGGTGGCTCAATTCCCTGGCCACCTCGTTCACCAGATATCACTCCGACGGGGGGGGTGACTAAATGCCAGAGAGGTACGCCTCACCGACAGGTCCCATCGCGAGCCGCAGATTGCACCCCACGGCCAACGCGCAGGCTGCGGGGAGGGCCCCATTGAAGATAGTGGTCGTACCTGTACGCCCTGAGTCTTCAAATCCCTCGCGCCGCCGTCTGATTTATGCAATACACCAAACCTGAAGCCTTCCCATTGGTCCAGAGTTGATGTCTTTTCCTTGCCCACCAGTAGCACCTATATGAATTTAATGTCAGGCTACGATATATTGAAGATGTTCCTGAAATCCCGTTTGGTTGTTAAAGGAACACTAGCACTTACATGAGCTGTAACTAGATTACTTCTGCATTACAAATAAAACCACCTTATAAAACACATTATAAAACACACGCTGCTGGGTTTTATTCTTTGTTTGAAGTAATTGCACGTAAAAAAGAAAAATAAAGTTAGGTTTTTATCTCTTGTTACCATTTTGTGAATTTTTCCCATGATCCATCATCTACCAAAATCTGTGGAAAAGCTTTACATTACAGCTGTGGTTTATCTTCTACAGTATTTAACAGTCAATGGAGGAGGGAATGTCTAGATAAGGCTGCAGCGGGGCTATTGTTCTTCAGGCTACCTGAGATAAAAGCTAGCAGCTGAATGAAATATGACAGGGAGCTTAAAAGTCTTCTAATCTATCCCCTGGTGTTGTTCTTTGAATACATCCCACACAATACAATGATGTGAGTCAGTGATCAACCAATAGACTCCATTCTATGGCCAAAGCCACATACTGAGGAGCAAGTGATGGAAAGATACTGAGGGGGGGGGCAGTTTACAACACAAAATATCACACAGTGACATAGAGTCATTTTTAACACAAACATAAAAGGAAAATAATATGATGCGCAATAGGCTATGGTGGGCTTAACCCTGAATCTTACACCAGTACAAAACCAAAAATATCTTTATTTAAATAACCATAACACCTTAAACTTATGTATAAATAAACACATTGAATGAAAAACTGGAAAAAAATCATACGTGAGCTGTGATTACACTTTGTAAAGGCCCTAGTAGCAAGGAACTTTGGCATACATACTGTATATACGTACCATAAGCCACTAAAAGTCAGTGCAGGGGGTATATGTGAATAAGGCATTAATAGCTCACGGTGCCAATTACTCTCTACATAGAGGATACTGGGAACAAGTAGGCATTCTTTTGGGGGTTCTTGTAATAAATGGCAATTTTAGACATGTGCACAACAAAATATTTACGTTTTTAGTTCATTTCGGTTCATTTGTTACGTTACCGTGATTCGTATTTCGGATCGATTCGTTATTTCGCTTTTATTAGTTATTTCATATTTCGGATCGATTAGTTAAGTCATTTTTATTAATTATTTTGGAATGTGAAATGGATGAATTAAATTACCAAAAAAAACTTTAAAAAAAAATTTAATTCCCCTCTCATTGCTGCAGAAACATATTCAGCACCAAGCATAGCAGCTTCGCTGGGCTCCGGAGCAAAAGATCCCCCTCTGTCCTTGCTGCTGAAACCTATTCAACACCAAGGACAGCAGCTCCACTGGGCTCCGGAGCAAAAGATCCCCCTCTGTCCTTCGTGCTGAAACCTATTCAACACCAAGGACAGCAGCTCCACTGGGCTCCGGAGCAAAAGATCCCCCTCTGTCCTTCGTGCTGAAACCTATTCAACACCAAGGACAGCAGCCCTACTGGGCTCCGGATCAAAAGATCCCCCTCTGTCCTTCGTGCTGAAACCTATTCAACACCAAGGACAGCAGCTCCACTGGGCTCCAGAGCAAAAGATGCCCCTGTCTTTGGTGCTGAATAGTTTCAGCACCAAGGACAGCACCCGCCAAACGCAGCCAGACTGAAGGAAGTAAAAAAAAAACGCTGCGTCCAGCAAAGAAAAAAAGCCTTGTTGTTTTAAAATAATTAGGAATCCAAAAATTTCACCAAAAAAATCCTGAAAAATGAATAAAAAAATCCAAAAAAATAAATAGAGACTTTTTGCTGCAAATGAAAAGAATAAATGGCTGAATAAATATTTAATAAAAATGGAATTAGTTTTTTTTACTTTGAAACCTATGGGATTCGCCTGATTAAACCTGTGGAACGAAACCACTGAAAATCTGTGCATTTCATCGACATTTCGGTGCTGTTTGGCATTCTCTGAATAGATTTACAGTTACAGTTACAAGTTTTAGGCTAGGGTCAAATGAAAGCATTTTTACACGCGAACGTAAAAAAGTGCGTCCCAACGCATTGACGTATTTTTTCACGCAATACGCGAAAATGGTCATACGATGCGCATTTTTTGGCGTGATTTTCTACGGATCTGCAATTAAACGCGTAATCTAATTAACCAAATCAATAGGTGAATCAAAAAATAAGGTGAAGGGGTATAAAAAGCCATTTCGTGGATGGTGGCGTTTCACCAAGATGGATGCACTGCAAGTGTTTGTGTTTGCTGCATCGGGCTACCTGTACCTCCAGCACAAAAGACAACGGAGATCATGGGTTCATCCCATCAACGCTGCCAGACACACGCATGGCCACTTTGTGACGCTGTACAGGCCACTGCGAGAGAGGGACCCTGTGAATTTTTTCAACTACATGCGGATGTCCATCCACTCATTCGATGAACTGTTGTCACAGTTACGGGAGCCGCTGACCAAGAGGGACACCAACATGAGGGATGCCATACCACCGGAGGAGATGCTGGTCATCACTTTGCGGTAAGTACTTCCAAACACCTGTATGCATGACTTCGCTGCCAGTCAGCAGACATGTGCTCGATGTGCAGAGCCCCTATTGTCGGTCTGTAGTGACATGTACGCAAACACATTCATACCCACCCACACGCAGGCATCACATTCCAAGACACGTCCAAATAAACCTCTGACACTGACAAGAATGTATGTAAATAGAAATATATTGTAATAAACAAGAAAATAAATGAATAACATATTTGTAACATATATACAAAAGAAAATAACATGAAGGACAAAACATAACAGTGACAACAGGAACAGCATGTCAACCAAAAACATAAAACAGACAAGACACCTCACAAATCCTGATACAGAGGAGCATCTGGCTCATGAGGACCATGTGTGGATCCGCGGCGGTACCCAGACTCTGGGGGAGGCCCAGCAACATGGGACATGGGTGGGTGGGTGGCGCCTGGCTGTGGCTGGCATAACCAGTGGCATGGTGGCCTTGTGGCACCGCACCATGGTAGACCGCAGCCTGTTCTGAACGGGACAGGATCTCATGGATGAGGTCCAGGGATCTGCGGCGGTACTCCACCTTCTGCGCCGGGGTCATCTGGTCCAGCAGGGATTGACAGGAGTGGACAAAGGACATGTCCTCACTGTCAGTGATGGTGCAGCGTGGAGGTTGTGGATTGTGCGACCCCATGAAGCTGACCATGGCCTGCTCGAAGTCACTAGGCGGTCCCCTCCTCCTGTTGTGAGCCGGTCTGGTGCTGTCTCTCGGTGCTGCAGGTGGCACCGGTCCGGTCTCCACCTCCCCCTCCACCTGCGAGTTCGTGCCACCCTGGTCAACCTCCTCCTGCCAGCTGCCAGAACCCCCTGCCGGCAGGTGTTGCTCCTGTGACCCAGAGGTGGATGGCTGGTCAATGCTGCTCACTGTTGGCCTTGGCTCCTGGGTCCTCCTGAGGAACGACAATTGTTCGGCATAAAGATAGCTGTGCACCTTCCTCCTTGCCCCAGCTCCAGAGCGCGCAGCTGCCGCTTCCTTTTTCAGGACCCGGGTGTAGTTGTCCCTGATAGTGCACCACTTGTTGCTAAGTTCATGTGCTGCAAAACATAATGAGAGTGACATTAGGGTCGGTTCATATGATGTGATCATAACACAGATTTAATTCATATTTCCCAGGTATCTTGCTAGTGGATGCAGTTTGAAGGATCTGCATTACAACTTCCGCGTTGGCAGATCAACAGCTGGTGAGATCGTCCGCAAGGTGTGCCAAACAATATGGGAAACCATGAAGAAGCAATGTTTACCAACACCCACGGACGAGGCATGGGTAGCAATTGCAGCCGGATTTTGGGGGAGAGCCAACTTCCCCAATTGCCTTGGAGCCGTGGATGGCAAACATGTCCGCATAGTGAAGCCACCGCACAGTGGCTCACTGTATCAAAATTATAAACATTTCTTTTCCATTGGCCTACTGGCGGTGGCAGATGCCAACTATGATTTTGTGTATGTGGATGTCGGATCATACGGCAAAGACTCTGACTCCACATTGTTCAGGAACTCTACACTGTGGGATGAGCTCGAGAGTGGGACCCTGCACATACCCAAACCCGCACCATTGCCTGGCAGTGACGTGGCAGTCCCCTATGCCTTTGTGGGTGACGAAGCATTCGGCCTATCCACACATCTCCTACGGCCCTACTCAGGGACACACCTGACTGAGGAAGCGGGTGTTTAATTACAGGCTGTCGCGGGCGAGACGGTATGTGGAGTGTAGCTTTGGCATACTGACCAACAAGTGGAGGGTTTTTCATAGACCGCTTGATGTAAATGTGGATTTCTGTGTGGATATTGTGAAATGCTGTTGCATCCTACATAATTATGTTCGTGCGAGGGATGGTTTTAATTTCGCTGATACCCTCACAGTTACGGGTCTGGATGAATATGCAAACCATGACATAATAGCTGTGAATAGACACAGCAACAGGTTTCGCGATGCTCTGTCTAATTATTTTACTAGCGATGCAGGGCAGGTGCCCTGGCAGCTGGGGAGCATTTAACATGTGACGGCACCTATTAGGTTTGCCTTTACTTTTATTGTACATGCAATTTACATGTGATTATGAATTAAATAATAATGTACTCACTCTGTAGCTTCTGCTCTCTGTCAGACCACGTATCATACTCCAGGTACACCACCCTCGAGACTGCAACCCATGCGCTGGCCTTTCTCGGTTTGTCCTTGTACAGGTCACAAGCCGTGTCCCAAATCTCGGGATGCTCCGCCACTGCCGCTATCAGACGCTCCACATCAATATCCAGACCAGCCATCTTCTGCAATTGCCAGGTACCACAACAGCCACCACAGGACACTTTTTTCGTCTGGACGTTATATAGGCCGCACATGTGCAGCGTCTGACGTCTCCTAATCACGCAAACACGCCGCTATGCCGCAGCTGCGCACTCAGTACGTCAGTACTAGCGGTTCAGCGTTCTCAAAAAAATGCGTTCAAATTCCACTTGCGTTGCACGGCCGGACTTTTGTGCGGCCGTACATCGTATATTGGCCGTCATTGCCCGTCATCTGCTGCTAGTGCGGCCGTAATTATGTGCGCCAGAACGCACGTTAAAAGTGCGCTGGTCTGACCCCAGCCTTACAAGTTACAGCTCTACGGAATTTGTTAGCGCGGATCACAGGACTTGTTCTTTGACCACATCCGAGTGAGATTCCTCAGAGGCAGGCGAAGTTCCTGCAAACAACAGAGAACTAAAAGGTACCATCGTTATTCTTCCTTAAAATGAGCAAATTACAGCTATTCTCCATTCCACGTTGTTTTGTTGTTGTTTACGACACCGGTGAATATACTTTCGGTGATTTTATTGTGGCGATCTTTACTGACTCCGATACAAACAACGGTAAAAGCAACGCTAAGCAAGTTTGGCTGAAACGCCAGTCAGGGCTATGAGAAATCTACACTAAATAACTTCGGCACCATATAATGTGATTCACTGATGTTCTGCAACGTTAACCCACTGCCTCATGTTCCTACAATCCTGCTGTATCGGGGTTAACTAGGGTTGTCAGATCAGCCATGGTTTTCTGGGCACATATAATTTATTCATGCTGATGGCTGGGCAGTGTATGAAAAATGCGCCCCGCAGCATGTATAATCCAAACGCTGCAGGTATGAAATCATAAAGGATTCCCAGGTGATCTGCCTTGATTTCCTTCCTGTAGCATTTGAATTAAACATGTTGCAGGGCACCACTTTTCCCTGTGCTCCTGTTGGCATGAAAATGTCCAGGAAAACATGGCCAATCTGCAAGCCCTAGGTGTTACCAATTTGTCAGTGCACAGCACTATAGGTGTCTCTAGGGGGGGCAGGGGGGGCAATTGCCCCCTCTAGGTTATTCCTTGCACCCCATATTGCCCCCCCACCAGAAGATCAGCATCCAGCTCCCCCCACATTTTCAGACAGCTGTACCTCCGGTCCCGCGCCTCATATGTGGTCAACCGAGGTGGCATTGGAAAGGACAGAGTCTGTCCTTTCCAATGATACCCAATATGACCATATTCAGCCTGAAGTTAAAATCATAAATAATAAAATAAAAACAGGGTTTTTTTCGCCGAACTGCGGCGAATAAAATATTGAATTTATGTATCATTGCATCACATTACTCTGGGATTTTGGAGTCTTATTTATATATACTTATTTAGGTTTTTTTCATTGGTATGATTTAGTGGCGAAAATTATTAGTGCCCCCCCCCCGTTTTGACTGTGGTATCTTGTGTGGACCCTATATATTGTTCCTAGAGTCGTCACTGCACAGCATCCTCAGATTTCTATGGGTGACAATGACTCTGTAGTGACAGTATAAGGCCGGGGTCAGAGGACCGTTTGGCACAGCGGAAAGGAACATCCGTGAGTGTGGACGTTCCTTCCACTCTGACACCCGTCTGGCCACCTTGCTGAGTGCAGTTAGTGCGCTCAGCGCCGCAAGCCTTGATCCTCCTATGGAGGATCACGCTTTGCAGCCCCGTCGGACACACGTCATAACGCTCGACGGGGAGGCTTTCAGAACATCCGCAGCACGCCCGCTGTAGCGCGCGCAATTCATGCACGCGCTACAGCTTGTGGCCGGCCTCGTCAAAGCGTCACAAAGCTGCGCCGGACGCCGGAAGGCACGTCTGTACGGGCGCACATAGGGTACTATTACACTCTTTGTTCAAACGTTAACGCGTGCGCAAAAACGCATTAACGTAAGGGAAAAAACCCTTTGCGCAGAACGTCGTATTACAATGTCCGCGCAAAAAATGCGCGTTAACGTCTACTGCTGGTGAACCTGCGCGAACCCTTTGTGAGCGTAAAGTACTTTGCGCGTCCTATACTTAACATTGTGAGCGCAAACGCGTTTGTGCACTGGTACGCGGATGGTATTACAATCTATGCACAAATTTTAACGGGCAACGTTTGCGCGCATAATTTTAACGTCTTTTAAAAGCTGGTATTAACGGCAAATCTGAACGTCCTGGGTGAACCCAAATACACCAGCCCGAAAAAAAAATACAGCAAAGTATAGTTACACATTCTACACATACCCAAACAATAAAATGGAGAAGTTGTGCGTGTTTTTATTATTGCTGCAGCATATATATTTTGACAGGTGCAAAAACTGAACGGGAGACAATTGTGGTTCTTAATCTTAACTCAGATTGGCTGAATCCGCTGAAAAAACAGTCCGCCCACCGATTTCTGCGCGCAGCGTTAATTTGCGCGTGGTTTTGCGAGTCTTTTTTACAAGCGTTACTTTTTGACAGCTGAAAGAATGCGCGAGGATTGTAATACCAGCGTTAATTTACACTCGTTAACGTTTAACGCTGTGTGCAGAAAAAAACAAATAGAGCTGCGTGTGCGCTTTTGCACGCAGAATGTAATAGAGCAGTCTGACCCCGGCCTAAGATTGCGGGTTTCACCGTTTTCCTGGTCAAATAACTTCATGCTGTTTGGCAGGAAAAAAATGCTGCCATTCACTTAGTGGGATTCATATGATGCTAGAGGAAAATCAATTAGCAGGCACGAGGTGTCGCGGCGGTGATCACAGAGGGAATGCTTTGATTAAGAAATTGATTTCTCTGCTTCTTGCTAAGCTTTATATCTAGAACTACAAGAAAAAGTGTTGCATCCTCAACTCCCATCACGAGGAGCTACAGTGAGGGGAAAAATGATTTGATCCCCTGCTGATATAGTACTTTTACCTGTGACAAAGAAATGATCAGTCTATAATGTAATGGTAGGTTTATTCTAGCAGCGAGAGACAGAATAACAACAACAAAAAACGCAATGTTGCATTGGATTCCTTCTGGATCTGGATCATGGCGAGCTGGCGCGGTGCTCACTTGGATGTTCCGGTTTCTGATTATACAATGTATCTGTTTAATTTAATATTTGTTTTGATTATATTATCAGGGTAATTCAAAGAGATCCGAATTGCTGGAGTAAGGTAACCGAACGCTGAAAATCAGCGTTCGGTTACCTTTCTTGGCCATTCGGCTATCCAGAGAGCAGGCAATTCGCCAAATCCTGGCGAATTGCCTGCACATACGGTGCCTGTTCGGTTCCTGTTCGAGGGCAGTGAAAACCCCATAAAAAAGCACTGCTTCGGCTATTCGAACAAAAACCAGCAGTGAAAGGTTCCCGAAATGCCCTGCCATTCGGTGGTTTAATTCGGCAGGTTTATTCAGGAGAATCCCATAGGCTTCAATGTTAAAAATATTCCAGTTTTAATTCAATATCTAATAAACTGTTCATTATAAAATTCTGCAGTAAAGAGTCTCTTTATTCATAGATTTTTTAGGATATTTTAAGCATTTTTCTGGATTTTATTTTTTTAACTTATTTTTTCTGTAACAGCCCTCTTTATTATCATTCCCTCGCTCAGTAGTTTCTTTGCAAACAGCGTTTCACTTTTCAAACATTCAAGCAAACTGTTTTTTAAATTTATTCACTCCATTCGTCTGCGGTCTCGGCTTTTTCCGGCGGCTTTGCTGCGTGTGATCGGCTCCTGCTTGGGTTTTTCCAGTGTTTTCGGCGGGTTAATCCAGATGTTTTTGCGGGTTTTCAGCGTGCATTCGCCGGGTTTTGCGGTTAGTTTTCGGCGGGTTTGCGGCAGCTTTTCCCTGCAATTCGGGGACCCTGTGGTGTTTGCTGAATACATGGCAGGGTCGCTGAAATGGGATCGGCAAAACGAACCGAATTGAAGAGAACGAAAAGTCACCGAACGTGCGATGACTTTTCGATTCTCTTTGAATTACCCTGAGAGTGTTTGTCATACTCTAATGGTAATATCATGTGGCTGACGCTAACACGGGGATGCCAACGGGAAAAACCTGCGCCTACAGAAGCAGCGGGTCGAGCCACCGTTCGCCACAGGATGAGAGGTGAGTACCTGATTGTTTTGGGGGGGTTTCAGGTTGTGATAACTGATTCTGCAGAGGTGGTATCCGTTAAGACCAGCTTCGAGCTGTGGGTAACTTTTCAGTTAGCCGCATCGGTATGGTAATTAGCGTTAGGACTTTGTAATCCTAACGCTAATTCCTCTTTGCGCTCCCCCTGTTAAGCATAGAGAGCGCAAAGAACAGTAACCTCGCGGTATGAAACGCTATCACCGATGTGTGTTTTTTAACCCATTACCGTTCAGGATGTGAGATGGACGGCAGGCGTTATCCTCATTTAAGCTCGCCCTACCACTCATGTATGTGAGCGCTAGCGCTAAGGAGGTGATAGATTGAGGTTTAAGGTGGCAGAGAATGAGCAGGATCTGCGTCACACGTCGTGCAGTGCCAGGCAGTGGCTGCAAACGCTCCATGAGTGCTACTTTACTCGTTATTCGTATAACCTGCCACTCAAAGAACGCTCTACTTATTCAGGCCACTTTATACTTTTAAAGTGGTCAGGATGTGAGGAGTGCCCCCCCTTCTACCCACCCCCCAGCTCCACTGATCTGGTGATATCGCGGGGTGAAGTTGAGGACTTTCCTCCACCCAGCATCACCACATCGGTCACTGGTGATATCAGCATGGAGAGAGCGTGCCGACGTCACCCTCTGAGACCAACTGCTGTAGCGAGCGGCCTCAGAGACGCAGCCAATGGATCGGATCTGTGCATTTGCACTAAACGCGTTGGATGGGGCTGCAAAGCGCAATCCTCCGTAGTGGGATCGAGCCGTGCAGTGCTGAGCGCACTAACTGCACTCAGTGAGGTGGCCAGACGGGCGTCAGAGTGGCAGGAACGTCCACTCTCACGGACGTTCCTTCCGCTCTTAAAAACACTCGCCTGACACTGGACTAAGAGATCAATATAAAGGAGGGGGGGGGGGTGAGCGCCAAGTGTACTTTACACCCTGGGCAAAATCATCAACAGCTTTGGCTTTAATTACCACCTCTACGCTGATGACACTCAGATCTACCTCTCTACCCCTGATCTCTCTCCCCCTGTCCTTTCAAAAGTCAGTGACTGTTTATCTGGCATCTCCTCCTGGATGGCCTCCCACCACCTAAAGATCAACATGTCAAAGACTGAGCTCCTACTTATTCCTCCCTCTAATGCCTCCCCACCTCCTGACTTCTCTATCACGGTGGAGGGTATCACCATCTCCCCATCAAACCAAGTTCGCTGTCTTGGAGTTACACTGGACTCTGCTCTTTCCTTCATCCCCCACATCAAGTCTCTTTCCTCCTCCTGCCGATACCAACTGCGTAATATTTCCAGAATTCGGCCATTTCTTACCGCTGTCAGCACAAAACAACTCATACACGCCCTGGTAATCTCCCGACTCGACTATTGCAATAATCTCTTATCTGGCCTCCCTCTGTCCCGCCTCTCCCCCTACAATCCATCCTGAACGCCTCCGCCAGGCTAATTCACCTCACCCGCCGCTCTGTCTCTGCCGCTCCCCTCTGCGAGTCCCTTCACTGGCTCCCCATCCACTGCAGAATTAAGTTCAAAATCCTTATCCTTACCTACAAAACCCTCACTAACTCAGCGCCCCACTACCTGTCCTCACTAATCACCAAATACACCCCAGCCCGCTCCCTAAGGTCAAACAGTGACCTGCGCCTAGCTTCTCCCCGCATCACCTCTTCCCATGATAGACTGCAGGATTTCTCACGCGCAGCCCCCACTCTCTGGAACGCTCTCCCTCGTGCTGTCAGACTTTCCCCTAACTTCTCTTCCTTCAAACGCTCCCTGAAAACATTCCTATTCAGGGAAGCCTACCACCCAACTCACTGACGCAACCATCAATCACTCTCACCTTACAGTCCTCTCCTCCTGTTTCCAACCCCAACCCTCCTAGATTGTGAGTTCCTACGGGAATAGGGCCCTCATCTCCTCCTGTACTGTTTGTCAAATGTTGTTCAATGTATTGTAACCCTGTCTGTACTGTGCTTATTGTACAGCGCTGCGGAATATGCTGGCGCTTTATAAATTAATAATAATAATAATAATAATAATACACCCTGTACTACGGTGTTACTTTGTTGCCGCTCATCAACACTGCATCATGTATCCAGGAACACTAGAAGGATCTGGCAAAACATATCTGTAACCAGGCCAATTAGCGTCCTCTGTGGAGTGAGGGAATGCAGCGCCGCGACATCGAGTAAATCCCGCCGGTGTTACTATCAGCGGCCCCGCTCTATCAAACTGCATTAAAGGGACCAACGCTGGGTAAGAACGTACAAAGTCCAAAGAATTTATTCAGATCCCTTTCACGTGGCTCCGGGGCTTACAATCCATCAGCTCTGAAAACGAACGAGACACGGGAGGAGGCAGCGACTGCTTTACAGGACGAGGCGGGGTTATAGGTCATATACGGACAGATAGCAAGACGTATGGTCAGATGGACACGATAAACATGGCAATGGCTAGATAGACAGACAGACAGAATAATAGATACATAGACAGACAGAGAGAATAATAGATATATAGACAGACAGCGAGAATAATAAATATATAGACAGACAGCGAGAATAATAAATATATAGACAGACAGCGAGCATAATAGATATATAGACAGAGAAAATAATAGATATATAGACAGACAGAAAGAATAATAGATATATAGACAGACAGAAAGAATAATAGATATATAGACAGACAGAAAGAATAATAGATATATAGACTGACAGAAAGAATAATAGATATATAGACAGACAGACAGAAAGAATAATAGATATATAGACAGACAGAAAGAATAATAGATATATAGACAGACAGAAAGAATAATAGATATATAGACAGACAGACAGAAAGAATAATAGATATATAGACAGACAGACAGCGAGAATAATAGGAATACAGAGAGTAATAGATATATAGACAGAGAGAAGAATAGATATATACAGACAGACAGAATAATAGATATATAGACAGACAGACAGAATAATAGATATATAGACAGAGACAATAATAGATATACCTGTATAGACAGAGAGACAGACAGAATAATAGATATATAGACAAACAGAATAATAGATATATAGACAGACAGAATAATAGATATACCTGTATAGACAGAGAGACAGACAGAATAATAGATATATAGATAGACAGACAGAATAATAGATATATAGACAGACAGAGCTGCAATCAGAAATCTTGGGGCCCCTTACTGACCCACTGGTCGGGCCCCCCTTCCCTCAGCTGGCTGTTTCCATAAACTAATTAATAATAAACATTTTGCCTCGTTTTCTCTTTCCCTTAATTTACAGGGAGTGGGCTAAATCCCTGGTGGATAAAACGTATTTCCTGGTGGGAGAGTGTTCGCTCTGTACTTTTGCCTGGTGGAGACCATACTAATCGCTCCGTCAGTGATCAGCCAGAGTGGTTTTACCTGCCCCGGATACCCCGGCCCACCGGGAAATTTCCTGGTATCATGATAGGTCAGTTCAGTTTTGCACGGAGCGGCCCTTAAACATGACGTTGTGTCCTTTGCTGAGAGAAGCTGCTAATTCCTTTCCACTTAGTCAAGCCGCCTGTACACGCCTCCTGCCCCCTGTCAAATCGTTCAGACTGCCCTTGTTATGAGTGTTATGAATTAAGGGAGCTTATTTGTTTTATGTTGTAATGAAAAAATACCCGTTTGAAGCAGCCTTATTCACTGATCACTACTAATACTCATAAGCAGTATTTGACACGCAAGCCATTTCTGCCTGTATGTTGATAATGCAGACCCAGTGTGAGATATGTGCAAGATAAGGGACACCATCTAGAGTTTAGGACCTTTCCTCCCGGCAATATTACTGTAATTGTTCAGGACTAGATGTTCCTTGATGCATAAACCTCCTGCCTTCACATACGTGATCCAATAAATCAGTGGTGTATTTAGGTTTTGTGCTGCCCTAGGCCTGACTAAACTTGTGCACCCCCTAATTTAACCTCCCTGGCGGTCTAATTTTTTCAAAAAGCGTCTCAATTTTTTTTTAAAGGAAACGTGTTTTTGTACATAGTTAGCCTGTAATAATTAGGAAACACGCACTGAAATCCGTGAAATCAAGAGTCCTTACTGGTAAAATCCTTTATAAATAAATAAAAAAATAGTAAATACACTGAGTCCGATAAAGTTTGAAACACGAAATAATAATTTATTATCCCAAAAATAATTATCCAAAATAATGCAAATAAATTATATTCAATAAAATACAACAAAAAAACACTGAAATCTGTCTGAAAACAAGGGTAAGAGGATATATGGTCTATTTCTTATCCTGTACTGCCAACTAGTGGCCCTTCATAAACTTTGCACTTTGTTTTCTACAGAGTAAAATTATATTTTTCTAAGTGTTCTGCTGGTCCCGCCCCCCTGCACCGTGTGACTCACAGGGAGCCTTCCAGGAAGCAGCTCGCTGCCAGGAGGAGGTGAGTATGCATCCAGCCCGAGTGTGGCTCGGGGTTACCGTTCACGGTAGTGAAATTTAACCCCGAGTCACACTCGGGAATACTGCCAGGGAGGTTAAATTTGACACACCCCTTCCGGTCAAGATCACACCTCTTCCTGGTTAAACCCCATGCTTCCTCTTTAGGCTCCACTTTATCCTCTTAGAGCTCCGCCTTTTCCTCTCATTATATTCAAAGTGGATACCAAGTGGCTACTTGTATATTTTGTTTACTATTTCAAATGTATCTATTGAGATAATCAAATAAAATTATAAAATGTTTAAATTCAACCATTTTTACAAAGATCAGCCGCGCATGTCAAGTATACTGGATTACAGCCGCTCTAATTGGTTGAATAAAATCCACAGAAACGTGCACTGTGTATGAGCGTATCACAAAGCTGCACAACAATAAAACCCACAAAAATGTGCACTGTGTATGAGCGTGTCACAGAGCTGCACAGCAATAAAACCCACAGAAACGGGCACTGTGTATGAGCATATCACAGAGCTGCACAGCAATAGAACCCACAGAAAGGTGCACTGTGTATGATCTACAAGATCTACCAGTTAATGAGGTGGAGGAGGGAATGTTTAGATAACGTGGCAGGGGACTATTGTTCTCCAGGCTACCTGAGTAAGAGGTGGCAGCTGAATGATATAAAACAGGGAGCTTAAAAGATCTACCCCCTGGTGATGTCCTTTGAATACATCCCACATAATACAATGATGTGAGTAGGTGATTGACCCATAGACTCCATTCTACAGTGGCGTAGCGTGGGGGGGCAGGGGGGGCCGTGGCCCCAGGCGCAGTTTTGTTAGGGGCGCATAATTTCTTTTGAAATTATGCGCCCCTAAAACTTGTGGCCTGACTGACCCGCCGGGCCCTCGGGCGCCGCCCAAGGGCCCGCGGGTTGAGGGGACCCAGCTCCCGGGCAGCGGGAGTGCCTGCCGGCTGCCCGGTCCTGAACATTGAGTCGAGTCCATCCTGTTGATTGAAGGGGCCTGCGTGCAGGCGCAGGTCACGTGGTCCGTCTAGTCAGGTGGTACTGAGTCTCTGTACAACCTGACTGGCCGGACCGCGTGACCTGCGCACGCACGCAGCCGCATCCCCTTCAATCAACAGGACGGACTCGACTCACTGTTCAGGACCGGGCAGCCGGCAGGCACTCCCGCTGCCCGGCATCTGGGGCAATATCCAGGTGAGAGCTGGGGCATATCCATGAGCTGGGGCAAATCCATGTGCTGGGGAATATCCATGAGCTGGGGGGCAAATCCATGAGCTGGGGGGCAAATCCATGAGCTGGGGCAAATCCATGAGCTGGGGGGCAAATCCATGAGCTGGGGGGCAAATCCATGAGCTGGGGCAAATCCATGTGCTGGGGCATATCCATGAGCTGGGGGCAAATCCATGAGCTGGGGCAAATCCATGAGCTGGAGGGCAAATCCATGTGTGAGCTGGGGCAAATCCATGTGCTGGGGCAAATCCATGAGCTGGGGAATATCCATGAGCTGGGGGGCAATATCCATGTGCTGGGGCAAATCCATGAGCTGGGGCAAATCCATGTGTGAGCTGGGGCAAATCCATGTGCTGGGGCAAATCCATGAGCTGGGGCAAATCCATGTGCTGGGGCATATCCATGTGCTGGGGCAAATCCATGTGCTGGGGCAAATCCATGAGCTGGGGCAAATCCATGAGCTGGGGCATATCCATGTGCTGGGGCAAATCCATGAGGTGCTGGGGCAAATCCATGTGCTGGGGCAAATGTGTGAGCTGGGGCAAATCCGTGAGCTGGGGCAAATCCGTGAGCTGGGGCAAATCCATGAGCTGGGGCAAATCCATGTGTGAGCTGGGGCAAATCCATGTGTGAGCTGGGGCAATATCCATGTGTGAGCTGGGGCATATCCATGAGCTGGGGCAATATCCATGTGAGAGCTGGGGCAAATCCATGAGCTGGGGCAAATCCATGTGCTGGGGCATATCCATGTGCTGGGGCAAATCCATGTGCTGGGGCAAATCCATGAGCTGGGGCAAATCCATGTGTGAGCTGGGGGGCAATATCCATGTGTGAGCTGGGGCATATCCATGAGCTGGGGCAATATCCATGTGAGAGCTGGGGCAAATCCATGTGTGAGCTGGGGCAATATCGATAACGTGTCCACAGGTTGGGGGGGTCGCACAATTCTTGGCTGGCCCCGGGCGCTGACAACCCACGCTACGCCACTGCCATTCTATGACCAAAAGCACACAGTGATGAGCAAGTGATGGAAAGATACTGTGAAGGGGAAGTTCACAACATAAAATATCACACACTGGATGCGCCCAGTGACACATATAGAGGAAAATATCACACAATGGATGCACCCAGTGACACATATAGAGGAAAATATCACACAATGGATGCACCCAGTGACACATATAGAGGAAAATATCACACATGGATGCAGCCAGTGACACATATAGAGGAAAATATCACACAATGGATGCACCCAGTGACACATATAGAGGAAAATATCACACAATGGATGCACCCAGTGACACATATAGAGGAAAATATCACACAATGGATGCACCCAGTGACACATATAGAGGAAAATATTTTCTTAACTAAACATACAAGAGAAAAACAAAGCACATGTAAGATATCATTAACATCAAAAAATCACAATAAGGACATTTCATTTTTTGGTGGTAGCGTCCCTTTAAGTTTACACCGGACTTGGAATAGAGACCCTGAGGTGTTAAGGTGGCTGAGATGTAGCTCATCGTAGCTCAGTGGATAAGCGCTTAAGGACAGGAGCATTTAAATCCTTTGATATTGGTAACATAGTTACTTAATACTACATCTGGAGTGATGGAGAAGGAATATAAAGTTACATGATGACCAATCACTGGTCTCCTGGTGACGTGGCCGGTAAACATGCAGACTGGACATAATATAGGACAGTAATTACCATAGGCACTCGTTTCCACAAACCTTCTAATCAAGCCGCATCCTGCTACACCAGTTTGAATATCCTTATCATGAAGCATCAGATCAGGGTATTGTTACATCTATTGCTAATCCCCAGAACCAGAATAACACAAAGGACACAGTATCTTACTCTGAAATGTCACGTGCCATTAGGGCGCATGAGTGATGTTGATTTGGGAAATGTCACTGCCAGCATTAACAGCACCACACTGCAAGAATACAGAAAAGAAAATAACCCTGGGGCTGCGTGTCTGTGGCCCCCAAAACAATAATAAGAAGCAATGTATGCTGCTGCAGTGGTGGAAGGATCAATCCTGTGCACCTCCAGCAGGGGCTAAAGCATTAAAGGCTGAAAGGGATACTACCGCTAGCATGAGCTGTGACTAGATTACAAACAAAAACACATTATAAACCACATGCTGCTCTTTTTGCCTTTCTTTGAAGTAATTGCATAAAAAGGAAAAACAAAGTTTTTATCTGCATTTTGTGGATTTTTCCCATGATGCAACATTTACAGAAATCTGTGCAAAAGTTCTACTTTACTCCTGTGGTTTAGCTAATCTTTATTATTTAACAGTCAGTGGGGTGGGGAAGTTAATGTTTACATAAGGCAGCATGGGACTATTGTTCTCCAGGCTACCTAAAATAAGCGATGGTAGCTGAATGAGATAAAGCAGGGAGCTTAAAATATTTCTAATCTACCCCCCCCCCCCCCCGGTGATGTCCTTGGAATACACAACACAGTGATTTGACTCAGTGATCAACCCATAGACTCCATTCTATGGCCAAAGCCAAACAGTGAGAAGCATGTGATGGAAAGATACTTTAGGGGGGGGGGCAGTTTACATCACAAAATATTACACAATGGATGCACCCAGTGACACATATAGAGGAAAATATCACACAATGGATGCACCCAGTGACACATATAGAGGAAAATATCACACAATGGATGCACCCAGTGACACATATAGAGGAAAATATTTTCTTAACTAAACATACAAGAGAAAAATAAAACACATGTAAGATATCAGCAACATCAAATAAACACAATAAAGACATTTCATTTTTTGGTGGTAGCGTCCCTTTAAATAGAAAATATAACCACTGCTGCTGCTTTAAATATGGACCATTATGTGACCAGAGGTTTGCTGGAAAGAAGGTAAAGTACAGACATTTCAGGGCGTTAGAGCCCTTCCTCAGGGCATACTAGAGCGATGAGGAGTACAATCCACAGCTGCACCAATGTCCCCAGGAACCCCGTGGTCAGTCATGGATCATAATAAGCCTTTGAGAACTATCATAATTACTGTCGGTATTTGAAAAGCACCAACATATTCCTGAGCGCTTTACAATAGGGAAACCAAAACAACAGTATTATGATTCATGCTCCTTGTTCCACGTGCTCAACTGTGTTATGCTGTCATGCCACATTTTCCTCACACGTGGAAGTGTGCATCGACAACATACCGCACATTACTGTGAGTGTTATTGCTGTGGAGCTCTGTGATTTCCTGATACAAACTGCTTATTGTTGTAACATGGGGCAACACAGCAATAAAACTCACAGTAATGTGCGGTGTGTGTGAGTGTATCACAGAGCTGCACAGCAATAAAACTCACAGTAATGCGCGGTGTGTGTGAGCATATCACAGAGCACCACAGCAATAAAACTCACAGTAATGTGCGGTGTGTGTGAGCATATCACAGAGCTCCACAGCAATAAAACTCACAGTAATGCACAGTGTGTGTGAGTGTATCACGGAGCCGCACAGCCGTAAAACTCAGTGATGTGCGGTGTGTATGAGTGTATCACAGAGCTGCACAGCAATAAAACTCACAGTAATGTGCGGTGTGTATGAGTGTATCACCAAGCTGCACAGCAATAAAACTCACAGTAATGTGCGGTGTGTATGAGCGTATCACAGAGCTGCACAGCAATAAAAATCGCAGTAATTTACAGAGTGCGTGACAGAGCTGCATGCCTCCTGTATGGTATTTGCAGAGCAGCCACACCCTATAGGGTAGTATATAGCTATATGGATTTTCTGAGGTAAATCATTGCAGGGTATGGATTGTTTCGCACCCTCTGGGCTGCTGTCTGGTTTCCGGCCATTGATCATTCATCGAGCGCCTACATACATGCTGCCCAGTGAGGGGAGAGTGAAAAAACAACTTGGGCGGAGTCACCGTTTCAGGGGGCGGGTAAAACCGGGAGGGGGCGTTACTGCACCAGTGGCTGGGCTCTCTCACACTGGGTGGGCGCGGTTAGTGCCAGGTGGGGGCGGGTCGCGTTCTGTTGACGTGGGTCTTGAACGCAGAGTGCGATCTCCGGGCAGACTCAGTGGCTGCGGGGGTGTCTGGAGTCGGCGGGGCATGAGGGTCAGATCTGGACACACAGGACTGGAAGGGGTAAGAATAAGATCCATCGCCCTGCTAACACCCCACACCCCTCCCACAGAGTCAACTCGCCCAGACCTGTTCAGAGTTGCACAACTTCTGTGGGTCTGATCAGCTGAGTGCCATCTGCTACACTGTATCCAGTGTGTGTGTTCTACCAACAGCACATGGAAACGGGCTCACACAGTGCAACGCTACACTGTGCACACACACACACACACACACACACACACACACCTGTGTAATGTATGTACCATGTATACTCTGTATTTATTACTACGTGTGCACATACAGTATATCTCATGTGCCTATAGCAACATATTGTACTGTGTCACAACATTCTTTTTATAACCTAATAGGGGCCGGGGTAAATTTATCTTTGACCCACTTCAACCGTTTTAAACATTGTAAACCCCAAAACCTATACTGACACTGTCTGACATTTACAACGTTATTATGTTTCAGTTAGGTTTCCAATTAATTTACAATGCTAAAATACAGTTTTGTCTGGGCCGGGTTACTGTAATAAAGTGTTACAGGGTAATAAGGTGCTCGGGGGCCGGGTTACTGTAATAAGATGTTACAGGGTAATAAGGCGCTCGGGGGCCGGGTTACTGTAATAAAGTGTTACAGGGTAATAAGGTGTTACAGGGTAATAAGGCGCTCGGGGGCCGGGTTACTGTAATAAGATGTTACAGGGTAATAAGGCGCTCGGGGGCCGGGTTACTGTAATAAGATGTTACAGGGTAATAAGATGCTCGGGGGCCGGGTTACTGTAATAAGATATTACAGGGTAATAAGGCGCTCGGGGGCCGAGTTACTGTAATAAGATGTTACAGGGTAATAAGGTGCTCGGGGGCCGGGTTACTGTAATAAGATGTTACAGGGTAATAAGGCGCTCGGGGGCCGGTTACTGTAATAAGATGTTACAGGGTAATAAGGCGCTCGGGGGCCGGGTTACTGTAATAAGATGTTACAGGGTAATAAGGCGCTCGGGGCCGGGTTACTGTAATAAGGTGTTACAGGGTAATAAGGTGCTCGGGGGCCGGGTTACTGTAATAAGATGTTACAGGGTAATAAGGTGCTCGGGGGCCGGGTTACTGTAATAAGATGTTACAGGGTAATAAGGCGCTCGGGGGCCGGGTTACTGTAATAAGATGTTACAGGGTAATAAGGTGCTCGGGGGGCCGGTTACTGTAATAAGATGTTACAGGGTAATAAGGCGCTCGGGGGCCGGGTTACTGTAATAAGGTGTTACAGGGTAATAAGGTGGTCGGGGGCCGGGTTACTGTAATAAGATGTTACAGGGTAATAAGGTGCTCGGGGGCCGGGTTACTGTAATAAGATGTTACAGGGTAATAAGGCGCTCGGGGGCCGGGTTACTGTAATAAGATGTTACAGGGTAATAAGGTGCTCGGGGGCCGGGTTACTGTAATAAGATGTTACAGGGTAATAAGGCGCTCGGGGGCCGGTTACTGTAATAAGATGTTACAGGGTAATAAGGTGCTCGGGGGCCGGGTTACTGTAATAAGATGTTACAGGGTAATAAGGCGCTCGGGGGTCGGGTTACTGTAATAAGATGTTACAGGGTAATAAGGTGCTCGGGGGTCGGGTTACTATAATAAGATGTTACAGGGTAATAAGGCGCTCGGGGGTCGGGTTACTGTAATAAAGTGTTACAGGGTAATAAGGCGCTCGGGGGTCGGGTTACTGTAATAAGATGTTACAGGGTAATAAGGCGCTCGGGGGCGGGGTTACTGTAATAAGATGTTACAGGGTAATAAGGCACTCGGGGGCCGGGTTACTGTAATAAAGTGTTACAGGGTAATAAGGCGCTCGGGGGCCGGTTACTGTAATAAGATGTTACAGGGTAATAAGGCGCTCGGGGCCGGGTTACTGTAATAAGATGTTACAGGGTAATAAGGCACTCGGGGGCCGGGTTACTGTAATAAAGTGTTACAGGGTAATAAGGCGCTCGGGGGCCGGGTTACTGTAATAAAGTGTTACAGGGTAATACGGCGCTCGGGGGCCGGGTTACTGTAATAAGATGTTACAGGGTAATAAGGCGCTCGGGGGCCGGGTTAATGTAATAAGATGTTACAGGGTAATAAGGTGCTCGGGGGCCGGGTTACTGTAATAAGATGTTACAGGTTAATAAGGCGCTCGGGGGCCGGGTTACTGTGGTTGTGATGTCCGCTTCAGAGAAGGGTTAATTCCCCTCATTCAGAAAGCTGAATTTGCCCTCATGAGGCCAGAGGAGGGGTCACTCTGGACACTGATATTAGATTAAGGAGTTTATTTACTAAGCTCTGAACTTGTCAGTGAATTGCACCGAATGATGAGTTTCACTGTTCGGGTCATTTCTGGGCAGTTCACTAAGCTGTCAATTCGGCGCCTCAGAAATTGTCCCATTGAGAACTATCGATTTGTCTATTCACAGGACGCTGAATTGCGCTGATATTTTGGCGAAATGAACTGATTTTCGGTGTTTCAATTCGACAGGTCTAAACAGGGGAATCTAATAGATTTTAATGCAATAAATGTAATATCTTTTTAAATTATTTTCACCTTTTTGTATTTTCCAAAAGACTTTTTAATTATTTAGACACATTTTTTTTTTATCAAATTTTTATAGATTTAAGCTCCTATTAGGAGAATAGTAATATTTTTCTATTTATTATTTTTTCAGTTCGGTGGAATTCGCCGAGGCTGACTTGGCACTTTTTGCCAACATCTGACAACTGATTTGGCGACTCCATTTTCAGCGCAATATGGTTAACTTTTTCAATAAATAGGGAATTTTTCTTAGGATTTGCCTGTTTAGTGAAGCTGTGGAAGATTTAATTGTTTAAGGCTAGTGTCAGACGAGCGTCTTTGGGGAGCGGTAGGAAGGACGTTCCTTCCACTCGATGCCCGTCTGGCCACCACGCTGAGCGCACTCAGTGCACTCAGCACTGCAAAGCGCGATCCTCCTATGGAGAGTCATGCTTTGCAGCTCCGTCAACACGCGTCCTTGCGCTTTGCCGGAGAGGCTTGGATAACAGCCGCTTGTTGCGCGCTCATTTCCTGAGCGCGCTCATTTCCTGTGCGCGCTCAAGTGTGTGACCGGCCCCGTTGCATTGTCACAACGCTGCGACGGAAGCCGTTAAGCACGTCAGTACAGGCGCAAATAGCGTGCTCGTCTGACGCCAGCCTACAGGGGCATTCCACTAAAATGTAGTTCCTTTTTTTTGATGTGCTGACATCCTCTGCCCACTTATTATTTTTTTTCTTTTTTTTGCCCAGTATTACTCCCCTTTTGTCCCCTGGAGCGCACAACTCCTCCTCTTTGGCTCAGCGGTTCCCGGAAGACCCTGAGCGTTTTCTGCACAATTTGCGCTCCCTGCGCTACTTGCGTACGCAAACAGACTTCCAAGCTTTACATACTTAAGTCTGCGCAGAATGATGGATCAGAGATGCGGCCTCTCTAACGTTAGGATAAAATCAAATGGCACGCTGACCACAGTCACTTCTCTCAAATATCTAGGTATGTGGTTAGACCCAAATCTATCCTTTGGCCCCCACATCGAAAAACTCTCATCTATACGTTACCCCAAACTAGGTGCCCTGTACAGAAACAAATCCTGCCTGAGCCCCGCGGTAAGAAAGAAGATTGTGCAACAAATGCTTATGCCGCTATTGAATACGGAGATGTAGTGTATGCAGCGGCCCTGCAAACGCACCTTCATAAGCTTACTACATTGTATAACTCATTCTGCCGCTTTGTGCTACAATGTAACTACATGACCCACCATTGTGACATGTTAAGAGCTAAACTGTCCGTCGCTGGAATCTAGACGCACTCTTCACCTTTCCAACCTGGTGTTTAAGAATTTTTCTCGGCAGTTAGACTGCTTCCCCCAGCAGTTCCTTCATCCTATAACCTCCGATCCAGGACCTGCACCTTACTTACAATACCACAATACAAAAAGAAAGTGTCTCGATCCTCATTTTCCTACAGAGCACAGCAAATATGGAATAACCTCCCAGACACCATCAAATCTTCCCCCCATCTAAAGTCACTCGAGCTCCCTATTAACATACCTCGATACAGAATGCACCTGTAAACCTGTAACATAGTGACTATATACAGAATGCACCTGTAAACTAGTGGCTATATATACAGACTGCGCCTGTAAACACGTAACATAGTGACTATATACAAAATGCACCTGTAAACATGTAACACAGTGACTATATACAGAATGCACCTGTAAACATGTAACATAGTGACTACAGAATGCGCCTGTAAACATGTAACATAGTGACTATATACAGAATGCACCTAAAAACATGTAACATAGTGACTATATACAGAATGCACCTGTAAACATGTAACTTACAGGGCTATTCAGAGAGAGGTGAAAACCTTGAGAATGGCCAGGAGTATGAACAATTTGGAAAGTGAGATGTATGAGAAAAAATTTCTGGTTTGATTATTTTGACCTAGAATTTTCAATTCTCCAGTCATTCTCAAGGTTTTCACCTCTTTCTGAATAGCCCTGTAAGTGACTATATATAGAATGCACCTGTAAACACGTAACATAGTGACTATATACAGAATGCACCTGTAAACATGTAACCTAGTGACTATATACAGAATGCACCTGTAAACATGTAACATAGTGACTATATACAGAATGCACCTGTAAACATGTAACATAGTGACTATATACAGAATGCACCTGTAAACATGTAACATAGTGACTATATACAGAATGCACCTGTAAACATGTAACATAGTGACTATATACAGAATGCACCTGTAAACATGTAACACAGTGACTATATACAGAATGCACCTGTAAACATGTAACACAGTGACTATATACAGAATGCACCTGTAAACATGTAACACAGTGACTATATACAGAATGCACCTGTAAACATGTAACATAGTGACTATATACAGAATGTGCCTGTAAACATGTAACATTTATTTATTTGTTTATTTATAAAGGATTTTACCAGGACGGATACATTGAGATTTCTCTCGTTTTCAAGTATGTCCTGGGTTCAAGAACATTGAAATGTTACAGTTACAGAAATACAAAGTAATAAAATGCAAGATATTAAAAAAACAACACAAATATACAGATTAACAGAAAATAAATATGTAGGAAATATAGTCACTAGGTTACATGTTTACAGGTGCATTTCGTATTGAGGTATGTTAGTAATGAGCTCTTGAGTGACTTAAGACTGGGGGAAGATTTGATGGTGTCTGGGAGGTTATTCCAAATGACTATATACAGAATGCACCTGTAAACATGTAACACAGTGACTATATACAGAATGCACCTGTAAACATGTAACACAGTGACTATATACAGAATGCACCTGTAAACATGTAACACAGTGACTATATACAGAATGCACATGTAAACATGTAACATAGTGACTATATACAGAATGCACCTGTAAACATGTAACATAGTGACTATATACAGAATGCAACTGTAAACATGTAACATAGTGACTATATACAGAATGCACCTGTAAACATGTAACATAGTGACTATATACAGAATGCACCTGTAAACATGTAACATAGTGACTATATACAGAATGCACCTGTAAACATGTAACATAGTGACTATATACAGAATGCACCTGTATACATGTAATATAGTGACAATATACAGAATGCACCTGTAAACATGTAACATAGTGACTATATACAGAATGCACCTGTAAACATGTAACAGTGACTATATACAGAATGCACCTGTAAACATGTAACACAGTGACTATATACAGAATGCACCTGTAAACATGTAACACAGTGACTTTATTTCCTACATATTTATTTTCTGTGTTAATCTGTATATTTGTGTTTTGTTTTTAATATCTTTCATTTTATTACTTTGTATTTCTGTAACAATTCGATGTTCTTTATAAATAAATAAAGTGGTGACTGTTCTCAGATATAGTGACACCTGCACGCTCTCTGCCGAATAGTAACCAGCAGCCGGGAAATTCAAATTCCTCAGTTGTTGATGATGCTGGGTGGCATGGAGGAAACTCTTCTACTTCACCCAGCTTTTTTAGGGAAAACAGGGTGCTGAGAGGGGGGTGGGGGAGAATGGGGTCACTCCACACATCCTGTTCATTTTAAAAATATAAAGTGCTCATGATGTGCAGAGTGTGCAGAGTGTTCCTTTAACCTGTTTTATTTTCTGCCCGGATAATTTGTGTGCAGAGGTCGGAGTGATAGGAGAAATCAAATATTGATGACCTGGAAGCTCAAAGTTCAGTCATGTGGAATAAAGTCACCCTATGGCCCCAGCTGTGGTGCCTTTTTGCTGTGCGCGGCCTAGTGCTGGGCCGGGTCCAGAAATCTCACAATCATTGCACGTAATGATAATGGTGTATAAAGATTCAGTAATGAATGGAAATCAAAATGATCCGGCTCGTTTCTCACTCGTGTGTTTCCCCCGGGTATCGTCTCACAATCTGCACCTTTTAATCAATGTCCGATGATGATAAAACGATTAAATGTTCAGGGTTACATGTGATGCCCTGCATGGGGGACATGGTAAAATACAGTGTATGAGGGGCTATTCTGACCCTGCCAGTAAGATACTGGATCCAATATGTAACATAGCGGCTCAATCTGGTAACCCAAGCATGGAATCTTACTGTACTTTATCGCCTCCTATATTTTCTACACTATCTGGCAAAAATAAAGTCCCCACCGCCCGTACAAGCCTGTTATGATCTGCGGTGGATTCAGTCGGTCAGCCGTAGGTTCAGCAACGTTATTGGCCCCAAATAATGAGGTCATGTGACTCCCTGAATATACCGAATGAGCAGGTTTTTCCATCAATGGGTTTTTCCTCCCCTGATGGCACAGCGGGCATATTCCAAGATGGCAATGCCAGGATTCATCGGGCTCACATTGTGCGAGAGTGGTTCAGGGAGCACGAGACATAATTTTCACACATGGATTGGCCATGACTCCGACTACCTGCGCATGCGCGACACGCCACACAGAGTGAGGGTAAGCTATCCAGACCTTAACCCTATTGATAATCTTTGGGATAATGTGCTAGAGAAGACTTTACGCAGCGCTTCGACTCTAAGGCTAGGGTCAGACTGAGTCAGTGCGAACGCGCGTGCAGGCGCACTTAATCACGGCCGCACTAGCAGCAGATGCCGGGCAATGACGGCCAATATACGAAGTACGGTCGCACGAAAGTCCGGCTGCGCAACGCAAGTGGAAAATGAACGCATTTTTTCGAGAACGTAAAACCGCTAGTACAGACGTACAGAGTGCGCTGCGTCCGCTAGCGGTGTGTGTGTGTGATTAGGAGATGTCAGACGCTACTAATGTCCAGCCTATATAACGTCCAGATGCACAAAGGGTTTTATTGATGATCCGTACAAAATCACGGACGAAAAATGCGCATAGTATGACCGGTATCGCGTACTCCGTGAAAAAATACGTCCATTCGTTCGAACGCACTTTTTCACAGACAACGTGAAAATGCGTTCGTCTGACCCTAGCCTTACCATCATCAATACAAGATCTTGCCCACAAATTAATGCCACTCTGGACGCAAATAAACGCTGTGACATCACATGAGCTTATCATCACGATGCCGCGGCGAATGCGTGCCGCAATCACAGCAAAAGGCAGCACGACCACATATTACAGGGTGAGACTCTTATTGGCCAGGCAGTGTGTAATCGCTGTTAACTCCTTAAGGACGCAGGGGTTGGCGCCCTTAAGGGGTCGATTTTGCCGGCGAGGCATACAGGTACGCCTCACCGGCAGGTGCCGTCGCGCGGCACTGATTCCGAGCCCTCCCCGCAGCCGGCGTGCAGTGCGCATCATTGGCTACAGGGGACGGCTTGATTTCAGGCTGTCCCTGTGCAGCCAATTACGCTCGCCAAGAGTCAGCGCGCACAGGCTGCGGGGAGGGGCCGAGGCAGCCCCATTGAAGACAGACGGGCGTACATGTACGCCCAGCATCTTCAAAGCCCGCCCGCCGCCAGGACGTCATGGAACGTCCTGCGGCATTAAAGGGTTAATATCGGCTCCACACGAGACCAGTGGGTTTTTACACGGCCGCTCACTATTCTCATCTCAAGCGGGGATTCCTGAGCGAATACAGACTCTTACAGCCTGGTGTTAAGTGGTTTTTGCAGAAGCGAAACCACTTAACACATACAATAGTCTTCCCTATGTATTTTCCCATAGTCCTTCCTGATCCCGCGGTACAGCGAGCACTTCCTCTGCCCGCAAGTAGAAAAATCCGCACAAATAGTTCCCAGTGTCCCTCCACGAACTCAGTGCACCCTGCATATGCAAGCTTGGTGTAGGCTCCATTGATTGCTCCAGCCCATGAACCTACACCAGGGGTCAGCAACCTTGGCTCCCTGATGTTTTGGGAACTACATCTCCCAAGATGCTCAGTCCGTCATTAGGCCGACTGAGCCACATGGGAAATATAGTTACGGAAACATCAGGGAGCCGAGGTTGCTGACCCCCTGGCCTACACCATGTATGTCTCCCTGCTATTACAGCCAATGTAATAGAGCCGATGTTCTGTTGAGTAGTGCCAAATGACCGATAATACCTTCGACAATCTGCGCATGCGCAGGAGTGATGTAACCCCAGCTGACCTGGCGAGCAGCTGACACACCCACGCATGCGCAGATCATCGGATGCACCATCCTCCAATCCACCAAGTGCTGAGGCAATATCTGATCGTCTGATACTGACTCCCACTACCTGCGCATGCGCGTCACGCCACACAGAGTGAGGGTAAGCTATTAAATCGATGTGCATATCTCTCCCTCTCTGTGTGGCGTGTCGCACATAAGCATGTAGCGGGAGGCAGTATCCGACGATCAGATATTGCCTCAGCACTTGGTGGATAGGAGGATGATTCTCCGACAATCTGCGCATGCGCAAGAGTGACGTACCGGCAGCTGCTCGCCAGATCAGCTGGCGTTACGTCACTCCTGTGTATGCGCAGATCGTCGGAGGCATTATATGACGATCGTCACTATTCAACAGAACACCGGTAAGAGGGCACCACTAGCGGTTATCCACACGCGCCAGTATTTCTCCTTAGCCAGTCATTGTTTCTGACACGGTCCGGGGCCCTCGGTGTTCTGCATGCGTATTCCTGACCTGTGCTGGATGTTGTCAGCAGGTCTGTTATGTACACGTATTAAGATAAAGGACAAACCTGTGGGTATCGCCTGTCTTTTCTGACCTTTTCATGGGGTCACAGCGTGACGAACGCGTAGCTGAGGGAATCGTCCTGGCTCTCTCCCGACACAGGGATTAAGGGAATCTACAACAAAGCAACGCCGCGATCAGGAGCGCACGGCTTGACTTCATATTGACTTTCTACTTAGTCACCGTTCAGCTCCACATTCATGCTTTTTGGGTGTTTTATATCCGGCTAGTTCTAAACGGCAGGATGTGGCGGCTTGTGATTGGACGCGGAGCTCCTCCTCCTTCTTCTCAGATTACACAACAGGTTACTGTATATTTACACTTCCTATACATTGTATAAGAAGCCGTAGAGCAAGACTGACCCACTCCATTCCCCTAGATGTTGGTGGCCTACAATTCCCAGAATCGTGGGATTTGTGGTTCAGAAACATCTAGTCGGAGTTTGACAGCCCTGCCATAGAGCATTATGGGCTCTGGGAGGGAATACGAACAGCAGCGCACAGCCTTTGAAAATACAAGTTGGTTGCTGTTCTAGTGGCTGACTCGTGCGCTGGTTTCAAGGAGCCACAAACACCTAGCGTCTCGAGCGGAGTTTCTGTCGGGAGATAAGTTAAAAAAAAAAATACGGATGAACTGGAGGTATTAGAATGTGAGGAGGAGAGTCCATGCTAATCATACGGAGTGTAAGCTCTGCATGCAATGTCTTTTTCAGTCTCCTAACCCATAATGTCCTTCTGTCGTAGCCTGTGGCCACAGCATTGGCTCGAAGACCTCAAACTCTGTTGCCATAATGAGCGATACACTCAAATAGCATCTACGTCTTCATCTATGTAACCATCAACGGAACTGCGGAGTATCCCACCTTATCCGTGACTCTTCCATCGACTTATAGTGCTCTACTACCGACACACCATCAGCAAGAGCCCTGCAGAGCATCGCACCTTCCCAACCATAAAGAGAGCACTTTCCTCACCGGCCTCCAATAACGAGCGGAGCTCATCGTCTTCCTCGTTATCTCAGATGGCTGAAGAGGATTGAATCGTCAACCAGAGAATTGTACCGAACTCAGTCTTCCTTGACATCAACTAGTGACCTGCAGAGCTCCACGTTTTCCTCATAATTTCTCTCGTGATCTACATCATGTATTTCACTTTCCCCAGTGATCAGACACCGGAGCATCGAATGCATTAGCAGCAAGGGGACGAGTACCAGAGACATACAGGGAAAAGGTCCCCAGCATCCCCTGACCATGGAGGACAGTGTACTGTTCACTTATGCAGTGTGCGCGTGCAGTTTGATTGGATTCCAATTCCTCTTCTCAGTGATAAGTCACAAAATTTCATCCAAGATCTCCACAACATATCCACAGCTCAGCATGGCGAAGCAGTGTGACTGGGACTCCAGGTAATCCGTCAGCACGTTATCACCGTGTAACATCTCATTACAGTGACCCGGCCCGAGCCCCTTATTACCCTGTAACACCTTATTACAGTAACCTGGCCCGCGAGCACCTTATTACCCTGTAACACCTTATTACAGTAACCTGGCCCCCGAGCGCCTTATTACCCTGTAACCTCTTATTACAGTAACCCGACCCCGAGCACCTTATTACCCTGTAACATCTTATTACAGTAACCCGACCCCCGAGCACCTTATTACCCTGTAACATCTTATTACAGTAACCCGACCCCCGAGCGCCTTATTACCCTGTAACATCTTATTACAGTAACCCGGCCCCCGAGCGCCTTATTACCCTGTAACATCTTATTACAGTAACCCGACCGCCTTATTACCCTGTAACATCTTATTACAGTAACCCGGCCCCCGAGAGCCTTATTACCCTGTAACATCTTATTACAGTAACCTGGGCCCCGAGCACCTTATTACCCTGTAACACTTTATTACCCTGTAACCTCTTATTACAGTAACCCGGCCCCCGAGCGCCTTATAACCCTGTAACATCTTATTACAGTAACCGGCCCCCAGCGCCTTATTACCCTGTAACATCTTATTAGTAAGACCGACCCCCGAGCACCTTATTACCCTGTAACATCTTATTACAGTAACCCGACCCCCGAGCACCTTATTACCCTGTAACATCTTATTACAGTAACCCGGCCCCGAGCGCCTTATTACCCTGTAACATCTTATTACAGTAACCGGCCCCCGAGCGCCTTATTACCCTGTTGACATCTTATTACAGTAACCCGGCCCCCGAGTGCCTTATTACCCTGTAAGATCTTATTACATTAACCCAGCCCCCGAGCACCTTAATACCCTGTAACATCTTATTACAGTAACCCGGCCCCGAGCGCCTTATTTCCCTGTGACATCTTATTACAGTAACCCGGCCCCCGAGCGCCTTATTACCCTGTAACATCTTATTACAGTAACCCGGCCCCCGAGCGCCTTATTACCCTGTAACATCTTATTACAGTAACCCGGCCCCCGAGCGCCTTATTTCCCTGTGACATCTTATTACAGTAACCCGGCCCCCGAGCGCCTTATTACCCTGTGACATCTTATTACAGTAACCCGGCCCCCGAGCGCCTTATTACCCTGTAACATCTTATTACAGTAACCCGACCCCGAGCACCTTATTACCCTGTAACATCTTATTACAGTAACCCGGCCCCCGAGCGCCTTATTACCCTGTAACATCTTATTACAGTAACCCGACCCCGAGGCAACCTTATTACCCTGTAACATCTTATTACAGTAACCCGGCCCCCGAGCGCCTTATTACCCTGTAACATCTCATTACAGTAACCCGGCCCCCGAGCGCCTTCTTACCCTGTAACGTCTTATTACAGTAACCTGGCCCCCGACCGCCTTATTACCCTGTAACATCTTATTACAGTAATCCGGCCCCGAGCACCTTATTACCCTGTAACATCTTATTACAGTAACCCGGCCCCCGAGCGCCTTATTACCCTGTAACATCTTATTACAGTAACCCAGCCCCCGAGTGCCTTCTTACCCTGTAACATCTTATTACAGTAACCCGGCCCCCGAGCGCTTATTACCCTGTAACAATCTTTCAGTAACCCGGCCCCGAGCACCTTATTACCCTGTAACACCTAATTACAGTAACCCGGCCCCTGAGCGCCTTATTACCCTGTAACATCTTATTACAGGAACCCGGCCCCCGAGAGCCTTATTACCCTTTAACATCTTATTACAGTAACCTGGGCCCCGAGCACCTTATTAACCTGTAACATCTTATTACAGTAACCCGGCCCCCGAGCACCTTATTACCCTGTAACACCTTATTACAGTAACCCAGCCCCCGAGCGCCTTATAACCCTGTAACATCTTATTACAGTAACCCGGGCCCCCGAGCGCCTTATTACCCTGTAACATCTTAAAACAGTAACCCGAGCACCTTATTACCCTGTAACATCTTATTACAGTAACCCGGCCCCCGAGCGCCTTATTACCCTGTAACATCTTATTACAGTAACCCGAGCGCCTTATTACCCTGTAACATCTTATTACAGTAACCCGGCCCCCGAGCACCTTATTACCCTGTAACATCTTATTACAGTAACCCGGCCCCCGAGCCCTTATTAACCTGTAACATCTTATTACAGTACCCGACCCGCTTATTACCCTGTAACATCTTATTACAGTAACCCGGCCCCCGAGCCTTATTACCCTGTAACATCTTATTACAGTAACCCGGCCCCCGAGCACCTTATTACCCTGTAACATCTTATTACAGTAACCCGGCCCCGAGCACCTTATTACCCTGTAACATCTTATTACAGTAACCCGGCCCCGAGCACCTTATTACCCTGTAACATCTTATTACAGTAACCGGCCCCCGAGCACCTTATTACCCTGTAACATCTATTACAGTAACCCGGCCCCGAGCACCTTATTACCTGTAACATCTTATTACAGTAACCCAGCCCCGAGCGCCTTATTACCCTGTAACATCTTATTACAGTAACCTCCGGCCCCCGAGCACCTTAATTACCCTGTAACATCTTATTACAGTAACTGACCCCCGAGCGCCTTATTACCCTGTAACATCTTATTACAGTAACCCGGCCCCGAGACCTTATTACCCTGTAACATCTTATTACAGTAACCGCCCCCGAGCGCCTTATTACCCTGTAACATCTTATTACAGTAACCCGTCCCGGCACCTTATTACCTGTAACATCTTATTACAGTAACCCGGCCCCGAGCGCCTTATTACCCTGTAACATCTTATTACAGTAACCCGGCCCCGAGCGCCTTATTACCCTGTAACATCTTATTACAGTAACCCGGCCCCCGAGCGCCTTATTACCCTGTAACATCTTATTACAGTAACCCAGCCCCGAGCGCCTTATTACCCTGTAACATCTTATTACAGTAACCCGGCCCCCGAGCGCCTTATTACCCTGTAACATCTTATTACAGTACCCGGCCCCCGAGCACCTTATTACCCTGTAACATCTTATTACAGTACCCGACCCCCGAGCGCCTTATTACCCTGTAACATCTTATTTACAGTAACCCGGCCCCCGAGCGCCTTATTACCCTGTAACATCTTATTACAGTAACCCGGCCCCGAGCGCCTTATTACCCCTGTAACATCTTATTACAGTAACCCGGCCCCGAGCGCCTTATTCCCTGTTACATCTTATTCAGTAACCCGGCCCCGAGAGCCTTATTACCCTGTAACATCTTATTACAGTAACCCAGCCCCGAGCACCTTATTACCTTGTAACATCTTATTACAGTAACCTGACCCCGAGCGCCTTATTACCCTGTAACATCTTATTACAGTAACCGGCCCCGGGCACCTTATTACCCTGTAACATCTTAATTACAGTAACCCGGCCCCGAGAGCCTTATTACCCTGTAACATCTTATTACAGTAACCGCCCCCGAGCACCTTATTACCTTGTAACATCTTTTACAGTAACCACGCGGCCCCGAGCGCCTTATTACCCTGTAACATCTTATTACAGTAACCCGGCCCCGAGCGCCTTATTACCCTGTAACATCTTATTACAGTAACCCGGCCCCCGAGCGCCTTATTTCCCTGTAACATCTTATTACAGTAACCCAGCCCCCGAGCGCCTTATTACCCTGTAACATCTTATTACAGGAACCCGGCCCCCGAGAGCCTTATTACCCTGTAACATCTTATTACAGTAACCCGGCCCCCGAGCACCTTATTACCTTGTAACATCTTATTACAGTAACCTGACCCCCGAGCGCCTTATTACCCTGTAACATCTTATTACAGTAACCCGGCCCCCGAGCACCTTATTACCCTGTAACATCTTATTACAGTAACCCGGCCCCGAGAGCCTTATTACCTGTAACATCTTATTACAGTAACCCGGCCCCCGAGCACCTTATTACCTTGTAACATCTTATTACAGTAACCCGGCCCCCGAGCGCCTTATTACCCTGTAACATCTTATTACAGTAACCCGGCCCCCGAGCGCCTTATTACCCTGTAACATCTTATTACAGTAACCCGGCCCCCGAGCACCTTATTACCCTGTAACATCTTATTACAGTAACCCGGCCCCGAGCGCCTTATTACCCTGTAACATCTTATTACAGTAACCCGGCCCCGAGCGCCTTATTACCCTGTAACATCTTATTACAGAAACCCGGCCCCCGAGCACCTTATTACCTTGTAACATCTTTTACAGTAACCCGGCCCCGAGCGCCTTATTACCCTGTAACATCTTATTACAGTAACCCGGCCCCCGAGCACCTTATTACCCTGTAACATCTTATTACAGTAACCCGGCCCCCGAGCTCCTTATTACCCTGTAACTTCTTATTACAGTAACCCGGCTCCCGAGCACCTTATTACCCTGTAACATCTCAATACTACCGTTTTGTTTTTACTGATACGAGATCTTATTATTAATCCGTTTTTATTTTTACTTTTTTGGAAAGGTTGGTCTCCAATATCCATGCACTTATTGTGGGGTCTTTCTGCCTTTATATCTTGGCATATGATGATGCTGTGAACACTGATCCCATCTGGTAAGTAATTCCATCTTGCATAATGCTGTCACGGCTCATGCCCTCAGGGTACCACTCAGAAAAGATATTCAATTTCTGACAAACTGAGGGTCACATGGGATTTTATTACATTGATATTCTCTTCTTCTCGATCACAAACTCTTCTCTCTCTCCTCCTCATTACTGAACACCATGGCATAAATTCCCCTCCTTGCTGTGAACCTGTAATGTGAGGGTCGCAGTATAAGCATTAAAAAAAGTTCATATATAAACCCTATAACCAGTGGCGTAGCGTGGGTTGTCAGCGCCCGGGGTCAGCCAAGAATTGTGTGCCTCCCCCAACCTGTGGACACGTTAGCATGCCCGGTTTCCCTTCCACCTTTAGGGCATTGAACCCCTTAACTGTGATACAACAACCACTCGGAATACTTGGTTCCAGCCAAACAACATGGTACTATAGGGTATAAACAGCCGCAGCCTTGTTGTTGTGAAAATGAAAGGTCTTTTTATTCCAGCATAAACAAACACCACACTTGCCTTTGAATCACTATTGCAGGTGATTAAACAAAAAACTACAAATGAAAACCTAACATACAGGGTTATTCAGAGAGAGGTGAAAACCAGGAGAATGAACAGTCTAGACCAAATAGCTGATTTGAAAAGTGAGATAAATGGGAGAATTTTTCTGGTTTGGCTTTTTTTGACCTAGAATTTTCACTTCTCCAGCCATTCTCCTGGTATTCACCGCTCTCTGAATAACCCTGTTAGAGTACTTACTGCACATCCAGTGATCCTTACTATACAGGTAACATAATATAATAAACAAAAGAAAATCACAATCTTTTAGAAGTGTTACTGCTCCCTGCCCCCCAGCTCTCATGGATATATTTGCCCCCCAGCTCTCATGGATATATTGCCCCACCTCTCATAGATCTATTGCCCCAGCTCTCATGGATATATTTGCCCCCCCCCAGCTCTCATGGATATATTTGCCCCCCCCCAGCTCTCATGGATATATTTGCCCCCCCCAGCTCTCATGGATATATTTGCCCCCCCAGCTCTCATGGATATATTTGCCCCCCAGCTCTCATGGATATATTGCCCCCCAGCTCTCATGGATATATTGCCCCCCAGCTCTCATGGATATATGCCCCCCCAACTCCATGGATATATTGCCCCCCAGCTCTCATGGATATATTGCCCCCCGCTCATATGGATATATTCCCCAGCTCTCATGGATATATTTGCCCCCCCAGCTCTCATGGATATATTGCCCTCAGCTCTCATGGATATATTGCCCCCCCAACTATCATGGATATATTGCCCCCAGCTCTCATGGATGTATTGCCCCCCATTCTCATGGATATATTGCACCCCAACTCTCATGGATATATTGCACCCCAACTCTCATGGATATATTGCCCCCCAGCTCTCATGGATATATTTTCCCCCCAGCTCTCATGGATATATTTCCCCCAGCTCTCATGGATATATTTCCCCCAGCTCTCATGGATATATTTTCCCCCCAGCTCTCATTGATATATTTGGCCCCAGCTCTCATTGATATATTTGCCCCCTCAGCTCTCATGGATATATTGCCTTCAGCCTCTCATGGATATATTGACCCAGCTCTCATGGATATAATTTGCCCCCCAGCTCTCATGGATATATTCCCCCCAGCTCTCATGGATATATTTCCCCCCAGCTCTCATGGATATATTTTCCCCCCAGCTCTCATGGATATATTTGCCCCAGCTCTCATTGATATATTTGCCCCAGCTCTCATTGATATATTTGCCCCAGCTCTCATGGATATATTGCCTCAGCTCTCATGGATATATTGACCCAGCTCTCATGGATATATTTGCCCCCCAGCTCTCATGGATATATTGCCCCCAGCTCTCATGGATAATATTGCCCCCCAACTCTCATGGATATATTGCCCCCCAACTATCATGGATATATTGCCCCCCCCAACTTCATGGATATATTGCCCCCCAGGTCAGCTCTTCCTGGATGTATTGCCCCCCCCAATTCTCATGGATATATTGCCCCCCAACTCTTATGGATATATTTCCCCCAGCTCTCATGGATTATTGCCCCCCCAACTCTCATGGATATATTGCCCCCCAGATCTCATGGATATATTTCCCCCAGCTCTCATGGATATATTGCCCCCCAACTCTCATGGATATATTGCCCCCCCCAACTCTCATGGATATATTGCCCCCCACTCTCATGGATATATTGCCCCCCCAACTCTCATGGATATATTGCCCCCCAGCTCTCATGGATATATTTGCCTCGAGCTCTCATGGATATATTGCCCCCCAGCTCTCATGGATATATTGCCCCCCAGATCTCATGGATATATTGCCCCCCAGATCTCATGGATATATTGCCCCCCAGATCTCATGGATATATTGCCCCCCAGCTCTCATGGATATATTGCCCCCCCAACTCTCATGGATATATTGCCCCCCAACTCTCATGGATATATTGCCCCCCAACTCTCATGGATATATTGCCCCCCCAACTCTCATGGATATATTGCCCCCCCAACTCTCATGGATATATTGCCCCCCCAACTCTCATGGATATATTGCCCCCCCCAACTCTCATGGATATATTGCCCCCCAACTCTCATGGATATATTGCCCTCCAGCTCTCATGGATATATTGCCCCCCCCCAGCTCTCATGGATATATTGCCCCAGCTCATATGGGACCGGATGCCATGCAGGGGGGTGCCCCGTCCTGAATAGCGTGAGAGTCCGTGGAAAGAGCTGGCGGCTGCGCGCGTGCGTGTGTATGTGCAGGTCACGCGGTCCGGCCAGTCAGGTGTGATTGATCTGTCGGGCGCTTCACTATTTCCTTCTGCCATTCATGCCCGGGAACCCCCATGCATGGCATCCGGGCCCCCTCAACACCATGGGTCAGTCCGGCCCTTATGGCTGGGAATTTTTAAGGGCGCAAATTTCTTTTGAAATTATGCACCCCTAAAAAAACTGTGCCCTGGGCCACCACCCCTCAGCCCCCCCACGCTACGCCACTGCATATAACCAAAAACATAGCCTTCCCTTTCATCAAAAAATATGACCATAATAATAATGATTTGCTTTTACATATTAAATATGCTGATCCTTCAAAGAAAGTATCTTCTGTCAATAACACCATTTCAAAAGGCCCCTATTGAACCTCAAAAAAATACAAATATCACTTTTATAAATTATGATAAAACTCCCACTTTCTGAGAGCTTCAAGCTCTACTGAATAACTCAAAAGGTGTCTTAGGTTGACCGTCCACTGGCACCGTATTTGTGCGATGGTGCGATCATCCGATATCGTCTGAAGTCGTCCGAACGATCTTACAAGATGCAGGTGAATCGGCCCTCTTTCACTGCATCCGACTTCCATCGGACGACTTCAGACGGTTTAAATGCGACTACAACAGATTAGCGATCCTTTCAATTTTCACTGAATTTGTTCAGATGAAAACGGACGATCTGGTACAAGTTTACATGAAAAAGATGCATTGTATAGTTAGACCGCCGTGCCGTGACAGGGAAATTGCCCCATAGACACGTGATTCAGTGCGAAGCCTATAGGATTCAATGTAAAATAATATTTTCTATTTTACTCTTATTTTTTTTTTTTTATTTTTTTTTACCAACCGTTTTTTTTTTTAATCCGCAGGAAAAAGCCTTTTTATTTACTGAATTTTTAGATTATTTTTTTTTTTCGGTATCTGGATTTTTTTAGTTGAAATTTTGGGTGTGTGTGTATATATTATTTTTCTTTCTTTAGAAAAGACCAGGCTTTTTTTTTTTTGTTTCTCTCGTCGAAGGGACAGGGTGTTAATTGCAGCCTTCGGCGAGGATTCCCCCCCCCCCGCTTCAGCTGCGCTCTAAGGGGCTGTCCTTGGTGCTGAAACTCAATTTCAGCTCCAAAGCCAGTTTTTTTTGCTCCCCGCATCGGCGCCGCCGCATTGTTTTTTTTTTTTTTCCCCGCAGCAGAGTTTTTCGTTTTTTTTTTTCCCATTGGCCTGACTGTCCAATGGCCGATCTGGGTCCTCCACAGACGCTTCCAGACAGAGGACAACCCTGATCGGTCGATGGCGTTGTCCGTAGTCGGGTGACCAAGTCGGTCGCCCAACTACGGTGCCAGTGGACGGCCAGCCTTAAGTAGAGCTTGAAGCTCTCAGAAAAGTGTGTGTGTTTAAGTGGCTGTTATACAGTATTGTGCTATGCAATAATTTAATTTTTTGGAGGTTCTGGAAGGGCGTTTGAAACAGCTTTATTGACACAAGATCGTTTGTTTGAAGTATCATCATATTTATAATATATAAGCAAGTTATTTGTCACATTTTGGTGAAAAAGGAGCACTGTCTTTTTGTTTATATGGTTAATATATGTAATCTGTGAGGTGTTGGAGTACTTTTGTACTTTTGGGACACATAGCGATCTTAATCACTTATTTTTTTGAAGGCGTCACGGAATTAATTTGTTTATTCTTTGCAATAGAATTTTCCTGCTTTTAAAGTACCTTTTTTTGAATTTATATACATTACTGTGCGGTGGCTACAATTCCCTTTTAATGATATCTCATGTGCCCTATGGGTGAGAGCCTGCCGTGGTCATTATTCTAATTCTATACCCCGTTTAGCGTCCGCGCTACGGTTTGGAATATTATCTCTTAGCATGATATGCGACGGATTAAAGCGATACTCTATTAAAAATAAAGCGTCCCTTTCTTTGCTCTTATATCACTGGGCAGATACTGCTCTGGACAACCCGTGCCCATTTAATTTTTAATACATAATAGGGATGCACCAATACCACTTTTTTAGGACCGAGTACAAGTACCGATACTTTTTTTTCAGGTACTCACTGATACCGAGTACCGATACTTTTATTTAAAGTCATGTGACCGCTTTCCGATAAATCATTTAGGATGTTGCTGAAATGCCTGTCCAGTTTATGTTAACATTGAAATGTGTGGACAGACCCCCCCCCCATTTACCCACTGCACACCCTGACCACACACACACACCCCAGATATACAGTATGTATAACCACTCTGACCTCCTATGTATACCCACGCAGATACATGTATACTTGCATACTGCAGACCTCACACCAGATATACCCACTCAGGTACATAAATACGGACCCCAGACCAGATATACCTACTCAGATACATGTATACGGACCTCGGACCAGATATACGCACTCAGATACATGTATACAGACCCCAGACCAGATATACCCACTCGGATACATGTATACGGACCTCAGACCAGATATACGCACTCAGATACATGTATACAGACCCCAGACCAGATATACCTACTCAGATACATGTATACGGACCTCGGACCAGATATACGCACTCAGATACATGTATACAGACCCCAGACCAGATATACCCACTCGGATACATAAATACGGACCCCAGACCAGATATGCCCACAGGCAGACACTGGAGAAGCTGGCCAGATACATTGAAAGCATTTGACCAGCGTTTCCCTTCGGCTGGCTGCATTACCGAGCGGCCGCAGGGCATTAACACGCTGTGTCGTGCTCCAGCGAGATCTCGTCACTCTGGCGAGATCTCAGCAGTAACACGGCCAGCCGGAGGGGAACGCTGGTCAAATGCTTTTAATGTATCTGGCCATCTTCCCCAGCCCCGCGGATACTGGCAAGCCGGCCCAGCGCTGGTTTTCGGGTATCGGGGGCGGTATCGAGGCATTTACAGGAGTACAAAGTAATTGTGCAATTAACGGTATCGGCACCGATACTAATATCTGTGCAATATAATATATATATATATATTTTTCAGTGTTATTACTCACCTTTTTGTCCCTCCCTGCGCAACTCCTCCCCTTCGGCTTAGAGATTACCATCCTGGAAGTGCCTCGTGCTTTACTACGCAACTGGCCTAGTGTAGGAACTGCAAATTGCGTAGCGCTACGGGACTTGCACTTTTTACATACGTAAATTCCGTAGTGCCTGTGGAGAGCGATGGATCGGAGCTACGCGCATGCACAGATCCATTTCATTGGCTGCCTCTCGGAGACCACTCTCTACAGTAACTGGTCTCCGAGAGGGTCATGTCGGCATGCTCTGTGTGTGTGTGTGCTGACGTCACTAGTGATCGACAGCCGGGAAGTGGGGTGGAGGCAACTCTTCTACTTGATCGGGGGAGCAGGGGGTGGCTCTGCTCACATCCTGACCACTTTAAAAGATAAATATTCGTAGCGTGTTCCTTTTAATATGCAGATTTCACCTGACGGGTAAATATCAGTAGTTGTGATTGCCTTGGCACATCAATCGGAAATGCAATCACCAAGATGGCAGATGAGAAGCTTCTCCAGAAGTCAGAAAGTAACTCTGGGGTTATTCAGAGAGCACCAAAATGTCGCTGATATTTCGGTGCTCTCCCGGTCCCTGCACTTTGGGGAAATCAATTTTCCCCACCCTGCGGTGAATTCACCATTCACAGCAGGGTCTCCGGAGTGCAGGGTACGGATCTGAAAATCCGCCGCAAGACGCATCCGATACGATCCAAAGTATCGGATCACTCGAACCGCCGTAAACAAACATGCAGAACACGTCTGGAAAAAGCGCCGAACAGCCTCTGGAAAAAGTCGAAAAGCCAACGAACGGGGTAAAAAAAACAAAATGATTGAAAGTGCCAAGATTGAACACTATTTGCAAAAAAACTACTGAACGAAAATGTCTGGAATTTAGGCTAGGGTCAGACGAGCGTGTTTTCTACGGACTGTGCGCCCGTGCAGTACGGACGCACGTTCTGACGGAAGACGCAGTAGTGGCCACACGGTTCGTTTTTGTGACTGACGTTATTTTTGACGGATGTAGCAGGGAAAATAAATTAAAATGATAAACCATTTTGTCCGTGAAAAATGCTGGACGTATAAATGCAGTCCGTCTGACTACGTTCCATCACTCACACACAAAGCTATGCGGATGTTGCGGACATTTCGCACTCTGTGCGTCCGTTCTAGCGGTTTTACGTTCTTGCTAACTCGCGTCTGTTTGCCGCGTCCGTAGTGTGTCTGGGAAATATAGTTGAGTTTGCAAGTAGCTTCATTCATGAAAACCCTTGCATGAAGCCATTCTGCAAATGAAGGATATCACAGCGTGCCTTCTGTTATCTCCCTGAATAGATCCATTCATGTTATCACTTTGAATGGTGCCATTCATTCCCGCCCCTCTGGGTTTCCGATTTCTCTCCGATCCGGAGAGGGCCTTTGGTGCATCGAATTCAATTCGTGTTTCCTTATTGTCCATTGATACAATCCCCTGCCACGCCTTGTTAATTAATAGCTGCTATTGATTGCCCTGGGTAATTAATGGCGTGCTTTGGGTAATAATATGTTTTCGTTCCTTCCCGTTCGCATCACGGATATGCAGCCAGGTCACGTTTCCTGAACGGCACCGTGTTCGTCAGGCTTGTCGTTCCTGCGCCGTGTATTTATCCGCTGTGGTTCGCCGTGCGTTCTTTACTATACTGGAAATTCGGCCGACAAATAATAAAAGGTATCTGTCCGTTTCACATAGCCGGGCCTGGTCGATATGTTTGAGCCTTGCCACCCGTCCCGTCTACATTTTTTGAATTGTTTTTGTAACGTTCATTTAATTGTCTGGATGATAAAAACACAGCCGAGCTGCGCTCTGGAATGTGTGAGTGCGTCTCCGGTATTTTGTGTACATTTCCACACTGCTGGTTGTTCATTAAGCGGTGTTTGAGTTCCGTGAAGTACAAAGATTTTTTTTCAGCCTCTGTCCCTGTGTGTTTCTCCTCTTCTCCTCAAGATGAAGAGACAAGATGTCCTCGTACAGCAACGACGGCGATCATCCGCACCCTAGATGTTTCTAAACTACATGTCCCATGATGCTCTACCAGCCTTGTGTGTAACTAAGCATCATTATTATTTAAAAAGTTACTATGAAAATATTTATCTTTTGAGAAAAATCCACAATAGGACTGAAGCTTTGATCATTTTGTAGGCACAATAAAAGATTAATTCACGAGACTCCTTGGAGTGCGTGCCGTCTTGGTGAACTATACTTCTCGGTGGATGTTTGCACCGGAGCACTGAAAATATTTTAGATTCTGACTGTTGGTACCCTGGATGTTTTAATATATATATATGTCTATAAGGGTTGTGGTGAAGGACTAAAAGTGCGATAAAAAGCCTCCACACTATAATAAGTGTGTTTAATATTGCAGAAGCCACTTGCACGTCACAGCAATTCAATGAATTGCATCCCAGAGCTCCTGTGCCACATTCCCCATATGCAGCAAGGTACTCTGGGTTAGATATGCAAATGACCTCTGTCCCACTTTTATGCATCCTGGATCTGTAATTACACAGAACCCTAAAATAAATGCTATGCCACATATGCATAAAAGTGGGACAGAGGTCATTTGCATATCCTACCCAGAGTTCCTTGCTGCATATAGGGGAATGTGGCACAGGAGCTCTGGGATGCAATATATTGAATTTCTGTGATGTGCAGGTGGCTTCTGCAATAATATATAATATATATATTAGTGTTTATGTATGTGTTCATAATTAATAAATACATATTTTAAATAATTTTATAATAAAAATTGGTTTTAAATAATACATATTTTTTTATAAAATATTTTCTATAATAATAAAATAATTATATTTAATTATTATTATAGAAAATATTTTATAAAAAATAGGTGTTATTTAAAACCAATTTTTATTATAAAATTATTTAAAATATGTATTAATTATAAACACATACATACATAAACATATATATATATGTGTGTGTGTTTATGTATGTATGTGTTTATAATTAATACATACATATTTTAAATAATTTTATAATAAAAATTGGTTTTAAATAACACCTGTTTTTTTTATAAAATATTTTCTATAATAATAATTAAATATAATTATTTTATTATTATAGAAAATATTTTATAAAAAAATTTATGTATAATTTAAAACCAATTTTTAGTATAAAATTATTTAAAATATGTATTTATTAATTATAAACATTATTTTATTATTATTAGAATTATATTTTAATCCTCACACCACTTCCCTCCTCTCACAGACCTATGTCTATCACTCTTCTCCATCGCTCCCCACAATCCCTGAAATAAATTCTTGCCGTCTCCTCCAGATATTTTTACTGGTTTTATGCCTTTTTTTTTTTTTTTTTTTGTGTATGCTTCTGCTCAATTTCTAATTTACCTTCTTCTAGATGCACCTGCTGTTCATTGGAATTTATTTCAATATGAACCATTAGTTAAGGTGCATTTCTGACTCCTTTTTCTATTGAATTTTACATTTTTTTAATCTTTGTAAGACCTGTATAATTTTATATCATGCTATTAAATTTATACTCTCCTTAAGTTTAATTTAATTAAAATATAATTGTATAACTTTCTTCTTCAGTCCTTTTATATTGCCCTTTGTTTTGGACATTATGAAGCATTTTGAAATATTCAGTATTTTGCCTCTTCTTATTTCAGGGGGGATCCTTTCCGGGTGCAAATCAATGTTGCCATCACGTGCGGATACATTGTTTGTGGTAAGACCGATCAGCCGTGTGTGTGTTTTTATATGGGTTTATAATTCACCAAATGTGACATTGTTGTCTTTAAAACCCATCCTCTCCCTCTTTCAGACCTGATCCTCCTCGCTCGCTTTTGGAAAGTGATGAGAGATCCGTATATCGTCTGTCACCACCTGGCGGTGCTCTATGCCTACGGATTCGTGCTGGTACGGCCTTAGCTTTGATACTTTTTTAATTTTCCTTTTGGGGGGCAAACGACATATGTCACACATTTGAATATATATATATATATATATATATTTAAAAAAAAATTTTTTTTTACTACACACGTCAGATGTCCACTATATAAGGGCACCTTGCTCTGTAAAACCCGAAAAAAAAATTTGTTTAAAAAAAAAAATGTGGAGGGGTGCCTTGCTCTGTAAAAGTTAAAAAAAAAAATCAGAGAAATTGTATTTACTTTTTTTTATTTTTACATGCCAAGGCACCTCCCTGATGTAGGCATGTGCCTACTTTGCCTAATTGTAAATCTGGCCCTGACCTCGGCGCTCCAGCTTTGCAATGCAAAAGGTCCAGAACTTCACAGAAGTCATGTAATCTGAGGAAAACTGGAAAATATATTTCATATCTCCTCTACAGACCTGAAAAAAAATAATTCCCATGACTATTTAAAGGTATAGCACCAGGTTTCAATGAGTTACTTTTAAAATTTTCTATTTTAGGTGAAGACAGTAAAAAAATATATATATACTGTATTAGATAAGCCATGTTAGTCCAGATGCCAAAACCTGCAGAGTATGGTAGTTCGTAGTGATACCTTTTTTATTGGAGTAACGTTTTATTTAAAAGACAAGTTTTCGAGAGCGTAACCTCTTCTTCAGGTCTTGAAGCTAAACTGAGCGAAATCATGTTATACTCTCGAAAGCTTGTCTTTAAAATGTAACATTAGTCCAATAAAAAAAGTATCACTATGTACTGCTATACTTTGGAGATATATATGAGATATATATATATAACACATGGGGGGGGCAGCACTCAACCTAAACTAAGCTTTCAGTGCGGGTGCGTCTCAAAACAAAGTAATACAAACAAACCAGAAAGAGAGCGAGCACTCCAATCAAAAACCAACAACCGCTTCATGCATGTGTTGCTTGAACCTTGAACTGCTGGGAGCTCCAGGAAGGACTTGATCCTCAGTAGGTGAGTTTATCCCATGATGGGCAGTCATTAGGTTTGCAGAGTAGGACCTGCCAGAGTGTAGATTACAGTGACACTGTTGGCAGCTTAAAGCAATTCACGGCCGTTCATTGCAAACTAAATTGCCACCTTTTTTTCCACCAGATTTTCCACATTTTATTCAACAAAGCTGAGATTTAAGAATTTTTCAACATGTGGTAAAATCTGGTACAATGATCACATGCATGAAGCTGTTGTTGGGTTTTTGAGTGTGCTGACTGGAGTGCTCTCTCCCTTGTTTGTATATATCTACAAGGGTTGTGGTGGAGGACTAAAAGTGAGATAAAAAGCCTTCACGCTATCATTAGTTATGTTTATTATTGCAGAAGCCACTTGCACATCACAGCAATTCAAAGTATTGCATCCCAGAGCTCCTGTGCTACATTCCCCATACGCAGCAAGGAATTCTGGGTAGGATATGCAAATGACCTCTTTCTCACTTTTATGCATCCTGGGTCTGTTATTACACAGAACCCTAAAATCAATGCTATGCCACACTGTGGCTTTGTAGCAGAGATAAGGTTTATGCAACTGGTCAAAACCACTCGTAGGACAGCGCTGTTTTGGGTTTGTTGGACCCTCGTCAGCTAGGAAGTAGGCATGATGACCAGTTGCAGTGGATGCTTGGACCACTGCATTATATATTTGCAGTATATACATAAACACACTATATAAGAGTTACTTTTAAAATTTCCAATTTTATGAGAAAATGGTAAATGTGTGTGTGTACTCCAAATATATATATTCGTGTGTATATGTATGTATTTATACACACCACTGGACCTATGTATTTTAATTTTTTGATTTAATAAAGTTTGTTGTTTTATCTTCGCAAGACCCGGATTGCATCTCCTATTGTCTGCATATATATGTATCTACAGTTGTGTTCAAAATTATTCAACCCCCACTGAAATTGAGTGTTTTGGCCAGTTTGACATTGATTTTGATCATTCAGTCATCTTGCTTATAATTAAATCAAAGAGGCACGTGTAGGTCAGACAAATATAACATAACATTTATAATGAAATAACCACAAATGTCTTTTCTGTGCTCACATCATTATCAGTTTTATTCAACCCCCAAGTGACATTCAATCTTAGTACTTAGTACAACATCCTTTTACAGTTATAACAGCTTTTAAACGTGAAGCATAGCTTGACACAAGTGTCTTGCAGCGATCTATGGGTATCTTCGCCCATTCGTCATGGGCAAAAGCCTCCAGTTCAGTCACATTCTTAGGCTTGCGCACTGCAACTGCTTTCTTTAAGTCCCACCAGAGGTTCTCAATCGCATTTAAGTCAGGTGACTGCGATGGCCACTCCAAAATGTTCCAGCCTTTAATCTGCAACCATGCTCTAGTGGACTTGGAGGTATGCTTGGGATTATTGTCCTGTTGAAAGGTCCAACGTCTCCCAAGCCTCAGGTTTGTGACGGACTGCATCACATTGTCATCCAATATCTCCTGGTACTGAAGAGAATTCATGGTACCTTGCACACGCTGAAGCTTCCCTGTACCTGCAGAAGCAAAACAGCCCCAAAGCATGATTGACCCCCCGCCATGCTTCACAGTAGGCAAGGTGTTCTTTTCTTCATAGGCCTTGTTCTTCCTCCTCCAAACATAGCGTTGACCCATGGGCCCAAACAGTTCTAATTTTGTTTCATCAGTCCACAGAACACTATCCCAAAACTTCTGTGGTTTGTCCACATGACTTTTGGCATACTGCAGTCGACTCTTCTTATTCTTTGGAGACAGCAAGGGGGTGCGCCTGGGAGTTCTGGCATGGAGGCCTTCATTACGCAGTGTGCGCCGTATTGTCTGAGCTGAAACTTCAGTACCCACATCTGACAAATCTTTTCTCAGTTCCTCAGCAGTCACACAGGGACTTTTCTCCACTCTACGCTTCAGGTAGCGCACAGCAGTCGAAGTCAGCATCTTCTTTCTGCCACGACCAGGTAGCGTTTCAACAGTGCCCTTTGCCTTGAATTTGCGAATGATGCTTCCTATGGTCTCTCTTGGTATGTTTAACATCTTTGCAATCTTCTTATAGCCATTGCCCTTCCTGTGAAGAGTAATCACCTCTTCTCTTGTCTTCCTGGACCATTCTCTTGACTTCACCATGTTTGTAACCACACCAGTAAATGTCTAGAAGGAGCTGAGTATCACAGTCATTTTAAAGCTGCCTAATTGGTGCTTATTATGCTTTATTGCTGCTCCGTGACATCCACAGGTGTTTTCAATACCTGATTGAAAACACTTGAATGAACCTCTGTTCTTCAGATTGGTAGTCTTTAAGGGGTTGAATAATTGTGTCAATGAAGAATTCACAAAAGAAACATTTACTACTGTATTACAAAACCAATTGATGTCATTTTAGTTGCATATGGTTCTTTAAAAAGTCCTTGTAGGATTTCATTCTGAATACAATTACAAATGTACACTAAATTCCCTAAAACCCTTTACAGCATTGGGGGTTGAATAATTTTGAACACAACTGTATATCCAGGTAGTCATGCACTCATGCTCTTCCGTTGGTGATTGTCCGGTGCCTGCCAGCCAGCTCCAATAATATACAAAGTTGCAAAATGATCTGGCTTGTAAAATGAAAATGTTTATTGATCCATTAAAATGGGGCCGTCAACATTTTGGCTACTATCCGGAGCCTTCCTCAGGACTTACAAAGTAACTCACTGAAATTGTTTTTGATATGAATGTTTATATATATATATATATATATATATATATATATATATATACACATACATACATATACACCAAAGATGGGAGCACTCGCGATCTTGGCTAAAAAAAATCCAAAGAGCCTTATGAGCCGAAACATCGGATTTTATTAATGTAAAACTTGGATTTTTTTAACGAAGAAGACCGCGAGTGCTCCCATCTTTAGCAACCTTTATATTATACAGGGATTTTGCGCTGCGAACATTCTGAGGACAAAAGGCGAGATAAAAAGCCTCCACACTATAATGGTTATGTTTATTATTGCAGAAGCCATTTGCACATCACAGCGATTCAAGGAACTGCATCTCAGAGCTCCTGTGCTGCATTCCCCATATGCAGCAAGGAACTCTGGGTAGGATATGCAAATAAACCTCTGTCTCACTTATAACGCATCCTGGGTCTGTTTTTACACAGAACCCTTAAATCAATGCCGTGCCATACTATGTTTTTTTTGTTTTTTTTTAGCAGAGATCAGGTTTATGTAATGTTTCAATGAGTTACTTTTTAAAATCTCCAATTTTAGGTCTAAATGGTGTGTGTGTGTGTGTATATATATTTATTGTGTGGTATGTATGTATGTGTGTGTGTGTGTGTGTATATATATTTATTGTGTGGTATGTATGTATTAGTGCGTGTGTGTGTGTGTATGTATATATATATATATATATATATATATTTATTGTGTGGTATGTATGTATTAGTGCGTGTATATACAGTTGTGTTCAAAATTATTCAACCCCCAATGCTGTAAAGGGTTTTAGGGAATTTAGTGACATTTGTAATTGTATTCAGAATGAAATCCTACAAGGACTTTTTAAAGAACCATATGCAACTAAAATGACATCAATTGGTTTTGTAATACAGTAGTAAATGTTTCTTTTGTGAATTCTTCATTGACACAATTATTCAACCTCTTAAAGACTACCACTCTGAAGAAAAGAGGTTCATTCAAGTGTTTTCAATCAGGTATTGAAAACACCTGTGGATGTCACGGAGCAGCAATAAAGCATAATAAGCACCAATTAGGCAGCTTTAAAATGACTGATACTCAGCTCCTTCTAGACATTTACTGGTGTGGTTACAAACATGGTGAAGTCAAGAGAATGGTCCAGGAAGACAAGAGAAGAGGTGATTACTCTTCACAGGAAGGGCAATGGCTATAAGAAGATTGCAAAGATGTTAAACATACCAGGAGAGACCATAGGAAGCATCATTCGCAAATTCAAGGCAAAGGGCACTGTTAAAACGCTACCTGGTCGTGGCAGAAAGAAGATGCTGACTTCGACTGCTGTGCGCTACCTGAAGCGTAGAGTGGAGAAAAGTCCCCGTGTGACTGCTGAGGAACTGAGAAAAGATTTGTCAGATGTGGGTACTGAAGTTTCAGCTCAGACAATACGGCACACACTGCGTAATGAAGGCCTCCATGCCAGAACTCCCAGGCGCACCCCCTTGCTGTCTCCAAAGAATAAGAAGAGTCGACTGCAGTATGCCAAAAGTCATGTGGACAAACCACAGAAGTTTTGGGATAGTGTTCTGTGGACTGATGAAACAAAATTAGAACTGTTTGGGCCCATGGATCAACGCTATGTTTGGAGGAGGAAGAACAAGGCCTATGAAGAAAAGAACACCTTGCCTACTGTGAAGCATGGCGGGGGGTCAATCAAGCTTTGGGGCTGTTTTGCTTCTGCAGGTACAGGGAAGCTTCAACGTGTGCAAGGTACCATGAATTCTCTTCAGTACCAGGAGATATTGGATGACAATGTGATGCAGTCCGTCACAAACCTGAGGCTTGGGAGACGTTGGACCTTTCAACAGGACAATGATCCCAAGCATACCTCCAAGTCCACTAGAGCATGGTTGCAGATTAAAGGCTGGAACATTTTGGAGTGGCCATCGCAGTCACCTGACTTAAATCCGATTGAGAACCTCTGGTGGGACTTAAAGAAAGCAGTTGCAGTGCGCCAGCCTAAGAATGTGACTGAACTGGAGGCTTTTGCCCATGACGAATGGGCGAAGATACCCGTAGATCGCTGCAAGACGCTTGTGTCAAGCTATGCTTCACGTTTAAAAGCTGTTATAACTGTAAAAGGATGTTGTACTAAGATTGAATGTCACTTGGGGGTTGAATAAAACTGATAATGATGTGAGCACAGAAAAGACATTTGTGGTTATTTCATTATAAATGTTATGTTATATTTGTCTGACCTACACGTGCCTCTTTGATTTAATTGTAAGCAAGATGACTGAATGATCAAAATCAATGTCAAACTGGCCAAAACACTCAATTTCAGTGGGGGTTGAATAATTTTGAACACAACTGTATATATATATATATAATTTATTTATTTATTGTGGTTTGTATGTATTAGTGTGTGTGTGTGTATATATATATATATATGTGTGTATATATATATATATATATATATATATACATACATACAAACACGCACTAATACATATATATATTTATTGTGTGGTATGTATGTATTAGTGCGTGTGTATATATATGTATACACACACTATTTTCCAGTTCTGATATCTTTCTACCTTGACTATTTTGGCCTACATTTTTGGAATTTTCCACCCATCCCCCGCTTAGTGAGCGTAGATGCCGTCAGTAACAATGTTACAAAGCAAGCAAAGTGCGACAGTTCTCCCTAATGGGTTTTGTTTTTTTTTAAAACTCAGCCGCTGACGGGTGGTATGATTGTCCTCGGTAATGCCGTAGTCGATTTTTGGATGTAGATGACGAGTTCTTCGTTCTGTGCCGGATAGATTGTTTACGCCTGTCGTCACGGTATACGTTTGCGCGCTCCGATTCGGGGCTGCAGTATATTGCTATATATGGAGGCTGAGCTCCGGCTGCGTTTGGAAGATGAAAAAAAAAAACTCCTCGCTCGCTGTATGTATACAAAAGTGATAGGTGTATAAAATGAAGGGTTAAAGGTGACCTCTGCAATCTGAGCTGAGGGGTGTTTAATGCACGGCTGTCAAACTCCTGCCCTCCCCCAGGTGTTGATGTCCTACAATTCCCAGAATTCTTTTGATGCAATAGATGGCCAGGGAATCATGGGAATTGTAGTTCAGAAACATCTCTGGAGGGGCGGAGTTTGACAGCCCTGATTTAATACATGAAGAGGAAAATCTGTAGGAAAATGGATTTGCCGGGTATGTGTAGAGGGGGGGAGGGACTCATGATCGCAAAACACCACTGGCCTTTTTCTATACAATGTATCATTAAAAATAGAAAAATGGTTGACATGTCACAAATCGCCAAAGGATCTTATATCTACACAAATACATAGCAAATATTACGGTATATTATTTAATGCTGAATAGAATTCATTCAAATACCCTACGGGGCAGCGGCCTTAGGCCAAGCTCAAATATTAGGCCCTTCTTACTATACACAAAATTTAGAAACTAACCCAATAAATTTTGAATTAAAGACGTCTAACAGCTCTACTTGTAGGCAGGTGTGTGAATGTAGGGGTATATTTGTGTGCAGCTTTATTATTATTGCATTCTATAATAATTTCATAATCTGAGGCCCCCAGTGGGAGTGCAGCCTGAGGCAGCTGCCTAATCATAGCACCACTCCGGCTTGGGATGTTAATTTGATGTACAGATTTATTTATTTATTTATTTAAAAAGGATTTTACCAGGAAGGATACATTGAGATTTCTCTCGTTTTCAAGAACATTGAGTGGTTACAGAAATACAAAATAGTAAAATGCAAGATATTAACACAAAACCAAATATACAGATTAACAGAAAAATAAATATGTAGGAAATAGACACTATGTTACATGTTTACAGGTGCATTCTGTATATAGTCACTATGTTACATGTTTACAGGTGCATTCTGTATATAGTCACTGTGTTACATGTTTACAGGTGCATTCTGTATATAGTCACTATGTTACATGTTTACAGGTGCATTCTGTATATAGTCACTGTGTTACATGTTTACAGGTGCATTCTGTATATAGTCACTATGTTACATGTTTACAGGTGCATTCTGTATATAGTCACTATGTTACATGTTTACAGGCGCATTCTGTATATAGTCACTGTGTTACATGTTTACAGATGCATTCCATATTGAGGTATGTTAATATGGAGCTCTTAAGTGACTTTAGACTGGGGCAAGATTTGATGGCGTCTGGGAGGTTATTCCATAATTGCGGTGCTCTGTAGGAAAATGAGGATCGAGACACTTTCTTTTTGTATTGTGGTATTGCAAGTAAGGTGCCGTTCCTGGATCAGAGGTTATAGGATGAAGGAACTGCTAGGGGAAGCAGTCTATTCAGGTAGGGTGGTAGCTTCCCAGAAAAGCTCTTAAACACCAGGTTGGAAAGGTGAAGGGTGCGTCCATATTCCAGCGATGGCCAGTTCAGTTCTTTTAACATGTCACAGTTGTGTGTCATGTAGTTACATTGCAGCACAAAGCGACAGAATGAGTTATACAATGTAGTAAGTTTATGAAGGTGTGTTTGCGGGGCGGCTGCATACACTACATCTCCGTATTCAATGGCTGACATAAGCATTTGTTGTACAATCTGCTTTCTTACCGCAGGGCTCAGGCAGGATTTGTTTCTGTACAGGGCACCTAGTTTGGGGTAATGTTTAGATGAGAGTTTTTCGATGTGGAGGCCAAAGGATAGATTTGGGTCTAACCACATACCTAGATATTTGAGAGAAGTGACTGTGGTCAGTGTGCCATTTGATCTTGTACTGACACATAGATGGATATTACCAATATCTAACAATTCGGGCGAAAAAACATGTATTATGTTAGTGGCTCCGTTGAAACCTCACTCACATGCTGGTGTGGGAAGCTGCTAAACCTCGATGGAAGCTGCAGTCCCCAAAACACCACCTGCTTCCTCACATATGTGTAATATACCAGATGTAACTGTAATCTTCCATACAAGGGCTGTGAGTCTCACTGCCCCCTAGATGTTGAGGCCTACAATTCCCAGAATTCTTCCAATGTAATAGATGACGAGGCGATCATGGGAGTTGTAGTTCAGAAACCTCTGGGGTCGGAGTTTGACAGCCCCGTTCTATACTGTTACAATAGACCTCGTGTGAAATATAGCAAGGTAAGAGATAACATATACTCAATAAAACACAGGTTGATTTCATGTAGACCCGAACCCAAAGATTTAGTTATAGGTCGTAGACAATTGAAAAGGAAATTGATGAGAATTTCAGGAAACGTTCCTTCTCTTATGTTGAGCACATCCCATCACTGCATGTAAAGGAAGAGGCCGATATGTGACATCAGAGCCGAGACAACTGCACAGCTACGAGAATAGCCCTCCCAGGGAACAAGTCGGCTTAGGCTGTCCGTATTTCTTTGATGGTGCGATCATCCGATATCGTCTGTCGTCGTCCGACCAATCCCACAACATGCAGGTGGATCAACCGTGCACTGTAACAAGTCCCGCACGACTTTCACCTTGGCGAATAAAATTAAGAATGAGATCCAAAACCATTATGTTGCAATGTTGAGATGCACTGTCGACAACATGTGCCTGAAAGAAAACCACGACCACTTCCAGCACGTGTTATGATGGGATGTGCTCAACATAAGAGGAGGTACTTTTCCCAAAACTCACATTGATTTCCATGTACTCATTTAGGATCTGTGACAAAAGCTTTGGGGTTGGATGTATCCCTGTATTAGCGACAATAAAGCCCAAAAGGATGAATATATAAAATGGAATAAATAGTGTGTGCAATATACACAATATGATTGTTAAAGTATACAAAATGTATAGTTAGAAGAGCAACCAGTATACCAACAAACGCTGTATTTGTGTAATTTTTGTGCGTCAGCGATGCATACCATGTCTGTAATATTTTGCGACTTTGAAAGAAAATAAAAATGTAGTAGCTTCTAGACATGTGCACAGCACAAAATTTCGTTTTGAACTAATGGATTAGTCCTAAAATGCAATTTATTTAGTTACTAAAGAAATTCGTTTTCAGTTCTTCAGTATGAAAACTAATTTCATTCATCCGAAAACCAATGGATACAATTACTATTGTAGTGGCTCCTCAGAGGGCTGAGATCGCTGCTTGTTACAGCATCTCTCACTCTCAGCACAATGTGGGCCATATTACATAGTTGGTGCTAACTTAACCAGAGCTGTTGTAAACTTCCCAGAGCCATTATAGCCTATGGAGGTTTTAAGTTTACAACAGCTCTGGTTAAGTTAGCACCAAGTATGTAATACTGCCCTGTGTCAGGCAAAGCTGTTACAGTAACTGACTGTTGCTCATCACAGCGCTCAGTTTCAGTAAAACTAGTAAATAATATTTTTATATATAAGAGGTTAGAAGAATATTATTTCCTTGTTTTACTGAAACTCTGAGCGCTGTTACAGTCAGTTACTGTAACAGCTGAGCCTGATACATTGTACTGAGAGATAATATAACAAGCAGCCGATCTCAGCGCTCACAGCCACTGGATTTAAAGGGCTGAAAAAAAAGGATCCTCTCTGTATAATGTTTAGAACATCCTCCTGCATTAATTAATACCCCTCTCTGTATAATATATAGAACATCCTCCTGAATTAATTCATGTCCCTCTCTATATAGAACATCCTCCTCAATTTATACCTTTCTCTGTATAATGTATATAACATCCTCCTGCATTAATACCCCTATCTGTATAATGTATAGAACATCCTCCTGCATTAATTAATGCCCCTCTCTGTATAGAACATCCTACTGCATTGGCATGTGGAGGGTGCAGATCTTCGGATGTTGCGATGTTGCGCTCTTCATTGCTGGTCTCCTTCACTCATCAATGTAATATCACAAAAAGGACTGAAACTAAAATGTAGTGCATTTTATTTTAGTTTCTTTCGTTTTTTGTACTGAGCAGTTTCGTTTCTCTTGAGTCACACGAAAACTAAATTATCCCAAAATTCTGACTAAATCGTTTTAGACTAAAACGAATGCACATGTCTAGTAGCTTCTGATTTCCTTTTATGGCCACTAGAGGTCACTAAACATATATGGAATTTCTGGAACACAACACACGCAATTCTCCTTCAATTCGCTGCAAGAGGAAAACATTGTTAGCTTCTCGTTTAAGTACCCAATAATTTGGGGCCATCACAGACAGGATCGCTTACTCTGTGATGTACACTCGAGATCAAAAACACCAACGCGATGCCTTAAAGCAGTGTTCCCCAACCCTGGTCCTCAGGTCCCCCTAACAGGCCAGGTTTGCAGGATATGTGAAGCACAGCAGAGGTGATATGATTTGCTGCTCAGTGATTGCAGGATTCAGTCTGCATTTCCCCAAGGGAATCCTTAAAATCTGTCCTGTTAGAGGGACCTGAGGACCAGGCTGGGAATCCTTTCCTTAAGGCAAACCGCAGCTTGCTGCATCCCAGCGCCAGACACCGCCATGACAGAGCTTCTGGAGTCGTGTAAAATGAAGACAGACGTGCAAAGGCCGCTAGATCAGGCCAACAAAAAATCTACGTGACGACCCATTAGCCTCAAGTCTATCGCCGCCACAGTATCGATGTACACGGAGATAATGAATGCTAAAAAAAAATCCAAAGAGAAACCTTATGTTATGCACCATGAATAGAAAGTGACTTAAAAAAAATAGTTAATGATTTTTTAACTCTGTGACCTGTTTCTTCACAGAATCGCGGTTGTCTGCCTTATTTTGCAAACTTTCGACTAATATCCGAGTTTTCTACACCGTTTGTGAATCAAAGGTAAGAGCTGCCACATGTGTCTGATTCTTTAACCCATTAATGTCACTGTGCTCCCAGTGGGACTGACCCTTTAACCCATTAATGTCACTGTCATTAGGTCACTGTGCTCCTGGTGGGACTGACCCTTTAACCCATTAATGTCACTGTCATTAGGTCACTGTGCTCCTGGTGGGACTGACCCTTTAACCCATTAATGTCACTGTGCTCCTGGTGGGACTGACCCTTTAACCCATTAATGTCACTGTCATTAGGTCACTGTGCTCCTGGTGGGACTGACCCTTTAACCCATTAATGTCACTGTCATTAGGTCACTGTGCTCCTGGTGGGACTGATCCTTTAACCCATTAATGTCACTGTCATTAGGTCACTGTGCTCCTGGTAGGACTGACCCTTTAACCCATTAATGTCACTGTCATTAGGTCAATGTGCTCCCGGTGGGACTGACCCTTTAACCCATTAATGTCACTGTCATTAGGTCACTGTGCTCCTGGTGGGACTGACCCTTTAACCCATTAATGTCACTGTCATTAGGTCACTGTGCTCCAGGTGGGACTGACCCTTTAACCCATTAATGTCACTGTCATTAGGTCAATGTGCTCCCGGTGGGACTGACCCTTTAACCCATTAATGTCACTGTCATTAGGTCACTGTGCTCCTGGTGGGACTGACCCTTTAACCCATTAATGTCACTGTCATTAGGTCACTGTGCTCCAGGTGGGACTGACCCTTTAACCCATTAATGTCACTGTCATTAGGTCACTGTGCTCCTGGTGGGACTGACCCTTTAACCCATTAATGTCACTGTCATTAGGTCACTGTGCTCCTGGTGGGACTGATCCTTTAACCCATTAATGTCACTGTCATTAGGTCACTGTGCTCCTGGTAGGACTGATCCTTTAACCCATTAATGTCACTGTCATTAAGTCACTGTGCTCCTGGTGGGACTGACCCTTTAACCCATTAATGTCACTGTCATTAGGTCACTGTGCTCCTGGTGTGAATGACCCTTTAACCCATTAATGTCACTGTCATTAGGTCACTGTGCTCCTGGTGTGAATGACCCTTTAACCCATTAATGTCACTGTCATTAGGTCACTGTGCTCCTGGTGGGACTGACCCTTTAACCCATTAATGTCACTGTCATTAGGTCAATGTGCTCTCAGTGGGACTGACCCTTTAACCCATTAATGTCACTGTCATTAGGTCACTGTGCTCCTGGTGGGTCTGACCCTTTAACCCATTAATGTCACTGTCATTAGGTCACTGTGCTCTCAGTGGGACTGACCCTTTAACCCATTAATGTCACTGTCATTAGGTCACTGTGCTCCTGGTGGGTCTGACCCTTTAACCCATTAATGTCACTGTCATTAGGTCACTGTGCTCCTGGTGGGTCTGACCCTTTAACCCATTAATGTCACTGTCATTAGGTCACTGTGCTCTCAGTGGGACTGACCCTTTAACCCATTAATGGCACTGTCATTAGGTCACTGTGCTCCTGGTGGGACTGACCCTTTAACCCATTAATGTCACTGTCATTAGGTCACTGTGCTCTCAGTGGGACTGACCCTTTAACCCATTAATGTCACTGTCATTAGGTCACTGTGCTCCCGGTGGGACTGATCCTTTAACCCATTAATGTCACTGTCATTAGGTCACTGTGCTCCTGGTGGGACTGACCCCTTTAACCCATTAATGTCACAGTGCTCCTGGTGGGACTGACCCCTTAACCCATTAATGTCACAGTGCTCCTGGTGGGACTGACCCCTTAACCCATTAAACATGGCAATTATTTACGCCGGACTCGACACACTAACCACGCTCTCATTTCCCACAGGTGGTATTTCGATACCATAGGGGTGCCGCGATCCTCGTGGCCTGTTTTACTGAACGGCTTCGGCCTGGCGGTCACCTTTTTTGTGGTCCGGATCGCTGTGATCCCCAGCTATTACTCGCAAGTCTTTGCCACGTTTGGCACGGAGGGCTTCATCAGGCTGGGTATTGGGCCGCAGGTGGCGTGGATTGTATCCTGTGTAATCTTGGACATCCTCAACGTCTTCTGGATGTACAAGATCGGCCGTGGATTTTATCGGGTCCTGAAAGTCAAACCTGACGGGAAACCGAAGCGAAATCACGCAGACTGAGCTGACATGGACACTGTCCGCCTCCCGCCCGTGTCCTCTTATCATGTGGCTGGACCACAGCCTTTCAAAGAGATTTTAAAGTCGGAAATTCAGGGATGAGCCACTATAAGCTTCCTGAGGCCTGGCGAAGGCCGTATGCCTCATAGCAAGCAGTAACCCGTTTCTGATATCAAAAAGTCTATGAATGTACAGGTTACGAGATGGACACTCTCTCGTCAAGACGCTACTATCTATGCAGGCGCCTCTCCTTGCACTCCTTATATTTACTGTGCCTTAATATCTACTCTGCTGCTACGAAGGAGATGAAGGAAACCTAAAGTGTCCTCTGACCATAGGGGTGAATGAAAGGCGATGTGGAAGGACCATCCATTAATGGTTTGGAAGGATTTCAAGGCACTGGAAAACCTGATGCGGCCTGCACCTCCCTTCATGCTCAGTCAGTCATGGAATACACCCAGTGGATGGCTGAGCATCAAGGAGTTGGGGGTCTGAAGCAGCTATGTGCTATAATTTCCCGATCGCTTGTGATTTTTATTTTTTTTTGCAGTAAATTAATGATGTTTTAGAGATTACAGCTAAAGAAATCATGCGGGTAATAATGAGTAGGGTCGCCAGGTCGGCCATGTTTTCCTGGACACGTATAATATATTCATGCTGACGGGCAGTGCTTGTATGATGCATACGCTGCAGTTAAGGAATCCCAGGTGACCTGCCTTGATTTCCTTCCTGCAGCATATGGATTATACATGTTGCAGGGCAGCACTTTTTCCTGTGCGCCCCTCCGCTTGAAATAACAGCAGGTGTCCAGGAAAACATGGCCGACCTGGCAAACCTAGCAATGAATGTAATCAAATGTCTTACACGTGGTCGACAACATGGGGTCAGAAAGAGTGACAGGAGGTCCACAGAGGGGGTCATATAAAAACAAAAAGAGGTATATGACAAGTGCCTGGAATCCTCTTATATACATCAGTGGCCAACCTATGCACAATTCAAGCGTACGAACTACATTTTCCATGATGCTCACCCAACTCTGCACTGGTTGAGCATCATGGGTAATGTAGTCTCCAAACAAGGCGACCAGGGTTTGACGTCCGCTTATTTCATGGTGATTATTTGTGAAATTTGTAATCAACAAACAAATAAAAACCAGGAAGATTGGGCGCTAGAGAAGAGGGGCGAGTGTAATGTGGAGATGATGTCATGCTGCTCAAAATGAATGCGGTAGCGCAACGAATCACCCACCCCCCCAAAAAAAATAACACTTGACCCCTTTGCAACGGATGTGTGTCGCCCGTTGGATGGGGGTTAACGCCAGTGATGCGTACAGGTACGCCTTGCCGCCGTGGGCCATTAATTTGGCCCGCCCATGCAGCCGACGTGCGCAAGCGTCATTGGCTGCAGGAGTTGAGGCCATCTCTCTTCAGCCAATGACATATGGAGCGCGCTGGCTGCGGGGAGGAGTCGAAGCAGCCCATTGATGACAGCGGTGTGTACCTGTATGCCCTGCGTCTTAACGGCCCCGCCTCACGGACGGCATAGAACATCCTGCAGCGGGAAGGGGTTAAACTTAACATTCGGAGCTCAGTAACTAACCATCGAATATATGACCGGACCGTGTATCTCCTACAGATTCTAGTGACGTGTGTAAAATATCTTAATGCATGCATATTGCACGTTACTTAACGACTCTAATGTTTACCTTCAAGAAATATAGTGAAAAATCATCACTTCATCAAATAGTGTATAATATACATAAGTCTGATCTATATCCGTGCAATCAATGCCATGTAATATACAGGAAAAAGGCGAATAAACACCAATACTTAACCCCTTACGGACCAAGGGTCTTTAAAGTCAATGCATTTATGACGGAACAGTTACGTCATTGTTCCTTAAGGGGTTAAAATATACAGGCCTTTTTCAAATGGATCCATTGAGAATGTGTGTAATAATATTCTTCAAAAAAACAAAACACAGAAAAACATTAAAAAGCAACATGTGCGATCTGTAAAGAATGCGTAATGTAAATAAAGTATAACAGGTCCCACTCACATATTCAAGAGCCCGATAATAGTGGCTCTCCTTTAACGTGCAGCAGATCAACTTCTGATATACTTTATTTACATAATGCAGCCCCCATCCTCTGGAACGCTCTTCCTCGTATGGTCAGACTTTCCCCTAGTTTCCCTTCCTTCAAACGCTCCCTTAGGAAATTCCTATAGGGAAGCCTACCACCCGACTCACTGACACAACCAAACCATCACTCCCACCTTGCACCCCATCACTCCCATCTTGCAGCCCATCACTCCCACCTTGCAGCCCATCACTCCCACCTTGCAGCCCATCACTCTCACCTTGCAGCCCATCACTCTCACCTTGCAGCCCATCACTCTCACCTTGCAGCCCGTCACTCTCACCTTGCAGCCCGTCACTCTCACCTTGCAGCCCGTCACTCCCACCTTGCAGTCCTCTCCTCCTGTTTCCACCCCCAACCCTTCTAGATTGTGAGTTCCCACGAGAATAGGACCCTCGTTTCCTCCTGTACTGGTTTGTCAATTGTTATTCAATATATTGTCGCTGCGGAATATGCTGACGCTATATAAATAAAGAATAATAATAGTGGGATCTGTAAAGAATGCCTAATGTAAATAAATAAAGTATATCCGGTACCACTCACATATGCAAGAGCCCAATAATATTGGTTCTCCTTTAATGTGCAGCAGATCAACTTCCGGGGGTGATCTAACCCACGTCACATCTCTTCATTCTTATGTAATCTCAGGAAAAACAAATGGAACATAGGGGGACATTCACTGTGCAGATATCTGGACTCAGAAGGATATGTCTATACATTGCGTGGGTTAGATCCAACCTGGAAGTTGATCTGCTGCATGTTAAAGGAGAGCCGCTATTATTGGGATCTTGTATATGTGAGCGGGACTGATACACTTTCTTATTTATTTACATAGTGTGATCTGTAAAGAATGCATAATGTTGCTTATTTATGTTTTTCTGAGGAATTTCAAGAAGGACTCTATCAGGGTTATTCAGAGAGCGGTGAAAACCAGGAGAATGACTGGAGAAGCGAAAATTCTAGGTCAAAATAGCCAAACCAGAAAAATTCGCCCATTTAGCTCACTTTCCAAATTGGCTATTTGGTCTAGATTCTTCTCTTTTCTCCTGCCATTCTCCTGGTTTTCACCTCTCTCCGAATAACCCTGTATATTATAAGTATTGGTGTTTATTCACCTTTATCATGTATATTGCATGGCATTGATTGCACTTATATCAGCCTTATACATAAAAATAGTGTATGATATAGTGTGTGTGTGTGTATGTATATATGTATATATATATATAGTGAAAAATCGCTATATATATATATATACATATATTTCTTAAAGGTAAACATTAAAATGTTTATTTATTCACGCAGATTGCGCTTGAAGACATTTTACACCTGTCTCTAGAATCTGTATGAGATACCCGGTCTTGTCACCTATTCGATGGTTAGTTAATGCGCTTCGAATATGGAATTTGTTTTTAATATGTAAAATCTGTGTCTATTTTAAATACCCCTTAGGGCAGCGATGGCGAACCTTGGCACCTCAGATGTTCCTGTACTACAGATCCCGTGATGCTCTGCCAGCCTTATTTATGGCTGGGCATCATGGGACATGTAGTTCCAAAACATCTGGGTGCCAAGGTTCGCCATCACTTCCCTAAGGGGTAATATAATATATATATATAATTATAACACAAAACCGCAGAAGGTTGCACTCAACCTCAAAACTAAGCGGGTGCATCTAAAACATTAAATACAAAACATCAAGGGCTTCATTAAATTCATTGCGCAAAAGCGCATGCGCAGCGCAATTTTTTTGCGCAAAGCGTTAAACGTTAACACGCGAAAAATAACGTGCGCATTTTTTCATCCGTCAAAAAATAACGCACGTAAAAAAGACGCGCAAAAACGCGCTCGCGGAAATCAGTGTGCGGACTGTTTTTTAACGCGATTCAGCCAATCAGAATTAAGAACCACAATTGTCACCCGTTAAGTTTTTGCGCCTGTCAAAATCAATCTGAGTATATATGCTGCAGCAATAATAAAAACACGCACAACTTCTCCATTTTATTGTTTGGGTATGTGCAGAATGTGTAACTATACTGTGCTGTATTTTTTTTCGTGCTGGTGTATTTGGTTTCGGTCAGGACGTTCAGATTTGCCGTTACCGCCAGCTTTTAAAAGACGTTAAAATCATGTGCGCAAACGTTGTCCGTTAAAATTTGCTCATAGATTGTGCGCTGGTACGCGGATGGTATTACAAACGCATTTACGATCAGAATGTTAAGTATAGGACGTGCAAATTACGCTCACAAAGGGTTCGCGCAGGTTTACCCGCGGTAGATGTTAACGTGCATTTTTTGCCCGGCCGTTGTAATACAACGTTCTGCGTAAAGGGTTATTACCCTCGCGTTAATGTGTTTTTGCGCACGTGTTAACGTTTGCGCGAAGTAGTTAATAGAGCCCCAAGAAAGAGCACTCCTAAGGCTAGGGTTAGACGAACGCATTTTTCACGTTGTCCGTGAAAAAGTGCGTTCGAACGAATGGACGTATTTTTTCACGGAATACGCGATAGCGGTCATACGATGCGCATTTTCGTCCGTGATTTTGTACGGATCATCAATAAAACACTTTTTGTGTCTGGACGTTATGTTGGCCGGACATTAGCAGCGTCTGACGTCTCCCAATCACACACACACGCCGCTATGCGGCCGCAGCGCACTCTGTACGTCAGTACTAGCAGTTTGACGTTCTCGAAAAAATGCGTTCGTTTGCCACTTGCGTTGCACGGACGAACTTTCGTGCGGCCGTTCGTCGTATGTTCCCCGGCATTGGACGTCATTTGCTGCTAGCACGGCCGTGATTTCGTGCGTCTAAACGCACGTTAAAAATGCTTTCGTCTGACCTTAGCCTTATTATTGACCACCTTCTTCCATCATTTTCTGTGTCAAAAAACAGGCATAGTTTTAAAAATGTTAAAAAAAAAAACCTGACTGAGGTAAAATGATGGGGATTCAGTTCACAAAGTATGACCATAATTTGCGTAAGCCTGTCACAAACGCCAATGTACCCCATCTTTGACAGGTCCTATCTAACTTGACCTCGTCTGCTCTGCACATACAGGATCAACTCACCCTGGAGCTCCCCGGCAGCTCGAGGCCTTTATAGGCTGTCATGGTGGAGCACCAGAGAGGGGTGCATACCAAATGAGAGTTGTCAGCTCCCTATATATACAGCAGAAGGTTGCACTCAACCTCAAAACGTAGCGGGTGCATCGAAGACATTAAATACAAAATACCAGTAATATGGAGTGCTCCTTCTTGGTGTTTAGTGTGATATATATCTATCTGAGCCCTAAGGATGAATTTGATTTCAGCCGTTTTGTCCTAAAAATGTAAGAGTTTCCACCGATCCGACACCACTTAGCGAATAGCCCCTCTTTAGTCTTTCTCAGGTTTTGTGTGGGGTCTTCCCAGTGTTTCTGGGTCGCGTTCCCAGACGTAGGAAGAGAGGTCTGCAGCGTAGCACTAATTTAATGATATTTTTGTAATTCTAAGACCGCAAACTGCCAAAAGAAAAAAGGTCGACTGACCCCGAATAACTCAAGATTGCAGAATAGCCACGATGTGCCTCGGAGCTCACCCTCTGCCAGCGTACTGCAATAAACCGATCTGGTCTGATTCTTCTGCCTCAGCCGTCTTTTTTTTTTTTTTATTTGAGTCCCAAATGCTTCTGATTTCTCATGCAGCGTTAATTTTTTTTTTTTTTGGAATTTCTACAACATCCTAATTTGGCAAAACATTCCTTCTCTCCTGTTTTCATTCTGGAATGATCGCTTCCCTCATGTCGCGGCGTGCTGGAACGCTAGCTGCACGGCAGGTTTCTCCTTCCTTCTTCTGTAGAACTGTGTGGATACAGACCGGTAAGTCTGACATTCCACTAGAGAAACCGCTGGAGATATCCCATGGCCTGCGAGTAGGGAGTTGGTGTTTGAGCCATCGGGATTCTTCCTGGTTTTTGGAAAATTTTCAAATTCCGTGATTATCCGAGTTATTCAAAGAGATGCGAATTGTGGCGGAAAGGTAACCAAACAGTGAAATTAAGCGTACGGTTACCTCTCCAGGCCATTCGGCTATTCAGAGAACCGGCTGTTCGCCAAATCTCGGCGAATTGCCTGCACGTTCGGTGCCTGTTCGAGGGCAGTGAAATCCCCCATAGAGAAGCAATGCTTCGTCTGTTCAGATAACAAAAACCAGCAGTGAAAGATGCCGAAATGCCCTGCTGTTCGGTGGTTTCATTCGACAGGTTTATTCAGGCGAATCCCATAGGCTTCAATGTTAAAAATATTCCCGTTTTAATTCAATATCTAATAAAAGAAAAGGCATTTTTTGAGATTTTTTTTGGTGAAAAATTGTTCCTTTTTTTTATTTTTTTCGAAGTAGTCTTTTCTTTTTACTGTAACAGCCCTTTTTATTATCATTCATTGGATCTTATATGTGAATTCCAGGCATTTTCGTTCAGTAGTTTTTTTGCTTCAAACTTTCAAGCGTACTATTTTTTATTTTTTTCACCTCCTTCGTCTCATGTCGGGTTTTTCCGGCGGCTGCTCTGCGCTGTGATCGGCGGCTGCTCGGGTTTCTCCGGCGTGTTCGGCGGGGTTAATCAAGATGTTTTTGTGGGTTTCGGTGTGCCTTCACTGGGTTTTGTGGCGAGTGTTCGTCTGATTTGCCGCGGCTTTTCCCTGCACTACGGCGGCCCTCTGGTGCTTGTTGAATACACTGCAGGATCGCCGAATCGCACCGACTTGAAGAGAACAAAAAGTCACCGAACGTGTGGTGACTTTTCGATTCTCTTTGAATAACCCTGATAGTCTTTAAAAAAAAAAAACGATGAAATTCTCCATCATTTCACTACATGGTCCCGCCCCCTAATTAAAGGGACATTCTACTCATCCTGACCACTTTATAGTTATAAAGTGGTCAGAATGTCAGGAGTGCCCCCCACAGCTTCCCAATTTGGAGAAATCGTGGCGTGAAGTGGAGGACTTCCCACACAGCGTCACCAAGAACCGGGATTTCCCGGGTGCCAGTCATCAGATCGGTCACTATTGACGTCAGCACACGGAACATGCCAACGTCACCCTCTCTTTCTCAGAGCGGCTGCGATGGATCGGATACAACTCTATTTTGCAATAGACTATCCCTTTTTATAAAAATGTTGTGCAATGGCACGTTGACATTTTTCTAGTCTTTCAGCGTGCCCTGTGATTGGCCTGCAGATTTTGACACGGTTTCTGGTTTTATCAAGTACGATTTTCAGAAGGAACACAAAAACAATCGGGAAGGAAAGAGGTCACATGGAGGTATTGAATCTATAATTCCTGCGAAACAAAAACACATACACCTCGCCACCTCCTGTACACGAGCCTGTTATGATCTGTGGTGGCTTCAGTGTGTCAGGTCTAGAAGATTCAGCAAAGTTATGTGCCCAAAAAATGAGGTCATGTGACTCCCCGAATATACTGCATGAGCAGGTTTTTCCATCAATGGGTTTTTTCTCCCCTGATGGCACAGCGGGCATATTCCAAGATGGCAATGCCAGGATTCATCTGGATCAAATTGTGCGAGAGTGGTTCAGGGAGCATGAGACATCATTTTCACACATGGATTGGCCACCGCACAGTCCAGACCTTAACCCCATTGAGGTTAATCTTTGGGATAATGTGCTGGAGAAGACTTTACGCAGCGCTGCGACTCTCCCATCATCAATACAAGATCTTGGCCACAAATTAATGCCACTCTGACGCAAATAAATGCTGTGACATTGCAGGGGCTTATTGAAACTATGTGGCGGCGAACACTGTCTCCCTGTTTCCTATAGAATCCCAATTCAAAATGCTGGTTCTCACATACAAAGCTCTCCATAACCGCACCCCTGCCTACATCTCCTCCCTTTATTAGCAGGTACATCCCGTCCCGACCACTTCGCTCTGCCACTGATCTGATGCTATCAGTTCATCGTATCCGCACCCCCAACTCTCACCTTCAGGATGTCTCCCGAGCTGCCACCTTTCCTATGGAACTTCCTCCCCCGCAACATCAGACTCTCCCCGTCACTCCAGTCCTTCAAGAAGTCTCTATCAGATCACTCCATAATCCCCCTCTGTACATTTCTTGCTCCCATCTCCCCCACAGCCTACATGCAACCCACTTCTTCACATACTCTGTCTCTTTAGATTATAAGCTCTTGAGCAAGGTCCTCTATCCCACTGTTCACTGTGTGTGTGTATACAGTATCTCACAGAAGTGAGTACACCACTCACATTTTTACAAATATTTTAACATCTTTTCATGTGACCGCACAGAAGAAATGACACTTTGTTACAATGTAAAGCAGTGAATGTACAGCTTGTGTAACAGTGTAAATTTACTGTCCCTCAAAATAACTCAACACACACAGCCATTAATGTCTAAACCGCTTGCAACAAATGTGAATGCACCCCTAAGTGAAAATGTCCAAATTGGGTCCAAATAGCCATTTTCCCTCCCCAGTGTCATGTGACTCATTAGTGTTACAAGGTCTCCGGTGTGAATGTGGAGCAGGTGTGTTAAATTTGGTGTTATCGCTCTCTCTCATACTGGTCACTGGAAGTTCAACATGGCACCTCATGGCAAAGAACTCTCTGAGGATCTGAAAAAAAAGAATTGTTGCTCTACATAAAGATGGCCGAGTCTATAAGAAGATTGCCAAGACCCTGAAACTGAGCTGCAGCACGGTGGCCAAGACCATAAAGCGGTTTAACAGGACAGGTTGCACTCACAACAGGCCTCGCCATGGTCAACCAAAGAAGTTGAGCGCACATGCTCAGCGTCATATCCAGAGGTTGTCTTTGGGAAATAGACGTATGAGTGCTGCCAGCATTGCTGCAGAGGTTGAAGGGGTGGGGGAGTCGCCCTGTCAGTGCTCAGACCATATGCCGCACACTACATCAAATTGGTCTGCATGGCTGTCGTCCCAGAAGGAAGCCTCTTCTCAACATGCACAAGAAAACCCACAAACAGTTTGCTAGGGACAAGCAGATTAAGGACGTGGATTACTGGAACCAAGTCCTGTGTCTGATGATGAGACCAAGATAAACTTATTTGGTTCAGATGGTGTCAAGCATGTGTGGCAGCAACCAGGTGAGGAGAACAAAGACAAGTGTGTCTTGCCTACAGTCAAGCATGGTGGTGGGAGTGTCATGGTCTGGGGCTGCATGAGTGCTGCCAGCACTGGGGAGCTACAGTTCATTGAAGGAACCACGAATGCCAACATGTACTGTGACCTACTGAAGCTGAGCATGATCCCCTCCCTTCGGAGACTGGGCCACAGGGCAGTATTCCAACATGATGACAACCCCAAACACACCTCCAAGACGACACTGCCTTGCTAAAGAAGCTGAGGGTAAAGGAACTGGCCAAGCATGTCTCCAGACCTAAACCCTATTGAGCATCTGTGGGGCATCCTCAAATGGAAGGTGTAGGAGCGCAAGGTCTCAAACATCCACCAGCTCCGTGATGTCGTCATGGAGGAGTGGAAGAGGACTCCAGTGGCAACCTGTGAAGCTCTGGTGAACTCCATGAACAAGAGGGTTAAGGCAGTGCTGGAAAATAATGGTGGCCACACAAAATATTGACACTGTGGGCCCAATTTGGAACATTTTCACTTGTTGTTCTCAATTTTGTTGGCAGCAGTTTAGACACTAATGGCTGTGTGTGTGTTGAGTTATTTTGAGGGGGCAGCAAATTTACCCTGTTACACAAACTGTACATTCACTACTTTACATTGTAGCAAAGTGTCATTTCTTCTGTGCTGTCACATGAAAAGATAATAAAATATTTACAAAACGTGAAAGGTGTACTCATTTCTGTGAGATCCTGTATATATGGTATAGTATTATAGCGAACACATGAGATTTGTGCAGGAAGGGCAAAAGGGTAGGGAAGGATTATTACAAGACGTTGAAGGTGCCAGAATTAAAGAATGCATAATCACGAGTCACTGAATCATTGAGGGAATCCTGAGGAATGATCACGATTAAAGCCTGGCGAGGAGAACGAGTGAAGGAGAGGGATGTGTGAGTGACACGGCACCTCGCAAGATTAGATTTTGTTACTGTAACGTTTACTTCTCAGGATTAGGGATTAGTTCCCTATAAAAACAAATTCACAATTAAACCTCTAAATCCTCTCTAGGGACGCACCTAGGAAAATACGCTTAATTGAACTTTAACGATTTACTCAACGGAATTATCCACTGTATTGCCGTACCCACTCTTTATCCTTAGCTTCTAGCGAGGGACTTGACACACCTCGAATATTCTGGACACTCAATATAACACAGACAACCGCCAGTCGCAGCTTTGTGGTTTTATTTGCCGGTATACATCAGCCTATTGTAACGCTGGCAACACCAGACAGCGGTGTGGCAAGGCTCTGGATCAGGTAAAAGCCCCTATAAGCAAAGATACCACTCTTGGCAGCAATAACAGGAGCGAACAGCACAGGATAAACAAGAGACCTCTGCACAACACTGGAAAGCAGCCCTAAATCTGACAGGCCGGTCTTTAGAATAGCCGGATCTATACTAGAGAAAAATAAACGAGAAGCTGTGCAGAGACATGAAACATACAGATACCAGGGTACACTAGAAGCTATACAGATAGTACAGACAAGGAGCATCCAATAGAAACGTCAAGAAGAAAAGCCAGAAGTCAATAACCAGAATGTGTACCTTATACAGTAGCCAGGGATCCAGAACCGGGAGAGAAGTCAGCCAGGCAAAAGGGTCAAAACCAGGTAATCAGCATATACACCTAACATAAACAGAAAACCAAAACACCCCAAGGGAGAAACACTATGAACTGAATATACAGGAATAATAGACATAAACCAGGAACACAAGAATAACTGAGGGAACAACAGACAGACGGGGGAAAACAAAAGAAATAAACTGAACAAGAAAATACAGACTTGAACAGAATAAACGGCAAGGAGCTCAGAACGCAGACTGGATATAGTCAGACTGGGACAAAATGATAGAGCAATGGGATATGGGCCCATTGCTTTAAATAGGCAGGGGATCAGGACAATGATCAGCAGGTGAGCAGACCGACACAAAGCCATTAAACCCCTGGTCTGCTACCCAGGAAAAGCAACATAGGAACACATGGGAAAAAAACAGGTATACATAAAAACAGAGGGCAGGGGGACAGGGCTGGGGTGACGAAACGTGACACCTATCTTATGTAAAGTATTGGTAGAGGTAGTACTCTTCAATAATACAAGAATAATTAATTCTTATACTTCACTGATTGAGCCGTCTTCTTCATCCTTGCTACACAACTGAGGGAATCTGGCATATAGGAGACCTCTTTTTGGGAACTTCTGCACATGCATCTACATACAGCTAGAAGACAAGACAAGAGGCTCGATCTTGCCCCTTTTCTACCCTTTCTGGTGGCCCACACAGATTCCCTGCATACCATCTCATCAGGGAAGGGTGATTAGACTCTGCAGGCATATTTTGAGTACTTTTGCAATCTAGACTTTTATCGTTAATCCAGGTTCGGTGACGCATAATGAGGCACTGGATACCTTACTGTGCCTCTATCCATTACTAGATACCTTACTGTGCCTCTATCCATCACTAGATACCTTACTGTGCCTCTATCCATCACTAAATACATTACTTTGCTTCTATCATCACTAGATACCTTACTGTGCCTCTATCCATCACTAAATACATTACTGTGCTTCTGTCATCACTAGATACCTTACTGCGCCTCTACCCATTACTAAATACCTTACTGTGCCTCTATCCATTACTAGATACCTTACTGTGCCTCTATCCATCACTAGATACCTTACTGTGCCTCTATCATCACTAAATACATTACTGTGCTTGTATCATCACTAGATACCTTACTGCGCCTCTACCCATTACTAAATACCTTACTGTGCCTCTATCCATTACTAGATACCTTACTGTGCCTCTATCCATCACTAGATACCTTACTGTGCCTCTATTCATCACTAAATACATTACTGTGCTTCTATCATCACTAGATACCTTACTGTGCCTCTATCCATCACTAAATACATTACTGTGCTTCTATCATCACTAGATACCTTACTGCGCCTCTACCCATTACTAAATACCTTACTGTGCCTCTATCCATTACTAGATACCTTACTGTGCCTCTATCCATCACTAAATACATTACTGTGCTTCTATCATCACTAGATACCTTACTGCGCCTCTACCCATTACTAAATACCTTACTGTGCCTCTATCCATTACTAAATACCTTACTGTGCCTCTATCCATCACTAGATACCTTACTGTGCTTCTATCCATCACTAAATACATTACTGTGCCTTCTATCATCACTAGATACCTTACTGCGCCTCTACCCATTACTAGATACCTTCCTGTGCCTTTATCCATCACTAGACACCTTACTGTGCCTCTATCCATCACTAAATACATTACTGTGCTTCTATCCATCACTAAATACCTTACTGTGCTTCTATCATCACTAGATACCTTACTGTGCCTCTATCCATCACTAGATACCTTACCGTGCCTCTATCCATCACTAGATACCTTACTGTGCTTCTATCCATCACTAAATACCTTACTGTGCTTCTATCCATCACTAGATACCTTACAGTGCCTCTATCCATCACTAAATACCTTACTGTGACTCTATCCATCACTAGATACCTTACCGTGTTTTTATCCATCACTAAATACCTTACTGTGCCTCTATCCATCACTAGATACCTTACTGTGCCTCTATCCATCACTAAATACCGTACTGTGCCTCTATCCATCACTAAATACCTTACTGTGCCTCTATCATCACTAGATATCTTACTATGCCTCTATCCATCACTAAATACCTTACTGTGCCTCTATCCATCACTAGATACCTTACTGTGCCTCTATCCATCACTAGATACCTTACTGTGCTTCTATCCATCACTAAATAACTTACTGTGCTTCTATCATCACTAGATACCTTACTGTGCCTCTATCCATCACTAAATACATTACTGTGCTTCTGTCATCACTAGATACCTTACTGCGCCTCTACCCATTACTAAATACCTTACTGTGTCTCTATCCATTACTAGATACCTTACTGTGCCTCTATCCATCACTAGATACCTTACTGTGCCTCTATCCATCACTAAATACATTACTGTGCTTCTATCATCACTAGATACCTTACTGCGCCTCTACCCATTACTAAATACCTTACTGTGCCTCTATCCATTACTAGATACCTTACTGTGCCTCTATCCATCACTAGATACCTTACTGTGCTTCTATCCATCACTAAATACATTACTGTGCTTCTATCATCACTAGATACCTTACTGCGCCTCTACCCATTACTAAATACCTTACTGTGCCTCTATCCATTACTAGATACCTTCCTGTGCCTTTATCCATCACTAGACACCTTACTGTGCCTCTATCCATCACTAAATACATTACTGCGCTTCTATCCATCACTAAATACTTTACTGTGCTTCTATCATCACTAGATACCTTACTGTGCCTCTATCCATCACTAGATACCTTACCGTGCATCTATCCATCACTAGATACCTTACTGTGCTTCTATCCATCACTAGATACCTTACAGTGCCTCTATCCATTACTAAATACCTTACTGTGACTTTATCCATCACTAGATACCTTACCGTGTTTTTATCCATCACTAAATACCTTACTGTGCCTCTATCCATCACTAGATACCTTACTGTGCCTCTATCCATCACTAAATACCGTACTGTGCCTCTATCCATCACTAAATACCTTACTGTGCCTCTATCATCACTAGATATCTTACTGTGCCTCTATCCATCACTAGATACCTTACTGTGCTTCTATCCATCACTAAATACATTACTGTGCTTCTATCATCACTAGATACCTTACTGCGCCTCTACCCATTACTAAATACCTTACTGTGCCTCTATCCATTAATAGATACCTTCCTGTGCCTTTATCCATCACTAGACACCTTACTGTGCCTCTATCCATCACTAAATACATTACTGTGCTTCTATCCATCACTAAATACCTTACTGTGCTTCTATCCATCACTAAATACCTTACTGTGCTTCTATCCATCACTAGATACCTTACTGTGCCTCTATCCATCACTAGATACCTTACTGTGCTTCTATCCATCACTAAATACCTTACTGTGCCTCTATCATCACTAAATACCTTACTGTGCCTCTATCCATCACTAAATACCTTACTGTGCCTCTATCATCACTAGATATCTTACTGTGCCTCTATCCATCACTAAATACCTTACTGTGCCTCTATCCATCACTAGATACCTTACTGTGCCTCTATCATCACTAGATACCTTACTGTGCCTCTATCCATCACTAGATACCTTACTGTGCCTCTATCCATCACTAAATACCTTACTGTGCCTCTATCATCACTAGATATCTTACTGTGCCTCTATCCATCACTAGATACCTTACTGTGCCTCTATCCATCACTAAATACCTTACTGTGCCTCTATCCATCACTAAATACCTTACTGTGCCTCTATCATCACTAGATATCTTACTGTGCCTCTATCCATCACTAAATACCTTACTGTGCCTCTATCCATCACTAAATACCTTACTGTGCTTCTATCATCACTAGATACCTTACTGTGCCTCTATCCATCACTAGATACCTTACTGTGCTTCTATCCATCACTAAATACCTTACTGTGCTTCTATCCATCACTAAATAACTTACTGTGCCTCTATCCATCACTAGATACCTTACTGTGCCTCTATCCATCACTAGATACCTTACTGTGCCTCTATCCATCACTAGATACCTTACTGTGCCTCTATCCATCACTAGATACCTTACTGTGCCTCTATCCATCACTAGATACCTTACTGTGCCTCTATCCATCACTAGATACCTTACTGTGCTTCTATCCATCACTAAATAACTTACTGTGCCTCTATCCATCACTAGATACCTTACTGTGCTTCTATCCATCACTAGATAACTTACTGTGCTTCTGTGAGTGTATGCGTGTGAATCTGTGAGCATTTGAGTTTCTGAGTGCATGCATGTGAATCTGTAGGCATGTGCATGACTGTGAATCGGAGGATGAGCAAGCGTGTGAAGCACAAAGGCCTCGCTATAGCTTCAGCTCCAGAGACCCCTGGAGCTCTAAATCGGTCCCTGGCCGCGGCGTCCCTGCAGGTGGCACACAGTGTGCTGCCGGTTGATCAAGGGGATTTGCATGGGGCGCTCTGTTCCTCCTGGTGTTACTCATAGAGCCTATGTATAATCCTGATGATGAGTGTGTGATGAGTCCTGCTGCGCCATGACACAAGCCCTGTGCAATGTCACTAATCTGTCATCTTTTAGTACCGTGCCCTTTCCACTCTTTTATTCCCCCCTTTTCCTTTCTCTGCGCTTTGCCATTCCCTCGCCCTCTTCTCCCTTGGTTCGCCTCGCCTTTCTCTCCCCCACCTCCTCGCCCCTGTTTCTGTGTTTAAATTGTGAAGTGATAATGAGCAGAGACTCCGCGCTTGTTACATTGTATTCACGGCTTTGTGGGTCTCCATTATGACTATTTTAGGAAAAGCTGCCACCCTTATGTAAGGCCCCCCCCACCCCCCCTCCTGCGTTACACACGAGTCCTACGCTCAGATCACTGGGAATGTCTTTGCTCTGACAGACAAAAGCAAGAATGCGAGACAGACTGACATCATTCGTCGGGATCCCCGCGTGCAGAATTAAAGTGACCCAGTTAGGGAGGCTCCGAGGGGGCCAGGTAATTAAATTAAGTTATATAAGTAAAATATCATAAAACTATCACTGTAACATCATTCTTTTATTTGTATGGCTCCAACAAATTCCACAGAGTAGTACAAGGGTTACAATAGAGACATGGCAAGAAAATGCCTCGTGAGCTTACATGGTTATTATCATCCCTTATATAGCGCCACATATTCCGCAGCGCTTTACAAGATCAGTGTACAAGGGGTTAATACGTTGGAATACCACACATGGATGATACGGCCTGATTCAGGTGGACCCTGTTCCCAAGAGAACTTACAATCTATGAGATGTACAAGTATTTTGTGAGATAGGTGTCTTGCCCAAGGACACTCGCTGGTGGCGTCTTCTGAGTGGGATCGAGTCGTCTTCCCATGATTGTAGAGCAGCGACCTGGTGGTTCGGTTGAACCTGCTTCTCGTAAAGTCGAGACTTGCTTCTCCACAGTTGTATTGGAGGGATGTGCTGAACGGGGTTTGACTTGCTTCTCCACGGCCAAAGGGCAGAGACGTTATCACTGGACTCCACACCCGATATTGTGGTATGTACCGTTAGGTGTCTCGCCCAAGGACACTTACTGGAGAGGTGCTCTGGCCGGGATTCAAACCTGGGTCTCCACGGCTATAGAGCAGTGATGATACCTCTACTCCATCCAGAACTAGGACTCTAAGCACCCTATTCCCTAGTTCACTCTAAAATGGGGACACTAACGAGGAAAACCTGCACCAGGTGCAGGTTCCCCAGTAGCGTCCCATGTTACCGCAATATTCCAGGGAAAGCGCTGTCTCGGCACCTTTCCCCTGAATGCTGCACTAACTGCAGTGATACTCCACTTCCGCACAGCTGCGAGTATCACCTCTCGGGTTCCATAGGACCCCATGGAGGGTCGCACTACAGGGCCGCGTGCCATGCACAATCTCACTCCTGCGAAATTACTCAATGCTGCGCAAGTGATCGCAGATGGAGACTGGGAACTCTCGGCCTCGGATGAAAGGTGAGTATGGGATTTATTTGGCGGGGGTTGTCATAGACTTGACATGGCGCTCCCCTGCTTGAAGTCACAGACAGACTTTATTCCTTTTGTGTTCCCCTGTTTTAGGACCTATCGCCCCATAAATGGCGTTATTCCCTTCCTTTATACAAAGGTTTATTGTGCGTAATGTTTGAGTGATCTGTGATTACACAAGAATGCTATTGTCTATCTTCTGCATGTTTGCGGAGCTGGTAATTTACCCTTGTTTCAGGCAAACACTGTCCCAATCTGATTTATTGGGACAATGGCTTATGTAAATTACTGTGTGTGATCACGGATTGTGAGTTTATGTGCTTCACCCTGTTATCTGTTGCTGAGGGAAGTTTGAATGCTGTACTGTAATTTCCTGTGGTTTGTGCTGAATAAAAGAGCCTCCTGTTTGAACACACAGCTTGCCTGGTGTCTCATTCACAGCTACAACCCTCTAAGCTGGGAATGCATTTAGCGGTTCTTCCAATCCGTCCATCGGTGAAGAGCAGCGGCCAGAAAGAGCAGATCGAAAGAGTGGATCAGCCGCTTGAGGTATCGTATCGGTTAGTGATTCAAAGGCTGAGCCGATCCGGTGAGTGGGTGTCTGATCAGCATATCTTTTCATGTTTTCCTCCTACAAAACAAGCAAAAAAATTACATGGGTCTAGCTTTCTTGAGAAAAATAGTGTCCCATGTGATTGGACCGTAGATAGATTAAGGAGCCCTGTCATGCCCCATGATTCCGGGTTTATTTGTATATTTTAATGTTATGTGTTGAATCTGCCTTTTGCTGCTTACAGCTATTATTTCATAGCTATTTTGATCCTGCTGGGTTCCCTTAGCCTTGCTGTATCCAGCTAGCTCCACCCCTTTTGTTCAGTCTATTCTGAGGTACTTACTGGTCACCTAGCAGCCATCTTTGCTCAATGCTGGACAGAACTAATATCTTTTCACCTGTATTGCTGTACACTATTACAAAGATTGTCATCTTTTTACGTGTCAGTTTTGCTGAGTTGACGCTGTCTGCCGAACTTTCATCGTGCGAGTACTGGTCAATACAGACTTACAGGCTTATCCAAAGAGATCCGAATTGCTGGAGAAAGGTAACCGAACGCTGAAAATCAGCGTTCGGTTACCTTTCCTGGCCATTCGGCTATCCAGAGAGCAGGCAATTCGCCAAATCCTGGCAAATTGCCTGCACATACGGTGCCTGTTCGGTGCCTGTTCGAGGGCAGTGAAATCCCCATAGAGAAGCACTGCTTCGGCTATTCAGAGAACAAAAACCAGCAGTGAAAAGTTCCTGAAATGCCCTGCCATTCGGTGGTTTAATTCGGCAGGTTTATTCAGGCGAATCCCATGGGCTTCAATGTTAAAAATATTCCCGTTTTGATTCAATATCTAATAAACCGTTCATTATAAAATTCTGCAGTAAAAAGTCTCTTTATTTATAGATTTTTTGGGATATTTTAAGCATTTAATTTTTTTTTAAAAATTCAGATTTTTTTTTTTTTTAAGTTTACTTATTTTTTCTGTAACAGCCCTCTTTATTATCATTCATTGGATCATATGTAAATTTCAGACATTTTCGCTCAGTAGTTTCTTTGCAAACAGCGTTTCACTTTTCAAACATTCATACAAACTGTTTTGCTAATTTATTCACTGTCTGCGGTGTCGGCTTTTTCCGGCGGCTTCGCTGCTTGTGATCGGCTCCTGCTCGGGTTTTCTGACGTTTTCGGTGGGTTAATCCAGATGTTTTTGCGGGTTTTCGGCGTGCATTCGCCGGGTTTTGCGGTTAGTTTTCGTCAGGTTTTCGGCAGCTTTTCCCTGCAATTCGGGACCCTGTGGTGCTTGCTGAATACACCGCAGGGTCACCGAAATGGGATCGGCAAAACGAACCGAATTGAAGAGAACGAAAAGTCACCGAACGTCCCGTGACTTTTCGAATCTCTTTGAATAACCCTGTTAGTTAGTCTCAAGCGCCCACACCTCACAGCTTTGCTATAGAGGCAGAATAAGCCCTAATGTGCACTTTACTCAACCTCAATATAGAAAAACATTTTCCTGCATTTTTTTTAAAAATATTTTATGAAAGCTTTAGGCTAGGGTCAGACGAACGCATTTTCGCGTTGTCTGTGAAAAAGTGCGTTCGAACGAATGGACGCATTTTTTCACGGAATACGCGATAGCGGTCATACGATGCGCCTTTTCGTCCGTGATTTTGTACGGATCATCAATAAAACCCTTTTGCGTCTCAATGTTATGTTGGCCGGACATGAGCAGCGTCTGACGTCTCCCAATCACGCAAACACGCCGCTAGCGGACGCAGCGCACTCTGTACGTCCGTACTAGAGGTTTGACGTTCTAGAAAAAATGCGTTCGTTTGCCACTTGCGTTGCGCGGACGAACTTTCGTGCGGCTGTACTTCGTGTGTTCCCCGGCATTGGACGTCATTTGCTGCTAGCACAGCCGTGATTTCGTGCGTCTAAACGCACGTTAAAACTGCTTTCGTCTGACCCCAGCCTTAGGTGCTGAGAAATAAAAATAGACATATAAACTATGACGTCTATTCACAAAACCCCGACATTTAACACAATTTCGGCGCTTCGTAATTCGACCCATTACGGTGCACTTCGGCGATTCTGATACATTAAAAATTTGGTGAATTCAATGTTTTCATCGAATGGTCGCTATATATTGCCGAAATTGGAGATGCCGAAGCAGCGAAAAGTGCTGAATTGCGCTGATAAGTGCGAATCGCATCGGCCAAAATCCAACCGAACTGCAAAAAAAAAAAGAAAAAGAGGGAATAGGAAGTCTCCTGTTCTCCTAATAATAGGAGTTAAATCAACACAAATGTAATAAAATGTATCCTAACAATAAAAATTGCCCTTGTGTCCTTTCAAAAATTATTATTTATAAAATTTAAAAAAGTCTTAAAAAAGTATTTTAAAAAATACAAAAAGGTCTTTTTACAAAAAAATAATTAAAAGGGCCTTTACAAAAAATATAAAGAATAAATGATCTTTAAAAAAATGTAAAAATATATTCCATTTATTACACTGCAACCTATTAGATTTGCCTGTATTTGGTGAATTGACGAACTGCCCGGAAACTGCACCGAAAAATTTGGTGGAAAATTCGGCAGTTACGGAATAACCCCTTGTATGTTTTAAAAGTTACACACCTGACCACATCCCAGGACATACATGAAAACGAGAGAAATCTCAATGTATCCTTCCCGGTAAAATCCTTTATAAATAAATGAAAAGATACTAGTATTCTAACTATAAAATGAGTTACATGCTACTAGACGTGTGCAATTCATTTCGTAACGAATTGCGATTCATCTGCATTTTTACCGATTCGTTATTTTCGGCACGTTCCGAAGTCTGAACCAAAATAATGAGAAAAACATAACGACCTGAAAAATAATGAAAGATAGAAAACGATACATAAGGATTTGATTCATTTCGTTTGATTTGTTTTGGTACTCCCACAGTTACTGTATCACTATAGGGGTATTTCAGAGAGAGCCAATCTGGCCCTGAAATGTAGCTGGACACTGAAATTCAGCGTACGGTGCCATTTAGGGGTCATTCGGCTATTCAGAGAGCAGGCAGTTCGCCAAATTGCAGTGAAATCCCCCATAGAGAAGCAATCTATTCACAGACACCGAACAGCAATGAAAAGTTGCCGAAGTTTGCTGTTCGGGGCTTTCATTCGACAGGTTTATTCAGGCGAATCCCATAGGCTTCAATGTTAAAAATATTCCCGTTTTTTAATAAACTGTTGATTATTTAAATCTGCTGTAAAAATTCTCTTTATTTTCAGATTTTTTAGGATCTTTTAGGTGTTTTTCAGGATTTTTTGGGCAAATTTTTTTTTCCGTTTTTTTTTTTTTTTTAAATTACTTTTTCTTTTTTCTTTCACAGACCTTTTTATTATCATTCTTAGGATCTTTTATGTAAATTCCAGGCATTTTCATTCTGTAGTGCTTTTGCAAACAGCGATTCAATTTTGAAGCTTTCAAGCAAACTCTTTTTTTTTTTACCCTATTCGTGAACTTGTCGGCTTTTTCTGGTGGCTGCTCTGTGCTGTGATCAGCGGCTTTTTCCAGCGTGTTCGGCGTGGTTTTTACAGCGTTTGCGGTGGGTTTTCCCTGCACTCCGGGGACCCTGCGGTGAATGCTGAATTCACCGCAGGATGGGGAACTTTGATTCCCTGAAGTGCGGGGAACTGCGGGAAACAAGAGAGCACCGAAATGTCGGCGACATTTCGGTGCTCTCTGAATATCCCCTTATGTATCTATCTACATCTGTATAAATCAACTAGACCTGAAGAAGAGAGGAACACTCTCAAAAGCTTGTCTTTTAAATGTGACATTAGTCTAGTAAAAAAAAGGTATCGCTGCATACTGCTATACTCTGGTGTGTTTATCTATGTAATATATATGAGATATACCGTTAACTCGAGATTTTAATATTCAAATATTTTAGAACTTTTCCCTATCCTCTCTCTGGAGCTGTCTTGAGTGCTGCTCGCATCGTCTTCATGCCAGCAAAATAACACGTACTACTGTTACATTTTTAATTTGTTAAACAAAAAATTCAACAACATAATCGATTTGGCAATTCCGAAACAATCCGTGTCGAAACGATGTAACGATCTGAAACGACATGATCTGATCATGATCAAATGCACATGTCTAGTAGCTTGTCATGATCAATGCTCTTGAACCCAGGACATACGTGAAAACAAGAGAAATCTCAATGTATCCTTCCTGGTAAAATCCTTTATAAATTATTATTATTATTATTCTTCTTTATTTATAAAGCATCAGCATATTCCGCAGCGCTGTACAATAGGCACAGTATAGACAGGGTTACAATACATTGAACAACATTTGACAAACAGTACAGGAGGAGATGAGGGCCCTATTCCCGTAGGAACTCACAATCTAGGATAAAAATAAATAAATAAAATAAATAAATAAATAAACCTAGTCTGGATACAATATCTACCAGGCTATGTATTTACCCCAGAGCATTGTCCAGAATCATTGACCACAGAAATAGTTACTCGACAGGGACATGCGGTGAGGTGAGTGGCTGGTGAGGCACTGGTTAGTATCAGAGTCAGATATACATAGATATTAACTAACTTTCCGCGGTTTGTGTTTAGCTGTAAATTATCTTTTACTCATTTACTGTACCCACACATATTATTATATACAGTTTTTCTCGCCATTAAATTGACTTTCTAAAGATACCATTATTTTCATCATATCATATACTTTATTAAAAAAAAAATTATATAAAAACTGTTTCTCTTTGCCTGTCTTACTCTGTATCCGCCACTAGAGGGAGCTGCGTTTGCCTTTCATACTCTGTATCCACCACTAGAGGGAGCAAAGGGAGCTGCCTGTGCCCCTGCCTGTCAATGAGAAGCCAGGCTCCCATGCAGGTGTTTTTTTTTAATGGCATTGACCAATGGTGTTTTCCCATTGGTCCAAACTATTCCATTGCTCTCGCAGTGCCTCTGAGGCTCTGATGAGCAGTGTTCAGGAAGAAGGCAGCGCGCGTTTTGTTCCTATTTGAACGGACGGGCGGCTACAGACTTCTTGAGCAGCTTACGCGATTAGCGTAGCGGGCAAGCTAACCTCTACGTAAATTGCATAGGCTGTGAAAAGAATGCACGCAGAGGCAGAGGATGGAGCTGACAGCGGGGGAGCGCGGAGCCGGTGAGCTTATTTTATTTTAATGCTTAATGGCAGGTGAGGCTGTGCCACTAGGCCACTGGGCCACTCTGCCTGCCATGATGGCATGTCCCTGTTACTCCTTAATTTTGACTAGTTGCCTTGACCACAAAACTATGTAGTCACTGTCAAAAAGATAGAGCATCCTAAGGACAGCTTACAGTTCCCTAATTTTCAGTACATACGCAACGCAAGTTTTGTAGGGGCGCATGTTGTATAAGATAGCTGCAGGGACTTCAGGGTTCAGGAGTCCCCGAGCTGGAGAAGAGGAGCTGCTTCCGCCAAGGGAGAAAAGGATATAATTGAATAACTGGGCAGAGGTTGTAAATAGCATCTACACAATTATTTAAGGGCCAAAAAAGGAACTTTGTTTCAATGGAATATCCCTTTAAGTGGTTTTTGAATAAAAAAATATCCCTAATTTACCTCTGGTCCTATGGTGAAGAAGGTGCAAATAGTTTCCAGTGTCCTTCTGCTCTTCCTCCTGCTACTGCGAGCATGCAGAAAATCACTATTGGCGTTATTATTATTTATATAGCGCCAGCATATTCCGCAGCGCTGATCAATGGGCACAGTATAGACAGGGTTATAATACACTGAGACTGAACAACATTTGATAAACCAGTACAGGAGGAAACAAGGGCCCTATTCTCGTGGAAACTTACAATCTAAAAGGGTTGGGGGTGGAAACAGGAGGAGAGGACTGCAAGCTGAGAGTGATGGGTAGGGATGTGCGTTTCGGGTTTCGGAATTTCAGAATTTTCACGAAATTTCCCGATTCGTGTTTTCGGATGCGGCCGATTTTCCGAAAATTTTGAGATCCGAAAATGTCAGATCCGAAACGTTTTCCGAGCCGAAACGAAATATTTTCGGAATTTTCGAATGGACTTGAAATGTGTCAAATCGAAATTTATTTTCACTCTATTCATGATTTCGGTTCCAATTCGGCAATTCTGGACATCGTATATTTAACTATTATCGGTTATATCGCTGATTCTGTAAATCAACTATTTTTCCGTTTTAAAAACTTTTGTTCTGGTTTTTATTTTTAAAGTCAGACCATTTGGGTCAGTTTAGCGTTCTTTAAATCGTTTTGTTCGTTTTTTTTGTTGCTTGGCTTTCATAACGTTTTAATATGATTAAATAAAGCTGTGAAATGGAAAAACAAACCAAAAATTTATTATAAAAAAATATATAAAGTATAAAAAAAGTAAACCATAGCAGTTTCCGTCAAAACGAATAGAGTTAGACACTTTGAAACGAGGAGAACAGAGGTTCCGAAAAATACGAAAATTTCCGAAATCTCGAAAAGTCGATACAAAAAACGAGCTAAGTGACCCGAAAATACAAAAAATGGTCGATATTCCGAAAAAAAATGTACACGAAAAAAGAGTCGAACCGAACCGAATCGAAACAGACATCAGTCGAAACGAGCCAAATCGAAAAGTTTAAAAATCCAAACGAACCGAACCTAATCGAACCGAAAAAAAAATCGGTGCCCAAGCCTAGTGATGGGCTGCAAGCTGAGAGTGATGGGCTGCAAGGTGAGAGTGATGGACTGGTTGTCAGAGCGGTGTATTAGTGAGTCGGGTGGTAGGCTGGCCTGAATAGGAATGTCTTAAGAGAGCGTTTGAAGGAAGGGAAACTAGGGGAAAGTCTGACAGTACAAGGGAGAGCGTTCCATGCGCAGGAGAAATCCTTCAGTATATCATGGGAAGAGGTGATGCAGGGAGACGCTAGGCGCAGGTCACTGTTTGACCTTAGGGACCGGGCTGGGGTGTATTTGGTGATTAGTGAGGACAGGTAGTGGGGAGCTGAGTTAGTGAGGGTTTTGTAGGTCGGGGTAAGGATTTTGAATTTAATTCTGCAGTGGATGGGGAGCCAGTGAAAAGACTCATAGAGGGGAGCAGCAGAGACAGAGCGGCGGGTGAGGTGGATGAGCCTGGCAGAGGTGTTCAGAATGGATTGTAGGGGGGCAAGGCGGGAGAGAGGGAGGCCAGCAAGAAGATTATTACAATAGTCAAGTCGGGAGATTACAAGGGCGTGTATGAGTTGTTTTGTGGTGACAGCGGTAAGAAATGGCCGAATTCTGGAAATTTTACATCATTGGTAGCGGCAGGAGGAGGAAAGAGACTGGATGTGGGGGATGAAGGAAAGAGCCGAGTCAAGTGTAACTTGACAAAGGGTCATTATTTCTTCCTATGGACTCCAGGAGTTGATACCGTTGATGGAGAGCACTGACGCTGCTAGGATCTGTCTGTGGCTCCTTATTAATCCAACCGAGGCTGCTTATACGGAAAAGGTACAGTAACAGGGATCCCAGGGCCGGCCCGACAATGGAGCAGGGTGGAGCGCTTGCACCAAGCGGCACAAAATTAGGGCGGCAAATTTTTGCGCCGACGCTGCACTATTTTTCTATCAGCGCCGGCGGCAGTATCTAAATTGAAGGTGGAGCAGTGAGTGAAGGTGACACGCATGCGTCTAGATGGGCCAGCGCGGGATTGAGACACGTGTGGTGTGGGCGGCGGATCCTCAGCCTGCAGGAGCTTGTCATGGTCTCTCCTCCGGCTCCCGTTGTGCCCTGGAAACAGACACACCACTAGGTATGTGCCTGCCTGTCCCAGACATCACCAGGTTCCTCCAGCGCCGCTGCCCCACACACCGATCAGCAAGACCCACTTGCCGACAGGAACTCGGAGATTTTAAATCCTTTGTATCTCCATAGACTAACGAGTTCTAATCTCCAGAGAGTGAAACTGCCATGGCAAATTACTACTCAGATGTAATGTGCCGTGGGAGTTTTAGTCTCTGGAGATTTGAAGTTGTTGCTGGGCACTGTGGACATGGCGCTGAGATCCATTAATAAATAGCTTGGCTCGTGATGACTTTTTTCCCTTACCGGAAACAATGGGGGATAGTGCCCTTTATATTGAAGATATAATGACCCTTTGTATTCTGTGCGACCGGTATAACATTTTGTGACAATTTATCATCAATAGTAAAACACTTGACAGATAAAAATACAAAAAAACTAAAAACCTATTATGAATAACAACAACTACTGAACCATTTTAAGAAACGTTAACATAACACACAATTACTTCTTTTTATAGAAATGTTGATGAATGTTACTTGGCACTAGGAAATTCAATCATTCTAACTTTTTTGCACATGAAAATCTAACATTTTGCAATGGTTTGCTGTCATTACACACTCTGTCATGTAAGAAAATCCAGAGGAAAAAGATAAATAAAATAAAAATCAGTGGTGACCACTGGAACAACTTGATGGAGTAGCATTGATAGCACTGTATCTATACCCACAGCCACTTTATTAGGTACACCTTGCGAGGATCAGGTTGGACCCCCTTTCGCCTTCAGAACTGCCTTAATTCTTCGTGGCATCGATTCAACACGGTGTTGCAAAATTCCTCAGAGATGTTGGTCCATATTGACATGATGACATCACGCAGTTGCTGCAGATTTGTCGGCTGCACATAGTTACATAGACTGAAAAAGACATGCATACATCGGGTTCAGCCTTTCACACATCACCTACTGTTGGTTACATCCATGATGCAAATCTCCTGTTCCACCACATCCCAAAGGTGCTCTATTGGATGGAGATCTGGTGACTGTGGAGGCCATTGGAGCAGAGTGAACTCATTGTCACGTTCAAGCAGGGCCGGATTATCGTAGGGGCGGATGGAGCGGCCGCTCCAGGCCCCGTTTTGAAAATAGGCCCACAGCTGGCCTGCCCCACACTGAAGCCGAGGCCGCTGGACCCAGACAAAGCGGCCGTCAGCCGCCGGATCCGGACAAAGCGGCCCGACCTTTGCGTGCTGTTTGGCGTCAGATGATTAGAAACAGGCCTTTCATGGTTTGCGGAGGTCGGGAGGAGACACAGCTGCCGGCGGAGGACGGAAGGAGAACACGTGATGTGACGTGCCCCGCCTAGTCCCTCACATGTGCCGGCCCAGGTGATATGGTGAAGGCAACCACGAGCAGGCAGTGCGCAGGAACATGGATAAATCCACTCAGCCTGTACTGTCCTGCGGCTGCCTCACCATCGCTCCCAAAAAATAAAATTGTGCCCAGGGCCCCAGTCCACCAGCGGCATCGAAACGAGCCCAGGCCAGGTCCAGGATTCATTAAAAAAAAAGGAAAAAGAAGCCCGTCGCTGTGTGCCAGGCCAGCCCAGTCCAGATACCTCTCACCCCACCTGCTGTCCTGTCACTGTGTGCCAGTGCCGCCCACTGCCAGTCCAGACCTGTCTGTCTCGACTGCCAGACCTCACCTGCTGCTGTCAGTGTCACCAACCAGCGACAGCCCACCAGCCACCACAGTCCACAGCAGTGTGCCACACTGCCACTGCAGTGCCAGCCCAGCACAAGCAGCAGCGCTGGACAGTGGACAAGAATTTATTTGGAGGTGGTAAGCGACAGCGTCCAGCTTGCAAGCAGTGTCTGCTACGCCAAGCCTGCCTGTCACCAGTGTGCCCCCAGCGATCAAGATCGGTGCCACACACAGCTGCTAAGACTACCACAATTAAGGTTAGTTTGGAGCCAACTATTGCATAAATGCAATGCAAAGCTTTATTGTAAACTAGGTGGTTAAGCCTGCCCGGTGGTGGTGGTGTTGTAGCGGATCTGGCTGCTCGGTGCTCCCCAGGATCTGGCTGCTCGGTGCTCCATCGTTTCCTCGTGTACTGGTTTGTCAAATGTTGTTCAATATATTGTAACCCAGTCTATATTGTGCCCATTGTACAGCGCTGCGGAATATGCTGGTGCTTTCTAAATAAAGATTATTAATAAATAATAATTTGGAGGGCCCAGTAGTACACCCCGGTATCTGGCTGCCCTGTGGACCCCGGGATCTGGTTGTTCAATGCCCTCCTGATTGAGACCTCAATCATTGGGAACAATATTGCTGCATTTAAAAAAACCAAAAAAAACACCACATTTTTAATTTTATATTGTTTTTACTTTTAACATGGTCGTGTTTGTTGTCATTGGAAAGGCCATGCATCCAGCGACGGACATCAACCATTTTATTATATAGGATGAGTATTTTCAATATGTTTCTGTTATGGCACTTTGATAGTAATTACAATATTTAATGAATATTAACAAAAAATGCGTTGCGCTTTTCATTTTATTTCTATGAAAAGGCCCACGAAAATCCTCAGCACCAGGCCCATGATACTCTTGATCTGGCCCTGCGTTCAAGAAAGCAGTTTGAGATGATTTTAGCTTTGTGACATGGTGCATTATCCTGCTGGAAGTAGCCATCAGAAGATACAAGGTACACTGTGCTCATAAAGGGATGGACATGTTGTTAACACCAAATTCTGACCCTACCATTGGAATGTCGCAGCTGAAATAGAGACTCATCAAAGCAGGCAAGGTTTTTCCAATCTTCTCTTGCCCAGTTTTGGTGAGCCCGTGCGAATTATAGCCTCAGTTTCCTTTTATTAGTTGACAGGAGAGGCACCCGGTGTGGTCTGCTGCTGCTGCTGTAGCCCATCTGCTTCAAGGTTGGACGTGTTGTGCATTCACAGATGGTATTCTGCAGACTTTGGTTGTAACGAGTGGTTATTTGAGTAACTGTTGCCTAAATATAATCTCAAACCAATCTGTCCATTCTCTGACGTCAACAAGGTATTTTTTGTCCACACAACTGCCACTCAGTGGATATTTTCCCTTTTTCGGACCATTCTCTCTAAACACTATGGATGGTTGTGCGTAAACCCCAGTAGATCATCAGTTTTTGAAATACTTAGGCTAAGGTCAGACGAATGCATTTTTCATGTGCGTTTAGTCGCACGAAATCACGGCCGTGCTAGCAGCAAATGACGTCCAATGCCGGGGAACATACGACGAACGGCCGCACGAAAGTTCGTCCGTGCAACGCAAGTGGCCAACGAACGCATTTTTTCGAGAACGTCAAACCGCTACTACTGACGTACAGAGTGCGCTGCGGCCGCATAGCGGCGTGTTTGCGTGATTGGGAGATGTCAGACGCTGCACACGTCCGGCCAACATAACGTCCAGACGCAAAAGGGTTTTATTGATGATCCGTACAAAATCACGGACGAAAATGCGCATCGTATGACCGCTATCGCGTATTCCGTGAAAAAATACGTCCATTAGTTCGAACGCACTTTTTCACGGACAACGTGAAAAATGCGTTCGTCTAACCCTAGCCTTAGACCAGCCTGTCTTGAACCAACAACCATGCCACGTTCAAAGTCACTTAAATCCCCTTTCTCCGCCATTCTGATGCTCGGGTTGAACGTCAGCAAGTCGTCTTCACCACGACTAGTATTGTTTTTGTATTTTGTCGACAATTTTTGTTTCCCAATTTTTTAAAAAGGGTTTTTTTTTTCTGTAACAGACTTTTCTTTTTTTTTTAAAAAGGACTGTTTTTATTATTTAGACAGATTTTAATCCATTTTTATTGGTTTAAACACCTATTAGGAAAAAAGGCAACTTCTGTTTTTTTTTTTTTTTTTGCAGTTCGGTGGAATTCGCCAAGTCCACTTCGACACTCATCGGCGCTCTTCGGCGACGTTCTACAATTTTTTCACGCGGCTTCGGCGACTCCATCTTCGGTGCAGTATGGTGGCTATTTGCTAAATAGTGAATTCACTGTACTGTCGGCGAAATTGAAACGCTGAAGTGCACCAAACTGCGCCGAAGTGAAAAGCACCGAAATTTCGGTTCTTAGTGAATAAAGTTAAAAATACACCTTCTTTTATTACTGTATCATCAAGCAGATGGGTAAAACCCCAAAAGAATAGATAGGGATCTAAATGGGGGGGCATGCAGGACTAATTAACCCCTCGTTAGCGTGTGCCTGTGCACACAAGGGCACAGATTGTATACATTAGCAATTAAATAATATATATTCCTGTGCCAAACCCAAAAATACTTGGTGAGGATTGACGATCTGTGGTTTGCGAGGGAGCTGTGTATGTGGAATTTGTCCATAGTACAAATAGTGCTACAAATACATGTATAATGATGATTATACAGAAAGTGATTTGGGCAGCACCCATCTCCTGGATGTAAAGGCAGGCCCAGGCTCATCGCGTGGGAGTGGAAAATCTGTGCCCAGCGGGTGATAATCTTATTAAAAGACACATACGCAATTGTTTTCGGAAGGGTTTTCTTCTTCCCAGAGATTGGGAAGCATTCATAAGCTGCCTGAAAATGTCACCATCCTCTGCTAGGCAAAGCAGCCAGGATCCAGAGAACAGAACTCAGCTGCTTCAACCTGGCTGGAAGCCATGGCAGCTGCAATCAACATTATTTCAAAAGGTGAAGATGCAGGAGACACCAGCGGCATCTCTCGTGTCCGCATTCAGGGCTGAGGTGCTGCTGACCATTGCATATAAAAAGTGCTCGCCAGCGATGCTGCAAAGGTCAGCGCCCCGTTCAGTTCCTCAGCAGCTGCTGATTTGCAGCAGCGCAGCAATTCAGTTTGCTGCAGGGGCATCACTGAACGCTTCGGATGCGAATTTCGAAGCAAAATGGCCGACGATTTCTTAATGAAAAATTCAGATTGTTTTTCGGATCACTCGGACAAAATATGATAAATAAAAGCAGTCAGCACAATTCCGTTTTGTACGCACACACCACAAATGATAGTTTCTATTGAATAAACGTTATGTTTACTTCTGAAACAAAATATAAATTGAACTGTAATATATGTCTATGTGCAGGGGGAAATAATAAATAAATATTTTGTGCTTTGGTGAACGAAAACCTCAAAAGTAACATTGCTGTACGGAATTGCTACTTGCTTCATGGCGGCGGCCATCTTGCTGTATGGTTACTTGCTTCATGGCGGCGGCCATCTTTACTACCTCACACTCAGCTACTCGCAGCATCTCCTCGGGTCGCTGCAAGTGCTAAGTTAGCAGTGCTGAGCGCTGAGTGGCTGAACGGCGTTCAATGGCAAGTTGCTAACTTAGCACTTGCAGCGGCTGAGCTACTGAACGCACCTCTGGTGGTGCTGTGATGATGTCATACCTACAGGAGAACATGGCTCCTCTGCAAAGCTTCACCTTTGGAGTGAAGAACAATATATACAATCAATCAATGTCAAGATCTTTATAGTGAATATTTTTGGCACTGTTATTTACCAGGGGTCAGCAGCCATGACACTCCATGTATTTTGGAATCACATTTCCCATGAGGCTCTGCCAAGCTAATGAGTAGCTGAGCATCATGGGAGATGTCCTTCCAAAACATCTGGAGGTCCAAGGTTGCGAAACCCTGATATAGACAAAAACAAAAGCAACTAAAGGATAAAACCTATAAATAAATAGTCAACACAATGGGATAGATTCCAAGTCCGGTGTAAACTCTAACCAGAGCTCTCGTAAACTTACAAACTCCAAAGACATTAAAAGGACACTCTAGGAGTGGAATAAAGGGTTTAAACATTAAGGGCCCTATTACAATCTTCGCGCAATCGTTTGCACCGGCGCAAAAACGCATTAACGCGAGGGGCAAAACCCTTTGCGCTGAACGCCGTATTACATTGTCAGAGCAACAAACGCAGGTATACGTCTACAGCGGGTGAACCTGCGCGAACCCTGCGCGAGCGTACTTTACTGCGCGCGTCCTATACTTAACGCGCAAATGCGTTTGTGCGCTGGTACGCGGATGGTATTACAATCTATGCGCAGTTTGTAACGCACAGCCATTTCGCGCATAATTTTAGCAACTCCTAAAAGCTGGTGTTAATGGCAAATTCTATCAACCTGGCCGAAACCAAATACACCAGCCCAAAAAAAATACGCAGCAAAGTATAGTTACACATTCTACACATACCCAAACAATAAAATGGAGAAGTTGTGTGTGCATTTATTATTGCTGCAGCATATATGCACAGATTGACTTTGACAGGCGCAAAAACTTAACGTGAGTTAATTGTGGCTCTTAATTCTGATTGGCTGAATCGCGTGAATAAAAAAAACCAGTCCGCACACTGATTTCTGCGCGCAACGTTGCTGCACGCGCATTTGTGCGCATCCGTTTAACGCGCGTTATTGCTCGACGGATGAAAAAATGCGCGAGGTTTGTAATTCCAGCGTTGATTTCCACGCATTAACGTTTAACGCTTGGCGCACAAATTCACGCGTTGCGCGAGTGTTTTTGCATGAAGAATGTAATTTGGCCCTAAGTGAGCACATTGAGAGCCATTGGCTAGAGGTAGGAATGAACTAGTGTTCATTCTTGACCAATTTCCAGGAAGTAAGGACAGTGGTCACTGATCTCTGATTTCTGGGCGGTGCTAATACCCTCACCCAGAGAGCTGAAGCAGCCTTCAAGGATCCACTTAGGAGGTGGGGGAAGATACGTTTAGGTCACTGTCACCATTCAGTTTGCATTGGATAGTCACAGTGCCTAGACTGTCCCTTTTACTGGCTCAGGTTAAGTTTATATCTGCCATAGAATCAATCTAGCCCTAGTGTAGCAAATATAATTTGTTCCACACAAAGGGAAAATCTTTCTTGATTCCATTATGATGTTTACAACACAAAATATCACACAATGGATGCACCCAGTGACACATAAAGGAAAATATCACACAATGGATGCACCCAGTGACACATATAGAGGAAAATATCACACAATGGATGCACCCAGTAACACATATAGAGGAAAATATCACACAATGGATGCACCCAGTGACACATAAAGGAAAATATCACACAATGGATGCACCCAGTGACACATATAGAGGAAAATATCACACAATGGATGCACCCAGTAACACATATAGAGGAAAATATCACACAATGGATGCACCCAGTGACACATATAGAGGAAAATATCACACAATGGATGCACCCAGTAACACATATAGAGGAAAATATCACACAATGGATGCACCCAGTGATACATAGTTTCTTAACTAAACAAACAAGAGAAAAACAAAACACATGTAAGATATCAGCAACATCAAATAAACACAATAAGGACATTTCATTTTTTGGTGGTAGCGGCCGTTTAATGAGACAAATATAGACTGTATCATGAAAAGATTGGAAAATCTGCCTTTTCTCCTAAGGCTTAGCGCCATACGTTGAATACTGTGCATTCATATGCTCAAAATCCCTCTGTACCTCATCTATCACTCCTAAATTAATGAAAATCAGACTTGTGAAACATTCTTTTCTTTTGACGCGTTTGACAATTCATCAGGTGGAGATTTGTGTGGCATAATATTCGGCTGAATAGGGTGTGCAGCAAATTTTGGCTTGATGACCCTCAGCTCCATATAAAGACTGAAGCAGTGGCACATTCATCTGTTTACAAAAGTAGGTTTAAAGACAGGAATTCATCTTCCACTCTCATTCTCTCGCTCTCCCTCCCTCCCGCCGGCTCCTTGCCAGCATCCCTCACTCCAGCTCCTGCTCGCTGCAATGCTACCAGATTTATTTCAGTTTAAAACCCAGAGATTCCCGGAGACGGACTTATAAGGAGTGTGGGGAAGAGAAGACAGGAGAGAGCCAGGGGAGAAATACTACACACGAGCAGACAGCTACTGATATACTCTGCAACGCCATACAGCATCACCGCTGTGCGTGTCTGACTTACTCTAATGTGACCTCTTAACAGGGCAGCTCACAGGTAATAAGGTGCCCAAGCGTAAGAACTCGTAGGCCTTACAGGGTAATAAGCCACTCAGGAGTTGGCATGTTTTATCATGAATGTCCCAGGCACCTTTTACCATGTGACTCATTATTTTAGTAACCCGGCCCCCGAGCACCTTATTACCCTGTAACATCTTATTACAGTAACCCGACCCCCGAGCGCCTTATTACCCTGTAACATCTTATTACAGTAACCCGCCCCCGAGCGCTTTATTACCCTGTAACATCTTATTACAGTAACCCGGCCCCCGAGCGCCTTATTACCCTGTAACATCTTATTACAGTAACCCGACCCCCGAGCGCCTTATTACCCTGTAACATCTTATTACAGTAACCCGGCCCCCGAGCGCCTTATTACCCCGTAACATCTTATTACAGTAACCCGACCCCCGAGCGCCTTATTACCCAGTAACATCTTATTACAGTAACCCGGCCCCCGAGCACCTTATTATCCTGTAACATCTTATTACAGTAACCCGACCCCCGAGCGCCTTATTACCCTGTAACATCTTATTACAGTAACCCGGCCCCCGAGCACCTTATTACCCTGTAACATCTTATTACAGTAACCCGGCCCCCGAGCGCCTTATTACCCAGTAACATCTTATTACAGTAACCCGGCCCCCGAGCGCCTTATTACCCTGTAACATCTTATTACAGTAACCCGGCCCCCGAGCGCCTTATTACCCTGTAACATCTTATTACAGTAACCCGGCCCCCGAGCGCCTTATTACACTGTAACATCTTATTACAGTAACCCCGACCCCGAGTGCCTTATTACTCTGTAACATCTTATTACAGTAACCCGGCCCCCGAGCACCTTATTACCCTGTAACATCTTATTATAGTAACCCAGCCCCCGATCGCCTTATTACCCTGTAACATCTTATTCCAGTAACCCAGCCCCGAGCGCCTTATTACCTTGTAACATCGTATTACAGTAACCCGGCCCCCAGCGCCTTATTACCCTGTAACATCTTATTACAATAACCCGGCCTCCGAGCACCTTATTACCCTGTAACATCTTATTACAGTAACCCGGCCCCCAGCGCCTTATTACCCTGTAACATCTTATTACAATAACCCGGCCTCCGAGCACCTTATTACCCTGTAACATCTTATTACAGTAACCCGGCCCCCAGCGCCTTATTACTCTGTAACATCTTATTACAATAACCCGGCCTCCGAGCACCTTATTACCCTGTAACATCTTATTACAGTAACCCAGCCCCCGATCGCCTTATTACCCTGTAACATCTTATTCAGTAACCCGGCCTCCGAGCACCTTATTACCCTGTAACATCTTATTACAGTAACCCGACCCCGAGCACCTTATTACCCTGTAACATCTTATTACAATAACACGGCCCCTGAGTGCCTTATTACCCTGTAACATCTTATTACAGTAACCCGGGCCCGAGTGCCTTATTACCCTGTAACATCTTCTTACAGTAACCCGGCCCCCAGCGCCTTATTACCCTGTAACATCTTATTAGAGTAACCCAGCCCCCGAGCGCCTTATTACCCTGTAACATCTTATTACAATAACCCGGCCTCCAAGCACCTTATTACCCTGTAACATCTTGTTACAATAACCCGGCCCTCGAGTGCCTTATTACCCTGTAACATCTTATTACAGTAACCTGGCCCCCGAGCGCCTTTATATCCTGTAACATCTTATTATAGTAACCCGGCCCCCGATCGCCTTATTACCCTGCAACATCTTATTACAATAACCCGGGCCCCGAGCGCCTTATTACCCTGTAACATCTTATTACAGTAACCGGGCCCCCGAGCGCCTTATTACCCTGTAACATCTTATTATAGTAACCCGGCCCCCGAGCGCCTTATTACCCTGTAACATCTTATTCCAGTAACCCGGCCCCGAGCACCTTATTACCCTGTAACATCTTATTACAGTAACCTGGCCCCCGAGCGCCTTTATACCCTGTAACATCTTATTATAGTAACCCGGCCCCCGATCGCCTTATTACCCTGTAACATCTTATTCCAGTAACCCGGCCCCCGACCGCCTTATTACCCTGTAACATCTTATTACAGTAACCCGGCCTCCGAGCGCCTTATTACCCTGTAACATCTTATTCCAGTAACCCGGCCCCCGAGCGCCTTATTGCCCTGTAACATCTTATTACAATAACCCGGCCTCCGAGCGCCTTATTACCCTGTAACATCTTATTACAGTAACCCGGCCCCCGAGCACATTATTACCTGTAACATCTTATTACAGTAACCCGGCCCCCGAGCGCCTTATTACCCTGTAACATCTTATTACAGTAACCCGGCCCCCGAGCTCCTTATTACCCTGTAACATCTTATTACAGTAACCGGGCCCCCGAGCACCTTATTACCCTGTAACATCTTATTACAGTAACCCGGCCCCCGAGCGCCTTATTACCCTGTAACATCTTATTACAGTAACCCGGTCCCCGGCGCCTTATTACACTGTAACATCTTATTACAGTAACCCAGCCCCCGAGCACCTTATTACCCTGTAACATCTTATTACAGTAACCCGGCCTCCGAGCACCTTATTACCCTTTAACATCTTATTACAGTAACCCGGCCCCGAGTGCCTTATTACCCTGTAACATCTTATTACAGTAACCCGGCCCCCAGTGCCTTATTACCCTGTAACATCTTATTACAGTAACCCAGCCCCCGAGTGCCTTATTGCCCTGTAACATCTTATTACAATAACCCGGCCTCCGAGCACCTTATTACCCTGTAACATCTTATTGCAGTAACCCGGGCCCTGAGCGCCTTATTACCCTGTAACATCTTATTAGAGTAACCCGGCCTCCGAGCGCCTTATTACCCTGTAACATCTTATTAGAGTAACCCGGCCCCCAGCGCCTTATTACATTGTAACATCTTATTACGGTAACCCAGCCCCCGAGCACCTTATTAGCCTGTAACATCTTATTACAATAACCCGGCCTCCGAGCACCATATTACCCTGTAACAGTGGCGGAAGTACCAGGGTCGCAGCGGTCGCAGTTGCGACCGGGCCCTGGCATTCCGCCACTGGAGGGGGGCCCAGCGCCGCCGCCAGATTCCGGCAAAAAGCGCCAGAATCTGGGAGCAGCGCCGCCGGCTGTTCCCCTCCCTGCGAGCGGCCCGCTGGCTTGCAGCTTGGCCGCTCGCGTGGGATGGGAACTAGCTGACCATCGCACGAGATCTTGCGAGAACTCGGCTGCGCTGGTGAGGTGGTTTCCGGTGAGCGGTCAGGCTGCATGCTTTCAGCGGCCGCTCACCACGGAGAGAGGAGCCTGAGCCTGAGGTGAGCTGGGGGGCCCTATATACCCATAAGAGCTGGGCGCAAATCTATCCATTAGCTGGGGCAATATATCCATGAGCTGGGGCAGTATATCCATGAGCTGGGGCAGTATATCCATGAGCTGGGGCAGTATCCATGTGCTGGGGCAGTATATCCGTGAGCTGGGGCAGTGTCCATGTGCTGGGGCAGTATATCCATGAGCTGGGGCAGTATATCCATGAGCTGGGGCAGTATCCATGTGCTGGGGCAGTATATCCATGAGCTGGGGCAGTATATCCATGAGCTGGGGCAGTATCCATGAGCTGGGGCAGTATATCCATGAGCTGGGGCAGTATCCATGTGCTGGGGCAGTATATCCATGAGCTGGGGCAGTATCCATGTGCTGGGGCAGTATATCCATGAGCTGGGGCAGTATATCCATGAGCTGGGGCAGTATATCCATGAGCTGGGGAAGTATCCATGTGCTGTGGCAGTATATCCATGAGCTGGGGCAGTATCCATGTGCTGGGGCAGTTTATCCATGAGCTGGGGCAGTATCCATGAGCTGGGGCAGTATCCATGAGCTGGGGCAGTATATCCATGAGCTGGGGCAGTATATCCATGAGCTGGGACAGTATATCCGTGAGCTGGGGCAGTATATCCATGTGCTGGGGCAGTATATCCATGAGCTGGGGCAGTATCCATGAGCTGGGGCAGTATCCATGAGCTGGGGCAGTATATCCATGTGCTGGGGCAGTATATCCATGAGCTGGGGCAAATATATCCATGAGCTGGGGCAGTATATCCATGAGCTGGGGCAAATATATCCATGAGCTGGGGCAATATATCCATGAGCTGGGGGCAATATATCCATGAGCTGGGGGCAAATATATCCATGAGCTGGGGGCAAATATATCCATGAGCTGGGGGTAAATATATCCATGAGCTGGGGCAATATATCCATGATCTGGGGCATTATATCCATGAGCTGGGGCATTATATCCATGAGCTGGGGGCAAATATATCCATGAGCTGGGGGCAAATATATACAGGAGCTGGGGGCAAAAATATCCATGTGTGAGCTGGGGCAATATATCCATGTGTGGCCTGGGGGCAATATATGTCCATGTGAGCTGGGGGCAATATATATGTCCATGTGAGCTGGGGCAATATATATATCCATGTGAGCTGGGGGCAATATACAGTATATATCAGTGTCAGCTGGGGCAATACTATCTTTTTTATATTGCAGGAAAAAAAAAGTAAAAATCTAGATTTTTTTGGGGGGGTTGGGGGGCCCTTCATGAATTCTTGCACCGGGGCCCTCAGGTTTCTAGTTACGCCACTGCCCTGTAACATCTTATTACAGTAACCCGGCCTCCGAGCACCTTATTACCCTGTAACATCTTATTACAGTAACCCGGCCCCCGAGCGCCTTATTACCCTGTAACATCTTATTACAGTAACCCGGCCCCCAGCGCCTTATTACCCTGTAACATCTTATTACAGTAACCCGGCCCCCGAGCGCCTTATTACCCTGTAACATCTTATTACAGTAACCCGGCTCCCGAGCACCTTATTGCCCTGTAACATCTTATTACAGTAACCCGGCCCCCGAGCGCCTTATTACCCTGTAACATCTTATTACAGTAACCCGACCCCCGAGCGCCTTATTACCCTGTAACATCTTATTACAGTAACCCGGCCCCCGAGCGCCTTATTACCCTGTAACATCTTATTACAGTAACCCAGCTCCCGAGCACCTTATTACCCTGTAACATCTTATTTCAATAACCTGGCCTCCGAGCACCTTATTACCCTGTAAGGCTAGAGTCAGACGAACGCATTTTTCACGTGCGTTTAGCTGCACGAAATCACGGCCGTGCTAGCAGCAAATGACGTACAATGCCGGGGAACATACGACGAACGGCCGCACGAAAGTTCGTCCATGCAACGCAAGTGGCCAACGAACGCATTTTTTCGAGAACGTCAAACCGCTACTACTGACGTACAGAGTGCGCTGCGGCCGCATAGCGGCGTGTTTGCGTGATTGGGAGATGTCAGACGCTGCACACGTCCGGCCAACATAACGTCCAGACGCAAAGGGGTTTTATTGATGATCCGTACAAAATCACGGACGAAAATGCGCATCGTATGACCGCTATCGCGTATTCCGTGAAAAAATACGTCAATTCGTTCGAACGCACTTTTTCACGGACAACGTGAAAAATGCGTTCGTCTGACCCTAGCCTTACATCTTGTTACAGTAACCCGGCCCCCGAGCACCTTATTACCCTGTAACATCATATTACAGTAACGCGACACCGACTGCCTTATTACCCCGTAACATCTTATTACATTAATTTGGCCCAGTGGTGTCACAAGGGGGGTGCGGGGGTGTGGCCCGCACCCGGGTGACACCGTGCCTAGGGTGACCCCAATGCTGAAAAAAAAACATATCAATAAGGTTTACATTTACACAAAACATTTTTTAACAGCCCAACATTGCTTTCCAACACTCAAGTTCCTTGGTATTGATCATGTTCCTCCACCATCACGGAGGGGGTGGCAACCGGTCGCAAATGCTATTGCATCAAGAAACTTTTTGGATAAAGACTCTTAACACTTAAACACCGTCTGAGTTGAATGAATATATTTCATACACCAGTTTTTTATATGTCCTTTAAATATATTTCTGTCACACGAGCTATTTCTCCTTGTTCTTAACACTCATACACTTTTTTCTTCACATTGCATCCTTATACAGATGCTCACACCATTTTTTGTAATTTGCATTTCTTACCTTCACTTTTTCAATTTTTTCTCCTTTTTTCTTCTATCTTCTCTCTTTTTCCTTCTTCTCTCTTTTTTCCTTCTTCTCCTTATCTCTCTTTTTCATTGTTTTTTCCTCAGTTTTTTTTTCTCATTTCAGGTGACACAAACATTCTCTTATGCCGTCCTAGTTTTTGCAACATTGCATTTAACACATCCATTTCTCACACTTCACCCCTTTCACTTTTGTTTCACTCACCTTTAATATATTTTTTTTAGTTTACATTTCACTTGCAACTTACACTCGTTCTTTCATCACTTATACACATTCTACACCTAATATCATTTTTTATCTTACACTTCAATGGCCATTAAAGTAAACCAAAACCTTTAATTGTGTTTTGTCTCACATGGTGTTATAGGGATAAGCGCAGATTATACTTTTTTCGTGTTATGTTTTAGACATGTTACTGGGCTGGATATGTCTGGTAGTTGCAGCCGCCCCGGTAGGGCTCAGGCTCGACACCGTTTTTTCTGTATGTAAATTATACGCACAGGCCTGATGTCTCAAGGTGAGGTTTATTTCACTCATATACATGATGAGCCACAACAAAGGAATTCCTGTTTAAATGTAACTCTCTTAGAAGGCTTCTGTTCAGTATCTGTCTTAGCTATGTACAGCTATACAGCTTTCTAGCACATAATCTAACTCCGCTCAGATTGGCTGCCATTAGTTAACAGAGAAAATGACCAGAACAGCCTTATTCACCCGCATATACTGCAACAGAAGAAAAATAAACAAAGAAGAGGAAATAAAAAACAAATAAAGCAGCTACTTATGAGATAATAAGGCAAAACTGGGTCAGTCTAGAAAGTTTGTAACTTCAGGACTTTCCAGTGTCTTCTTGAACACTTTGTGAGCCTACAGGCATGAACTGGTCATCGGGACTACCGGGAGATTCCCAGTGGGCCGTTAGCTCAGTGAGCCTGAGTGCGCCTGGCCACTTGCCTGTGTGTCTCCTGGGCTGGGCAGTCGCCTGGGCCTGCCGGACACCTGGGGCTCTCATAGACCGGGCAACCACCTGAGGCCTGCCTGGTCCGGGCAGCCTCCTGTGCCTGGGACTCACCTGGGCCAGCTGGCTGCCTGGGCCTCACCCAGGCCTGCCTTAAAAAAAAATTAAAAAAAGATTTATTTAAATTAATTCTTTTTATATTTTGCAAAAACACTTTTTATTTTTTAAAATTATATTTTTGTAATTTTTTTTAAAACATTTTTGTTTTTTATTTCTAAAAATTTTTTTCAATTTTGTAACAGATCTTTTTATTATTTTTTTTAAAGGTTCTTTTCAATTATTTAGACACATTTTTTTAAGCTCCTATTAGGAGAATTGGAGACCTTTTTTTTTAACACTTCAGAGAAATTTGCCGATGCCAAGTCTGCGCGACTCAGCGGTTATTGGCACAATTTGGTGGTTTTCGCCAACGGCGATGCAACTGCTTCGGCAACTCCATTTTGGGCAAAATACAGTGGGCTCTATTACATTCTTCGTGCATACGTTTGTGCGTGCGAAAAAACGCATTAACGCGAGAGGCAAAACCCTTTGCGCAGAACGTCATATTACAATCTCAGCGCAACAAACGCGCGTATACGTCTACCGCGGGTGAACCTGCGTGAACGCTGTGCGAACCTACTGTACTTCGCACGTCCTATACTTAACATTGTGAGCGCAAATGCGTTTGTGCACTGGTATGCGGATGGTATTACAATCTATGAGCAGTTTGTAACGCACAGCCTTTGCGCGCATAATTTTAGCAACTCCTAAAAGCTGGTGTTAATGGCAAATTCTATCAACCTGGCTGAAACCAAATACACCAGCCCAAAAAAAAATACAGCAAAGTATAGTTACACATTCTACACATACCCAAACAATAACATGGAGAAGTTGTGCGTGTTTTTTGATACAGCATATATGCTCAGATTGCTTTGACAGGTGCAAAAACTTAACGTGAGATAATTAAGGTTCTTAATTCTGATTGGCTGAATCGCTTGAAAAAAACAGTCTGCACACTGATTTCTGCGCGCAACGTTGCTGCGCGCATGTTTTTGCGCGTCCGTTTTACGCGCGTTATTTTTGACGGATGAAAAAATGTGCGAGGATTGTAATACCAGCGTTGATTTACGCACGTTAACGTTTAACGCTTCGCACAAAAATTCACGCGTTCTGCATGCGTTTTTGCCTGAAGAATGTAAAAGAGCCCAGTGCACTAAAAAGTGAATTTGCCGTATTTGCAGTGAAATGGAATCATTTCACTAAATGCCTAAAAAGCCAAACAAAATCTTTAGCTCCAGGCCCATGGAGATCTTAACCCTTTCCTGTCACGGGGTGAATTATGCCGCAGCAGCCGGTTAGTGGGGCATACTAGTACGCCTAAATGTAGAGGGATACTGTGCTGCTGCGAGAAAAATGAAATAAAACGTAACTTTTATACATGCATAAAGTAAAAGACAACCAGGACAACAATATTAAAAGTGTCAGTAACCTTTGTCAACAAATTAGGTACCACAGTGAACACAAGGAGCTGACTCAATGTGTCTGACCTGAAAAGGAGTATGGCCTACTATGGTCCAGATACGCAAACAGGTGACGCTGCAGAAAGCTCCTGGGTACCCACACACTTCTAACCTACTTAAGCTAATAGAGCAGAGAAGTGGGCTTTCATGGGTCCACAATGATAGGAAAGAGACAGAAAGACTCCAAACCGGAGTATAATTGCAACATAAGGTATATCTTGGTAAGGTAGGGTGTAGAAAGTAGATCTGCCATTAGCCAGCGTTGGGAGCGCTCTAAACCAGCATATGCAGGGCTGAGCAATTGGGATGACAGAAAGGCAACCAGAGAACAGCAAAATAAAAATGATTAAAAATGCGAAAAGCTTCACTCCATTACTCTACACGTTTTGCCTTGAAGATTGGCCTCATCAGCAGTAGGGATGAGCCGAACGCCCCCGTGTTCGGTTCGACTTCAAACTCGAACAATTTCAAAAGTTCGAGTTCGAACTCGAACACGATCTGAACTCAATGTAAGTCAATAGGACTCGAACGTTCGATTTTTAGAGTACCCTGCAAGAGGGCATATATGCTAGATATTTGCCATAAAAGGTGAATGGGGGTCCGGGTAGTGCCCTGGGGGACAGGAAACAAGGACAAAAAGTAAAAAAAAAAAAGTTTTTGAAGGAACAGTGAATTTTCCATGAAATAAAGGTTAAGAATAAAAACGAAAAATTCCTTCAAATATCATGCCTAGGAGGTCCCCATAACCTGCCCGTGAAGTGGCGGATTTGTAGGATGTATAGAAACATTTAAAAACAAAAAAATGACATTTCAAATGACGGTAAATGTTTTTCCTTTAATCTATTCATAAATAACTGCTTGGGGCGGCAGTCTGTATGAAAGGAGGAGACGTTTTAGGACACACAGAACAAGTTTAGTGATTTTTTTGGCTAAATTATGGTGAAACTTATGCAGACTTTGGATGAAAGTAACAATAGGTGCTTTAAAATTGGGACTTTAGTGTCGGCAACAGTGCCGTCACACCGTAACCCCTCTGTGGTATTGTGGAAGAGTGCAGGGTTCGACCCTGTGGTCCAATATTAAAATTATATGAATCTGGTACAGGCGTCAGTGCTCCCAAATATTTTGACTTTGGTGGCAGCAAGTGCCTTCACACCGTAACCCCTCTGAGGTATTGTGGAAGAGTACAGTGGTGGAGGTTTTGGTAATGCAGAAGAGATCCCCGATCTATTCAGTTACATCAGCAGCTATAACAAAACCGGGTCAGCAATGTTTAGGCACTTGTACTGCACTACTGTATATGGTGAGAATAGGCGCACACCAGTAGCAACAGGAAGCAAACAGAACAGGCAGGGAATACACAGAAAGAATAGTCAAATGGCAGGCAAAGTCAGCAACAGATCGGGTCCTCAGAACAAGCAGGGTCAGTAACAAGTATACAAACTGATTCGGTAAGCTAGCGATGTGGGAATAAAGGCTGAGACACACTGAAAGTGTAGCGACGCACAGCGTAGCGAAGCGAAGAGAAGCAAACATTTTGCAGGCTTGACTTCGCTCTGCCTCGCAGCGTGTGTACACTGCATTACGTTTGCTTCTCACCACACTGGGCAGGAATCCACTAACTAAATTAAAATGTACACACAAAACCGTTTTATTTTCACAAAGCACATGTTATATAGGCAAAAAAAGTTTCTACTGAATAAAATACATCAAAAATTACTGTTAACTTAATAGGAATAGTATAAAAATATAAAAAAAAGGTAACCCCTGATCATATATATTATAGGGACACGGAGCGCTGTGTATAGAGTAGGGATGCATTGATACCACACACAGACATATACAGTCAGGTCCAGAAATATTGGGACATGGACACAATTCTAACATCTTTGGCTCTATACACCACCACAATGGAGTTAGAATGAAACAAACACAATGTGCTTTAACTGCAGACTGTCATCTTTAATTTGAGGGTATGTACATCCAACTCAGGTGAACGGTGTAGGACTTACAGCAGTTTGCAGATGTGCCTCTCACTTGTTAAGGGACCAAAAGTAATGGGACAGAATAATAATCATAAATCAAACTTTCCTTCTTAATACTTGGTTGCAAATCCTTTGCAGTCAATCACAGCCTGAAGTCTGGACCGTATAGACATCACCAGACGCTGGGTTTCATCCCTGGTGATGCTCTGCCAGGCCTCTACTGCAACTGTCTTCAGTTCCTGCTTGTTCTTGGGGCATTTTCCCTTCAGTTTTGTCTTCAGCAAGTGAAATGCATGCTCAATGGGATTCAGGTCAGGTGATTGACTTGGCCATTGCATAACATTAAACCTCTGTCCCTTCAAAAACACTTTGGTTGCTTTTGCAGTATGCTTTGGGTCATTAGCCATCTGCTCTGTGAAGCGCCGTCCAATGAGTTCTGCAGCATTTCGCTGAATGTGAGCAGATAATATTGCCCGAAACACTTCAGAATTCATCCTGCTGCTTTTGTCAGCAGTCACATCATCAATAAATACAAGAGAACCAGTTCCATTGGCAGCCATACATGCCCACGCCATGACACTACCACCACCATGCTTCACTGATGAGGTGGTATGCTTAGGATCATGAGCAGTTCCTCTCCGTCTCCATACTCTTCTCTTCCATCACTCTGGTACAAGTTGATCTTGGTCTCATCTGTCCATAGGTATTTGTTCCAGAACTGTGAAGGCTTTGTTAGGTGTTGTTTTGGCAAACTCTAATCTGGCTTTCCTGTTTGAGGCTCACCAATGGTTTACATCTTGTGGTGAACCCTCTATATTTACTCTGGTGAAGTCTTCTCTTGATTGTTGACTTGACATACATACACCTACCCTCCTGGAGAGTGTTCTTGATCTGGCCAACTGTTGTGAAGGGTGTTTTCTTCACCAGGGAAGGAATTCTTCGGTCATCACCACAGTTGTTTTCCGTGGTCTCCCGGGTCTTTTGGTGTTGCTGACTCACCGGTGCGTTCCTTCTTTTGAGAATGTTCCAACAGTTGTTTTGGCCACGCCTAATGTTCTTGCTAGCTCTCTGATGGGTTGGTTTGTTTTTTCAGCCTAATGATGGCTTGCTTTACTGATAGTGACAGCTCTTTGGATCTCATCTTGAGAGTTGACAGCAACAGATTCCAAATGCAATAGCACACTTGAATGAACTCTGGCCTTTTATCTGCACATTGTAATTGGGGTAATGAGTGAATATCACACAACCTGGCCATGGAACAGCTGAGAAGCCAATTGTCCATTACCTTTGGTCCCTTAACAAGTGGGAGGCACATCTGCAAACTGCTGTGTAAGTCCTACACCGTTCCCCTGAGTTGGATGTACATAGCCTCAAATTAGCTGACAGTCTGCAGTTAAGCACATTGTGTTTGTTTCATTCTTACTCCATTGTGGTGGTGTATAGAGCCAAAAATGTTAGAATTGTGTCATAGTTACATAGTTAATAGTTATATAGGCTGAAAAAAGACATGCGTCCATCGGGTTCAGCCTCTCCACATAACCTACTGCTGTTGATCCAAAGAAGGCAAAAAACCAGTCTGAAATGCTTGCCAATATGCAACATACTGGGAAAAAAATTCCTTCTTGACCCCAGAATGGCGTCAGATTTCTCCTTGGATCAAAAGCTTTTCCCACATATTAAATATTAAAACCTTAATATTCTGTGTCTGCAGGAAGTCATCCAGTCGTTTTTTAAAAGTCTGGTACAGACTCTGACCCAACCACCTCAACAGGCAGAGAATTCCACAGCTTTATTGTTCTCACCGTAAAATAACCCTTCCTATGCTTTAAGCTAAATTTTCTTTCTTGCAGTCTAAATGGATGACCCCTTGTCCTGTGTATAGTCCTGTTAATGAATAGGTTATCAGACAATGGTTGATAATGGCCCCGTAATATTTATATAAGGTTATCAGATCCCCTCTAAGGCGCCGTTCCTCTAAACTAAAACAGGTTTAAGCTTGTTAGTCTTGCCTCATAACTTAACCCTTCCATTCCCCTTATTAATTTAGTTGCCCGTCTCTGCACTTTTTCTAGCGCTATTAATATCTTTTTAAGACAGGTGCCCAAAATTGCACGGCATATTCAAGGTGCGGCCTGACCATTGATTTATACAGGGCAAAAATTATGTTTTCATCCGTCGTAAGTGAACTCTCTTTTAATAAATGCCAATACTTTGCTGGCTTGGCCACTGCTGTTTGACATTGCACATTGTTACTTAGTTTGAGTCTATGATTATTCCCAAATCCTTCTCCTGCTTGGATTTCCCTAACTCCGTACCATTTAGGGGTAAATTACCTGTGTGTTCTTCACTCCAAAGTGCATAACTTTGCATTTATCTAGATTAAATTTCATCTGCCATTTAAGTGCCCAGTCCCCCAATCTATCTAAATCCCTCTGCAGCGAAGTAACATCCTGCTCACTTGTGTTACTTTTCCTAGTTTGTGTGTCATCTGCAAACACTGATTCATGGCTTTCAATGCCTATTTCAAGGTAATTTATAATAAATTGAATAGTATTGGTCCTATAACAGACCCTGAGGGACACCGCTTACCACTGGTGTCCATCTTGAAAATGTACCATTTATGACCACTCTCTGTACCCTATCTTTTAGCCAGTTTTCTATCCAAGAACAAGTATTTTCATCTAGACCAATTTTTCTTAATTAAATAAAAATAGTAACCTTTTCTGTGGAACTGTGTCGAAAGCTTTGGCAAAAATCTAAGTAAACATCACATCATCGATGTCCCAATATTTCTGGAACTGACTGTATCGTATATATCAACACGCAGACCTATATATACTATATATCAACACGCAGATATATTTAATAACACCCACCCACAGACCATCAGACCATCAATAGACAATACGCACATGGGGGTGGCATGTGGAACAATCTCAACTAAATGGGCCCCCACCATTTGGCTGATCCTCCAGAAGAACATGTTGAACCGCAAGACGAAGCAGAGAAATATATAATTATTCCCGCTCTATCGGGTTCAAGACATTCTCTTCGGAGGCATCAGCCAAATGGGGGGCATATTAGTGCGCAAATTGTGTATAATACAAAGTCTGGATATAATATATATTGTGACAGAGTACAGGATCATGCGTATATAAGCCTGAGGTTGCAACGTGCTGTGTATCCAGGCTACTAACAGGTTAAAGGCTCTTGTCCTGCTAGCACACCTTTTTCACATCCTAATTAGCTCAGGCCTATTTAGTAGGTCTGGGAGAACAGGGAAATAGCTCAGAGTGGAGCTGAACCAAGCCCAGAGAGGTTGTCTCCTAAGTCGTCTGGTAAGAGACTGAATTTTGGTTGCCTACTGTTTAAAACGTATGGTTTATGTTTTTTTGTGCTGGAAGCAGAGTAGCTGCTCCAGTCTCCTGTAGTCAGGACATACTACTGTGAGTTAGCCTCCTGACAGGAGTAGGCCTGTTCATTTGTTTATCATTTATTGTTACTTTCTTTTCTGCGTGGCAAAACATGTGATTTAAAGAGGAATCACCCAAAAAAACCCGCAAGATATTTACCACACCAAAATAAACGTTGTTTGCAGTGCAACCTCCTGGCTGTCCTGACCCTCTTTGGCCACGACCCTACCACAAGTGGTGGCAGCGGTGGGATTTCTTTCGTGCCGGTTCAGTTGCCACAAGAACCTTAAAGGTACAGGACCCATAGAAAATGGAGGACGTTGTGAAGGCCCTGGTGCAGGCCACGGCGGTGCAGCAAGAAACAAACAGGCAAGCTGCAGCCCAACAAGAAACAAACCGGCAAGCTGTAGTAGCACAGCAGGAGGGCAACAGACTCTTAGCCCAACAAATTGGAGCCCTGGCGGAGGCACAGAAGTCTGACCATGCGCTGCTTAAAGGTATCCTGGAATATATCGCTAACCCGGGAGCGCCTGTGCAAACAGGAGGGGTTAGCAAAATACGGGCAAGCAATTGTTTGCAGAAAATGACTCCCGAAGATGATGTGGAGAGCTATCTGCTGGCTTTTGAGCGAACAGCCACCCGTGAAGCCTGGCCTCCAGAACAGTGGGCAGGAATTATTGCTCCTTTTCTCCTGGGAGAAGCACAAAAAGCGTACTTTGACCTAGAAGAGGAAGCCGCTGCAGATTATCCACAGTTAAAGGCGGAAATAATGGCCCGGATGGGCGTCACCACTACTGTAAGGGCCCAGCGTTTTTACAAATGGCGATTCAATGAGAGACAGGCTCCTAGATCCCAGATGTTTGACCTAATCCACCTGGCCGGAAATGGCTCAGACCGGAGTCCCAGAGTCCTGCCCAGATGGTGGAATCCCTAGTACTGGATCGATATTTAAGAGAACTTCCCACTGGTCTTCGTGAGTGGGTCAGCCAAGGAAACCCCACTAATTATGACGCCATGATAGCCCAAGTAGAAAGATACTTGTCTGCAAGAGACTTGGAAAAGTCCTCTAGGTATCTGGGGCCGAACCAGAGACCAAAAGTCCAGCGGAGTGAACCTGAAGCTACTTCCAGAGAAGGAGTGCGTCTGCGCAAAACAGACTCCAGGACCCCCATTCCTTTGAAAAACGACCACTTTGGTGGAAACTCCATAACCTGCTTCGAGTGTGGGGGTAAAGGCCATGTCAGGGCACGGTGCCCTAACCTCCCGGAGCCAATGCAGTGTGGACTTGGGGAGAACCCCCAAAACTTTTGTGGACTAATCTGCTTAGCGGGCCTGGTAGAAGATTTGCATACTTTCCGAGTACCAGTCCAGTTGAATAATCAACATACAGTGGCACTAGTTGACTCTGGAAGTGCCTTGACTCTAGTGGCTGGTGGCTTAGTCAAGCCGACACATATACAGGGGCACCACACAGTGGGTGTGCTTTGTATTCACGGAAGTACTGTAAGATATCCTACCGCCGATATAGAGGTTTATGTACAAGACAGGCTGGTAAAGATATCAGCGGTAGTTGTGCCACGGTTACCCTATTCCTTAGTCATAGGAAGGAACTTCCCTGACTTTTACTCCTCTTGCAGTCCCCAACACTGTTAAAACAAGGTGATGGTCTTCTCGACATATTCCCTTTTTCTCACCCTGACTTGTATATTACCAATCCAAAAAGTCACAAAACCAGAAGGCAATGCAGAGAAAGCAGACGGAGGTTTAATAAAGCCATTAACGGGGCTTTGTTGGGTGACCATGGGAAACGGTCAGGGAAAGGTGTTGGCACTCAGTGTACTGAAGAAGATATAGTGGGTGAACAAAGGGAACCCCACACCGAGCAAGACGTAGAGGTTGGGACGAATGACCCCAGAGCTTTGGATACTTCCAGTGTTAGCTTTGGGAGAGCCCAGGTAAATGACCCTCTGTTACAGAATGCTAGGAGTACTGTGGTGGAGGTGAATGGGGTACCTGTTGAAGGTAGTACAAAAGCTACATGTCCCTATTTTATCCTCAGAAATGACCTGCTCTACAGAGTAACTTCAGATGAAGGCCAAGAAATTGAGCAGCTAGTGGTGCCTTCTTCCTACACCCGGAAGGTGCTGGATTTTTCCCACTCTCATCTCTTGGGGGGACACTTGGGAGTGGAGAAAACTCAAGAACGGGTTCTAAGAAGGTTCTTTTGGCCAGGGGTATATGAGGAAATTAAGAGGTATTGTGCTTCTTGTCCCGAATGCCAACTCTCCTCCCCCAGACCTAAGCTAAGAGCACCCCTCATACCTCTTCCGATTGTTGATGTGCCCTTTGAAAGAATTGGTATGGACCTAGTGGGTCCGTTGGATAAATCTGCTAGGGGTCATCAGTATATCCTAGTGATCCTCGATTATGCCACCCGTTATCCCGAGGCCATTCCAATGCGAAAGGCCAATTCCCAAAATATCGCAAAGGAATTGGTCCATGTGTTTGCACGTGTTGGCATTCCAAAGGAAATACTAACCGATCAAGGTACCCCATTTGTTTCCCGGCTTATGAGGGAATTATGTAAGGCGTTGAGTATACGTACTTTGAGGACCTCAGTGTACCATCCCCAGACAGATGGACTGGTAGAGAGGTTCAATCGCACCCTGAAAGGGATGTTACGAAAAGTTGTTAGTCGGGATGGGAAAGACTGGGACCTACTGCTCCCATACCTGCTTTTTGCTGTCAGAGAGGTTCCACAGAGCTCTACAGGTTTCTCACCATTTGAACTTCTGTATGGGAGGCACCGGGGGATACTGGATGTTCTACGAGAAACCTGGGAGGAACAAGGTGTCCCTGGGACAAATGTGGTACAGCATGTGGAACAGATGCAAGGGCGTATGGCCCGAATTGTTCCTCTTGTACGCCAGCACATGGAGCAGGCTCAAAGTGTCCAAAAACTCCACTATGACCAAAGGGCCACCGTGAGAGAATTTAAAAGGGGTGACCGGGTTATGGTCCTTGTTCCCACGGCGGAGAGTAAACTTCTGGCCCAGTGGCAGGGGCCTTACGAAGTTCTGGAGAAAGTGAGTCCTGTAAATTACAGGCTCAGTCAGCCCAATCGCCGTAAGAAGGAGGCCGTGTTTCATATAAACCTTCTGAAACAGTGGAGGGACAGAGAAGCCAGTGCAGTTGCCATGGGGGACATAACGATAGGTTCCCTTGCCTTTGAACAGTCGGTGTCAATTTCAGCAGAGCTGACTCCTGAGCAAGCAGAGCAGGCTAATGACATGGTCGAGAGAAATGGGGATGTCTTCTCACCAATACCGGGCAGAACCTGGGAGATTACCCATGACATTCTTACGGAGCCTGGAGCTACTGTTAGAGTTAATTCCTACAGGATTCCTGAGGCCAGAAGGGAAGCGGTAAGGGCTGAAGTTAAGAAAATGCTTGAGCTCGGGGTGATAGAAGCATCTCATAGTAACTGGTCCAGCCCAATTGTTTTGGTGCCCAAACCTGATGGCTCTATAAGGTTCTGCAATGACTTCAGAAAGTTGAATGAAGTCTCAAAGTTTGACGCTTATCCATGCATGCCACGGGTCGATGAGTTGGTGGAGAGACTCGGAAAAGCCAGATTCCTCTCTGTGTTGGATCTGACCAAGGGTTATTGGCAGATACCACTGTCTGAGCGCGCCAGGGAGAAGACAGCGTTTGCTACACCTGATGGCTTGTTCCAATATACAATAATGCCATTTGGTCTACATGGTGCCCCGGCAACCTTTCAGAGACTGATGGACAAGTTGCTCAGGCCCCATGCCCATTATGCGTCCGCCTATCTCGATGACGTTATTATTCATAGCACAGACTGGGACTCGCACCTGCCGAAAGTAGAGGCAGTGCTGGACACCTTTAGAAAGGCTGGGTTGACAGCAAACCCCTCTAAGTGTGTTATCGGCTTAGCAGAAGCCAAATACCTGGGCTACGTGGTTGGGAGAGGATTGGTGAAACCTCAGATTGACAAGGTGGGAGCCATACAGAATTGGCCTCGACCACTTAGGAAGAAACAGGTCAGAACATTTCTTGGACTGGTTGGGTACTATCGCCGGTTTATACCCCATTTTGCTACCAGAGCTGCTCCCCTCACTGACCTCATTAAGGCAAGAGTACCAGACATGGTGAGCTGGGACAGCAAAACAGAGGAGTCCTTCTTGGATCTTCGCTCTGTACTGTGCCAGCAACCGATCCTGGTAGCGCCAGACTTTACGAAGGAGTTTTTCCTACAGACTGATGCCTCTGACGTGGGCTTAGGGGCTGTACTTTCCCAGTACGTAGATGAGGAAGAGCATCCCGTGTTATACCTAAGTCGAAAACTATTACCCCGAGAGCAGCGCTATGCTGTGGTTGAAAAGGAGTGTTTGGCCATAAAGTGGGCCATGGACACTCTCAAATATTACTTACTGGGACGACGGTTTACCCTGGTTACTGACCATGCTCCCTTACGTTGGATGCACACCAACAGGGACAGGAACTCCAGGGTCCTGCGGTGGTTTTTGTCGTTGCAACCGTTTCACTTTGTTGTGCAGCACCGGGCTGGTTTGCTGCATGGGAACGCTGATGCTCTCTCTAGAGTGCATGGCCTTGCGGCGGCGGCCGCTTCTCACTCCTGTGTTCAGCTGGGGAGGGGGATGTGTGACAGAGTACAGGATCATGCGTATATAAGCCTGAGGTTGCAACGTGCTGTGTATCCAGGCTACTAACAGGTTAAAGGCTCTTGTCCTGCTAGCACACCTTTTTCCACATCCTAATTAGCTCAGGCCTATTTAGTAGGTCTGGGAGAACAGGGAAATAGCTCAGAGTGGAGCTGAACCAAGCCCAGAGAGGTTGTCTCCTAAGTCGTCTGGTAAGAGACTGAATTTTGGTTGCCTACTGTTAAAACGTATGGTTTATGTTTTTTTGTGCTGGAAGCAGAGTAGCTGCTCCAGTCTCCTGTAGTCAGGACATACTACTGTGAGTTAGCCTCCTGACAGGAGTAGGCCTGTTCATTTGTTTATCATTTATTGTTACTTTCTTTTCTGCGTGGCAAAACATGTGATTTAAAGAGGAATCACCCAAAAAACCCGCAAGATATTTACCACACCAAAATAAACGTTGTTTGCAGTGCTACCTCCTGGCTGTCCTGACCCTCTTTGGCCACGACCCTACCACAATATTTATAAGATATACGTAAATATATATCTTATCTATATTATAGATTAATAAATATCTGCCTGCCCTTACGTTCCCTATACAATGTGCTAAAAATTACACACAAAAAAACCAACACTGTCGAGACCCACGCAGCCCACATGCTACCCCCTCTACCTTGGCTGAATGTAATTAATATTACAGGTGGCAAGAAAAGTATGTGAACCCTTTGGGATTACGTGAAGTTTTCGCATGAATTGGTCCATAAATTGCTCTGATCTTCATCTAAATCAAGCAATTTGAAAAACACAGTCCTGCTTAAAATCATACACACACAAACATTATATGTTTTTCAATGTTTTATTCAACATAACATGTAAACATTCACGAGGCAGGGTGTGATAAAGTATGTGAACCTTTGACTTAATAACTGGTTGAACCCTCCTTTGGCAGCAAATAACCTCAACCAACGACGTTTTCCTGTAGTTGCAAGTTCAGACCTGCACAACGATCTGGAGTAATTTTTGGCCCCACTCCTCTTCACAAAACTGTTTTAGGTGTAGAATTTTTTGGGATGTCTGGTGTGAATCCCTTCTTTAGGTCATGCCACAGCAATTCAATCAGGTTGAGGTCAGGAGGACTCTGACTGGGCCACTCCAGAAGCGTATTTTGTTTTGTCGAAGCCATTCTTTTGTTGAATTACTTGTATGCTTTGGTCATTGTCCGTTGCATCACCCCATCCTCTGCGGAGCTTCAGTTGGCGGACAGATGTCTTACGTTTTCCTGCAAAATGTCTTGATAAACTCTGGAATTCATTTTTCCATTAATGACAACAACCCGTCCAGGCCTGAGGCAGCAAAGCAGCCCCAAACCATGTGCTCCCTCCGCCCATGTTTTACAGTGGGATGAGGTTTTGATGTTGGTGTGCTGTGCCTTTTTTTCTCCACACATAGTGTTTGTGTGTTTTTTCCAAACAACTCAATTTTGGTTTCATCAGTCCACAGAATAATTTTGTCAGTAGTGCTGTGGAACATCCAGGTGCTCTTTTGCAAACTTCAAATGTGCTGCAATATTCTTTTTGGACAGCAATGGCTTCCTCCGTGGTGTCCTCCCATGTACTCCATTCTTGTTTAATGTTTTCCTTATTGTAGATGTGTCAACAAAAATGTTAGCATGTGCCAGAGATTTCTGTAAGTCTTTAGCTGACACTCTAGGATCTTCTTTACCTCATTAAGCATTCTGCGCTGTGCTCTTGCAGTCATCTTTAAAGGACGACCACGCCTAGGGAGAGTAGCAACAGTGCTGAACTTTCTCCATTTGTAGAGCAGTCTGTCTTTACTGTGGACACATATGAAACATCAAGGCTTTTTGGAGATACTTTTGTAATCCTTTCCAGCTTCATGCAAGTCAACAATTCTTGATTGTAGGAATTCTGAGAGCTATTTTCTGCGTGGCATGGTTCACATCAGGCAGTGCTTCTTGAAACCAGTAAACCTCAAAACTGGTGTGTGTTTTTTAAAGAGCAGGACAGCTTTCAGCAACACATCCAATAATATCACACTGATTGGACTCAAGGTTGGCTCACTCCTGGCTCCAATTAGCTTCTTGGAGAAGTCATTAGGCTAGGGGTTCACATACTTTTTCCACCCTGCACTGTGAATGTTTACATGTTATGTTCAATATAAACATGAAAACATATAATGTTGTGTTTGTATTATTTTAAGCAGACTGTGCTTTCAAATTGTTGTGACTTAGATGAAGATCAGAGCACATTTTATGACCAATTCATGCAAAACTCCACGTAATCCCAAAGGGTTCACATACTTTTTCTTGCCACTGTATGTAATTAAATACATTCAGCTAGGTAGAGAAAGAAAAAAAAAAAGGTTTTATTTTATGTTCCCGGGGACATTTAAAAATGTCCTCGGATTTTATTTTTTTAAAAACTGACCTTACCTGGTCAGTGGGGGCTCCCTGGATCCTGATTGTGGGGGGGGGGGGGGTCTGCCGTGGCCGCAGGTGCAGTGGCTCCCTCCCTGCGCCGCCTGTCTCTGCCACATGCACCCGAGCGGCTTGCCCGCACAGTCGCAGCTCTGTCATCCCACGGCCGCATGCTCCTCAAGGGGATCCTTGGGAGGCCCCGGCAGGCTGCCCTCTACAGTGCCTGATTAGCTGGCCGTGTCTGCCTGATGTTTTAGTAACAAGAATGCTTTATCCCATAGGCTTCAATGTTAAAAACATTCCCGTTTTAATTCAATATCTAATAAACTGTTGCTTATGATATTCTGCAGTAAAGAGTCTCTTTATTTCTAGATTTTGTTGTATTTTTTAAGCATTTTTTTACTTTTTTCAAAAACAAATTTTTTTTCAAACTTTTGGTGAACGTCCCAAAAAAGTTCGAAGTTCGCAAACGGTCGAACAGACGAACAGATCCGAACCGAATGCTCATCCCTAATCAGGAGTATACAGAGAGTGACATACGGACAAGCTGCATACAGAGAAATGAGCCAGAAAAGACCTGTGGAATAGGCTCCTTATTTATTTATTTGTAAAGTATTTTACCAGGAAGGATACATTGACATTTCTCTCGTTTTCAAGTATGTCCTGGGTTAAAGACCATTGAAATGTTACAGTCTTTACAGAAATACAGAGTAATAAAATGCAAGATATTAAAAAACAACACAAATATACAGATTAACACAGAAAATAAATATGCAGGAAATATATTCACTATGTTACATGTTTACATATAGTCACTATGTTACATGTTTACAGGTGCATTCTGTATATAGTCACTATGTTACATGTTTACAGGCGCATTCTGTATATAGTCACTATGTTACATGTTTATAGGTGTATTCTGTATATAGTCACTATGTTACATGTTTACAGGCACATTCTGTATATAGTCACTATGTTACATGTTTACAGGCACATTCTGTATATAGTCACTGTGTTACATGTTTACAGGTGTATTCTGTATATAGTCACTATGTTACATGTTTACAGGCACATTCTGTATATAGTCACTATGTTACATGTTTACAGGCACATTCTGTATATAGTCACTATGTTACATGTTTACAGGCACATTCTGTATATAGTCACTGTGTTACATGTTTACAGGCACATTCTGTATATAGTCACTATGTTACATGTTTACAGGCACATTCTGTATATAGTCACTATGTTACATGTTTACAGGTGTATTCTGTATATAGTCACTATGTTACATGTTTACAGGCACATTCTGTATATAGTCACTATGTTACATGTTTACAGGTGTATTCTGTATATAGTCACTATGTTACATGTTTACAGGTGCATTCTGTATATAGTCACTATGTTACATGTTTACAGGCGCATTCTGTATATAGTTACTATGTTACATGTTTACAGGTGCATTCTGTATATAGTCACTATGTTACATGTTTACAGGCTACATTGATATTTCTCTCGTTTTCAAGTATGTCCTGGGTTCAAGAGCATTGACATTTTTACAGTTGTTACAGAAATACAGAGTAATAAAATGCAAGATATTAAAAAAAACAACACAAATATACAGATTAACACAGAAAATAAATATGTAAGAAATATAGTCATTATGTTATATGTTTACAGGTGCATTCTGTATATAGTCACTATGTTACATGTTTACAGGCGCATTCTGTATATAGTCACTATGTTACATGTTTATAGGTGTATTCTGTATATAGTCACTATGTTACATGTTTACAGGCACATTCTGTATATAGTCACTATGTTACATGTTTACAGGCACATTCTGTATATAGTCACTATGTTACATGTTTACAGGTGTATTCTGTATATAGTCACTATGTTACATGTTTACAGGCACATTCTGTATATAGTCACTATGTTACATGTTTACAGGTGTATTCTGTATATAGTCACTGTGTTACATGTTTACAGGTGCATTCTGTATATAGTCACTATGTTACATGTTTACAGGCGCATTCTGTATATAGTTACTATGTTACATGTTTACAGGTGCATTCTGTATATAGTCACTATGTTACATGTTTACAGGCTACATTGATATTTCTCTCGTTTTCAAGTATGTCCTGGGTTCAAGAGCATTGACATTTTTACAGTTGTTACAGAAATACAGAGTAATAAAATGCAAGATATTAAAAAAAACAACACAAATATACAGATTAACACAGAAAATAAATATGTAAGAAATATAGTCATTATGTTACATGTTTACAGGTGCATTCTGTATATAGTCACTATGTTACATGTTTACAGGCACATTCTGTATATAGTCACTATGTTACATGTTTACAGGTGTATTCTGTATATAGTCACTGTGTTACATGTTTACAGGTGCATTCTGTATATAGTCATTATGTTATATGTTTACAGGTGCATTCTGTATATAGTCACTATGTTACATGTTTACAGGCACATTCTGTATATAGTCACTATGTTACATGTTTACAGGTGTATTCTGTATATAGTCACTGTGTTACATGTTTACAGGTGCATTCTGTATATAGTCACTATGTTACATGTTTACAGGTGTATTCTGTATATAGTCACTGTGTTACATGTTTACAGGTGCATTCTGTATATAGTCATTATGTTATATGTTTACAGGTGCATTCTGTATATAGTCACTATGTTACATGTTTACAGGCACATTCTGTATATAGTCACTATGTTACATGTTTACAGGTGTATTCTGTATATAGTCACTGTGTTACATGTTTACAGGTGCATTCTGTATATAGTCACTATGTTACATGTTTACAGGCGCATTCTGTATATAGTTACTATGTTACATGTTTACAGGTGCATTCTGTATATAGTCACTATGTTACATGTTTACAGGCACATTCTGTATATAGTCACTATGTTACATGTTTACAGGCACATTCTGTATATAGTTACTATGTTACATGTTTACCGGTGCATTCTGTATATAGTCACTATGTTACATGTTTACAGGTGCATTCTGTATATAGTCACTGTGTTACATGTTTACAGGTGCATTCTGTATATAGTCACTATGTTACATGTTTACAGATGCATTCTGTATATATTCACTGTTACATGTTTACTTTACAGGCGCATTCTGTATATAGTCACTATGTTACATGTTTACAGGTTCATTCTGTATATAGTCGCTATGTTACATGTTTACCGGTGCATTCTGTATATAGTCACTATGTTACATGTTTACAGGTGCATTCTGTACATAGTCACTATGTTACATGTTTACAGGTGCATTCTGTATATAGTCACTGTGTTACATGTTTACAGGTGCATTCTGTATATCGTCACTGTGTTACATGTTTACAGGTGCATTCTGTATATATTCACTGTTACATGTTTACAGGCGCATTCTGTATATAGTCGCTATGTTACATGTTTACAGGTGCATTCTGTATATAGTCACTATGTTACATGTTTACAGGTGCATTCTGTATATAGTCATTATGTTATATGTTTACAGGTGCATTCTGTATATAGTCACTATGTTACATGTTTACAGGCGCATTCTGTATATAGTCACTATGTTACATGTTTACAGGTGTATTCTGTATATAGTCACTGTGTTACATGTTTACAGGTGCATTCTGTATATAGTCACTATGTTACATGTTTACAGGTGCATTCTGTATTGAGGTATATTAATAGAGATCTCTAAAGTGACTTAAGACTGGGGGAAGATTTGATGGCGTCTGGGAGGTCATTCCATAATTGTGGTGCTCTGTAGGAAAATGAGGATCGAGCCATTTATTCTTTATTGTGGTATTGTAAGTAAGATGCAGGTCCTGGATCGGAGGTTATAGGATGAGGGAACTGCTGGAGGAAGTAACCTATTCAGGTAGGGTGGCAGCATCCCAGAAATGCTCTTAAACACCAGGTTGGAAAGGTGAAGGGTGTGTCTAGATTCCAGCGACGGAAAGTTTAGCTCTTTTAACATGTCACAATGGTGGGTCATGAAGTTACATTGTAGCGCAAAGCGGCAGAATGAGTTATACCAGTGTTTCTCAAGTGGTGGGTCGTGACACAAAAGTGGGTCGCGACCAGGGGTGGACTGGGTCACAGGGCAAGTGCCCCCAGGCCTCTCTAATGCCTGGGACCCGCTGATGCATCTTACCTGCAGCAGCGGGTCCCAGGCGGCGCAGCTACCTCTGAATGTCTCCAGGTGCCACCTGCATCAGGTAAAATACTCTGTAATGGCAAGGTGGGGGGGGGGGGGAATCTGTAATGGGAGGTGTGGGGTGGGACTCAGTGACTGGCAGCAGCTCTGTACTCCCAACACCATGAACCACTGTGCATAATGCACATCTCAGTGACGCAAAAGGCTGTTGGGTAAGGGGGGGCTCCTTATGTATATTTGATTGTCTGTCCTTTTGTTAATCTGTCCTTTTACCAATTTATGCATCCTTCTTTCTGAATATCTGGTATTCTGTCTGTCCATCTATATCTGTGTGTCCTTCTGTGTATTTTTCCATCTGTCTTTGTATGTATGTCTTGCTCACCATTTCTCTTCATCTCTCTCCTTTCTCCCTCTATCACTCTCTCACTCCTTCTCCTGTCCTGCCGTCCTCCTGATGTGATAAACCCTGCAGAAAACTAGAATATACCCTGAGAATTCTCAGCAGAATCACACACTGCTCCCTGATCCCGGCCTCCCTGCATACATGGGATGTGCGGTGAGGTCAGTGGCTGGTGAGGCACTGGCTAGTATCAGAGCCAGATATACACGGTACATAGGTTCAGTGATCCCAGGATCTGGCTGCTCTCAGTGCTTCCCAGCAACTGCATCATCCATTCCAGGCAGCCGCGCACTGCCCCCTCCACCTGCAGGGAGGAGGTGCCGCCACTGGTGTATTTTGGCCTAGGCCAACAAGGCCCAGGCCTAGGGCGGCACTTTCCAGGGGGCGGCGGCCCGCTGGGTGGCCCCACCCCTAAAAAAAAAAAAAAAAAAAAAATTTTTTTTTTTCACTTTTGCAAACTATTTTACCAGGAAGGAAACATTGAGATGTCACTAATTTCAAGTATGTCCTGGGTAGGCAAGGCCTAGGCTTTCACTTTCCAGGGGGCAACAAAAAACCTCACCACTAATTGGGTTACTCACAGAGCACCGAAATGACGCCAACATTTTGGTGTTCTGTAGTTCCCTGCACTTCGGGGAATAAAATTTCCCCACCCTGCAGTGAATTCACCATTCACCGCAGGGTCCCCAAAGTGCATGGAGTCGGCCGCTGTATGCTGCCACCGCAAACCCATGGCCTGCTGTTTTCAAAGAACTACTGAACGAAAATGTCTGGAATTTACATATAAGATCCTATGATTGATAATAAAAAGTTCTGTTACAGAAAAAGGAGAACCGCTATTAAAAAAAAGGGGGGGAATTTAGCCCAAAAACTTCAGAAAAATCACTAAAAGGTACAAAAAAAAATCAATAAATAAATAAAGACTTTTTACTGCAGATTAAAATAATAAATGGATTATTAGATATTGCATAAAAACGGGAATATTTTTAATATTGAAACCTATGGGGTTCGCCTGAAAAAACCTGCTGATTGAAACCACCGAACATCAGGGCATTTCACTGACATTTCTCTGCTGTTTGGTGTTCTCTGAATAGATTAACCATTACTTCTCTATGGGGATTTGCACTGCCTTCAAACAGCACTGTACTTGCTGGCAGTTCGCCAAACTTGTGTGTGAGCATATCACCAGAGCAGTGGTGTACTTAGAGGAGTGGCGGAGGGCTGACCGCCCCAGGTACCAGTGATTATTGGGGTGTCATTAGGGGGTACTAGGAGGTGCCACTGTCACTGTGTGCCAGCTTTGAGCTGTGCTCTCAAACAACGAGCAGCGGAGCATGGCGTTTGCATACGGAATAAAATCGAATAGAATAAAAATCCCCCTCTCCTCCCTCCATAGCTCCTCCCCTGCCCCGCAGCAGCTCTAGGAGAGGGGAGGGGGATGTGATTTGTGTCCAGAGAGAGAAGATGACAGTAAACGGCAGGTAAAGGGGGGGGGGGGTTTCAGCAGAATATGAAGCCCTGTCTGCTTACTGCTGTTTAAAGTGGACCTTTCCTTAACCAGCACTGCAGTGATAGAAATTTGTCATTGAGCTGCCTGGCTCCTGGTGAGGCTGCTTGCATGCAGGTCACACTCGGTCCGGCCAGTCAGGTGGTACTGAGTCTCAGTACCACCTGACTGGCTGAACCACGTGACACGCATGCACGCAGCTGCCCGCCCTTTCGTTAACATGGACTGTCACTCTATTCTGGACTAAACACCCACCGGGAAGGGAATCAAAGCCACGGTGCACCCTCTGGCAGTGGCACCCCACTGCTGACAAGATGGCTCCACGCACAGGCACAGCCGTGATCCTAACGTGGCCTGGAGGGACCTCCTGCTGAGTCTGTACACAGTCCCTGCTGACTCTGCACACAGCCCTACCGCGGACAGAGGCCGGTAAATGTAGAATAAATAATTGCTGTGTGCTCATATACACTCGGTTTGCTGGGAGTTTTATTGCAGTGGATTCTGATGCACTCATACACACCGCACATTGCATTGCTGGGAGTTTTATTGCTGTGGATTCTGTTACGCTGACACACACCACACATTGCATTGCTGGGAGTTTTATTGCAGTGGATTCTGATGCACTCATACACACCGCACATTGCATTGCTGGGAGTTTTATTGCTGTGGATTCTGATACGCTGACACACACCACACATTGCATTGCTGTGAGTTTTATTGCTGTGAATTCTGATGCACTCATACACACCGCACATTGCATTGCTGGGTGTTTTATTGCTGTGGATTCTGTGATACACACTGCATATTACTGTGAGTTTTATTGCCCTGGAGCTCTGGGATACGCTCATACACACTGCACATTACTGTGAGTTTTATTGCTGTGCAGTTCTGTGATATGCTCATACACACTGCACATTTCTGTGGGTTTTATTGCTTTGCAGCTCTGATATGCTCATACACAGTGCCCATTTCTGTGGGTTTTATTGCTATGCAGCTCTGTGATACGCTCATATGCAGTGCACGTTTCTGTGGATTTTATTGTTCCACCAATTAGAGCGGATGTGATGCCGTTTACTTGACATGCGTGGCTGTTCTTTGTGAAAATACTTGAATTTAAACATTTCATAATTTTCTTTATCTCAATAGATACATTTGAAATGGTATACAAAATATACAAGTAGGCACTTGGTATCCACTTTTAATATAAAGAGAGGAAAAGGCGGAGCTCTAAGAGGAAAAGGTGGAGCTTAAAGAGGAAGGGTGGGGATTAACCAGGAAGAGGTGTGCCCTTGACAGGAAGGGGTGCGTCAAATTAAAATTAGGGGTGCACGAGTTTAGTCAGGTCTAGGGCAGCACAAAACCTAAATACACTACTGGGTGCCGCACAGTGAACAGTCACACCCCGAGCACAGCCCCGCACCCACTGACTTTGCGAGACGAAGACAGTCACATGACTGTCCTGCGTCAATCAATGCATGGGAGGCCAGTCACCCATGGAGGCGTTTTTTGAATGGCTTGGACATATGTTGCTTTTCCATTGGTCCAAGCTATTCCATTGTTCTTCAGTCCCTCTCTGAGGCACTGCAGAGTGTAGGTTCAGGAAGTAGGCGACGCCAGATGCGCGCTGCAGACCTCAATCTCTTGGCTAGCTTGAGCTTATGCGATTAGAGTAGCGTTTGGCTACACAAACTGCGTAGGCTCTTCGAGGGCAGACTGCTGCGAAAAAACAACGTGTGCAGCGGCAGAGACAGATGGCGGAGGAGCGCGGAGCAGGTGAGTTTGCTAAGTTTTTTTTATAACTTTTTATTCATTCAGTAGTGATTTAAATTAGCGTTGCTTTGTCTGCCATCACCCCACACTTTGAGACAGTTATTAAGAGGAATAAGCATCCCCAGCTTTCCAATAAGTTATACATAATTTCATATGTTTCAATTGGTTTATTTTACAGCAAACACTTTCTTTTTCACCAGTTCTGTGATTACTGCACTATCCTCTTTGGAAAGAATCCCTGTTTGTTTACAAAATTGTTCAAAAAGTGCGTACATTGGAGAATATTGAGCACGTTGTTTTGGCGAATAAATTATAATGTTTCAGAAATTCAATTATTTTTGGGTCGCGACTTAATGATGACCAAGGACAATTGTGGGTCCTGAGGGTCCACAGGTTGAGAACCACTGAGTTATACAATGTAGTAAGTTTATGAAGGTGTGTTTGCGGGGCGGCTGCATACACTACATCTCCGTATTCAATAGCCGGCATAAGCATTTGTTGTACAATCTGCTTTCTTACCGCAGGGCTCAGACAGGATTTGTTTCTGTACAGGGCACAGTGGCAGACTGGGCCGAGGGGCAGGGGGTCAAATGCCCCCCCAGGTCGCTGCAGTGTTGCCGCCACAATGCTCATCCCAATATTCCCATTTGTTTTTCACTCGCTAGCAGCTACGAACTACTACACGCAGCAGCGTGCCTCCCATATTAAAATCAGGAGCTGGGAAAGGCATGCTGCATTAGCTCCTCCCCCCATGTGATGCACTCATCCATGTGCTGCACAGAGAAGAGGAGGGAGTGATCAAGAGGGAGATAGGAGCCTGGACAGAACCAGGCCCGCAGACCTACAAACAGGGAAGGAGCAGGAGGACAGTGGAGTAGCCAGGCCAGGGCAGCCTAGCCCAGGACACCTCCAGCCAGAGAATCCATTTAAAAGACTTAAGCTGATGGTGAGTGGCAGCGCCAGCGGCCCACTGTCTGACCTGGCCTGCTGACTGTTGGGGTGAAATTGAATAAATTGAGGGCCCTCTGACTGGGGGAGGATAAATTGAGGGGGCCTGCTGTGGAGGGAAATAAAGTGAGGGGGGCCTGCCTGCTTGGGAGGGATAAGCTGCTTGGGCTAGAATAAACTGAGGGGGCCTGGATGCCGTGTTGGAGGAGAATAAATTGAGGGGGGGCCTGGATGCTGTGGTGGGGGAGAATAAACTGAGGGGGCCTGGATGCTGTGGTGGGGGAGAATAAATTGAGGGGGGGCCTGGATGCTGTGGTGGGGGAGAATAAACTGAGGGGGCCTGGATGCTGTGGTGGGGGAGAATAAACTGAGGGGGCCTGGATGCTGTGGTGGAGGAGAATAAATTGAGGGGGGCTTGGATGCTGTGGTGGGGTAGAATAAATTAAGGGGGGCCTGGATGCTGTGGTGGGGGAGAATAAATTAAGGGGGGCCTGGATGCTGTGGTGGGGTAGAATAAATTAAGGGGGGCCTGGATGCTGTGGTGGGGGAGAATAAATTAAGGGGGGCCTGGATGCTGTGGTGGGGGAGAATACATTGAGGGGTTCTAAATGCTGTGGTGGAGGAGAATAAAATGAGGGGTTCTAAATGCTGTGGTGGAGGAGAATAAAATGAGGGGTTCTAAATGCTGTGGTGGGGGATAATAAATTGATAGGGGCCTGGATGCTGTGGTGGGGGAGAATAAAGTAAGTGACCTGCTGGGGGGGTGGGGTGTAAAAAAGATGGAATGGACCTGGGTGAGAGGAATGTGTGTGGGTGTGGGTGTAAAAAAGGCTGTGGTAGAGCTCTGTGATACACTCATACACACCGCACATTACTGTGAGTTTTACTGCTGTGGAACTCTGTGATACACTCATACACAGCGCACATTACTGTGAGTTTTACTGCGGTGGAGCTCTGATACAGTAATGTGCAGTGTTGTTGAGCGTATCACAGAGCTCCACAGCAAGAAAACTCACAGTAATGTGCGCTGTGTATGAGTGTGAGTTTTATTGCTGTGGAGCTCTCAGGGTTATCCAAAGAGATTCGAATTGCTTGAGAAAGGTAACCGAACGCTGAAAATCAGCATTCGGTTACCTTTCCTGGCCATTCGGCTATCCAGAGAGCAGGCAATTCGCCAAATCCTGCGAATTGCCTGCACATACGGTGCCTGTTCGGTGCCTGTTCGAGGGCAGTGAAATCCCCATAGAGAAGCACTGCTTCGGCTATTCAGAGAACACAAACCAGCAGTGAAAGGTTCCCCTAATGCCCTGCCATTCGGTGGTTTAATTCGGCAAATTAATTCAGGAGAATCCCATAGACTTCAATGTTAAAAATATTCCAGTTTTAATTCAATATCTAATAAACCATTCATTATAAAATTCTGCAGCAAAAAGTCTCTTTATTCATTGATTTTTTAGGATACTTTAAGCATTTTTCCGATTTTTTTTTTTTTTTTTTTAAAAAGTCCGATTTTTTTTTTTTTTTTTTTTTCAGTTTGCTTATTTTTTTTGTAACAGCCCTCTTTATGATCATTCCCTGGACCTCCTGTGAAAATTTCAGACATTTTCGCTCAGTAGTTTCTTTGCAAACAGCGTTTCTTTTTCCCAGATTCATACAAATGGTTTTTCTAATTTATTCACTGCCTCCTCTACGTCACAGCTGCTTCGGCTCTGTGTGATTCGGCTCCTTTTCGGCTCCTGTTCGGCTCCTGTTCGGCTTTTTCGAAGGTTAATCCAGATGTTTTTGCTTGTTTTCAGCGTGCATTCGGTTAGTTTTCGTCAGGTTTTCGGCAGCTTTTCCCTGCAATTCGGGGACCCTGTGGTGTTTGCTGAATACACCGCAGGGTCACCGAAATGGGATCGGCAAAAGGAACCGAATTGAAGAGAACGAAAAGTCACCGAACGTGCGGTGACTTTTCGAATCTCTTTGGATAACCCTGTCTGTGATACGCTCAAACAGACTGCACATTACTGTATCAGAGCTCCACAGCAGTAAAACTCACTTTAACGTGCACTGTATATGAGCGTATCACAGAGCTCCAGAGCAGTAAAACTCACGCTCATACACGTGCACATTAAAGTGAGTTTTATTGCTGTGGAGCTCTGATACGCTCATACAAACCACACATTACTGTATCAGAGCTCCACAGCAATAAAACTCATGTGTGGTGTGTATGAGTGTATCACAGAATCCACAGCAATACAACTCACTGTATTGTGCAATGTGAATGAGAGTAAGTTATATTGCTGTGGAGCTCTGTGATACGCTCATACACAAGGGCCTGAGTTGCTGCACTATGGGCTTCTGGTCATACATGCCCCCGGGGCCAAAGGTTGCCAGTCAGCCCCTGACAGGGCACCTAGTTTGGGGTAAAGTTTACATGAGAGTTTTTCGATGTGGGGGCCAAAGGATAGATTTGGGTCCAACCACATACCTAGATATTTGAGAGAAGTGACTGGTCAGCGTGCCATTTGATCTTGTCCTGACACATAGGCCCCTATTACATACCTAACACTAACGGTAGCGCTCACCTGCGTGAGCACTACCGTTAGCTGCGGTATTAGCATGCTATTATGATCCAAACGCAAACGGGTTAAAAAACCCGTTTGTGTTTACCTTGTGCTTTTCAGCGCGAGGTTACTGTACTTTGCGCTCCCTATACTTAACATGGGGAGCGCAAAGTGTTAATCAGTGCTGGATTACAAAGTCCCAGCGCTGATTAACGCCTGGCTCTGGTCAACGAAAAGTTAACCAGAGCCAGGACCTGGTGTTAACGGATTCCGCTTCTGCAGAATCTGTTAACACCAGCTTTAAAAATAAAAACTTATACTCACCCTCTGTCCCGCGGCGAGGACCGCGGCTCCAGTCGCCTCCTCCGGCCGGCGGGAGCTGGGAAAGACAGGGGAAAAAGTCCCCCTGTCTCTCCCTGCGTATCACTACGCCGACCGGCCGGATCTCGCGATGCGAGATCCGGCCGGTCACGTGACCAGCCTGGCAGAGAGGAACTCAATGGAGTCCTATGGACTCCAGCGAGTGGATGCTCGCGGCTGCGCTCAGTGCTGCCGCGAGCATCCTAAATTTTAACGGCCGAAAACAATGCAGGCAGCATTTTTTGCACCTGCATTGTAATCTGGCGTTAAAACGTGGGCGCAAGGGGGGAAACTGCGGGCGCAGTTTTTCCTCCCTTGCACCCGCATTTTAACGCACAGATTGTAATAGAGCCCATAGATGGGGAGTTTGTAATTTATGTAGTTTAGGTTTTGTTCCAAAGAGCAACGTTACAGTTTTGTCAGTATTTAGAAAACGTTTTGTATAAACTGCAGGGTATAATTGAGTTCTCTAGAAAAGGTGCCGGCGGAGGTGGTTCAGCATCTGTTGACACACCGCTTTCATTCAGTGATATGTAAAGACTAGGGGCCCTATTACATTCTTCACGCAAAAACGCTCGCGCAACGCCTGAATTTGTGCGCCAAGCGTTAAACGTTAACGCGCGTAAATCAACGCTGGAATTACAATCCTCGTGCATTTTTTCATCCGTTGAGCAATAACGCGGGTTAAACGGACACACAAAAACACGCGCGCAGCAATGTTGCGTGCAGAAATCAGTGTGCAGACTGTCAATCTGAGTATATATGCTGCAGCAATAATAAAAACACACACAACTTCTCCATTTTATTGGTTTGGGTATGTGTAGAATGTGTAACTATACTTTGCTGTATTTTTTTTGGTGTATCTGGTTTCGGCAGGTTGATAGAATTTGCCGTTAACACCAGCTTTTAGGAGTTGCTAAAATTATGCGAGCAAAGGCTGTGCGTTACGAACTGCGCATAGATTGTAATACCATCCGCGTACCAGCGCACAAACGCATTTGCACTCACAATGTTAAGTATAGGATGCGCGCAGTAATGTACGCTCGCGCAGGGTTCGCGCAGGTTCACCTGCGGTAGACGTATACGCGCGTTTGTTGCGCTGACATTGTAATACGACGTTCAGCGCAAAGGGTTTTACCCCTTGCGTTAATGCATTTTTGCGCCGGCGCAAACGTTTGCGTGAAGATTGTAATAGGGCCCTATAGGGGTTATTCAGAGACCACTGTCGCCGACATTTCGGTGCCCTCTCGTTCCCCGCGCTTCCCTGCACTTCCATGCGGTCTATTCAGCAAGCACTGCAGGGCCCCCAGAGTGCAGGGAAAACCCACCGCAAACCCGCCGCAAACGACGGAAAAATCCGAGGAGCCACTGATCACAGCGCAGAGCAGCCACCGGAATAAGCCGACCTTCAGACAAACGGGGTAAAAAAAAAAGACAAAAAAGGTTTGCTTGAAAGTGTCAAAATTGAAACGCTGTTTGCACGAAAACTACTGAACGAAAATGTCTGGAATTTACATATAAGATCCAATGAATGATAATAAAAAGGGCTGTTAAGGAAAGATGAATTAAACGATTAAAAAAAAACAAAGGGGAAAAAAATTTGCCGAGAAATGCCTAAAAGATCTGAAAAAATCTATAAATAAAAAGACTTTTTGCTGCAGATTAAAATAATAAACGGTTTATTAGATATTAGTTAAAAACGGGAATATTGTTTTTTTGTGTATTAAAATTTTATAATAAGAGATGGTCAACAACAGAAGCAGGCAGGACTAATGGCCTCGCAGGGCCAAAACATGTCAGCGGAGAAACATCAAATAATAATAAGAACAAATTGGGAGACGAGTGGCACTATGCCCGGGATCTCGGCGGGGCAGCAGGGCACCAGGCCACAGTGTCATTCACCGAGGAAACCCGAAAGAGCAAAAAAAGAAAAAAGGGGGGGGGGAGATACACAAAAAGAGAATAAAAATAAAATGTCCACAAGGAAAATCTTATATTCAGCAAAAAGGGTAGCACATATTACAAAAAGGGAAAGGGTACTCTCACAGTAAACACACAGAATCCGTCCATCACTCCACAGGGAAGTAGGGTTCCCACCCGTCCGGTTTTGACCCGAACTGTCCGTTTTTCGGGTCATGTGTCCGGGTTTGGGATCACCTGACACCCGGACACATGACTCTACCGCAGCTCGGACCTTGGAATGCTTTCTTCACTCACAGGCAGGCTGGGTGTGAGTGAGAAACACTCCACCAATCAATGGCAGTGTGGGGGTGGTCTGCAGTGACGTCTCCTCCCCACTCTGCCTCCTCCTATCAGCCCCTTGCTCCCTCACATGCTCCAGACCACGTGCTTGCTGGCTGTGACATGTGGAGCTGCTGGGACAGAGAGAAAGGATTGAGGAGCTGCTGGAAGGAGCTGGGTAATACACGCAGAGCAGGACTCTGTCTATTCCCCCCTCTCTCCTCCTCCTCCCCATTGCCCCTAGTCCTCCTCCCTCTCCACTCTTCCCCCTCTACACCCTTCTCATCTCCCTCTCACTGTCCCCCTTTCCTTTTCACCTCTTCCCCCTCCAACCCTCCCCTTTTTCTCCTCACTTTCCCCTCTTTCCCCCTTTTCCCCCTCTTCTCTCTCCTCTCCTCTTTGCCCCCTCTTCTCTCCCCCTTTTCCCCCTCTCTCCCCCTTTACCCCTCTCTCCCCCTTACCCCTCTCCCCCTTTTCCCCCTCTCTCCCCCTTTTCCCCAATGCGATGGCATTGTCCATTTGTCACTTATAAAATGAGCAATACCACTGCCATTACTGAACTTTTAATTTCCCACGCTGGGTGCAAGATCAGTGTTTTATACATAGTCATATTATTCATAAAACATCCTCCAAAACACAAGCAAAAATTTTCATTTTTTGGTTAAAATTGTATATTTTCTCAGAAAAATGCAGTAACAGGATCCCATTTCACATTTTTTTTAACAAGAATTCTTTATAGAATATATAACCAGAAAGGTTTGGATGATAAAAATGGGAAAACATAATTTTACACGCTGTAAATGATTGAAATCTTAATGAAAAACTACTCACACAGTATCTGCCTGGTAAGCAGGGCTGCAACTAACGATTATTCTAATAATCGATTAGTCGGCCGATTATTATTTCGATTAATCGATTCATCGGATCAAAAAAACAAAAAAAATTACTTAAGAATTTTATGTAAAAAAATAAATACTTTGCGTAGTGTATGTAACGTTCGTACGTACATAGTACATACGCAAATTGCATATCTTGCTTTCTTTTCACACACAAGGTATGGGAGTGCCTGGTCAGAGGGATGGGTCGACGCTGCATGCGCAGCTTAAGCCCATGTTTGCTTTCTCAAATGAACGCGGCTACAAGCACTTGGTCATAGACTCTAAACAGTGTGTGCTGTACACAGGACGATCAATCGACACCGATTAATCGATAATCGAAATAGTTGACAACTAATTTAATAATCGATTAGTTGTCGATTAATCGATTAGTTGTTTCAGCCCTACTGGTTAGATATACCCGTATCTGCACTATTAAATAACTTAAATATGTTTTCATTTCATTAATTCCAAAAAAAGCCACCAAAATATTCAGCTCCAGGCCCATAGAGCTCTTAATCCGACCCTGATTAACATATAGGGGTAGAAACATCAGATAGAAACAGAATCTATGCTGTAGTCCTGTAGTTAAATTGGCTCTTGAGAACTGCCGCTGTTATGCCCATAGAGGGAGCCAGAGTGCAACGTATGGGAAAGACTGTGATGGAGATATGGATTTATGGACTACGTCTCCCAGAAACCCTTGGGGGAGAGGAAGGATGTAATGTATCTGGCGCCAGGAAGTAAGGGCATTGTGTGCAGCGTGGGCAGAACGGAGTGAGCTGTGAGAGAAAGCAGTCGGCTCGTGTGACACTCTCTGGGATCTTGCAAATCGGAGCGCGGAGAATCAGGCGGCATCCATTGTTGGAGTGATCAGGGAGAGTGCACATCGCCTTGCTGTGCATCACGCTGGACTGTTCCTGTTCCAAGTGCTTTAGAGAGAGAGCGGAGGCCCGTTCAATACTTCAGCAGCTGCTGAATTGCTGCAGCGCAGCAATTCAGTTTGCTGCAGCAGTGTCATTGAACGCTTTGGATGCGAATTTTGAATCCAAAATGGCCGACGATTTCTTAATGAAAAATTCAGATTGTTTTTCGGATCACTCAGACAAAATATGATAAATAAAATGTTTTGGAAATTAATCTACTATCAATTCCCTAATGTAGTTTGATCCGCTGCACTTACAAGCAGCTCTCTGCTATCCATGGCATACGTACCTGAACGCGCGCAGTAAAGAGACACAGACACACACGCTGCTTCTAGCTGGAGTTCATCTGACCACGAGCGCCAAGTCCCAAGTTCCAAGTGAGCTAAGAGCCCCTGTGACTCATGGTCAGTTTAATTTAATACACAAAATGGACAACGCCCAGTGGCCACTGACTATACAACAGAAAACAAGTTTGTCCAGTAATTACATTTACATATCAAAAGGACAGAGGTGTGGACTAGAATGACGGACCGGCCCCCTGTACACACCTTATCCCTAGAGTATAATGTCCGCCGCTGGCTTGGATTTGAAACCACATTCAAATCCAACACAGGGAGACAGATGACAACTTATAAAAACACACACATCCTAGACTATAATGTCCACATAATAAAATTTCCACAACAAAAAGCAGTCAGCACAATTCCGTTTTGTATGCACACACCACAAATGATACGTTTTAATGAATAAACGTTATGTTTACTTCTGAAACAAAATATAAATTGAACTGTAATATATGTCTATGTGCAGGGGTAAATAATAAATAAATATTTTGTGCTTTTGTGAACAAAAACCTCAAAATTAACATTGCTGTACGGAATTATTACTTGCTTTGTGGCGGCGGCCATCTTGCTGTACGGCATTGTTACTTGCTTAATGGCGGTGGCCATCTTTAATACGTCACACTCAGCTACACGCAGCATCTCCTTGGGTCGCTGCAAGTGCTAGGTTAGCACTGCTGAGCGGTTGAACGGCGTTCAATGGCAAGTTGCTAACTTAGCACTTGCAGCGGCTGAGGTATTGAACGCGGCTCGGGTGTGAGAAGAATGCGTGTGAGGAGGCCGCAGGCGGAACGGAGTGCTGGCGGTATTCTGATTCTATGAAAGTGAGTGTGTGGTAAGCGCCCACACTATACCCTCCGAATGCCCAGCAGACCAGATGAATAGTGGTTTCCTCTTTGTCATTTGCTCCCCAGTGTCCCTCGATGAATCTCGATCTTCCTTGGAAAGAGACAGTTCCTCTTGTAAAGTTCTGAATGCAAAAAGCCAAACACATGATAGAAAACAACAGACATTCCATCTTGACACGCCGAATCTTAAAGCAAGTGTTAAAACAAATCTTGACACGTGGATCATAAAGCAAAAACAAATCTTGACACGTGGATAAACCAATCTAAAACCAAATCTTGACACGCCGATTTTTGGGCAAATCTTAAAACAAATCTTGACACGTAGAACTTGACATGTAGAATCTCCTTTAGGGGAGGTGACTCAGAGGGAGGACATGAGGTGGTGGGTTGCGTCGATCGTTGGTCGGTCTGAAATCCTCTGTATCCGGTCCATGGGTTGATCTTCTGAGCGTCTCATCTGTTCAGGCTCTGGTAACTCGGTCGGTCTGAAATCCTCTGTATCCGGTCCATGGGTTGGTCCTCTGGGCGTCTCATCTGTTCAGGCTCCGGTAACTCGGTCGGTCTGAAATCCTCTGTGTCCGGTCCATGGGTTGGTCCTCTGGGCGTCCCATCTGTTCGGGCTTCGGTAACTCGGTCGATTAGACATCAGGAACATCTCACTCCGGCATATAGAAGGAATAGAGACAGAAACACCATAAGTATTTATACTCCCATTACCTTTAGCCAGGATCCAATTGAAAACAAGAAATCCCCCGAAGCTTCCCAAAGCTTTAAAAAATATTCCAACCCTCACTAGCTATAGCTCCGCTTCTGCCCTGCTCCCATCAGTGTGGACCTGACCCTTGTAAATCCCCCCCTTTGGACGCTCTACTGTCGTTGTTTCTTGGTGATCTCCCTCACTACAACACCGCACAAGAATTTAAACAAGCGAACGACAGGAGCCAGAGTTACTATTACAAATGTCTCCTTGTGGCCCTTGTTAGTCTTAGGTACATTTCCCTCGCTAAAAACTAAACTAAACAAATAAAGAAAATGATACTCTTCACTCTTTGACGTATTTGAGAAACTTCTTGCAGTGACCGATTCGAATCGGCTTATCGTCTTACCCCTGCGTCCAGGGAAACCCTGCACCAATTTAGGAGAGCACCGTCTGGTGTCGTTCTTTTACGGTGGATTGTCAGACTATATCCACTATAGTCCCCCAACTAGAGACCCTAACCGAGGCAACGTGTAACTCTATGTTTGTTGTCCCAACAGGTCTGGTACAGAACTATGCCCCAAATGATTAGTCAACAACCACAGATTACCCCCCTTGAATTATGTCTCTACCCCTCACAGTGTATGCATACACAAACGTATACGCTGTACGCCCGTACACTGCGTCGCCAGACTAAACCGCACAGCACAATGACTATCCTGTTTCTCTACAGAACAATGTGGCTTCTCTCAGTATACATTTGTTAAATGGGGATAGCCTTCTGCTGTCTATTTCCTAGCTGTACGATGTCTCATTACAACACACGAATCACTGTCACCAAATGAAAAAAACTTCTCAAAACAGAAACTAACAGTCTGAACGTAAAATGACCTTCTCACTGCGCAAAGCAACTCTAAACCAATAAAAGCGTGTTATTCTCGCTTGCACAATCCGCTTTGATGTAGTAAATATAAAAAGAAAGTTTTAAAACCAAATCCTTTCTTTTTCTACCGCAAAACCAACCGTAATGCGATACTATGCAAAACGCAGCAAGGTTCTAAAACTCAAAACATTAACATGAAAAAAACACAACTGAAGTACATTCTCTACCAAAACATCAGTTACAGGACGTCTTGCTATATACATTGAGATTCAGTAAAAAGTAACGTTTAACTTAAAACCAAAACTCAATGCAAACACCAAGAACAAAACAAAAAAACCCTTAGAACAAACAATTGTATAGGACTGAATTAACACATCAATGCCTGAAACAGTGCAGTCCCCAGCCACCTTTATATTACCATAGAAACAGGATTTAACATTACAATAAGGTCCCCAAACAGGTTTCCAGCGAAAGGAAAAGGTCACATTTGAATTGAGAAAAAAATTGAACTTTTAAACTTTTTTTTCCTGCAAAAATACAAACAGTAAAATAGTTTAGAAAGACCTCAATAACATTTCTTCATTTCCCCTTTCTGGAACCCAAAATTAGGAACTCTGCTGAATTCCCAGAGGCGATCTCTTTCCTCTCTAAGCTTCACATTTTCACATTTCAGCCGTTCATATTGGGATTTTAAATCTGTTTCCTAGATCCATGACCTTGGCTGTCCCTGGCTTCTATGCCTTTGCAAAGATCCATGTCTGGGACCATTACCCCACCTTGCTGAATAAACCGCTTTACTTCTAGCCGTGGTTATGGGATACTTAGAATCTCTCTGTCTGTTGCCATTAGTTACCACACAATACCTGGCAATATGTGAAAATCCCCTGCATGCAAAGCAACGAATAGCTTGTCTCTCTGCACGAAACCTTCTCTGGGCACATGGTGATCGGCCTTGCTGCACAACACTAGCACAACTGCTGCACAACATCCTAGCATGACTAGATCCCACACCACTATCTGAATGGAGTCCTTTTACCACAGACTCACCTGAAGTATCCTCCGCCATTGCACCAACATTCCCACCTCCAGGGTCAGACAAATTGTCCATCTCCATCCCTGAGTCGGTTTCAGTATCTGACCCAAAGTCCTCAGACTTCTCCATACTTACAGCACAATGTTCAGCTTCTGTCCTGCTGCCGGGACCAGACAATTCCTTACAACCTCCTGTGCATGCGTCGAGCTTTCAGACAAACATTCATTCTCCTTGCACAGCTCAGTATTAGACCTCACAGTACATTCATAATCTGTACTGGCTTCAGCTGCCTGCTGGACAACAAGAGCTCTCAATTTATCAATTTCCACTTTTAAATCTTCCATCTCTCCTTCCAAACTCAGCTTCAGCCTACAAGACTCCTGAAATTTATCAGCTATCCAACCAGCAGCAAAAATCAGAGCATACTTTCCTTTCCGTTTGCGGAACTTTCCGTTACCTATCAGGTTTGCTACACAATTCTTGGCCTCCCACCAAGGATCATTAGATCCCTGCATAGCTTGAACAATGCCCGTCGTGTGTTGTACCTTAGCTACTTCCTTAAAAATGCTTTCCATTGTACAGGAATACAAACACTACAATGGTTACTACGAAAAAGACACTGCTATCAATCTCTATGAGTTGTCCCAATACTTTTGGCACAGAACTACAAAGCACCACCCTCCTACACTGTAGTACCCGTATTAACTATACCAAACAATTACCCTGAGAGATACAATTCAGTGTAACAGCCACAGATATACAAACATTAAGCAGAATCATTAACCATCACACAATGATTCCCCTATCAGGCTGGTCACTGGGCTATAACATAACCGAACACTCAAAACAAAATCAAGCCGTACATAGAAAAGTTACAAAAGAGACAAAAATAACTTCAGGACAAAAACTAACATTTGAGGCAAAAACAAACTAATCGCTTTCCATAGACACCAAAACTAAAAGTGAATCAGCTCCATCTAAAACTGAATTCCTTGTTAAAAAAACCTGCAGCACCAAACTAACCAAGATGGCTGCCAGGGCACATGTCTTTCACACAAAGGTAAGATGGCTGCCAAGCCGCATGGTTTTTTCACACAAAGGAAAGATGGCTGCCAAGCCGCATGGTTTTTCACACAAAGGAAGACCAAGATGGTGTCTCCTAGGGATGCACCGATACTAGTATCGGTATCAGGGCCGATATTGCCGTTTGCACGAGTACTTGTTACTCGTGCAAACGGCCGATACATCCCGCCGATACCGGAAGCTGGCGCTGGGCCAGCTTGCCGGTATCCGCGGGGCTGGGGAAGCTGGCCGCGTGCATGAAAAGCACGCGGCCAGCGTTCCCCTCCGGCGCGCCAAATACTCACCCTTCCTGAAGGTCCGGTCGCTGGGCAGTGATGCGTTCGCGCGGCCACTGGGCGCTCCTGTGACGCTGCCTCTCGGCTGGAGGCAGCGTCACAGATGCGCCCGGCGGCCACGTGACCGCATCACTGCCCAGAGACCGGAACTTCAGGAAGGGTGAGTATTTGGCGCGCCGGAGGGGAACGCTGGCCACGTGCTTTACATGCACACGGCCAGCTTCCCCAGCGTTTGAGCTGGGGGTAAATCCATGAGACCTGGGGGTAAATCAATGAGAGCTGCGGGCAAATCCATGAGAGCTGGGGCAAATCCATGAGACCTGGGGGCCAATCCATGAGACCTGGGGGCCAATCAATGAGACCTGGGGGCCAATCCATGAGACCTGGGGGCAAATCCATGAGACCTGGGGGCAAATCCATGAGACCTGGGGGCCAATCCATGAGACCTGGGGGCAAATCCATGAGACCTGGGGGCAAATCCATGAGACCTGGGGGCAAATCCATGAGACCTGGGGGCCAATCCATGAGACCTGGGGGCAAATCCATGAGACCTGGGGGCAAATCCATGAGACCTGGGGGACATATCCATCAGAGCTGGGGCAAATCCATGTGAGCTGGGGGCAAATCCATGAGACCTGGGGGCAAATCCATGAGACCTGGGGGACATCCATGTGAGCTGGGGGCAAACCCATGTGAGCTGCGGTCAATCTCATATACAGTCAGGTCCAGAAATATTGGGACATCGACACAATTCTAACATCTTTGGCTCTATACACCACCACAATGGAGTTGGAATGAAACAAACACAATGTGCTTTAACTGCAGACTGTCAGATTTAATTTGAGGGTATGTACATCCAACTCAGGTGAACGGTGTAGGACTTACAGCAGTTTGCAGATGTGCCTCCCACTTGTTAAGGGACCAAAGGTAATGGGACAATTGGCTTCTCAGCTGTTCCATGGCCAGGTGTGTGATATTCCCTCATTACCCCAATTACAATGTGCAGATAAAAGGCCCAGAGTTCATTTCAAGTGTGCTATTTGCATTTGGAATCTGTTGCTGTCAACTCTCAAGATGAGATCCAAAGAACTGTCACTATCAGTGAAGCAAGCCATCATTAGGCTGAAGAAACAAAACAAACCCATCAGAGAGCTAGCAAGAACATTAGGCGTGGCCAAAACAACTGTTTGGAACATTCTCAAAAAGAAGGAACGCACCGGTGAGTTCAGCAACACCAAAAGACCCGGGAGACCACGGAAAACAACTGTGGCGGATGACCGAAGAATTCTTTCCCTGGTGAAGAAAACACCCTTTACAACAGTTGGCCAGATCAAGAACACTCTCCAGGAGGTAGGTGTATGTGTGTCAAAGTCAACAATCAAGAGAAGTCTTCACCAGAGTGAATACAGAGGGTTCACCACAAGATGTAAACCATTGGTGAGCCTCAAAAACAGGAAGGCCAGATTAGAGTTTGCCAAACAACACCTAACAAAGCCTTCACAGTTCTGGAACAAGATCCTATGGACAGATGAGACCGAGATCAACTTGTACCAGAGTGATGAGAAGAGAAGATTATGGAGAAGGAAAGGAACTGCTCATGATCCTAAGCAAACCACCTCATCAGTGAAGCATGGTGGTGGTAGTGTCATGGCGTGGGCATGTATGGCTGCCAATGGAACTGGTTCTCTTGTATTTATTGATGATGCGACTGCTGACAAAAGCAGCAGGATGAATTCTGAAGTGTTTCGGGCAATATTATCTGCTCACATTCAGCCAAATGCTGCAGAACTCAATGGGCGGCGCTTCACAGTGCAGATGGACAATGACCCAAAGCATACTGCAAAAGCAACCAAAGAGTTTTTGAAGGGACAGAAGTGGAATGTTATGCAATGGCTAAGTCAATCACCTGACCTGAATCCCATTGAGCATGCATTTCACTTGCTGAAGACAAAACTGAAGGGAAAATGGCCCAAGAACAAGCAGGAACTGAAGACAGTTGCAGTAGAGGCCTGGCAGAGCATCACCAGGGATGAAAAGCAGCGTCTGGTGATGTCTATGCGTTCCAGACTTCAGGCTGTGATTGACTGCAAAGGATTTGCAACCAAGTATTAAGAAGCGAAAGTTTGATTTATGATTATTATTATTCTGTCCCATTACCTTTGGTCCCTTAACAAGTGGGAGGCACATCTGCAAACTGCTGTAAGTCCTACACCGTTCACCTGAGTTGGATGTACATACCCTCAAATTAAAGCTGACAGTCTACAGTTAAAGCACATTGTGTTTGTTTCATTCCAACTCCATTGTGTTGGTGTATAGAGCCAAAGATGTTAGAATTGTGTCGATGTCCCAATATTTCTGGACCTGACTGTAAATTTTTATATGAGGTCTGTTCCAATTGGAAAGTGTCACATGACATTAAATAAAAGTATCGGTACTCGGTATCGGTGAGTACTTTTAAAAAGTATCGGTACTCGTACTCGGTCTTAAAAAAGTGGTATCGGTGCATCCCTAGTACTGTCTCCAAAATCCAGCAATAGAGAAACCAAATTAAACAAAACAGTTTCTCTATTCCCTGTGCCCCACCCCAAAACCAGAGCAGAAACCTCCTCTGATTTACAGGCTAACAGTATAAAAAATCCTGTAAATGCCGTTTCTCCTGTACAAACATTAAAACAAAATTCTGCCTCTACAAACCAAAATCACCTCTTACAAACATAAAAGTTACACAAATATAAGTTACAAAAAATAGAAGTTACAACAAAAACGATATCCTGTATTGGTCAGCACACACGTCACAATCTCACCATACAGTCTCTGTACAATCAGCTCAGATCCACCAAAAACTACACCAGAAAATTACTTATCTCGTTCTTACACAAAACGAGCAAAATCGTTCTTTTAGCAAGCAGAAATTTCCTCGACGCAGGAGTCAAAATTACAATTTACATTTACTTTCTCTCTTTTTTTCTTCTGTGCAGAGGAAAAATCTGTTGGTTCCTTGTTTAGCTGACTCGCCATATGTTTTGGAAATTAATCTACTATCAATTCCCTAATGTAGTTTGATCCGCTGCACTTACAAGCAGCTCTCTGCTATCCATGGCATACGTACCTGAACGCGTGCAGTAAAGAGACACAGACACACACGCTGCTTCTAGCTGGAGTTCATCTGACCATGAGCGCCAAGTCCCAAGTGAGCTAAGAGCCCCTGTGACTCATGGTCAGTTCAATTTAATACACAAAATGGACAACGCCCAGTGGCCACTGACTATACAACAGAAAACAAGTTTGTCCAGTAATTACATTTACATATCAAAAGGACAGAGGTGTGGACTAGAATGACGGACCGGCCCCCTGTACACACCTTATCCCTAGAGTATAATGTCCGCCGCTGGCTTGGATTTGAAGCCACATTCAAATCCAACACAGGGAGACAGATGACAACTTATAAAAACACACACATCCTAGACTATACATAGTTACATAGTTACATAGTTATATAGGCTGAAAAAAGACATGCGTCCATCGGGTTCAGCCTCTCCCACATAACCTACTGCTGTTGATCCAAAAGAAGGCAAAAAACCCAGTCTGAATGCTTGCCAATATGCAACATACTGGGAAAAAATTCCTTCTTGACCCCAGAATGGCAGTCAGATTTCTCCTTGGATCAAGAAGCTTTTACCCACATATTAAATATTATAACCCTTAATATTCTGTGTCTGCAGGAAGTCATCCAGTCGTTTTTTAAAAGTCTGTACAGACTCTGACCCAACCACCTCAACAGGCAGAGAATTCCACAGCTTTATTGTTCTCACCGTAAAATAACCCTTCCTATGCTTTAAGCTAAATTTTCTTTCTTCCAGTCTAAATGGATGACCCCTTGTCCTATGTATAGTCCTGTTAATGAATAGGTTATCAGACAATGGTTGATAATGGCCCCGTATATATTTATATAAGGTTATCAGATCCCCTCTAAGGCGCCTTTTCTCTAAACTAAACAGGTTTAAGCTTGTTAGTCTTTCCTCATAACTTAACCCTTCCATCCCCCTTATTAATTTAGTTGCCCGTCTCTGCACTTTTTCTAGCGATATAATATCTTTTTTTAAGACAGGTGCCCAAAATTGCACAGCATATTCAAGGTGCGGCCTGACCATTGATTTATACAGAGGCAAAATTATGTTTTCATCCCGTGAGTGAACTCCCCTTTTAATGCATGCCAGTACTTTGCTGGCCTTGGCGGCTGCTGTTTGACATTGCACATTGTTACTTAGTTTGAAGTCTATGATTATTCCCAAATCCTTCTCCTGCTTGGATTTCCCTAACTCCGTACCATTTAGGGTATACATTGCTTGTGTGTTCTTCACTCCAAAGTGCATAACTTTACATTTATCTAGATTAAATTTCATCTGCCATTTAAGTGCCCAGTCCCCCAATCTATCTAAATCCCTCTGCAGCGAAGTAACATCCTGCTCACATTGTATTACTTTTCCTAGCTTTGTGTCATCTGCAAACACTGATACGTGACTTTCAATGCCTATCTCAAGGTCATTTATAAATAAATTGAATAGTATTGGTCCTATAACAGACCCCTGAGGGACACCACTTACCACTGGTGTCCATCTTGAAAATGTACCATTTATGACCACTCTCTGTACCCTATCTTTTAGCCAGTTTTCTATCCAAGAACAAGTATTTTCATCTAGACCATTTTTTCTTAATTTAAATAGTAACCTTTGTGTGGAACTGTGTCGAAAGCTTTGGCAAAATCTAAGTAAATCACATCCACTGCGACCCCTGATTATACTTCTACTTACTTCCTCATAGAACGTAATTAGGTTAGTCTGACATGATCTGTGTTTCATGAAACCATGCTGATTTTGCCAATTACATTATACCTCCCAATAAATTCCTGAATACTATCCCTTAGTAACCCCTCAAATACTTCCCAGCCACAGATGTTAAGCTCACAGGTCTATAATTCCCAGGCACAAATTTTAAACCTTTCTTAAAATAAGGCACCACGTCAGCTTTTCTCCAATCCTCTGTACTATTCCTGAAAGAAAAGAATCTTGAAAGATTAAGAACAAAGGTTTACATATTTCAACACATAGCTCTCTTAGTACTCGCGGGATGTCCACATAATAAAATTTCCACAACAAAAAGCAGTCAGCACAATTCCGTTTTGTATGCACACACCACAAATGATAGGTTTTAATGAATAAACATTATGTTTACTTCTGAAACAAAATATAAATTGAATTGTAATATATGTCTATGTGCAGGGGTAAATAATAAATAAATATTTTGTGCTTTTGTGAACAAAAACCTCAAAATTAACATTGCTGTACGGAATTATTACTTGCTTCGTGGCGGCGGCCATCTTGCTGTACGGCATTGTTACTTGCTTCATGGCGGCGGCCATCTTTAATACGTCACACTCAGCTACATGCAGCATCTCCTCGAGTCGCTGCAAGTGCTAGGTTAGCACTGCTGAGCGCTGAGCGGTTGAACGGCGTTCAATGGCAAGTTGCTAATTTAGCACTTGCAGCGGCTGAGGTATTGAACGCGGCTCGGGTGTGAGAAGAATGCGTGTGAGGAGGCCGCAGGCGGAACGGAGTGCTGGCGGTATTCTGATTCTATGAAAGTGAGAGTGTGGTAAGCGCCCACACTATACCCTCCGAATGCCCAGCAGACCAGATGAATAGTGGTTTCCCCCAACCAAGTGTGCAAGTATAAAAAATACGTATCTGGTATGCGCGAAATTAGACGCTAGGGAACTCGGATTGGTCTCTCGAATAACGTCTCCAAACAAGTGTCATGTTGGAATAAAGATACAAAAGATACGATCTAAGTGCAGCATTATGACAGTATATGGGTATATATGTATATCGTGGATGAACTCACAAACAAAGAGCCCGTACACTGGCTCTGAGTGATGAATAGCCTCTGGGTTGTTAATCTTGTTTCACTTCTCAGGAAACCCACTCCTTGGTATGGTTAACTCATTACATCCATAAGACATGGGAAAAAAGAGAGAGAGGCACAATCTTTGTGTATATCTGACACCCAAGGTATTGTTATATATCAGCCAGAATTGAACACTCACATTTGGATGAGCTATTCCCAGCTCATAATCGAAGGCGTATGGGTTTTTCTGGTCAAACCCAATGAAGACCCGAACATGCAGAGGTGATTCTAAATTCTAAATCTAAATGGATTTAATAATATAAAATCAAATAAAGTAAAATAAAGAACGTGTTTCGCCGTTGGCACACGGCTTCATCAGCTGGTCTATACATTAGGATCTAACATGCATGTTTATATACCCAAACAATAAATGAAAAATCAGATGAAATCGTTTCTCCTGTGTGTAATTGGTGGTCAGCGTGCGTTCCTGGCCTCTTTCTGGATCGTTCAGAGGCGACTGACTCGCGGCGCCATCTTGCGCAAGCGCATTGAGGGCTTCTGCGTTCCACCTTGCGTTCCAGATGGCTTTACCCGGAAGTTGGACGTATTTTGTTGAATCGTCGTTCGTCTTGCTGCTGAAGTATATCGAGGATATCACCTAGGTTACACAACACTTCCCAGTGCCATAATGTTCATGGGGGAACAATTAGACTGCATCAATATGGACAGAAAAATAAAATAAATAGAATCATAAGCAATATACATGTAATAACGTGGAATAGAACCTAAAGAGAAAAGGAGACTATCTAAGGAGGACATGAGTGTGATTCGGAGAGATCCTAATAACAGAGCGGAGTACAAATGGGAATGGAGGATAAGATCTGAATCCTTGTTTGAGTTCTTGGAGAGAGCACCTTGTATTTAAATAAATCCTGGGGGAGTGAATCGGTGTCACATCGTGCGTTGATATGTATAAATATACAGTATCCCAATTTCAAGAGATAGTTAATGCACTTAATTAATACCACATAAACAAAGATTAGGTATGATATGACTAGATATGTTTGGAGGTTGAGAGACACATGGCTTCTTAAAGAAAGCTGGGTTCAAATGGGCATTTGATACAATGGTGATGATATAGTACCACCTATTTCCATCTGGGTCAATTTGTATGGAGGACATATAATTAAGTATGGTGATGCTCCATCATGCAATAGTGCATGTGGTGAATAATACCATAAAGATGGAATTGTTTGTATATACAGATGATTCGTGAATAATTATAAGGAAGGTGGTGCCTCTTAGGGATAACTATAATAAATTAGAGGTGGAATCTTTGTTGTAAAGTTACCTTTTAGTCAGTGTAAACAGATCTGATATAATTATTTAAACCATAGTGGGCTATATATAATACGGACTGGTGGCCTCTAGGGGCTGTTATATAGTGGATGCTAGGATGTGCTAGATGCTATATATACTATAAATATTTGTGTTCAGTGAAATACAACCATATTGTGGTTTATTATGTCCAAAGTTAAATAACATTAGACTTATAGTTAATTTTGTGTATCTGACCCTTGTACATTTTTTTACTTAATGCAAAACAATCACCTTCTCAAACAATTAGTGAATCAGTTATAAGCCTTAACCATTGGGCTTTACATGTGATAAATTTGTGTTGTGACAAATGAGAGAAGCAGCTTATAAAAAGTGAATGACTTCGAAGTCATCATTTAGTCCACCCGGTGGCATTGTGCCCATTTCGAAAATAGTGCGCATTTCTAATTGCCCCAATCTTTTAAGGAAATCCTCCCCTATATCATTAGATTTTAATTGTTTAATTGCTGTAAACTTTAGACCCACTGGTGAACTATTATGTTTGATCTTAAAATGTAGTGGCACAGAGTGTTTTTCAAATCCTTTTTTTATATTTCTAATATGCTCTGATAGCCTAACATTAAATGCTCTTTTGGTACGTCCTATATATTGCATACCACAAGGACATTCCAGATATATTATGTTGTTTGAAAAACAATTTAGGATACCCTTTGTTATGGAAAGTTTAGTGTTTGCGCATAAAGTCCTGGTGCACTAGAAAGGTACACTTCAGTATTAAAGTGCGCCCAGTACAAACAAATCCGTCACTATAAAAATACACGCTATATCTAGCTCTTTCTGTATAAGAACGAAGTACTTCTCTATCCCAGGAGGAATCAGACAGACACGCTGCTTCAAGCTGGAAATCCTGTGGCCAAGTGAGCTGTGGCTCCTGGATTGTTTAATTTATTTAGACAATCGCACACGCCCAATAGCCCCCTGGCTGTACAACAGAAAAGCCAGGTTGCCCAGTAATAACATTTACATATCAAAAGGACAAGGGGCGTAGACCAGAATGACCGACCGGCCTCCTGGAGATGACTCATCCCTGAGCCATCTCCATGATCCCCGTCAGCCATGTTTGTCCCCATCCCCCGTCACTTGTCACTCGTCAATATGGACCCCATTCAGATACTGCTCAGAGTGATCAGTATCTGAGTGAAGATCAATCTACGTGTTCCTACGGGTTATGGACATATCTGCGGGGACAAATAAAGTTATTATCTCAACACGGTACCAGTGTTGAGACAAGGCTTAAAATGTCTTAAAAGCGGGTTTGGAGGAGCTCCGTTACAGCATCGGTTTTAAAATGCATTTATCAGCTCCTACAAGACTTCTCGCTGTGCCTGATTGACCCGGAGGGTCTGGGGATTACCGAGCATCTGGTGTGCCCTTTGCCTGTGCGCTCCAGGGTTTCCTTCGTCGGCCTTGAATCGATTTGGGCCTGGTGACGGTGGCCATCTTGGACGGCCTGGACGTGAGTTTTGGGCCTGTTCTTCCCTGTTTGCCTACAGTACCTGATTCATCATGCCCGGCAGTCGTGTGCTGAAGGGGGGCCCCCGCCAGCGGGACATTCGTGAATCTCTGGCAGGTGGGTCAGCTCCCAGGAGGGGGCTGGGGTCCTCGTATCTCCCTCCAGGCTATGGTTCATCGGGGGACGATGATAGTTCCTGGTCCCTCGGGGGTGGACCGGGGACTTCATGGCTCTCTCCGCCATCACAGGCGCCGGAACAACGCCCCTGCTCCGCAGCTGCGAAAAAGCGTGCGCAGAAGAAGCGCAAGGCCATTCTGGCAGCGTCTCCACAGACGGCGGTGGCCCAGGATTCATCTGAGGAGGGCCTGACCGGGGATCCCCAGCTCTCTGTCATCAGCAGTGCGGCGTCTGAGCGACAACCCGGCCCGAGAACAGACGGAGGAGATGCAGAGCCTCAGCAACATGGAGAGGATGACCATCTCCCATCTACAAAAGGTGACCTGCGTAGAATCCTGGATGAGATCAGAGAGATAAAGGAGATATGGCGCCCAGAGGTGGCAGTGGTTAGAGAAGAGGTTGCTGCGGTTCGTGCTCAGGTGTTGGAGGTGCAGTCGACGGCTGCTGAGGTGAAGTCGGAGCAAATTCTGCTGTCCGGTCAGGTCGCTGCCCTGAGATCTCAGGTGGATGTTCTATCTCGCTCTGTAGAGACTTTAGAGACCAGACACAGACGCCGCAACATCAGGGTCAGGGGCATACCAGAATCGATTGCGGCAATGGAACTATTGCCCTATACTACCCGCTTGGTCCTTCAGGTCGCTGGACTTCCACTGGAAACTCCAGACATACTTGGTGCGGCATTTCGGGTCAGGAGACCGGCGACGTCCTCAGGAAGTACACCTGGCGACGTTGTCATAGCTTTTAGGGATGTTGCCCTGAAGGGGAAAATGATGTCCTCTCCTGGGGCGCGAGAACCTGTGCCATTTGAGGGCTCCTCTCTGACCTTGTTTCACGACCTCCCGTTCCAGACCCTGCTGGCCCGTCGCCGCTTTCGGGATGTGACAACGATCCTTCGAAGAACCGGGATTCGCTACCGTTGGGGCATGGCGGGTTCATTGGTAGTAACGTATGCCAATGTTTCATATACCATTATTGATCCCGCACAGGCATGGAAGGATCTAGAGGCAGCAGGTATTTCCCCGGACCTCCTGGAAATACAACCGGGATGAGAATCATACCACCCCTCACCAAGCATTAATGTTTTTAGTTCTTTACGAGTTTTTCGGACAATTTGCTGTATGACATCTAAGTGGATATTTTAGAGAGCCACGGCCCGGTTTTTGAACTTTCACGCGTGCCTTTTTGCCATATGCCGGACTCAGTGCTCCTTGTTCCGCTCGTACTAGTTTAATCCACGCTATTTCGCTGTTCTACTCATAAGAAGTTTAGCTGGCCCTGTGTGGCCGTATTTCTGTTCGTGTGATTTCATGACTTTCTTTGTGTGTTTTGAATCTTTAAATAAAGAATTTAAAAAAAAAAAAAAAAATGTCTTAAAAGCAGGTATGTCTCTAAACCCAAAAGAAGGTTTTCATACTGACGGTTTTGCCGCTGGTTTGGATTTAAAACCACATTCAAATCCAACACAGGGAGACAGATGACAATTTATTACGCACATCCTAGAATATAATGTCCACATAATAAAATTTCCACGACACCTTTATAGAGATTTCATCTTTGCTCTTTTTATTATGATATGACCCTTTAAAACCTTTTTTATTGCATGTAGATCTACATGCCAAACACTGGCCACAGTTGTAGAACCCTTGTTTAAGTCCAAATGGACTCTCTTTGGTGTCTCTTTTTTTGGGCTTATTGTGGACCAGACAGGACTTTAAATTCTGATTCTGACTGAGGAAAACCGGATCGTGAGTGTGACGGCATCGGGCTCCAGGCAGCTGAGAGGACGGATATTCTTGAGAAGGACCTTTCACCAGGGTTTCACCGGTCTGGGACAAGCGGTTTCGGCGGATGGGTGAGAGGCCTCAGGCCTATGATATTGCTAACAGTGCGCACTTATTTGTTTGCTACATTTTTGGGCCCCAACGTAACTAGTCGTAGATATTCATCCATCCACTGGCCAGTGGACTTCGTACCCGGGTACCCTGGGACATAAACTAATAGATTTCTAAATTGGACTTTGAACAAAAGGACTGAGAATTACATTAACGGTTTAGTCGCTATACAGTTACACGCTCATATTGCTCATCATTTATATCGTAGAATGCTTAATTCTCACAGTTAAAGTACACGTGTAATTATTGAGATTTGTTGCTTACAGTAAAGTATATTTAAGAAAATCTAGAAAGGTGTGCTGGTGTACAGTGAATCGTTAGTGCGGTGAGACAGATTCTGGGTTTATTCAGCGGCTCCTCCGGGGGTGAGCTCTACAATACCCCGCTCCGTGAGCATATGCAGCAAGAGCATGAGGAGGACACCGCCAAACTATGAGGGGGTCCGCCATGTTCACTGAGGTTGGAGTGCACCTGACTCACTAGAGCAAACCCCAGTGGTCAAATCCCCAAACTGTGCACCAGAGGAGGAAAAAAAAACAGTGCACTCAAGTTTTTAAAGTGGATAGATGTGATATTTACATAATTTACATACAACCAAACCAGTAAAGGTAATGGAATGCTGCACATCTCCTGGATGGTAAATGTATGATGATGTGGTAGATAGATCGAAGAAGGCTTGATAAGAGGATATATCGAGGATTTGCCTTAAAGACATACAGGGTTATTCAAAGAGATCCGAATTGCTTGAGAAAGGTAACCGAATGCTGAAAATCAGCGTTCGGTTATCTTTCTTGGCCATTCAGCTATCCAGAGAGCAGGCAATACGCCAAATCCTGGCGAATTGCCTGAACATACGGTGCCTGTTCGGTGCCTGTTCGAGGGCAGTGAAAACCCCATGAAAAAGCACTGCTTCGGCTATTCAGAGAACACAAACCAGCAGTGAAAGGTTCCCGAAATGCCCCGCCATTCGGTGGTTTCATTCGACAGGTTTATTCAGGAGAATCCCATAGGCTTCAATGTTAAAAATATTCTCGTTTTAATTCAATATCTAATAAACCGTTCATTATAAAATTCTGCAGTAAGGAGTCTCTTTATTTATAGTTTTTTTAAGCATTTTTCAGTTTGTTTTTTTTAAAGTCCGATTATTTTTTTAAGTTTACTTATTTTTTCTGTAACAGCCCTTTTTATTAGGGATGCACCGATACCGATACTAGTATCGGTATCGGGGCCGATATTGCCGTTTGCACGAGTACTTGTTACTCGTGCAAACGGCCCGATACATCCCGCCGATACCGGAAGCCGGCGCTGGGCCGGCTTGCCGGTATCCGCGGGGCTGGGGAAGCTGGCCGCGTGCATGAAAAGCACGCGGCCAGCGTTCCCCTCCGGCGCGCCAAATACTCACCCTTCCTGAAGTTCCGGTCTCTGGGCAGTGATGCGGTCACGTGGCTGCCGGGCGCTCCTGTGACGCGGCCTCTCGGCTGGAGGCAGCGTCACAGATGCGCCCGGCGGCCACGTGACCGCATCACTGCCCAGAGACCGGAACTTCAGGAAGGGTGAGTATTTGGCGCGCCGGAGGGGAACGCTGGCCGCGTGCTTTACATACACATGGCCAGCTTCCCCAGCGTTCGAGCTGGGGGCCAATCCATGAGACCTGCGGGGCCAATCCATGAGAGCTGCGGGGCCAATCCATGAGACCTGCGGGGCCAATCCATGAGACCTGCGGGGCCAATCCATGAGACCTGCGGGGCCAATCCATGAGACCTGGGGGCAAATCCATGAGATCTGGGGGCAAATCCATGAGACCTGGGGGCCAATCCATGAGACCTGGGGGCAAATCCATGAGACCTGGGGGCAAATCCATGAGACCTGGGGGCCAATCCATGAGACCTGGGGGCAAATCCATGAGACCTGGGGGCAAATCCATGAGAGCTGGGGGCCAATCCATGAGACCTGGGGGGTAAATCCATGAGAGCTGGGGGCCAATCCATGAGACCTGGGGGCAAATCCATGAGACCTGGGGGCAAATCCATGAGAACTGGGGGCCAATCCATGAGACCTGGGGGTAAATCCATGAGAGCTGGGGGCCAATCCATGAGACCTGGGGGCAAATCCATGAGAGCTGGGGGCCAATCCATGAGACCTGGGGGCAAATCCATGAGACCTGGGGGCAAATCCATGAGAGCTGGGGGCCAATCCATGAGACCTGGGGGTAAATCCATGAGAGCTGGGGGCCAATCCATGAGACCTGGGGGCAAATCCATGAGACCTGGGGGCAAATCCATGAGAGCTGGGGGCCAATCCATGAGACCTGGGGGTAAATCCATGAGAGCTGGGGGCCAATCCATGAGACCTGGGGGCAAATCCATGAGAGCTGGGGGCCAATCCATGAGACCTGGGGGCAAATCCATGAGACCTGGGGGCAAATCCATGAGACCCGGGGGCAAATCCATGAGAGCTGGGGGCCAATCCATGAGACCTGGGGGTAAATCCATGAGACCTGGGGGTAAATCCATGAGACCTGGGGGCCAATCCATGAGACCTGAGGGCCAATCCATGAGACCTGGGGGTAAATCCATGAGACCTGGGGGTAAATCCATGAGACCTGGGGGTAAATCCATGAGACCTGGGGGCAAACCCATGTGAGCTGGGGCAAACCCATGTGAGCTGGGGCAAACCCATGTGAGCTGGGGAAAATCCATGTGAGCTGCGGTCAATCTCATATAAATTTTTATGAGGTCTGTTCCTATTGGAAAGCGTCACATGACATTAAATAAAAGTATCGGTACTCTGTATCGGTGAGTACTTTTAAAAAGTATCGGTACTCGTACTCGGTCTTAAAAAAGTGGTATCGGTGCATCCCTACTTTTTATTATCATTCCCTGGACCTCATATGTAAATTTCAGACATTTTCGCTCCGTAGTTTCTTTGCAAACAGCGTTTCACTTTTCAAACATTCATGCAAACTATTTTTCTAATTTATTCACTGCCCTCTGTTTGCGATCTCGGCTTTCTTCGGCTGCGTGTGATCGTCTCCTGCTCGGTTTTTCCATGGTATTCGGCAGGTTAATCCAGATGTTTTTTGGGGTTTTCGGCGTGCATTCGCTGGGTTTTGCAGTTAGTTTTCGTCAGGTTTGCGGTAGCTTTTCCCTGCAATTCGGGGACCCTGTGGTCAGGGCCGGCCCAAGCCACACTGCTGCCTGGAGCGATGGATGAAATGCTGCCCCCGCCAAAAAAAACACAACATGTATGAGCGTATCACAGAGCTCCACAGCAATAAAACTCACACTCATACATACCGCACATTACTGTGAGTTTTATTGCTGTGGAGCTCTGTGATACAGTAATGTGCAGTGTGTATGAGAGTAACACAGAGCTCCACAGCAATAAAACTCAGTAATGTGTGCTGTGTATGAGCGTATCACAAAGCTCATTTTGCCGCTACCAAGATGTAAACAGGGTGAGGGGAGAGAGCCAGGACCAGGAGAACACGAGGAATCCTCTCCCCCCCCAGTGAAAAGTGTGCCGTGCAGCACAATCTGCTCAGTGGGGGAGAGGGAGGGGGGATCTGAAGCTGGGTGTAAAAATGCCAGAAAATTAGTGTTTCTTTGCTGGTCTGTACGAGGTGGCCCGGTGTGTGAATCCAGAGCTGCCTCATACAGAAACTGACACGATGCACATTTAGCTAATTCCTAGAGAGAAACTGCCCAGTATACCTAAATAAAATGCACATACCTGTATATAAGTCTGCGCACACTCTGTGTAAGATTTACACCAAAATACAATGCAAATAGCTTTATATAAGACAGCGCTTGCTCTCTGTATAGGGCACAGGCTTTGTATTAATTTATATGTCCTATACAGAGCAAGCGCTGTCTTATATAAAGCTATATGCATTGTATTTTGGTGTATAACTTACAGAGACTGTGAGCAGCCTTATATACATATATGTGCTTTGTATTTAATTCTATATGCCTCACACATTGAGAGAGCTGCCTTAAATCAGCACATATCTGTATATAAGGCTACTGTAAGGTGCTGGTTCCGGGGCGGTAGGTACGAGCCAATGTGCAATGAAGAAGTCTTGCAAAGCAGATATATATATATATGTATATGATGATTTATTGTAATCGCACAATAAAGCAAAGACAATAATAGATATAGAAGAGGTATGCAATAGATGGAGAATACTGAATAGGAGGGGAAAAGCTAAGGAATAGGGAAGAAGTGTATATATGTATACACAGGTTACAGGTCTAGAGAGAACTAAAGCAGAAATCTATATATGAATAAGGAGGAAAGGAGGAGAGATTGTATATATACAGGTTACAGGGCGAGAGAACTAGAGCTATATATACAGGTTACAGGGCGAGAGAACTAGAGCAGAATACAGGTTACAGGGCGAGAGCAGAATACAGGGCTAGAGCAGAATACAGGTTACAGGGCTAGAGCAGAATACAGGTTACAGGGCTAGAGCAGAATACAGGTTACAGGGCTAGAGCAGAATACAGGTTACAGGGCTAGAGGGAACTAGAGCAGAACATACAGGTATAAAGGGAAACTACAGATCAAAACAAAGATACAATACAACAAGGTGTACTTAGGTTATATATATGTATATATATCCGAGTCCTTGGAGATATGGGCAAGTCCTTATAATCCAGGCAAAGAAAACTTGGGAGGTCCAGGAGGATAACAAGTCCAGAGGTCTGTAGTAAGTAGGAGATCCAGGAGGTTTACAAATAATAAGTCCAGGAGAGATATAACAGATAGTCTTGAGAAAATAGGATCCAGCAGAGTATGGGTCCTAGGAGGCCCAACAGGTAGCTCCTTGCAGCTTGGATATTTCCAAGACAATGTGGAAGCGTTGGGCTTCAGGTGTGGCCTGGTTTTATGCAGGAATAGTAGGTGATCTAGGCAACACCTGAGCGATGCACAGGCAGAGGTGAGTAGTGGTACTGCTATATGAAAGTCCCACTACTATGAGCCAGCACTGGGTTTTGGCTTTTTATTACGCCGCCGGCGTTGATCCTTACATATTATTACGCCGCCGGCGTTGATCCTTACAGCTACTCACTCTCTAAGTTATACACCAAAATACAATGCATATAGCTTTATATAAGACAGCGCTTGCTCTGTATAGGACATATAAATTAATACAAAGCCTGTGCCCTATACAGAGAGCAAGCGCTGTCTTATATAAAGCTATTTGCATTGTATTTTGGTGTAAATCTTACACAGAGTGTGCGCAGACTTATATACAGGTATGTGCATTGTATTTAGGTATACTGGGCAGTTTCTCTCTAGGAATTAGCTAAATGTGCATCATGTCACTTTCTGTATGAGGCAGCTCTGGATTCACACACAGGGCCACCTCATACAGACCAGAAATGATACACTGACTGACCTCTTTACACCCAGCTTCAGATCCCCCCTCCCTCTCCCCCACTGAGCAGCTTGTGCTGCACGGCACACTTTTCACTGGGGTGGGGGGGATTCCTCGTGTTCTCCCGGTCCTGGCTCTCTCCCCTCACCCTTGGCAGGATGAGAGAGAGAGATCTCCCAACCCCCAGCAGATGCATTAACTCACCGGGAAGCTGCTCTGCCTCAGTGAGCTGTGGAGGGGACCTGGCTGACGATCCGACAAGTGGAGTAATGCTGGGTCTGCTGGGGGTCGCACACTCTCCCTCTGATGCAGCTTCTTCTTTGCCCTCTCTTCTGCTGCCGGTGGGGAATCCCTGCCTTCACAGGGTGGAGCTGCGTGCCTCCTCGTGCTCGGCTGCTAAATGAGATCCGGCCTGCACACACGCGTATGAATACTTTTCTCACTACTCTCCCCCTCCAGTGGGCAGATCGGTGTCATAGCATGTGCCGGTCTCGAAGAGATGCCGGCGCGGTGCCGATACAGAAAAATAGTGCGGCTGCGGCAGGAAGAATATGCCGCCCTAAAATTTGGCCATAAATTTCCCGCCTGGAGCAGTTGCACCACAATGCTCCATTGTCGGGCCGGCCCTGCCTGTGGTGTTTGCTGAATACACTGCAGGGTCACCGAAATGGGATCGGCAAAAGGAACCGAATTGAAGAGAATGAAAAGTCACCGAACATGCAGTGACTTTTCGAATCTCTTTGAATAACCCTGATAGCATATACTGTTAACAGCGTGTCACCCCAGACGATGATTAAAGTTATACAGTCTAGTCCCCTGATTGAGTAGCTAGGGTCGACTGGACACTGTGGACGAGAATGAATCCCGTGCCTTCGTAGCGTACCTATACTGTTGGCAAATGTAAAATAGAAGTAGTACAATAAAGTTTGAGCGAGTTCCATCATGAAAAGTTATAGAAAGGGTGTGAAGGTAAAGCCTTCATTCAGGCCCAGGGGGGAAAGGGTCTTTAATTTGTATATCCAGAAGGTCTCTCGTTGTAGGAGGCGTCTGTCCAGATCGCCTCTTCTATCGCCCAGGGTGACCCTCTCGATGATCATATGTGAGGCGGTGTCATGCCCCACGCCGCGGCCGGACCGCGGCCGCCATGTTGGGACACTTTGCATACTCACCCGAGGTCTCTCGTGGCGCGCCGCTCCCTGGTTCCGGTCTTCAGCTCGGAGGAGGAGAGCCAGGATGTGTCCCACGCCGCCTCTGGGATCCGACTGAGCAGAAACCAAGCGCGCATGCGCGATCGTCCATCCTGAAGCATGAAGACCTAGGTACTCTCTGCTGGTCAAGTAAAGGTACTGCATTACACCTGCACTGGAGATCCTCGTATGCCACCAATTAACCTATCAAGAACTCAGGTATCCCAACTCCACCTACGAGCCCCAGGTGAACAGTGTTCTTATGATCCTCTGAACCCTATTTAAATCTGCCGCCTTTCCCAGTTCATTAACCAGGTTATACTGTGGTTCACCACCACGTTATCCAGTGGTCCCTCTTTGTATTTGCTCCAAGAGAATCCTGAGTTCCAGACCTGCTTCCACGGTACCAGCTCCGCTTCCAGATCTGCTTCCACGGTACCAGCTCTGCTTCCAGACCTGCTTCCACAGTACCAGCTCCGCTTCCAGACCTGCTTCCACGGTACCAGCTCTGCTTCCAGACCTGCTTCCACGGTACCAGCTCTGCTTCCCGACCTGCTTCCACGGTACCAGCTCCGCTTCCAGGCCTGCTTCCACGGTACCAGTTCCATCTTCAAGCTTGCTACCACAGTGCCAGTTCCATCTTCAAGCTTGCTACCACAGTGCCAGTTCCATCTTCAAGCTTGCTACCACAGTACCAGTTTCCTCTCCAGGCTTGCCCCCACGGCGCCAGCTCCATCTACAGGCTTGCTTCCACGGCACCAGTTCCATCTCCAGGCTTGCTTCCACGGCACCAGTTCCATCTCCAGGCTTGCTTCCACGGCACCAGTTCCATCTCCAGGCTTGTTTCCACGGCACCAGCTCCATCTCCAGGCTTGCTTCTATACCCACGGTACCAGTTCCAGATCCTATCTTCAAGTCCAATTCCTCTACCCTGGTCTATTTCAAAGATTACAACTCGTGTTATTTACCCCTACAATCCTTCGTTCTGGACTTTACTCTTGTCAAAGAAATCTTGCGTTACCTTTTGTTCTGGACTTATATTTTGTTCCATCCAGTAAATGCTCAACTGATCATACATCTCCTGGTCTCCTTCTTCGGCTTGCCATTGGATTCCATACACACAACACTACACAGGGGTCATAGCCTCTGCCCTTACAGGCGAACTCCAACCATAATCTTGCGGGGATCACGAGATCTCTCGAGAGCATGTCACTCACAGCCAAGCGACCACTCGGAGGACCATGTGACGCAGCCAGCCGTCGCCCGGACCGTGCGGCCGGGCCAGAGGGGAATTCTAGCAGAATACTCTTAAGTCTGAGGTCTGGTGTCTGTGGGTATATACAGTTATGTGAAAAAGTGTTGACCCCCTTCCTCATTTTTTTTTTTGCACGTTGGTCACACTTTAATGTTTCAACTCATCAAACAAATTTAAATATTAGTCAAAGATAACACAAGTAAACACAACATGCAGTTTTTAAATGTAGGTTTTTATTAGGGTTGCACCGATACCGATACTAGTATCGGTATCGGTGCCGATACCGGGTACTGCAGGAGTACTTGGTACTCGTGCAGTACCCCCGATATTTTTTTCTGATACCGGAAGCCGGCATTGAGCCGGCTTGCCGGCATCCGAGGGACTGGGGCAGCTGTCCGAATGCTCTATCGGCTTTCGGACAGGCCCTGCAGCTGCTCTCCTCACTTGGTTTATACTTACCTTCCTTTAGCGACGCTGGGAAAGTCTTTGCGCGCGCTCCTTGGAAGGTCCCCAGCCGCGACCACATGGGACCATGTGATCGCGGCTGGGGTCCTTCCAACGAGCGCACACGCGGGAACTTTCCCGGCGTCGCCCAGGAAGGTAAGTATAAACAAAGTGAGGAGAGCAGCTGCAGGCCTGTCCGAATGCCGATAGAGCATTCGGACAGGCCCTGCAGCTGCTCTCCGCTCATACTTACCTTCCTGAGCGACGCCAGGAAAGTTTCCGCGCGTGCGCTCGTTGGAAGGACCCCAGCCGCGATCACATGGTCCCACGTGGTCGCGGCTGGGGACCTTCCAAGGAGCGTACGCGCGCGAAGACTTTCCCGATGTCGCTAAAGGAAGGTAAGTATGACCGGAGGGGGCAAATCCATGTGCTGGGGGGCATTATCCACGAGCTGGGGGGCATATCCACGAGCTGGGGGGCATATCACGAGCTGAGGGCATTATCCACGAGCTGGGGGGCATATCCACGAGCTGGGGGCATTATCCACGAGCTGGGGGGGCATTATCCACGAGCTGGGGGGCATTATCCACGAGCTGGGGCAATATCCATGAGCTGGGGGGCAAATCCATGAGCTGGGGCATATCCATGAGCTGGGGGCAATATCCATGAGCTGGGGCAATATCCATGAGCTGGGGGGCAAATCCATGAGCTGGGGCATATCCATGAGCTGGGAGCAATATCCATGAGCTGGGGGGCAAATCCATGAGCTGGGGCAATATCCATGAGCTGGGGGGCAAATCCATGAGCTGGGGGCAAATCCATGAGCTGGAGGGGGGCATATCTATGAGCTGGAGGGGGGCATATCTATGAGACCTGGGGGCTTTATATGAGGTCTGTTCTTATTGGAAAGCATCACATGACATAAGATAAAAGTATCGGTACTCGGTATCGGTGAGTACTTGAACAAAAGTATCGGTACTCGTACTCGGTCTTAAAAAAGTGGTATCGGTGCATCCCTAGTTTTTATTATTAACCCTTTCGCTGCTGAGGCATTTCACACCTCTGTGTTGAGCTCATTTTTACCGGTTTCGCTCATCATGTTTAAACGCGTTTTGAAGCCTTATTTTATTATATGACCCAGACATATTATATATCGTTCTTTCCGGCAGACTCGGCAGATTCATAATATCTCATTATTATATGTATACGTCATGTCCTGTCTGTATATTATAACAAAAAATGCAATAAAATTAGAATTTTCAATAATTTACAACGTGTAAAGTGGTTTTTTTTCACATTTTATCATGCTAGCATTTGCGGTTATATTCTCTATGGGTTGAGCTTGTTAAAAAAAAATAGAAATGGGGTCTCGTTACATTTTTTTGGGGAAAAATTACACGATTTTTAACAAACGCACCCCATGCAAAAATCGGTAGTGCAGCATCATTGTTCACATTATAATTGAAATGGGAACAATATTGCTGCATTAACAAAACAAAAAAAAACTTGTTTATTTATTTTTTTAAAAAAATTCTTAAATTTTCTTAAAAAAAATGTAATCGTGATCCGGCACCCAAGGGGTTAAAGCCAGGCACCGTCTGGAAGGGCAGGCTGTGCCCTTAAAAATGATGCCTGCTGTTAAACGCTGGCCCCCGGGCCCCGGCGATCGGGAGGGAGAGAGGTCCGAAGGACCTTCCCCCCTCCCTTTCAGGCACCTCCTCCGCACTCGCACCGGAAATAGATGTCAATGCGCCAGCCTGAAATAGATGTCAACCCGCACCGGGGGGACCAGCAATCGGCCGGAATCCTGATTTGAAAAAAATCAGGAAGGGGCCAACACTTTTTCACACAACTGTATATCTATCTGTGGTATGTGTGTGGTCAGGATGTGTGTAGGCTGTGCAGTGGGTAAATGGGGTGTCTGACCATAAATTTGAACATTATAATAAACTGTACAGGCTTTCAGCAAAATCCTAAATTATTTATTGAAAAGCAGTCACATGACTTTAAATAAAAGTATCGGTACTCGATATCGGTGAGTACCTAAAAAAAGTATCAGTACTCGGTCTTAAAAAATGTGGTATCGGTGCAACCCTAGTAAAAAGTTGCTCGGGGGCCGGGTTACTGTAATAAGATGTTACAGGGTAATAAGGCGCTCGGGGGTCGGGTTACTGTAATAAGATGTTACAGGGTAATAAGGTGCTCGGGGGCCGGGTTACTGTAATAAGATCTTACAGGGTAATAAGGTGCTCGGGGGCTGGGTTACTGTAATAAGATGTTACAGGGTAATAAGGTGCTCGGGGGCCGGGTTACTGTAATAAGATGTTACAGGGTAATGAGGCGCTCGGGGGGCGGGTTACTGTAATTAGATGTTACAGCGTAATAAGGCGCTCGGGGGCCGGGTTACTGTAATAAGATGTTACAGGGTAATAAGGCGCTTGGGGGTCGGGTTACTGTAATAAGATGTTACAGGGTAATAAGGCGCTCGGGGGCCGGGTTACTGTAATAAGATGTTACAGGGTAATAAGGCGCTCGGGGGTCGGGTTACTGTAATAAGATGTTACAGGGTAATAAGGCGCTCGGGGGTCGGGTTACTGTAATAAGATGTTACAGGTAATAAGGTGCTCGGGGGCCGGGTTACTGTAATAAGATGTTACAGGGTAATAAGGCGCTCGGGGGTCGGGTTACTGTAATAAGATGTTACAGGGTAATAAGGCGCTCGGGGGTCGGGTTACTGTAATAAGATGTTACAGGGTAATAAGGCGCTCGGGGGTCGGGTTACTGTAATAAGATGTTACAGGGTAATAAGGCGCTCGGGGGCCGGGTTACTGTAATAAGATGTTACAGGGTAATAAGGCGCTCGGGGGCCGGGTTACTGTAATAAGATGTTACAGGGTAATAAGGCGCTCGGGGGTCGGGTTACTGTAATAAGATGTTACAGGGTAATAAGGCGCTCGGGGGTCGGTTACTGTAATAAGATGTTACAGGGTAATAAGGTGCTCGGGGGTCGGGTTACTGTAATAAGATGTTACAGGGTAATAAGGCGCTCGGGGGACGGGTTACTGTAATAAGATGTTACAGGGTAATAAGGTGCTCGGGGGCCGGGTTACTGTAATAAGATGTTACAGGGTAATAAGGCGCTCGGGGGTCGGGTTACTGTAATAAGATGTTACAGGGTAATAAGGCGCTCGGGGGTCGGGTTACTGTAATAAGATGTTACAGGGTAATAAGGTGCTCGGGGGTCGGGTTACTGTAATAAGATGTTACAGGGTAATAAGGCGCTCGGGGGTCGGGTTACTGTAATAAGATGTTACAGGGTAATAAGGCGCTCGGGGGACGGGTTACTGTAATAAGATGTTACAGGGTAATAAGGTGCTCGGGGGCCGGGTTACTGTAATAAGATGTTACAGGGTAATAAGGCGCTCGGGGGTCGGGTTACTGTAATAAGATGTTACTGGGTAATAAGGCGCTCGGTGGCCGGTTACTGTAATAAGATGTTACAGGGTAATAAGGCGCTCGGGGGTCGGGTTACTGTAATAAGATGTTACAGGGTAATAAGGCGCTCGGTGGCCGGGTTACTGTAATAAGATGTTACAGGGTAATAAGGTGCTCGGGGGCCGGGTTACTGTAATAAGATGTTACAGTGTAATAAGGAGCTCGGGGGCCGGGTTACTGTAATAAGATGTTACAGGGTAATAAGGTGCTCGGGGGTCGGGTTACTGTAATAAGATGTTACAGTGTAATAAGGAGCTCGGGGGCCGGGTTACTGTAATAAGATGTTACAGGGTAATAAGGTGCTCGGGGTCGGGTTACTGTAATAAGATGTTACAGGGTAATAAGGCGCTCGGGTTACTGTAATAAGATGTTACAGTGTAATAAGGAGCTCGGGGGCCGGGTTACTGTAATAAGATGTTACAGGGTAATAAGGCGCTCGGGGGCCGGGTTACTGTAATATGATGTTGCGGGGTGTTATTGTTATTATCCCTTATTTATATAGCGCTACATATTTCTGCTGCGCTTTACAAGGGCGCATCCGTATCGTTAGGTGTCTTGCCCATGAGGACTCGCTGGTGGTGTCCTCTGAGTGGGATCGAGTCGTCTTTCCATGATTGTAGAGCAGCGACCTGGTGGTTCGGTTAAACCCACTTCTCGTTAAGTCGAGACTTGCTTCTCCACAGTTGTATTAGAGGGATGTGCTGAATGTGGGTTTGACTTGCTTCTCCACGGTCGAAGGGTAGAGATGTTACCACTGGACTCCACACCCGATATTGTGTGGTAGACGAGTATGTACAGTTAGGTGTCTCGCCCAAGGACCCTTACTGGAGAGGTGCTCTTGCTGGGATTTGAACATGGGTCTCCACAGTTATAGAGCAGTGATGTTACCTCTACTCCATCCAGGGTAACCAGATACATTGAAACCTAGTTATTGTAAGAAGATGTTCTAGTCACTGCAGATTATGGCTGAAATCCTTTGCACTTTTTCCAAGTAAAATAAATACTGATGTATATGAGGAAGGCGTAGAGGGAATTCCACTCCTAAGCTGTCCTTATAAGTACACTCCGATGTATACAGTATCATGGTATGAGCAGAGGCCTTGCTGGCTGCCAGTAACCAGTATGAGAGATTATAGGCAGTTCTCTCATGTGATTTTTGCAGCGGGCACGTAGAAACGGGCAGACATGTAACAATATTCTTTTTTCCTATCTCTGATTCTTCCTACCTTGTTCGTAACGTCTTAATGATTTATTAGGTTCCAGCTGTCCATGTTTCTGTGTCTCACGTTCTATCTCTACCCTCCCTTTAATACGTTGCAAGGTCCCTCCTTCCCTTCGCGTCTGCAGCCCCAGCCTCTTCTCTCTGCATTCCTTATTCACGTTCTCTTCCCTCTGAATTAAACCTACTATCTGACCCCAATCCTGTTTTATAATTTATTCCACATATTAATTTTGTTAGTTTTTTTCCTTTTATCATTTCCTGTCCATTTCCTCACTGTCTATTAATTTTCTTTTTCCATCTTTCCCTAAACTTGTTATCTAGTATTGCTCGCTCACCCCTTTGCTTCACTTCATCAGCGCGAGGATTTCTATTTGTGCTGTGATTTCACTTCCTCATTTCCTAAGCTCTCCTAACCAGGCTTCTGTGGGTTTACTTCCCGTTTCCTCCCATCTGCTGCACTCTGCTTCCCCTGACTGCCATAGGCCCTGAGACAAACAGCTATATACAGCACTCTGACTTCCACTTCCTATTTCCTGCACTCTGCTTCCCCTGACTGCCATAGGCCCTGAGACACACACAGTTTTATACAGCACTCTGACTTCCACTTCCTATTTCCTGCACTCTGATGTCCTGATACTTTTGATCTCTAGCACTTTGACTACTCGCATTTTCACTTTCCAACATCCTGTCTCCCAAATTTTCACTTGTTTCCTAATTCCTGCAGCCATGGTCCCTATCTTTTCCCTTGAACCCTTACTTCCTGCTCCTCACATTCTTTATTCCTAATTATTCTGCTTTCCTAAGCAAAGCTGTGAGGCGTGGGTGCTTTAGACTAGCTACGTCTGTATTTGACCAGTACTCACACGATGAAGTTCAGCAGATAGCTTCAACTCAGCAAAACTGACACGTAGAAAGATGAATCCAGTTGAAGACTTTAATGATCAGACTGACAATCTTGAATAGTGTACAGCAATGCAGGTAAAAAGACATTAGATTTGTCCAGCAGTGAGCACAGAATGGCTGCTATGTGACCAGGAAGTAACTAACAACAAGACACTGAGCAGAGGGGTGGGAACTAGCTAGATGCAGCATGCTAAGGATGCCCAGCAGGGACAAAATAGCTATGAAATCAATAGCATGTAAGCAGCAAAGCTTCAGATTCAACACAAAACAAAAAAAATATACAATAAATCCTAAATCATGGGGCGGCATGACACTAATTGTTTTCCATTGTGTGCATTTAGCGTGCTTCCTGCTTTTTGACTCACCTAAACTACCTCATTTTCCATCCTCTTAAACCATTTTAATTTTTCCAATCTGTCTCTCATTGCCAACCCGATTCCCTTTGATTATATTCATTTTACTATAAATCTCCAGCAGGGCCAGCCCATCCATGAGTCTCAATGGGGCCATGACTCCAGGCGGTACTTTGACAGGTGCAGCTGTGATGTTAGTCACTGTGGACTTGGGGTACAAGGGCCTAGAAATGTATTTGGGAGGTGCAGGCCTTATGTTCTATATTATTTCCTCTCGTATGCAGACTGTTTGTGTAATCTGTGTTATGTCTGAATAATGTTATTGTCTGCCTGTCTATCTTTATGGTCCATGTGTATCTGTTGATATCTGCTGTATATCTGAGTAGTTTTGTTAATCTGTTTTGTCAGGTAAACACTGCCCCATTATCTGCTGTTTTAGATTGTAATCCTGTTTACCATCCACGGCTGTCATTGTCCTGTCTTGTCTAGGAATGTTTGAGCAATGTTTATCCCATTATCTATCCTAGGCTAATTATGTCCTAAATGCAGTGAAGCAGAAGGAGCAGTAACATCAGAAACCATCACATCATTTTCTATGGGAGGTTTTGTATATATAAATGACCCATGTTTGTTCACTTAAATATCTGTGCCGTCCCCAAGGAAACCAGTTCCATTTTGACCCTGAAAAACCTCCAGATATACAGCCTTGTCTTATTTCTGGGGGATGCTAGCAAGGCTCTTTACGGGTCCCGATCCTTAAGCTTCGTCTAAGGACTGGAGGAAGGCACGTGAGTCTGCTGGCGAGAACACCAGGGTCCTGCAAGGAAGCGGCATTGACAAATGTGACCTGTTTGGGGTACTGCCATCTGTTAGACAATTTATTTTACTATAAAATATAAATAATATTTACTGGTAAGATTTATTCTATTAATATATAATGTAATAGATATTTTAATATTTAAATGTATGTTAGTATATTTTAATTAGGGATGCACCGATACCACTTTTTCAAGACCGAGTACGAGTACCGATACTTTTTAAAAGTACTCACCGATACCGAGTACCGATACTTTTCTTTAATGTCATGGGACGCTTTCCAATAAGAACAGACCATATAAAAATGCCCCCAGCTCACATGTATATCCCCCCGAATATATATATATATATAATTTCATACTGCCCCAGCTCATGGATATGCCCCAGCTCACACATGGATATGCCCCAGCTCACACATGGATATGCCCCAGCTCACACATGGATATGCCCCAGCTCACACATGGATTTGCCCCAGCTCACACATGGATATGTCCCAGCTCACACATGGATATGCCCCAGCTCACACATGGATTTGCCCCAGCTCATGGATATGCCCCAGCTCATGGATATGCCCCAACTCACACATGGATTTGCCCCAGCTCACACATGGATTTGCGCCAGCTCACACATGGATTTGCCCCAGCTCATGGATTTGCCCCAGCTCACACATGGATATTGCCCCTCAGCTTATGGATTTGTCCCCCCAGCTCACACATGGGTATGCCCCCCAGCTCACACATGGGTATGCCCCCCAGCTCATGGATATGCCCCCCCAGCTCATGGGTATGCCCCCAGCTCATAGATATGCCCCCACAGCTCACGCATGGGTATGCCCCCCCAGCTCATGGACCGGACACCCCCCCCCCCGCGACGATACTTACCTTCCTGGGCGCCGCCAGGAATGTCTCCGCGCGTGCGCTCGTTGGAAGGACCCCAGCCGCGACCACGTGGGACCATGTGATCACGGCTGGGGTCCTTCCAACGAGCGCGCGCGGGGAATCTTTCCCGGCGTCGCCCAGGAAGGTAAGTATCGTCACGGAGAGCAGCTGCAGGGCCTGTCTGAATGCTCTATCTGCATTCGGACAGGCCCTGCAGCTGCTCACTGTGTTCATACTTACCTTCCTGGGCGCCGCCGGGAAAGTTTCAGCGCGCGCGCTCGTTGGAAGGACCCCAGCCGTGATCACATGGTCCCACGTGGTCGCGGCTGGGGTCCTTCCAACGAGCGCACGCGCGGAGACATTCCCGGCGGGGCCCAGGAAGGTAAGTATCGTCGTGAGCAGCTCCAGGGGCGGCTGTCCGAATGCCGATAGAGCATTCGGACAGCCGCCGCAGCCCCTCGGATGCTGGCAAGCCGGCTCAATACCGGCTTCCGGTATCGGAAAAAATATCGGGGGGTACTGCAGTACCCAGTATCGGCCCCGATACCGATACTAGTATCGGTATCGGTGCAACCCTAATTTTAATGCATGTTTATTTTAAGATTTAAATTTACTTTAATATAAATTCTTAAATATATAATTTATATTTCATTTTAATATCATTTTTATCTATATTTTATTGCTGTGGATCTGATGCGTGGATATACAGTAGTTTTGAGGGGGGCAGCATTTCATCCTTGGACCTAGGCAGCACAATGCATTGGGCGAGCCCTGTTCTCCAGCACTTGCTTTTATCACCTACGACTTCATTATTATTATTATCCTTTATTTATATAGCGCCACATATTCCGCAGCACTTTACAAGATGGGGGTACAAGGGGTTAATACATTGGAATACCACACATTGGATGATATGGCCTGATTCAGGGGGATCCTGTTCCCAAGGGAACTTACAATCTATGAGATGTACAGGTATTTTGTGAGGTAGATGCATCCATATAGTGAGGTGTCTTCCCCAAGGACACTCACTGGTGGCGTCTTATGAGTGGGATCGGAGTCGTCTTTCCATGATTGTAGCTCAGTGACCTGGTGGTTCGGTTGAAACCGCTTCTCGTAAAGTCGAGACTTGCTTCTCTACAGTTGTAGTGGAGGGATGTGCTGAACGGGGTTTGACTTGCTTCCCCACGGCCAAAGGGTAGAGACGTTACCACTGGACACCACACCCGATATTGTGTGGTAGGCGAGTATGTACCATTAGGTGTCTCGCCCATGGACAGTTACTGGAGAGGTGCTCTGGCCGGGATTCAAACCTGGGTCTCCATGGTTATAGAGCAGTGATGTTACCTCTACTCCATCAAGTCGGTTCATTCTCTCAGTTCTTACCTTGTGTACCTCTCTTCCACTCTCCTGGACCTATAACCACTCATTTCTATCTCCTACACCTTTAGTTACTCAAAGAAATCCTCAGCTGTTCAATTTCCCTCCCCAGAACGCGGACGCTCTACCCCCGTCCTGTTGAGCCCTCGATCAGTGCTGATCTGGCACCAAGCAGGGGCTTCAGCCACAGCAGGCTGACATCAGCCCTTGCTGTGAGAGAGCCCCATGGGCCGCGAGAGTCACCCTCTGGGATTCCCCTTGCCTAGCAGGATCCCATTACAGGAGATGCAGGGGTCCTTTAGACCCCGGTATTTCTGGATCCATAACAGCTACAAGGACGGTTGAGGTGTCATTGGAAAGGACGGAATCGGGTCTTTCTAATGATAGCCAACAACTCTTTGGGCTCTATTACATTCTTCACGCAAAAACGCACGCAGAACGCGTGAATTTTTGCGCGAAGCGTTAAACTTTAACACACGTAAAACAACGCTGGTATTACAATCCTCGTGCATTTTTTCATCCGTCAAAAAATAACGCACGTAAAACGGACGTGCAAAAAAGCGCAAAAAAGAAATCCGTGTGCGGACTGTTTTTCACGTGATTCAGCCAATCAGAATTAAGAACCACAATTGTCTCAAGTTAAGTTTTTGCGCCTGTCAAAGTCAATCTGCGCATAAATGCTGCATCAATAAAAAAAACACACACAACTTCTCACATTTAGGCTAGGGTCAGACGAATGTGATTTCTACGGACTGTACGCCCGTGCAGTACGGACGTGAGTTAGTACGGAAGACGCAGTAGTGGCCACACAGTCTGTTTTTTCACTGACGTTATTTTTGACGGATGTAGGAGGGAAAATAAATTAAAATGCAAAACCATTTTGTCCGTGAAAAATGCTGGACGTATAAATGCAGTCCGTCTGACCACGTTCCATCACTCACACACAAAGCTATGCGGACGTTGCGGGCGCAGCGCACTTTGTGCGGCCGCTCTAGGAGTTCTACGTTCTTGCCTAACTTGCGTCCGTTTGCCGCGGCCGTTGTGCGTCCGCAGTTCAGTGCGGACGTACTTCGTGTGTGGGACTCCATTGGCCTTTATGTCATGCTATCACGGACGTACTTTTGTGCGCCATCACGGACATGAATGCTGCGCTCGTCTGACCGGAGCCTTATTGTTTGGGTATGTGTAGAATGTGTAACTATACTTTGCTGCGTATTTTTTTTTGGTGTATTTGGTTTCGGCCAGGTTGATAGAATTTGCCTTTAACACCAGCTTTTAGGAGTTGCTAAAATTATGCCGCAAAGGCTGTGCGTTACAAACTGCGCATAGATTATAATTCCATCCGCGTACCAGCGCACAAACGCTTTTGCGCTCACAATGTTAAGTATAGGATGCGAGAAGTACAGTAAGCTCTCGCAGCGTTTGCGCAGGTTCACCCACGGTAGACGTATTCACACGTTTGTTGCGCTGAGATTGTAATACGACGTTCTGCGCAAAGGGTTTTGCCCCTCGCGTTGGAGCAGCAGCCTCAGAATAGGCCCAGAGACAGGATAACTATGTCTTTATTTGGACCCTTGTATCTCCAACTGCATAGCAGATACAGGGTCATGTGAGGTATCATTGGAAAGGCCAGAGCATGATACCAAACATGACCAGGTTTTAAATAAATTAAATAAAATAATGAATATTTACTTTTTCTTTCTAACAGTAATATTTTTCACTTTTCAATTATAATGTAAACAATGATGCTGCACTAAATAACCATCACATTTATCATGTCACCAACAAGCGTGGAGGTGATGAGTGATGGTACAAACCATTGTTATGAATTGTTACATCAAAAACCTAAACCGCCACACTGCAGCGAAGAGCACTGCAGGGATCTTTGGACCCCTGCGTCACTAATCTTTACACCTCACAAGGTCAAGTGAGGTGTCATTGGACAGGTCAGAGTCTGGCCTTTGCATTGATACTAAACATGACCATGTAAAATCTGAAAGAAAAGAAAAACATTATTTATTTATTTTTAGTTCCAAAGCGATGGTATTGTCCATTTGTCACTTATAAAGTGAGCAATACCACTGCCATTACTCACCTTCTCATTTCCCACGCTGGGAGCAAGGTCAGTGTTTTATACATAGTCATATTATTCGTAAAAAAAAACATGTTCCAAAACACAAGGGAAATATTTCCTTTTTTTTTTCATTTTTTGGTTAAAATTTTATATTTTCTCAGAAAAATGCAGTAACAGGTTCCCATTTCACATTTTTTTTTTAAACAAAAATGCCCTATAAAATCTATAATCACAAAGGTTTGGATGATAAAATGGGGAAAAAAATTACACTCTTTAAATGATTGAAATCTGAATGAAAAATTTATCATATAGTATCTGCCTGGTTAGATATACCCGTATCTGCTCTATTAAATAACCAAAAATATGTTTTCATTTCACTAAATTACAAAAAAAGCCACCAAAATCTTCAGCTCCAGGAACATAGAGATCTTAATCCGGGCCTGCCTCGCGTTAATGCGTTTTTGCGCAAAGAATGTAATAGAGCCCTATGTATTGTATAAAAACAATGTAATTATAAAATTAATAATAAATAAAAATAATAAAATTAAATACAGTTAAAAAATACTTCTTTTTTAGTTCTAAAAACATGGGCATTGTTTTTTTTCCCCTTCTAAAATTAACAATTCTGCTGCATTAATTTTTTCGTATTTTAATATTTAAATTTAATATAGAATTTTTATAATTTTAATATTTTATTTATATTATAACTATTTAAAATATATTTTAATAAAATACTGCATTTTGATATAACTTTAGCTTAATAAATAATAAGTTAAATATAATTGTTTTTTCAAACGAGTTTGAAATTTTGCATGCGGCCCCCATGGGATATGAAAACCTGTCCAGTGGTCCTCAGGTGATTTGAGTTTGAGAGTGACCCCTGCTGCATACTATAACCTTGCTTCCTACCTCTTCATCCTCAGTCCTATTAATTTCACCATCTTCATTTAATATCTTTTGCACCCTTGGCACCTTATTTCTTTTCTCACACAACAATACCTTCTCACATCCCGTCTTTTGTAGCTAGCCTGCAACAACTGGGTTACTACCGTATCTATAAACATAGAAGCATGGAATATGTCGGCAGATAAGAACCTATCTATCCTGCCCAATTATATGGATACTTTCCTTGGATTTATATACATCCAATAGCCTCTTGCTTCCTGTTACCAGCAACCACAATTATTAAGTTAATTTTTAGCAAACCCACCCTTCTCAATTCCTATCATCATCAATTTGGCTCTTCATATCCTATCTCAAGCATTCACAGCCCCTCACTTCCTATTTCCTGCATCCACAGCTCCTGACTTCCCATCTCCTGCACCTTTACCTCCTCACTTTCTATCTCCTGCAGCTATAGTTCCCTGCATCCTGTCTCCAGTATCCACAGTGCATCTTTCTTACCTCCTGCACGTACAGTCCCAATTTCCTTTTTTCTGCACTTATAGCTCCTCACTTCCTATTATATGGATACTTTCCTTGGATTTTAGCTAGGACTGCTTCCTAGCAGTAGGAAAAGGGAAGTGCTCATGCCACTGTACAGAGCACTGGTGAGACCTCACTTGGAGTACTGTGTGCAGTACTGGAGACCGTATCTCCAGAAGGATATAGACATCTTAGAGAGAGTTCAGAGAAGGGCTACTAAAACGGTGTACGGCTTGAAGGAGAAAAGTTACCAGGAAAGGCTTAATGATCTTAACATGTACAGCTTGGAAAAAAGACGAGACAGAGGAGATATGATAGAAACATTTAAATACGTAAAGGGAATCCACAAGGTAGAGGAAGGGAATATATTTAGAAGGAAACAGAGTAGCAAAACAAGAGGACATAGTCTTAGATTAGAGGGGCAAAGGTTTAAAAGTAACATCAGGAAGCATTATTTTACTGAGAGGGTGGTGGATACATGGAACAGCCTTCCAGTTGAAGTGGTAGAGGCCAAAACAGTAATTGAATTTAAGCAAGCATGGGATAGGCATAAGGCTATCCTAAACAAAAGATAAATCCAGGTAAAGTATCCATGTAATTGGGCGACTAGATGGGCCGAAAGGTTCTTATCTGCCGACATTTTCTATATTTCTGTTTCCGATCTCCTGCACTCACATCTCCTCATTTCCTATCTCCTGCACTCAAACCTCCTCATTTCCTATCTCCTGCACTCACAGCTCTTTACTTCCTATCTACTGCACTCACAGCTCCTCACTTCCTATCTCCTGCACTTACAGCTCCTCACTTCCTATCTCCTGCACTCACAGCTCTTTACTTCCTATCTCCTGCACTCACAGCTCTTTACTTCCTATCTCCTGCACTTACAGCTCCTCACTTCCTATCTCCTACACTCTCACCTCCTCGCTTCCTCTCCCCTGCACTCACACCTCCTCACTTCCTATCTCCTGCGCTCACAGCTCCCCACTTCCTATCCCCTGCGCTCACACCTCCTCACTTCCTATCTCCTGCACTCACAGCTCCCTACTTCCTATCCCCTGCGCTCACACCTCCTCACTTCCTATCTCCTGCACTCACACCTCCTCACTTCCTATCCCCTGCGCTCACACCTCCTCACTTCCTATCTCCTGCACTCACACCTCCTCACTTCCTATCCCATGCACTCACACCTCCTCACTTCCTATCTCCTACACTCACACCTCCTCACTTCCTATCCCCTGCGCTCACACCTCCTCACTTCCTAACCCCCCTCTCCCTGCACAACCTCCTCACTTCCTATCCCCTGCGCTCATACCTCCTCACTTCCTATCCCCTACACTCACACCTCCTCACTTCCTATCCCCTGCGCTCACACCTCCTCACTTCCTATCCCCTGCGCTCACACCTCCTCACTTCCTATCCCCTGCGCTCACACCTCCTCACTTCCTATCCCCTGCACTCACACCTCCTCACTTCCTATCCCCTGCGCTCACACCTCCTCACTTCCTATCTCCTGCACTCACAGCTCCTCACTTCCTTTATTTTGCACCCACCGCTCTTCACTTTCTATTTTTTTTTCTTTCCCATAGGCAAGTCCTCAATTCCTACCTCCTTTCCAAGCTTCCGCTACCCTGGTTTATATCTCTCCCAATCTCATGCATTCCTTATTTCCTCACTTCCCACCTCCTGCATTCTCCAATCTTCCTTTCCTACCTCCTGCATTCTCCAATCTTCCTTTCCTACCTCCTGCATTCTCCAATCTTCCTTTCCTACCTCCTGCATTCTCCAATCTTCCTTTCCTACCTCCTGCATTCTCCAATCTTCCTTTCCTACCTCCTGCTACTTTAATCTCTTGCAAGCAAAGCTTCTGTCTGAGGATTCTCTCACTGCATAGCTTACAATGTATACATGTTATGTTTTATTATATTTCTCTTGCCTCTATCATTCTCTCCATTCCCTGTTTCCTTTTAACTTCCAGCTTTTTAGTCAAAGCTGACTTTTTTCCCCCTTACAGCAGTTTCTATTTCCTCGTTTCCCTGCTCTGCCTCTTCCTTTCTCTCCTCCTCCTCCTCCTCCATCATTCCCCCTCTCCCCAGTCCCTTTCCTGCTGCTGCTGGCTGTCTCTCTTCCCTCTCTACCTGTCTATTCACTTGTTCTTCCTCTGTCCCTGTCTCCTTCCCCCCCTCTGCGTTAGTTCCCTGTGCCTGCGTTTCTCGCCCCCCCTTCATAATAACGCTTTTCCCTCCTCCGTCATCGCTCCCAAAAAAGAAATTCCAAAGTAGGAAAATCTGACACAATCCTGATATCTCTCACTATATAAATATATATATATATTTCACTTTTTTTTTTTTTTAATACCAACACGTTGACATCACAAAGAATTCCGCCTCCCGATTGGCCCGCAGTCAACCAACCAATGGACCAGTTTCTGGACACACATCTCCCAAAGGATGAGACATTTAAAAAGTTGAAGGAAAGGTTTTAGGAGTATCTTCTAACGGAGCGAGGCAACGAGACGGAGGGAAGACTGAACCGTTGACCATGACAACTCACTTCGTCAGGGGCCCGGCTTATGGACTCAGCGCCGAGGTCAAGAGCAAGGTGAGCGTCTAGACCCAAGAGCTTACGCTTTACTGTTTCATACCTTAACGCATATCCCCCGTCATATCGGAACATATACGGGTTTAAGATCGTCATGTCCCTTGAGGTGACATCGACGTGAGTTTTTACATAATACTTTGCAGGGACACCTAACAGCGCTTGCCCGCAGAGCTGGCACTTTAATGAAATATTTGTCTATTGCTATGACACACTGTGCGTCCTCTAGGCGTCTATAGATAGGCATCGATACAGAACCGACTCTTTTGGGTCCACCGGCCGCTTAACTCTTTGATCTTACACCGCATTAGTAATTGTGATGTAGACTCCAGAGCTGACAATCTATTAAGACATTAATGTGCCGCCTTGGGGCTTACAACGCATGCAAGCAGAATATGATGACATCTAGGAGTGTTATTTAGGCATATGCTTTTAGATGCGGTTTCCCTTTGATATAACGTTTATATTTGCGTTTATTTGCGATTAGCTGATGCTCGTATTCTTGGCATCCCTGATTTCGGAGTAGTCCAGGTCCCGCAGGCTGGCTGAGCGTCATAAGATACATACAGGGTTATTCAGAGAGCGGTGAAAAGCAGGAGAATGACTGGAGAATGGAAAATTCTAGGTCAAAATAGCCGATTTGGAAAGTGAGATAAATGGGAGACTTTTTCTGGTTTGGCTATTTTGACCTAGAATTTTCCATTCTCCGGTCATTCTCCTGCTTTTCACCGCTCTCTGAATAACCCTGATAGTCATCCACTGCCCATTCCAAGCCTTCTGAACACCACTTTCTCTCCTTCGTACATTTATGTAAATCTTGGTCAAATGAGCTAACAATCTATTCCAATCCAGCCACACTCCAGGCTAAGGGTCTGTGTCCAATATAGAAAATCCAACAGATGGCCGCACTCGATCAAAAAATAAAATAACAAAATTTATTAAAGCATATATAAAAAGCAAGTGTATATATATATATACATACATACGCACACAGGATCAGACTCAGAGCCCTCCAGCCAGTAATAGTCTCGCAGATTTTAAATTCCTGACCTCGGATTAAAATGATGGGGGTTTGGGCACAGAATTTGATCACACGTTGCTCAGCCTGTTAACAGCATCAATGTACCCCATCTTTTAGCAGCTCCTACACTATACAAACTCAATGACTGTCATTATGGGATAAACCCACGTACGTTTGAGATATATTTATATATATATAATAAAATCACTCCTGGGGCTCCTTGAAATTCAAGGTTTTATGTATGATCCTACGATGGTGCACCTGTAGCAGGAGGGGTGCTTACCCGTGAGGGTGGTCAGCCCTCTTCATGTAATATATAATAGCAGGGAAGGCAGCACTCATTATCTCATTATCACATACATGCTCAGCTTACTGGGTTTGGACTTAAGAACTGATTCTCTAATTAAGTGCAACTCGTAGCACTCATTCCTCATCTCCTACTGAGTACTCGGTACTTTATACTGTAACAAGAAGACGTGGGCAAAGGTAGCAGAAGACATCACTGCGATGTTAATCCTCCTTGTACCCCAATGACGGGTACCCATTGTATCACCACGCGCTACAGTTAACGAACGGGTTGTAGGGGGTCTGAGTCCCTGGAGATTTGTTCATGCGCAAGTACACAAATCTCTATACGTCAAGTCACAATAAAACCTCTTTGTATGTACAGGTTGAGCATCTCTTACCTGAAGTGCTTGGGACCTGAAGGGTTTTGGCGTTGGGATTTTTTCTGTTTTTGGAATATGGGGATGGGACCCTCATCTAAACACCAAAATTAATTTATGTTTTATACGCACCTTATTCATACAGCCTGAAGGGCATTTTATACAACATTTTAAATAATTTTGTCCCCCGTCAAACGAGGTCAAGGGTGGAGTTTTACACTTTTGGTGTCAAGTCGACGCTCAAGTGAATAGATTAGGAATATTCCTAATCTGTGTATGATTTGTTTTATTACCTTAAAATTGTTCTTTAAATACAAAAGGAAGAATATATATATATATATATATATATAATGGATAGAATGGACACATGGACAGAGAGATGGACGCAGGAGGGATACATAGATGGATGGAGGGATAGCTGGATGGAGTGATGGATAGAGGGATAGATGGATATATAGAACCCACAGTATTGATGTGAGTTTTGCATCCTTCACAGGTCCTGTGCTTGGATTTGACCTTCTGTTAAAACCCAAAGTGTGTCATACATATACCGATGCATAGATACCTACTGCAGTTGCTAGATCATGGATCAGCTGGAGGGAGGCTCGGGTCCTTAGGCTACGGTCAGACAAACGCATTTTTCACATCTACCGGCGAAAAGTGCGTTGATGCGTCCGAATGCATTTTTTCACGTTAGACGTGATAGCGGTCATACGATGCGCAATTTCGGCCGTAATTTTTACGGATCCAAACCAGGAAACTTTGGGTGTCTGGACGTTATGTTGGCCGGACATGAGCAGCGTCTGACGTCTCCTAATCACGCACACACGCCGCTATGCGGACGCAGCGCACTCTATACGTCAGTACTAGCGGTTCGATGTTCTTGCAAAAATGCGTTCGTTTGCCGCTTGCGTTGCGCAGCTGAACTTTTGTGCGGCCATACTTCGTGTGTGGGCCTGCGTTGGACGTCATTTGTTGCTACCACGGCCGTAATAAATGGCGGGTAAACACACGTTTGCACTGCGTTCGTCTGACCCCAGCCTGAGTGTGGACAGAAGTGCTCGTTGTAAAACTCTGGGTTATGGAAAGCTGGTTCAACTTGAGTCGGTGATGATTCCAAAGTGGTTGGTCGGACGTTCCTCGTGAATTCTCCCGTATGGACAAATTGATGAGGGTTTGGATTGCGTCAGCAAACATGTCCCCTCAGACTTTCTAGTCTGGATCAAACAGGGTTATCCAAAGAGATTCGAATTGCTTGAGAAAGGTAACCGAACGCTGAAAATCAGCCTTCGGTTACCTTTCCTGGCCATTCGGCTATCCAGAGAGCAGGCAATTCGCCAAATCCTGGCGAATTTCCTGCACATACGTGCCTGTTCGGTCCCTGTTCGAGGGCAGTGAATCCCCATGAAAAAGCACTGCTTCGGCTATTCAGAGAACACAAACCAGCAGTGAAAGGTTCCCCTAATGCCCTGCCATTCGGTGGTTTAATTCGGCAAATTTATTCAGGAGAATCCCATAGGCTTCAATGTTAAAAATATTCCCGTATTAATTCAATATCTAATAAACCGTTCATTATAAAATTCTGCAGCAAAAAGTCTCTTTATTTATAGATTTTTTAGGATACTTTAAGCATTTTTCTGAATTTTTAAAAAAAAATTTAAAAGTCCGATTTTTTTTTTTTTTTTTTCAGTTTACTTATTTTTTTTGTAACAGCCCTCTTTATTATCATTCCCTGGACCTCCTGTGAAAATTTCAGACATTTTCGCTCAGTAGTTTCTTTGCAAACAGCGTTTCTTTTTCCCAGATTCATACAAATGGTTTTTCTAATTTATTCACTGCCTCCTCTACGTCACAGCTGCTTCGGCTCTGTGTGATTCGGCTCCTGTTCGGCTCCTGTTCGGCTTTTTCAAAGGTTAATCCAGATGTTTTTGCTTGTTTTCAGCGTGCATTCGGTTAGTGTTCGTCAGGTTTTCGGCAGCTTTTCCCTGCAATTCGGGGACCCTGTGGTGCTTGCTGAATACACCGCAGGGTCACCGAAATGCAATCGGCAAAAGGAACCGAATTGAAGAGAACGAAAAGTAACCGAACGTGCGGTGACTTTTCGAATCTCTTTGGATAACCCTGTAAATTTCTCATGACGTTCTTAGGGAATTCAAAGCATTATGGGAAAGGTAGTTTGAAAACCTCTGGTGAGGCCAGGTTTGCTGACCCATGGCCTTGATAGTTGATGAATCGGCCTGAGCTAATAACCGAGGCCACTGCAAATGACTGAGCAGGCCTGAACGCAACAGTAACATCTTGGAAATTTGAAAGCTTGGTGCTACCCTAAGCACCCCAAATTATGCAAACCCCACACCCCCACCTTTCAATATCAAATATATAGGTGTATGTACAAAGACATGAAATTAAGACAAATATTCATAATTTATCACTGCTCTGGCTATACATTTTAATTTACATTAAGGTCCCCCAAAAGGACAGGTTTGCAGGATATGTGAAGCAGAGCACAGGTGTTATAATTTGCTGTTCAGTGATTGCAGGATTCAGTCTGCATTTCCTCAAGGTGATCCTTAAGGCTAGGGTCAGACGAACGCATTTTTCATGTCTACCGTCAAAAAGTGCGTTGATGCATCCAAACGCATTTTTTCACGGAATATGCGATAGCGGTCATACGATGCGCAATTTCAGCCGTAATTTTTACGGATCCAAACCCAGAAACTTTGGGTGTCTGGACGTTATGTTGGCCGGACATGAGCAGCGTCTGACGTCTCCTAATCACGCACACACACCGCTATGCGGACGCAGCGCGCTCTGTACGTCAGTACTAGCGGTTCGACGTTCTTGCGAAAATGCGTTCGTTTGCCGCTTGCGTTGCGCGGCCGAACTTTCGTGCGGCCGTACTTCGTGTGTGGGCGTCATTTGCTGCTACCACGGCCGTCATAAAGTGCAGCTAAACGCACGTTCGCACTGCGTTCTTCTGACCCCAGCCTAAAACCTGTCCTGTTAGGGGGTCCTGAGGACCAGGGCAGGGAAAAACTGCTATAGAGACACCTTTTTGGGAGTTTTCTTATACATTTACACACCAAAAATATATGGAGGAGCCCCTAAAAGACACCTGCGCACCCAGGGTTGGCAGGTCAGCCATGTTTTCCTGGACACATATTACTAGTTCATGAAGAGGCGAGCACAGGGAAAACTGCTGCCCTGCAACATGTATAATTCATAAGCTGCATAAGGATTCTACATGCTGTGGGGTGGCAATTTTCATGCACTGCCCATCAGCATGAATAAATTATATGTGTCCAGGAAAACATGGCCGACCTGGCAACCCTACACATAGCCCAAATATATGGAGGAACCCCTAAAAGGACACCCACGCATGCAAAATACATGGAAATCTAAAACAAAGGACGTTAGTGGAATAGTGCAGCGCCCCTTTAAACTGCTACCCTAGGGTCCAGGCCTAGCTGACCTATGCAAGAAATGAATACAGCCCTGGATAAAGTTTATTAATATGGCTAGAAATAAAAGGGAAGAAAAAAACCATCAAAACACACACGCTCACTCCTTTTACAATTGGAAGACATATATATATATATATATATATATATGATAGTCTATGTCTAGAAATGTGAGGAGACCGAGATCATGACTGGTCAAGCAGGTCGTCTTGGTCCTCAGACATGCCCTGAACATGGCGTCTCGCTCAAACTTTGCCAACTTCAGTCGTTTACACAGAAAGCAGAGCTTTGTGGATCTGGGGAAATTAGACCAGGATTGTCCAAATGAAGAAGGTGGACGGAGGTCAATGGACAACATCCTCCTCTGCTAACTGTAGGGTCGGCAGATAGGCCGTGTTTTCCACATATAACTATATCATTCAGAGGGTGAGTGCCTGGAAACGTGCTGCCCTGCAACATGTATAATTGATATAATGCAGGTAGGAGATCAAAGCATATCACCTGGGATTCCTTTTTGATTTCTTACCTTCAGCGTATGGATTATACATGCTGCGAGGTGTCATTTTTCATGCACTGCCCATCAACATTAATAAATTATATGTGTCCAGGAAAACATGGCCGACCTGGTGACCCTAAGTAACTGCTAGGTGGAGCCATCGTTGTTCAAAGCGAGGCTGTCGGCCTAAAGCTAGCGTCTGCTGGCCACGCTTTCCATTTTACACTAATATTTACAGGGAGAATCAGTTGTCTTTGCTCATATTACCCTGTGAAGACACATTCAAGACAGGAGGGAGCTCTGGGATATGGAGTCTGTCCCTCCCAGCACAGGGTGACACAGACAGGAGGGAGCTCTGGGATATGGAGTCTGTCCCTCCCAGCACAGGGTGACACAGACAGCCAGGAGGGAGCTCTGGGATATGGAGTCTGTCCCTCCCAGCACAGGGTGACACAGACAGGAGGGAGCTCTGGGATATGGAGTCTGTCCCTCCCAACACAGGGTGACACAGACAGGAGGGACCAACCTCCCAGTGCTTTGACCACTTTGCTACCTGGCTTTCTCACTTCCTGTCTTCTAATCTTCCATGCCTAATTCTCGGGGACTTCAACATTCCATTGACGATCCTTCCACCCCTGCTGCCTCCAAACTTCTTTCACTCACGTCCTCCTTTGGACTCACACAATCCTCCCTCCTCCCTACCCACCGCGATGGTCACGCTATTGACCTTATCTTTTCCAACCTCTGCTCCATTTCTGAGTTCAAATGTCGCTCTTTCCCCATCTCTGACCACCACCTTCTCTCTTTCAACCTATCTGGACTTCCTAAACACCCTGCTCCCCCACCCCGCACACACACTCGCAGAAATCTACATGCTGTGGACCCCCATCAATTCTCCAACCTACTTCACCACCTCCCTCATACCTCATCCTTCACCTGCCCTGATGCTGCCACTAATCACTACAACACTACGCTTATCTCTGCTCTAGACACTCTTGCTCCTCTTCGACTCTGTAAGGCCCCATGCCGCCAGCTTCAGCCCTGGCACACCCTCCAGACTCGCTACCTGCAAAGATGCTCCCGCACCGCAGAGCGTGCCTGGAGGAAATCCCGCTCTGAAGCTGATTTTGTTCACTTCAAGTTTATTCTCCGGTCATACACCTCTGCCCTCCACTTGGCCAAACAATCCTTCTTCTCATCTCTTATATCTATGCTGTCCTCCAACCCTAAATGGCTCTGGTCCACCTTCAACACCCTCCTCTACCCACCTGCACCTCCCCCCACAGCTGCCTTCAGCGCTCAAGACCTGGCAGACTACTTCCTCAGTAAAACTCTAACTATCAGAAGCAACATTTTAGGCGCAATCACGGACGTGAACACTACGCTCGTCTGACCCCAGCCTAAAACTTTAACTATCAGAAGCAACATCCCAACACAAGATAGTTATCTGCCACCTCCACTTGCAGAGGTCCCCTCTGTCACCCTCTGCCGCTTCCTCCCAGCCACTGAGGAGGAAGTCAATTCCTTATTGTCCTCCTCACATCTCACCACGTGCCCGCTCGACCCCATTCCCTCACATCTAATTCCTCCCCTCTCCTCCTCCCTCACCCCTGCTCTCACACACATCTTCAACCGATCTCTCTCCACTGGCTCCTTTCCATCCGCCTTCAAACACGCGCTAGTTACCCCTTTACTAAAGAAACCATCCCTCGATCCCAACTCTCCATCCAACTACCGCCCTGTATCCCTGCTTCCCTTTACCTCTAAGCTCTTAGAAAAACTAGTCTTCAACCGCCTCTCCCTCTTCCTGTCCCCAATTCCCTACTTGACCCCCTGCAATCTGGCTTCCGTCCCCTACACTCAACTGAAACTGCCCTCACCAAAGTCACCAACGACCTCCTAACTGCTAAAAAACACGGCCACTATTCTATTCTCATCCTGCTTGACCTCTCGGCTGCTTTTGACACTGTTGACCACCCCCTCCTTCTACAGACCCTCGACTCTCTGGGTCTCGGTGACACTGCACTTGCTTGGGTTGACTCCTATTTATCCAACAGGTCCTTCTGTGTGTCCTTTGCTGGTAACTCCTCCTCCTCATTGCCTCTATCTGTTGGTGTACCTCAAGGCTCTGTCCTTGGTCCTCTGCTCTTTTCGATCTACACCTCCTCCCTGGGCAAAATCATTAACAGCTTTGGCTTTAATTACCACCTCTACGCTGATGACACTCAGATCTACCTCTCTACCCCTGATCTCTCTCCCCCTGTCCTTTCAAAAGTCAGTGACTGTTTATCTGGCATCTCCTCCTGGATGGCCTCCCACCACCTAAAGATCAACATGTCAAAGACTGAACTCCTACTTATTCCTCCCTCCAATGCCTCCCCACCTCCTGACTTATCTATCACGGTGGAGGGTATCACCATCTCCCCATCAAACCACGTTCGCTGCCTTGGAGTTACACTTGACTCTGCTCTTTCCTTCATCCCCACATCCAGTCTCTTTCCTCCTCCTGCCGATACCAATTGCGTAATATTTCCAGAATTCGGCCATTTCTAACCGCTGTCACCACAAAACAACTCATACACGCCCTGGTAATCTCCCAACTCGACTATTGCAATAATCTCCCATCTGGCCCTCTGAGGCCTCCCTCTGTCCCGCCTCTCCCCCCAACAATCCATCCTGAACGCCTCCGCCAGACTAATTCACCTCACCCGCCGCTCTGTCTCTGCCGCTCCCCTCTGCGAGTCCCTTCACTGGCTCCCCATCCACTGCAGAATTAAGTTCAAAATCCTTATCCTTACCTACAAAACCCTCACTAACTCAGCTCCCCACTACCTGTCCTCACTAATCACCAAATACACCCCAGCCCGCTCCCTAAGGTCAAACAGTGACCTGTGCCTAGCTTCTCCCCGCATCACCTCTTCCCATGATAGACTGCAGGATTTCTCACGCGCAGCCCCCATCCTCTGGAACGCTCTCCCTCGTACTGTTAGACTTTCCCCTAACTTCTCTTCCTTCAAACGCTCCCTTAAAACGTTCCTATTAAGGGAAGCCTACCACCCAACTCACTGACACAACCATCAATCACTCTCACCTTACAGTCCTCTCCTCCTGTTTCCAACCCCAACCCTCCCAGATTGTGAGTTCCTACGGGAATAGGGCCCTCATCTCCTCCTGTACTGTTTGTCAAATGTTGTTCAATGTATTGTAACCCTGTCTATACTGTGCTTATTGTACAGCGCTGCGGAATATGCTGGCGCTTTATAAATAAAGAATAATAATAATAATAATAATATGGAGTCTGTCCCTCCCAGCACAGGGTGACACAGACAGGAGGGAGCTCTGGAATATGGAGTCTGTCCCTCCCAGCACAGGGTGACACAGACAGGAGGGAGCTCTGGGATATGGAGTCTGTCCCTCCCAGCACAGGGTGACACAGACAGGAGGGAGCTCTGGGATTTGGAGTCTGTCCCTCCCAGCACAGGGTGACACAGACAGGAGGGAGCTCTGGGACGTGAAACTAAATGCTGTTTTTGCTGGGTAGCACAGTGGCAGTGCTCTCGCCATGATATGCATTATACATTGTACAGGTATACAGCTGACCCCCGTTCCAGTATGGGATTTTTGTACTGAATCCTAGATAAACATTACATTGCTGCGCTCATTTAACCCTGCCCGTGCCAGCCCTCCGTGCGGAGCTGTGAGAGTGCATATTCTAGGACAGAGCACACACTCCATATAAGGTTGGCTGTGCTCCTCCATGAAATGCCTCTACTATATAAGGCTATTGGTGAAGTGAAGCCTATACAGGGAGATGGAGCCAGGTGTGAATGGATTCCCTGCCTCTCCTTTCACAATCCTCTCCCCACATACACCCCTGGGCTCCGCTCCCCAGCTTCCATTCATATTTCTGAGCGGTGTTTAATTAGCCTGGAAATTAACAGAATAGTTTAGCAGAACATTCCTGTGTGAGAAAAAGTCTCGAGAATCTGCCCACTTACTGCAAATCCCAGATATTCTTAGGACTGTGATTCACCGCTGGCAGACGCGGCACCATCAGGAATATTTAGATGGGATTCTGGGCCCAGACGTCAAAGAACGGGGGACGCAGGGTGACATGAGCCGTAAACACGTAGATTAACTGGGAAAAGGGAGCTGGAAGTATAACCTCTCCTCCTTTATATGTGTGGGCACTCAGGATCACTATACAGCGCGGCGTGTTCATTATCAGCGTATAGATACTCGGTATCATTATACAGCGCGGCGTGTTCATTATCAGCGTATAGATACTTGGTATCACTATACAGCGCGGCGTGTTCATTATCAGCGTATAGATACTCGGTATCATTATACAGCGCGGCGTGTTCATTATCAGCGTATAGATACTCGGTATCACTATACAGCGCGGCGTGTTCATTATCAGCGTATAGATACTCGGTATCATTATACAGCGCGGCGTGTTCATTATCAGCGTATAGATACTCGGTATCATTATACAGCGCGGCGTGTTCATTATCAGCGTATAGATACTCGGTATCATTATACAGCGCGGCGTGTTCATTATCAGCGTATAGATACTGGTATCACTATACAGCGCGGCGTGTTCATTATCAGCGTATAGATACTCGGTATCATTATACAGCGCGGCGTGTTCATTATCAGCGTATAGATACTCGGTATCACTACAGCGCGGCGTGTTCATTATCAGCGTATAGATACTCGGTATCATTATACAGCGCGGCGTGTTCATTATCAGCGTATAGATACTCGTTATCATTATACAGCGCGGCGTGTTCATTATCAGCGTATAGATACTCGGTATCATTATACAGCGCGGCGTGTTCATTATCAGCGTATAGATACTCGGTATCATTATACAGCGCGGCGTGTTCATTATCAGCGTATAGATACTCGGTATCATTATACGGCACGGCGTGTTCATTATCAGCGTATAGATACTCGGTATCATTATACAGCGCGGCGTGTTCATTATCAGCGTGTAGATACTCGCTATCATTATACAGCGCGGCGTGTTCATTATCAGCGTATAGATACTCCGTATCATTATACAGCGCGGCGTGTTCATTATCAGCGTATAGATACTCGGTATCATTATACAGCGCGGCGTGTTCATTATCAGCGTATAGATACTCGTATCATTATACAGCGCGGCGTGTTCATTATCAGCGTATAGATACTCGGTATCATTATACAGCGCGGCGTGTTCATTATCAGCGTATAGATACTCGGTATCATTATACAGCGCGGCGTGTTCATTATCAGCGTATAGATACTCGGTATCATTATACAGCGCGGCGTGTTCATTATCAGCGTATAGATACTCGTTATCATTATACAGCGCGGCGTGTTCATTATCAGCGTATAGATACTCGGTATCATTATACAGCGCGGCGTGTTCATTATCAGCGTATAGATACTCGGTATCATTATACAGCGCGGCGTGTTCATTATCAGCGTATAGATACTCGGTATCATTATACAGCGCGGCGTGTTCATTATCAGCATATAGATACTCGGTATCATTATACAGCGCGGCGTGTTCATTATCAGCGTATAGATACTCGGTATCATTATACAGCGCGGCGTGTTCATTATCAGCGTATAGATACTCGGTATCATTATACAGCGCGGCGTGTTCATTATCAGCGTATAGATACTCGGTATCATTATACAGCGCGGCGTGTTCATTATCAGCGTATAGATACTCGGTATCATTATACAGCGCGGCGTGTTCATTATCAGCGTATAGATACTCGGTATCATTATACAGCGCGGCGTGTTCATTATCAGCGTATAGATACTCGGTATCATTATACAGCGCGGCGTGTTCATTATCAGCGTATAGATACTCGGTATCATTATACAGCGCGCGTGTTCATTATCAGCGTATAGATACTCGGTATCATTATACAGCGCGGCGTGTTCATTATCAGCGTATAGATACTCGGTATCATTATACAGCGCGCTGTTCATTATCAGCGTATAGATACTCGGTATCATTATACAGCGCGGCGTGTTCATTATCAGCGTATAGATACTCTGTATCACTATACAGCGCGCGCGTGTTCATTATCAGCGTATAGATACTCGGTATCATTATACAGCGCGGCGTGTTCATTATCAGCGTATAGATACTCGGTATCATTATACAGCGCGGCGTGTTCATTATCAGCGTATAGATACTCGGTATCATTATACAGCGCGGCGTGTTCATTATCAGCGTATAGATACTCGGTATCATTATACAGCGCGGCGTGTTCATTATCAGCGTATAGATACTCGGTATCATTATACAGCGCGGCGTGTTCATTATCAGCGTATAGATACTCGGTATCATTATACAGCGCGGCGTGTTCATTATCAGCGTATAGATACTCGGTATCATTATACAGCGCGGCGTGTTCATTATCAGCGTATAGATACTCGGTATCATTATACAGCGCGGCGTGTTCATTATCAGCGTATAGATACTCGGTATCATTATACAGCGCGGCGTGTTCATTATCAGCGTATAGATACTCGTATCATTATACAGCGCGGCGTGTTCATTATCAGCGTATAGATACTCGGTATCATTATACAGCGCGGCGTGTTCATTATCAGCGTATAGATACTCGGTATCATTATACAGCGCGGCGTGTTCATTATCAGCGTATAGATACTCGGTATCATTATACAGCGCGGCGTGTTCATTATCAGCGTATAGATACTCGTATCATTATACAGCGCGGCGTGTTCATTATCAGCGTATAGATACTCGGTATCATTATACAGCGCGGCGTGTTCATTATCAGCGTATAGATACTCGTATCATTATACAGCGCGGCGTGTTCATTATCAGCGTATAGATACTCGGTATCATTATACAGCGCGGCGTGTTCATTATCAGCGTATAGATACTCAGTATCATTATACAACGCGGCGTGTTCATTATCAGCGTATAGATACTCGGTATCATTATACAGCGCGGCGTGTTCATTATCAGCGTATAGATACTCGGTATCATTATACAGCGCGGCGTGTTCATTATCAGCGTATAGATACTCGGTATCATTATACAGCGCGGCGTGTCCATTATCAGCGTATAGATACTCGTTATCATTATACAGCGCGGCGTGTTCATTATCAGCGTATAGATACTCTGTATCATTATACAGCGCAGCGTGTTCATTATCAGCGTATAGATACTCGGTATCATTATACAGCGCGGCGGCGTGTTCATTATCAGCGTATATATATACGTTATCATTATACAGCGCAGCGTGTTCATTATCAGCGTATAGATACTCGGTATCATTATACAGCGCGGCGTGTTCATTATCAGCGTATAGATACTCGGTATCATTATACAGCGCGGCGTGTTCATTATCAGCGTATAGATACTCGTTATCATTATACAGCGCGGCGTGTTCATTATCAGCGTATAGATACTCGGTATCATTATACAGCGCAGCGTGTTCATTATCAGCGTATAGATACTCGGTATCATTATACAACGCGGCGTGTTCATTATCAGCGTATAGATACTCGGTATCATTATACAGCGCGGCGTGTTCATTATCAGCGTATAAATACTCGGTATCATTATACAGCGCGGCGTGTTCATTATCAGCGTATAGATACTCGGTATCATTATACAGCGCGGCGTGTTCATTATCAGCGTATAGATACTCGGTATCATTATACAGCGCGGCGTGTTCATTATCAGCGTATAGATACTCGTTATCATTATACAGCGCGGCGTGTCCATTATCAGCGTATAGATACTCGTTATCATTATACAGCGCGGGCGTTGCGTTCATGATCCGTGTTCATTATCAGCGTATAGATACTCGTATCATTATACAGCGCGGCGTGCGTGTTCATTATCAGCGTATAGATACTCGGTATCATTATACAGCGCGGCGTGTTCATTATCAGCGTATAGATACTCGGTATCATTATACAGCGCGGCGTGTTCATTATCAGCGTATAGATACTCGGTATCATTATACAGCGCGGCGTGTTCATTATCAGCGTATAGATACTCGGTATCATTATACAACGCGGCGTGTTCATTATCAGCGTATAGATACTCGTATCATTATACAGCGCGGCGTGTTCATTATCAGCGTATAGATACTCGGTATCATAATACAGCGCGGCGTGTTCATTATCAGCGTATAGATACTCGGTATCATTATACAGCGCGGCGTGTTCATTATCAGCGTATAGATACTCGGTATCATTATACGGCGCGGCGTGTTCATTATCAGCGTATAGATACTCGGTATCAATACACAGCGCGGCGTGTTCATTATCAGCGTATAGATACTCGGTATCATTATACAGCGCGGCGTGTTCATTATCAGCGTATAGATACTCGGTATCATTATACAGCGCGGCGTGTTCATTATCAGCGTATATCATTACAGGAGCGTGGTGTTCATTCAGCGGTATAGATACTCGGTATCATTATACAGCGCGGCGTGTTCATTATCAGCGTATAGATACTCGTATCATTATACAGCGCGGCGTGTTCATTATCAGCGTATAGATACTCGGTATCATTATACAGCGCGGCGTGTTCATTATCAGCGTATAGATACTCGTATCATTATACAGCGCGGCGTGTTCATTATCAGCGTATAGATACTCGGTATCATTATACAGCGCGGCGTGTTCATTATCAGCGTATAGATACTCGGTATCATTATACAGCGCGGCGTGTTCATTATCAGCGTATAGATACTCGTATCATTATACAGCGCGGCGTGTTCATTATCAGCGTATAGATACTCGGTATCATTATACAGCGCGGCGTGTTCATTATCAGCGTATAGATACTCGGTATCATTATACAGCGCGGCGTGTTCATTATCAGCGTATAGATACTCGGTATCATTATACAGCGCGGCGTGTTCATTATCAGCGTATAGATACTCGGTATCATTATACAGCGCGGCGTGTTCATTATCAGCGTATAGATACTCGGTATCATTATACAGCGCGGCGTGTTCATTATCAGCGTATAGATACTCGGTATCATTATACAGCGCGGCGTGTTCATTATCAGCGTATAGATACTCGGTATCATTATACAGCGCGGCGTGTTCATTATCAGCGTATAGATACTCGTATCATTATACAGCGCGGCGTGTTCATTATCAGCGTATAGATACTCGGTATCATTATACAGCGCGGCGTGTTCATTATCAGCGTATAGATACTCGGTATCATTATACAGCGCGGCGTGTTCATTATCAGCGTATAGATACTCGGTATCATTATACAGCGCGGCGTGTTCATTATCAGCGTATAGATACTCGGTATCATTATACAGCGCGGCGTGTTCATTATCAGCGTATAGATACTCGGTATCATTATACAGCGCGGCGTGTTCATTATCAGCGTATAGATACTCGGTATCATTATACAGCGCGGCGTGTTCATTATCAGCGTATAGATACTCGTATCATTATACAGCGCGGCGTGTTCATTATCAGCGTATAGATACTCGGTATCATTATACAGCGCGGCGTGTTCATTATCAGCGTATAGATACTCGGTATCATTATACAGCGCGGCGTGTTCATTATCAGCGTATAGATACTCGGTATCATTATACAGCGCGGCGTGTTCATTATCAGCGTATAGATACTCGTATCATTATACAGCGCGGCGTGTTCATTATCAGCGTATAGATACTCGGTATCATTATACAGCGCGGCGTGTTCATTATCAGCGTATAGATACTCGGTATCATTATACAGCGCGGCGTGTTCATTATCAGCGTATAGATACTCGGTATCATTATACAGCGCGGCGTGTTCATTATCAGCGTATAGATACTCAGTATCATTATACAACGCGCGGCGTGTTCATTATCAGCGTATAGATACTCGGTATCATTATACAGCGCGGCGTGTTCATTATCAGCGTATAGATACTCGGTATCATTATACAGCGCGGCGTGTTCATTATCAGCGTATAGATACTCGTATCATTATACAGCGCGGCGTGTTCATTATCAGCGTATAGATACTCGGTATCATTATACAGCGCGGCGTGTTCATTATCAGCGTATAGATACTCAGTATCATTATACAGCGCGGCGTGTTCATTATCAGCGTATAGATACTCGGTATCATTATACAGCGCGGCGTGTTCATTATCAGCGTATAGATACTCTGTATCATTATACAGCGCGGCGTGTTCATTATCAGCGTATAGATACTCGGTATCATTATACAGCGGCGTGTTCATTATCAGCGTATAGATACTCGTTATCATTATACAGCGCGGCGTGTTCATTATCAGCGTATAGATACTCGGTATCATTATACAGCGCGGCGTGTTCATTATCAGCGTATAGATACTCGGTATCATTATACAGCGCGGCGTGTTCATTATCAGCGTATAGATACTCGTTATCATTATACAGCGCGGCGTGTTCATTATCAGCGTATAGATACTCGGTATCATTATACAGCGCGGCGTGTTCATTATCAGCGTATAGATACTCGGTATCATTATACAGCGCGGCGTGTTCATTATCAGCGTATAGATACTCGTTATCATTATACAGCGCGGCGTGTTCATTATCAGCGTATAGATACTCGGTATCATTATACAGCGCGGCGTGTTCATTATCAGCGTATAGATACTCGGTATCATTATACAGCGCGGCGTGTTCATTATCAGCGTATAGATACTCGGTATCATTATACAGCGCGGCGTGTTCATTATCAGCGTATAGATACTCGGTATCATTATACAGCGCGGCGTGTTCATTATCAGCGTATAGATACTCGGTATCATTATACAGCGCGGCGTGTTCAATATCAGCGTATAGATACTCGGTATCATTATACAGCGCGGCGTGTTCATTATCAGCGTATAGATACTCGGTATCATTATACAGCGCGGCGTGTTCATTATCAGCGTATAGATACTCGTATCATTATACAGCGCGGCTAGCGCACGGTATCTCAGCGCGCGTGTTCATTATCAGCGTATAGATACTCGTTATCATTATACAGCGCGCGTGTTCATTATCAGCGTATAGATACTCGGTATCATTATACAGCGCGGCGTGTTCATTATCAGCGTATAGATACTCGGTATCATTATACAGCGCGGCGTGTTCATTATCAGCGTATAGATACTCGGTATCATTATACAGCGCGGCGTGTTCATTATCAGCGTATAGATACTGTATCATTATACAGCGCGGCGTGTTCATTATCAGCGTATAGATACTCGGTATCATTATACAGCGCGGCGTGTTCATTATCAGCGTATAGATACTCGGTATCATTATACAGCGCGGCGTGTTCATTATCAGCGTATAGATACTCGGTATCATTATACAGCGCGGCGTGTTCATTATCAGCGTATAGATACTCGGTATCATAATACAGCGCGGCGTGTTCATTATCAGCGTATAGATACTCGGTATCATTATACAGCGCGGCGTGTTCATTATCAGCGTATAGATACTCGGTATCATTATACAGCGCGGCGTGTTCATTATCAGCGTATAGATACTCGGTATCAATTATACAGCGCGGCGTGTTCATTATCAGCGTATAGATACTCGGTATCATTATACAGCGCGGCGTGTTCATTATCAGCGTATAGATACTCGGTATCATTATACAGCGCGGCGTGTTCATTATCAGCGTATAGATACTCGTATCATTATACAGCGCGGCGTGTTCATTATCAGCGTATAGATACTCGGTATCATTATACAGCGCGGCGTGTTCATTATCAGCGTATAGATACTCGGTATCATTATACAGCGCGGCGTGTTCATTATCAGCGTATAGATACTCGTATCATTATACAGCGCGGCGTGTTCATTATCAGCGTATAGATACTCGGTATCATTATACAGCGCGGCGTGTTCATTATCAGCGTATAGATACTCCGTATCATTATACAGCGCGGCGTGTTCATTATCAGCGTATAGATACTCGGTATCATTATACAGCGCGGCGTGTTCATTATCAGCGTATAGATACTCGGTATCATTATACAGCGCGGCGTGTTCATTATCAGCGTATAGATACTCGGTATCATTATACAGCGCGGCGTGTTCATTATCAGCGTATAGATACTCGTATCATTATACAGCGCGGCGTGTTCATTATCAGCGTATAGATACTCCGTATCATTATACAGCGCGGCGTGTTCATTATCAGCGTATAGATACTCGGTATCATTATACAGCGCGGCGTGTTCATTATCAGCGTATAGATACTCGGTATCATTATACAGCGCGGCGTGTTCATTATCAGCGTATAGATACTCGGTATCATTATACAGCGCGGCGTGTTCATTATCAGCGTATAGATACTCGGTATCATTATACAGCGCGGCGTGTTCATTATCAGCGTATAGATACTAGGTATCATTATACAGCGCGGCGTGTTCATTATCAGCGTATAGATACTCGGTATCACTATATACAGCGCGGCGTGTTCATTATCAGCGTATAGATACTCGGTATCATTATACAGCGCGGCGTGTTCATTATCAGCGTATAGATACTCGGTATCATTATACAGCGCGGCGTGTTCATTATCAGCGTATAGATACTCGGTATCATTATACAGCGCGGCGTGTTCATTATCAGCGTATAGATACTCGGTATCATTATACAGCGCGGCGTGTTCATTATCAGCGTATAGATACTCGGTATCATTATACAGCGCGGCGTGTTCATTATCAGCGTATAGATACTCGGTATCATTATACAGCGCGGCGTGTTCATTATCAGCGTATAGATACTCGGTATCATTATACAGCGCGGCGTGTTCATTATCAGCGTATAGATACTCGGTATCATTATACAGCGCGGCGTGTTCATTATCAGCGTATAGATACTCGGTATCATTATACAGCGCGGCGTGTTCATTATCAGCGTATAGATACTCGGTATCATTATACAGCGCGGCGTGTTCATTATCAGCGTATAGATACTCGGTATCATTATACAGCGCGGCGTGTTCATTATCAGCGTATAGATACTCTGTATCATCATACAGCGCGGCGTGTTCATTATCAGCGTATAGAGATACTCGGTATCATTATACAGCGCAGCGTGTTCATTATCAGCGTATAGATACTCGGTATCATCATACAGCGCGGCGTGTTCAGTATCAGCGTATAGATACTCGTATCATTATACAGCGCAGCGTGTTCATTATCAGCGTATAGATACTCGTTATCATTATACAGCGCAGCGTGTTCATTATCAGCGTATAGATACTCGGTATCATTATACAGCGCGGCGTGTTCATTATCAGCGTATAGATACTCGGTATCATTATACAACGCGCGTGTGTTCATTATCAGCGTATAGATACTCGGTATCATTATACAGCGCGGCGTGTTCATTATCAGCGTATAGATACTCGGTATCATTATACAGCGCGGCGTGTTCATTATCAGCGTATAGATACTCGGTATCACTATACAGCGCGGCGTGTTCATTATCAGCGTATAGATACTCGTTATCATTATACAGCGCAGCGTGTTCATTATCAGCGTATAGATACTCGGTATCATTATACAGCGCGGCGTGTTCATTATCAGCGTATAGATACTCAGTATCATTATACAGCGCGGCGTGTTCATTATCAGCGTATAGATACTCGGTATCACTATACAGCGCGGCGTGTTCATTATCAGCGTATAGATACTCGGTATCATTATACAGCGCGGCGTGTTCATTATCAGCGTATAGATACTCGGTATCATTATACAGCGCGGCGTGTTCATTATCAGCGTATAGATACTCGGTATCATTATACAGCGCGGCGTGTTCATTATCAGCGTATAGATACTCGGTATCATTATACAGCGCAGCGTGTTCATTATCAGCGTATAGATACTTGGTATCACTATACAGCGCGGCGTGTTCATTATCAGCGTATAGATACTCGGTATCACTATACAGCGCGGCGTGTTCATTATCAGCGTATAGATACTCGGTATCATTATACGGCACGTGTGTCTGTCCTGTGTAAGCCCCTCTGCCCGGGCAGTGGGATCAGGTCTCTCTGTGTTTATGTTGGCAGTTGATGGATGAGCAGTTGGATTAATGTGCGGGCATTTATTGCTCCTCTCCCAGTGATCCGGCTTGCAGTGCTATTCCTTTACTCACATTTCTCGCATACCTGTCGCAGTGCACATACCCTTCTTGCTTTCTTTACTCCTCTTTCTATGAATGTTATCAATTCTCATTCTTACACGTAAGGTTGCCAGATCCTCCATGTTTTCTTGGACACATATATAGTTTATTCATGCTGATGGGCAATGCATTAAAAATCCAGCCCTGCAGTCTGTGGAATTCATACGCTGCAGGTAAGAAATCAGAGGAATCCCAGGTGACCTGTCAGGTAACTGATTTCCCTGCTCCTGCAGCATATGAATTATACATGTTGCAGGGCAGCACTTTTCCTTGTACTCCCGTCTCCATGAAACCGTAATGTGTGTCTAGAAACCATGGCCGTGCTACTCACGAAAAGTATGCACTCCTCTCCTCTTGCAGCATAAAGCCATTCGTCAGGGCAGGTGGATTTGGTCCGTTCAGGTGTTGGCAGTAGGTTTGGCAGATCGATCACGGTTTCCTAGACAATTTCTTGCAAAGGGTAGCTCAGTGAAAAGTGCTGCCCTGCAACATGTATTATTCATATGCTACAGGAAGGAAATCAGGCAAGTCATCTGGGGCTGCGCTGTGATTTCTTTCCTGCAGCCTACGGATTATACATGCTGCAGGGTGACAGTATGACTTGATTTCCATCAACCTTCAGCAAATTATTCCTATTTATAAGATGAACTCGCGGTCCTCTTTTTCCTGACTTCAAAACTAGGGTAGTTAGATAGGCCATGTTTTCTTGGACACATAATTGATATTTCATACAGAGGGGGTGAGGCACATGGAAAAGTGTTGCCCTGCAAGATGTAGTGTATCCAGCTGCCCCGCAAAGGCACCTTCATAAACTTACTACATTGTATAACTCATTCTGCTGCTTTGTGCTACAATGTAACTACATGACCCACCATTGTGACATGTTAAAAGAACTAAACTGGCCGTCGCTGGAATCCACTCTTCACCTTTCCAACCTGGTGTTTAAGAGCTTTTCTGGGAAGCTACCACCCTACCTGAATAGGCTGCTTCCCCCAGCAGTTCCCTCATCCTATAACCTCTGATCCAGCACCTGAACCTTACTTGCAATACCACAATACAAAAAGAAAGTGGCTCGATCCTCATTTTCCAACAGAGCACCGTAATTATGGAATAACCTCCCAGACGCCATCAAATCTTCCCTCAGTCTAAAGTCACTTAAGAGATCTCTATTAACATACCTAAATACAGAATGCACCTGTAAACATGTAACATAGTGACTATATACAGAATGCACCTGTAAATATGTAACATAGTGACTATATACAGAATGCATCTGTAAACATGAAACATACAGGGTTATTCAGAGAGCGTGAAAAGCAGGAGAATGACTGGAGAATGAAACATTCTAGGTCAAAATAGCCAAACCAGGCTATTTTGACCTAGAATTTTTCATTCTCCAGTAATTCTCCAGTCATTCTCCTGCTTTTCACGCTCTCTGAATAACCCTGATAGTGATAAACATGTAACACAGTGACTATATACAGAATGCACCTGTAAACATGTAACATAGTGACTATATACAGAATGCACCTGTAAACATGTAACATAGTGACTATATACAGAATGCGCCTGTAAACATGTAACATAGTGACTATATACAGAATGCACCTGTAAACATGTAACATAGTGACTATATACAGAATGCGCCTGTAAACATGTAACATAGTGACTATATACAGAATGCGCCTGTAAACATGTAACATAGTGACTATATACAGAATGCACCTGTAAACATGTAACATAGTGACTATATACAGAATGCACCTGTAAACATGTAACATAGTGACTATATACAGAATGCGCCTGTAAACATGTAACATAGTGACTATATACAGAATGCACCTGTAAACATGTAACATAGTGACTATATACAGAATGCACCTGTAAACATGTAACATAGTGACTATATACAGAATGCGCCTGTAAACATGTAACATAGTGACTACGTAGGAGGAAAAACACACGGCCGCTGGCAATGTGCGGCCAGCTAAGGCTAGGGTCAGACGAACGCATTTTTATGTTGTCTGTGAAAAAGTGCGTTCGAACGAATGGACGCATTTTTTCACGGAATACGCGATAGCGGTCATACGATGCGCATTTTCGTCCGTGATTTTGTACGGATCATCAATAAAACACTTTGTGCGTCTGGACGTTATGTTGGCCGGACATTAGCAGCGTCTGACGTCTCCTAATCACACACACACGCCGCTAGCGGACGCAGCGCACTCTGTACGTCAGTACCTGCGGTTTCACGTTCTCGAAAAAATGCGTTCATTTTCCACTTGCGTTGCGCGGCCGGACTTTTGTGCGACCGTACTTCGTATATTGGCTGTCATTGCCCGGCATCTGCTGCTAGTGCGGCCGTGATTAAGTGCGCCTGCACGCGCGTTCGCACTGCCTCAGTCTGACCCTAGCCTAAGGCTAGGGTCAGACTAACGCATTTTTCACGTTGTCCGTGAAAATGTGCGTTCGAAGAATGGACGTATTTTTTCACGGAATACGCAATAGCGGTCATACTATGCGCAGTTTCATCCGTGATTTTGTATGGATCATCAATAAAACACTTCTTGCATCTGGACGTTATGTTGGCCGGACATTAGCAGCGTCTGATGTCTCCAATTCACGCACACACGCCGCTAGCGGACGCAGCGCACTCTGTACGTCAGTACTAGTGGTTTAACGTTCTCGAAAAAATGCGTTCATTTTCCACTTGCGTTGCGCAGCCGGACTTTTGTGCGACCGTACTTCGTATATTGGCCGTCATTGCCCGGCATCTGCTGCTAGCACGGCCGTGATTAAGTGCGCCAGAACGCGCGTTCGCACTGCCTCAGTCTGACCCTAGCCTAAGGCTGGGGTCAGACGAACGCAATGCGAACGCGCGTGCAGCCGCACTTTATTACGGCCGTAGTAGCAGCAAATGACGTCCAATGATGGCCAATATATGAAGTACGGTCGCACGAAAGTTCGGCCGCGCAACGCAAGCGGCAAACGAATGCATTTTTTCAAGAACGTACCCGCTAGTACTGACGCACAGAGTGCGCTGCATCGGCATAGCGGCGTGTGTGCGTGATTAGGAGACGTCAGATGCTGCACATGTCCGGCCAACATCACGTCCATTTGTTTTTAATATCTCCGTCAAAAATCACGCACGATAATGCGCATCGCATGACCGCTTTCTCGTCTTCCGTGAACAAATACGTCAATGCGTTCCACGGACGCACTTTTTTACAGGCGATGCGACAAAAATGCGTTTGTCTGACCCTAGCCTCAATTGTTTCGGGCCTGGCAGAGAGGAAAGGTGATTTTGCAGGGCAGCACTTTTCCTCGTACTCATATATCCATGTGTGAGCTGGGGCAAATATATCCATGTGTGAGCTGGGGCAAATATATCCATTTGTGAGCTGGCCTGGGGCAATTATATCCATGTGTGAGCTAGGGTAATATAGCCATGTGTGAGCTGGCCTGGGGCAATATATCCATGTGTGAGCTGGCCTGGGGCAATATATCCATGTGTGAGCTGGCCTGGGGCAATATATCCATGTGTGAGCTGGGGGCAATATATCCATGTGTGAGCTGGGGGCAATATATCCATGTGTGAGCTGTGGCAAAATATCCATATGAGCTGGGGGCAAATATATTCATATGAGCTGGGGCAAATATATCCATGTGAGCTGGGGGCAAATATATCCACATGAGCTGGGAGGCAAATATATCCACGTGAACTGGGGCAAATGCTGTCCATATTATTCTGTGGGCTCAGTGCTGTGTATATTATTCTTGGGGCTCAGTGCTGTGTATATTATTCTGGGGGCTCAGTGCTGTTCATATTATTCTGGGGGCTCAGTGCTGTGTATATTTTTCTGGGGGTCCAGTGCTGTGCATATTATTCTGGGGGTTCAGTGCTGGGTATATTATTCTGGGGGTCCAATGCATGTGTATATAATTCTGGGGGGTCTGTGCCTGTGCATATAATTCTGGGGGGTTTGTGCCTGGATATATGGATATTTATATATACAGTTGTGTTCAAAATTATTCAACCCCCACTGAAATTGAGTGTTTTGGCCAGTTTGAAATTGATTTTGATCATTCAGTCATCTTGCTTACAATTAAATCAAAGAGGCACGTGTAGGTCAGACAAATATAACATGTCATTTATAATGAAATAACCACAAATGTCTTTTCTGTGCTCACATCACTATCAGTTTTATTCAACCCCCAAGTGACATTCAATCTTAGTACTTAGTACAACATCCTTTTACAGTTATAACAGCTTTTAAACGTGAAGCATAGCTTGACACAAGTGTCTTGCAGCGATCTACGGGTATCTTCGCCCATTCGTCATGGGCAAAAGCCTCCAGTTCAGTCACATTCTTAGGCTTGCGCACTGCAACTGCTTTCTTTAAGTCCCACCAGAGGTTCTCAATCGCATTTAAGTCAGGTGACTGCAATGGCCACTCCAAAATGTTCCAGCCTTTAATCTGCAACCATGCTCTAGTGGACTTGGAGGTATGCTTGGGATCATTGTCCTGTTGAAAGGTCCAACGTCTCCCAAGCCTCAGGTTTGTGATGGACTGCATCACATTGTCATCCAATATCTCCTGGTACTGAAGAGAATTCATGGTACCTTGCACACGCTGAAGCTTCCCTGTACCTGCAGAAGCAAAACAGCCCCAAACCATGATTGACCCCCCGCCATGCTTCACAGTAGGCAAGGTGTTATTTTCTTCATAGGCCTTGTTCTTCCTCCTCCAAACATAGCGTTGATCCATGAGCCCAAACAGTTCTAATTTTGTTTCAACAGTCCACAGAACACTATCCCAAAACTTCTGTGGATTGTCCACATGACTTTTGGCATACTGCAGTCGACTCTTCTTATTCTTTGGAGACAGCAAGGGGGTGCGCCTGGGAGTTCTGGCATGGAGGCCTTCATTACGCAGTGTGCGCCGTATTGTCTGAGCTGAAACTTCAGTACCCACATCTGACAAATCTTTTCTCAGTTCCTCAGCAGTCACACGGGGACTTTTCTCCACTCTACGCTTCAGGCTAGGGTCAGACTAACGCATTTTTCACGTTGTCCGTGAAAATGTGCGTTCGAAGAATGGACGTATTTTTTCACGGAATACGCAATAGCGGTCATACTATGCGCAGTTTCATCCGTGATTTTGTACGGATCATCAATAAAACACTTCTTGCATCTGGACGTTATGTTGGCCGGACATTAGCAGCGTCTGACGTCTCCTAATCACACACACACGCCGCTAGCGGGCGCAGCGCACTCTGTACGTCAGTACTAGTGGTTTAACGTTCTCGAAAAAATGCGTTCATTTTCCACTTGCGTTGCGCAGCCGGACTTTTGTGCGACCGTACATCGTATATTGGCCGTCATTGCCCGGCATCTGCTGCTAGTGCGGCCGTGATTAAGTGCGCCAGAACGCGCGTTCGCACTGCCTCAGTCTGACCCTAGCCTCAGGTAGCGCACAGCAGTCGACATCAGCATCTTCTTTCTGCCACGACCAGGTAGCGTTTCAACAGTGCCCTTTGCCTTGAATTTGCGAATGAGGCTTCCTATGGTCTCTCTTGGTATGTTTAACATCTTTGCAATCTTCTTATAGCCATTGCCCTTCCTGTGAAGAGTAATCACCTCTTCTCTTGTCTTCCTGGACCATTCTCTTGACTTCACCATGTTTGTAACCACACCAGTAAATGTCTAGAAGGAGCTGAGTATCACAGTCATTTTAAAGCTGCCTAATTGGTGCTTATTATGCTTTATTGCTGCTCCGTGACATCCACAGGTGTTTTCAATACCTGATTGAAAACACTTGAATGAACCTCTGTTCTTCAGAGTGGTAGTCTTTAAGAGGTTGAATAATTGTGTCAATGAAGAATTCACAAAAGAAACATTTACTACTGTATTACAAAGCCAATTGATGTCATTTTAGTTGCATATGGTTCTTTAAAAAGTCCTTGTAGGATTTCATTCTGAATACAATTACAAATGTCACTAAATTCCCTAAAACCCTTTACAGCATTGGGGGTTGAATAATTTTGAACACAACTGTATGTGATATATATTATATATAACGTGTTAGTCCAGTTGCCAAAATCATGAGTATACCAGTACGTAGTGATACCTTTCACTGATCAGTATAGTTTCCAGACCTGAAGAAAGCTTGTCTTTTAAATGTAATGTTAACCCAATAAAAATGGTATCACCACATATTGCTATACTAGTGATATATATATATATATTTGTTCTCCAGGTAATAGGGATTGTGGAATTTGTGGGTGAGTTCCCTCCCTTTTTTTCCCAAGACTTGACCCCTGATAGTGACTATATACAGAATGCACCTGTAAACATGTAACATAGTGACTATATACAGAATGCACCTGTAAACATGTAACATAGTGACTATATACAGAATGCGCCTGTAAACATGTAACACAGTGACTATATACAGAATGCACCTGTAAACATGTAACACAGTGACTATATACAGAATGCACCTGTAAACATGTAACATAGTGACTATATACAGAATGCACCTGTAAACATGTAACATAGTGACTATATACAGAATGCACCTGTAAACATGTAACAGTGACTATATACAGAATGCACCTGTAAACATATAACATAGTGACTATATACAGAATGCGCCTGTAAACATGTAACACAGTGCCTATATACAGAATGCACCTGTAAACATGTAACATAGTGACTATATACAGAATGCGCCTGTAAACATGTAACATAGTGAATATATTTCCCACATATTCATTTTCTGGGTTAATCTGTATATTTGTGTTTTGTTTTTAACATCTTGCATTTTATTACTTTGTATTTCTGTAACACTTCAATGTTCTTGAACCCAGGACATACTGAAAATTAGAGAAATCTCAATGTATCCTTCCTGGTAGAATACCTTATTAATAAATAAATAAAATAATGTAAAACTCGTATGCTGCAGGAAGGAATTTGGCTGGTATGTATAGTGTCTGCTTTGGACATCTTTTAATTAGTTTAATATATAAGAAGCAGGGTTAGGTTATTTATACTATGTTGATTCTGACTTGTATAAAGTATATTCTTGCCCTCTGTGTCGGTTTAAACCAGTGCTTCCCTAACCTGTCCTCAGGACTCCCTAACAGGCCAGGTTTGCAGGATATGTGAAGCACAGCCCAGGTGATATGATTTGCTGCTCAGTGATTGCAGGATTCAGTCTGCATTTCCACAAGGTGATCTTTAAAACCTGTCCTGTTAGACCGGAGGACAGGTTTGGGAAGCACTGGTTTAAACCCTGGTGCAGCAAGGGCTTCTAGGAATTGTAGTTCATCGGAATGTGCTGCACCTGGGAATAGGGTTCCAGTTTTCCTTGTTCCTTGTTTTCCAGTAAATTCATTCATGCTGATGAGCAACACATGGAAAAAATTAACCCTGCAGCATGTAGAATTCTTAAGCTAAGGTAAGTAATCATAAACGAATCCAGGGTGACCTGCCTTGATTTCCTTCCTGCAGCATATGAATTAAACATGTCGCAGGGCAGCACTTTTCCCTCTGCATAAAATTGTAATATGTGTCCAGGAAAACATGGCCGATCGGGCAACCAATCCAGAACTTTCTCATTCGTATTAGTGGAGGCTCTGCATGATCCCTTAACCTCCCTAGCTTTCCGATTCTGACATATTTTATGTGTCAGAGTCGGAACAATTTATTTGGCCCCCTAGCGGTATTCGAGTGCGGCTCAGGGTTAAATGCATTGCAGAACGCATTAACCCCGAACCACACTCGGGCTGCCGCTGGATACATACCTGTCCCTGCGCTCCCTCGCTGTCCCCCCCCCCCCGCATTCTCCGCCAATCGCGACATCCTACTTCCTGGTTACCTTCTCGCAAGAAGGGAAGCAGGATGCCGTGATTGCCTTAGGAGAATGCAATTCCGGAGGTCAGCGAGGGAGCGCAGGGACAGGTATGTATACAGCCCGAGTGTGGATCACGGTTACCGCTTTCGGCATAGAAAGTTAACCCCGAGCCACACTCGGGAATACCGTCAGGGAGGTTAAACCCCTGTCTAGCCAGGAATTATGGGATATAAAGTCCAGCAAATTCGAAGTACTTGGAATCAGCAGATGAGGTGAAAAGAAGTGCTGCTGTATCAGAGCCACTGTCTGTTTACAGGTAGTTGGACCCACAGTCTTGTAAACGGAGATGTACGGAGTCAACATCTGAGCTCCTCCATAAGGCCCCGTTCACACCTCAGCGTTTTTCAGTGCTTTCCTGCGTGCTGTAAAACGCTCAACCCCGGAAATCCCCTAATTTCCTATGGGGCTGGTTCACACCTGGATGTTATACAGCGCGCAGGAAAGCGCTGTAAAACGTCCGACGCCCAAAGAAGTACGGGAGCTTCTTTGGTACGTGTAGCAGCGCGTTTGTGGCCATAGTCATAGCCGCGAACGTGCTGCAATGCGCGTTCGCTCGTTTTTCAAGTTTGCGCGAAACGCGTGTCAAAAACACGCGTATTACGCAAGTTTGAAAAACGCTGAGGTGTGAACTCAGCCTAAAGGAGAAGCACAAGCAGTAGTCCTACCGGATGGGGAGGGAAGTTGTCAAAAAAAGACACATTAAAAATAAAAACAACTATGGGGGAAAAAAAGGTTCTAATTTGGACTTGATGGAAAAGGCCAAATAACCCTAACCTTATAAAGTGAATGTTTCTGAAACTTCTCCAGTTCCTGAGCAAGCCAAGTCATTTTGCTGGAATTGATCAAAAAAATTTGGCTCCACCCAAAACCTCTCAATCATTCCCAAATTGGTGCTTTTTTCGGAAAATGTTCACTGTACAGGGTTTGGGTTATTTATTTTACTACATTATTTTGGCCTCAGTGAAAAAAAAAAGGTATCATTGTAATTTTTTTTTTACATTTGTCATGACATTGGCGTTAGTTTTAGGCTAGCGTCAGACGAACGCAGTCATCATGTCCATGTCGCCGCACTGTCTAATGTCCGTCGTAGCATTGATTTGTGATCAAAAGAGACCAACACGAAGTACTTGCGCACCAAAGTGCGCACACACCACGCAGGTGGCAACGGACGCCATTTAGGCCTTGACGTAAAAGCGCTACGACAGACGCCCAGAGTGCGCTGCGTCCGCGTAGCGTCCTGTGTGCGTGATGACGCGACGTCAGACGCAGCGCATTTGCGACGTCCATCATGTTGACTCACAAAGTGGCCATGGGTGTATTTTCTTTTTTTTCTTCAGATACAGGTATGCCATTGCAACATCTGTAAAAAAAAAATGGACCGTGCGGTGTCTACAGTATCTTCCGTCAGTACATACGTCCGTTATGCACGCACGCAGAGTGTGCTCAGACTGTGTTCGTCTGACATTAGCTTTAGGGTTAGGGTTACATTTAGAGTTAGGGTTAACCTTAACATTCGGCTCCAGTTTTGCTTCGTTTAAGGCTGGGGTCAGACGAATGCAGTGCTAACGTGCGTTGAGCCGCACTTTATTACAGCCGTTGTAGCAGAAAATGACGTCCAATGACGGCCAATATACGAAGTACGGCCGCACAAAAGTTCTGCCGCGCAACGCAAGCGGCAAATGAACGCATTTTTTCGAGAACGTGGAACCGCTAGTACTGACGCACAGAGTGCAGAGACGTCAGACGCTGCACATGTCCGGCCAACATAACGTCGCTTTGTTTTTAATAGATCCGTCAAAAAATACGGCCGACATTGCGCATCGTATGACCGCTATTGCGCCTTCCGTGAAAAAATGCGTTCGGACGCATCAACGCACTTTTTGACGGTAGACGTGAAAAATGCGTTCGTCTGACCCTAGCCTTAGAGTTAGGGTTAACCTTAACATTCGGCTGCAGTTTTGCTTCGTTTTAAGTGACAAGTTCTATCCCTACTGTTGCTTATAGTAATGAAGCCAAGACGGAGCAGAACGTTAAGGTTAGGGGTAGTATTAAGGCTAGGGTCAGACGAACGCATTTTCACGTTGTCTGTGAAAAAGTGCGTTCGAACGAATGGATGTATTTTTTCACGGAGTACGCGATAGCGGTCATACTATGCGCATTTGCGTTCGTGATTTTGTACGGATCATCAATAAAACACTTTGTGCATCTGGACGTTATGTTGGCCGGACATTAGCAGTGTCTGACATCTCCAATTCACGCACACACGCCGCTAGCGGACGCAGCGCACTCTGTACAACCGTACTAGAGGTTTTACGTTCTCGACAAAATGCGTTCGTTTGCCACTTGCGTTGCGCAGCCGGACTTTTGTGCGACCGTACTTCGTATATTGGCCGTCATTGCCCGGCATTTGCTGCTACTACGGCCGTGATTAAGTGCGCCTGCACGCGCGTTCGCACTGCCTCAGTCTGACCCTAGCCTTAGAGTTGGCGTTAACCCTAACCCTAAAACTATCACCACTGCCGTGACAAATGTAAAGAAAAACAACATCACATGGCATAAACTTTTTCCCCTATTGTAAATGAACCCTAACCCTAAAAACAAAAAATCACTTCTGAAAAACTTCCACTTTGGAAGCAATTGCAAACTTCGGGTGGAGCCAAAAATTGTACAAAAAACGAAGGTTCCACCAGAAGTTATTTCTATTGCTCGCATAACAATCTGCCAAAAACCATGTGAGGTGCGCCTTCGTCCACGTCCTAATTGGACCATTTTTCTCCCCTTGCATCGTATTTGCCAGCTTTCTTCCAGTAGTAAATGTTGAGCATCATGGGACATGTAGTTCAGAAACATCCATGGAGCCTTCGGGACCTCCAAATACAGAACCCCAATTTTACCAATAAATCCCTTTTTTTATTTTTTGAGAAAGGATTTTACCAGGAAGGATACATTGAGATTTCTCTCGTTTTCACGTATGTCCTGGGTGGCGAGTATGTACCGTTAGGTGTCTTGCCCAAGGACACTTACTGGAGAGGTGCTCTGGCTGGGATCAAACCCATGTCTCCACGGGCTCTCTCCACGCAGAGCAGTGATGTTACCTCTACTCCACCCAGCCGGCTTTAACAGTTTTACAATCACCAAGGAACTACAGCTCCCATGATCCTTCAGTAGCAGGATCTTTTAAACAGCTGCGCAGCTGGCGTGACAAAACCGAAATCCATTTTTATCTCTTTTGTTTCACGTGCCGCATAATGCTGAGTAGACTGGCAGCGGCAGGGCATAGCGTGGCACCGTGACATTGTTCTGCTCTATATTAATAACTTCCCTGTGTGGTCCCAGCGGCCTGGCATGCTGTGAATGTTGGCGAGATCGTCGGGTGATCTCTCACATACCATTGCGTTGAGAGTCACTGGGTCGTTGTTCTTTATATAAACTGTACAAATGCCAGGATTATATCCCCGAGGGCTGGAATCTGTACCTTCCCATTTCCACTTCCCTCTGCCACCTTTACCACCCACAAACCCTGGATATAATGCCATCTTACCTATGCCAGCCTCTCCTCCTTATTGCTCATCCCTTTTCACGTGGAACAGCTTCTTTAGCGCCTGGCACAATGCCTATATGTTTGGAACCGACTAGATCACCGTCAATACCAGCCTGGCATCATCATTTATAGCTGGATAGAAAACTGTCTGTACATGCCCGGCACAAATGTTCATACCAGGCTACAACACTGTACCTGCCTGGCATAATTCTTTACACCGGGCTAGAATACTGTATCTGCCTGGCACAATCATTTATACCCAGCTAGAACACTGTACCTACCTGGCACAACTGTTGGTACCAGCCTTGGTGATTGTAAAACTGTTAAAACCAGCTGTGAGGAGTAGAGGTAACATCACTGCTCTGCGTGGAGACACAGGTTCAATCCCAGCAAGAGCACCTCTCCAGTAAGTGTCCTTGGGCAAGACACCTAACGGTACATACTCGCCACCCAGGACATACTTGAAAACGAGAGAAATCTCAATGTATCCTTCCTGGTAAAATACTTTCTCAAAGAAATAAAAAAAAAATCAGACGAATTGCGATTTCGTTACGAAACGAAGGCACGCCTCTAATTAGGACAGGTCACCTGGAATTCCTCTGATTTCGTACCTGCAGCGTATGAATTCCACAGACTGCAGGGTTAGATTTCGCCTGCACAGCAGATCAGCATGAATAAATTATATGTGTCCATGAAAACATGGAGGATCTGGCAAGCTTTCCCATCACCTTCACCACACCCACTTCCACACACCCCACTCCCTTTTACTGCATTTCTACAGACTGTATGACTAAATTTAAAGGGGCAGAGGCTAAATTGAAATTGCTGTGTATTTACAGGGTCAAATCTGCACTCGCCCTGTTTACATTTTTACCAGTCCTGGGCGAATAGAAATTTTGAGCCCTGGGGTTCCACCTCTACTTTTGCAGGGGTAACAAAATCTCCATTCAACCTCCACTCTGCAAAAGATCATGTTATGTAGGTCCAATCATATGTTTCCTTCCCATTATAAGTGTGTGTGTGTTTCTCTATTCTCAAAGCTGTCAATTCTCCAAATACTGGATGTCGCCAGGGCCAGTTCTCTGCTTTTCGGCAACGTTTGCCAAATCTTTCTTGAGGGTTTGGCGACTCCATCTTTGGTGACATTGGGGTGAATAGTGAATTCAGCAAAATGGAATCGATGAAATTTAAGTGCTTTGTGAATAGCCCCTTAAGAGTGCGGAGGAAGAGGTAAAGAAATCTTTTGAGTTGACACACCCATTTGCAGAATGGTTTTACTTGGGCGAATAGAGTGGAGTGAATGCAGTGAAACTACGGTGAATTCACTGTTTAGGGAACTGCCACTGTAGTTTGATCCGTTCGTTCCACCATAGGTTCTGTTGAAGTTGTCTACCCTAGTCCTCATAGGGTTTCTTTTGAGGCTGTCTACCATGGTTCTTACAATAGATTTCTGTAGGGTGCCCACTGGTGTTTCCACCATAGTTTCTCATGAAGTCGTCTACTATGGTTCATACAATAGGTTTCTATAGGGTGTCCACTGGTGTTTCCATCGTAGTTTCTGCTGACGTTGTCTACCATGGTTCTTACAATAGGTTTCTATAGGGTGTCCACTGGTGTTTCCACCCATAGTTTCTCCTGAAGTTGTCTACTATGGTTCACACAATAGATTTCTATAGGGTGCCCACTGGTATATTCAACGTAGTTTCTGCTGAAGTTGTCTACCATGGTTCATACAATAGGTTTCTATAGGGTTTCCACCCATAGTTTCTCCTGAAGTTGTCTACTATGGTTCACACAATAGGTTTCTATAGGGTGTCCACTGGTGTTTCCATCGTAGTTTCTGCTGACGTTGTCTACTATGGTTCACACAATAGGTTTCTATAGGGTGTCCACTGGTGTTTCCATCGTAGTTTCTGCTGACGTTGTCTACTATGGTTCACACAATAGGTTTCTATAGGGTGTCCACTGGTGTTTCCATCGTAGTTTCTGCTGAAGTTGTCTACTATGGTTCACACAATAGGTTTCTATAGGGTGTCCACTGGTGTTTCCATCGTAGTTTCTGCTGACGTTGTCTACTATGGTTCACACAATAGGTTTCTATAGGGTGTCCACTGGTGTTTCCATCGTAGTTTCTGCTGACGTTGTCTACTATGGTTCACACAATAGGTTTCTATAGGGTGCCCACTGGTGTTTCTGCTGAAGTTGTCTACTATAGTTTTCAGTGTAGGATTCTATAGGGTTTCCACTATAGTTTCTGAGCACAGGTTTCTATTGGGTTTTTCCACTGCAGTTTTTGCCGAAGTTATTTAAGGGTCTATTCACAAAGCACCAAAATTGCGTGCAGTTTCTCCGCACTTCAGTGATTCCATTTTGCAAAAAAATATGGTGAATTCGCTATTTTGCGAATGCTCACCGTATTTTGACAATATTGGAATCGCCAAATCAGTTGTTTGCACGTTGGCGAAAACTGCCGAATTGGCATCGGCGAATTCCACCGAACTGAAAAAAAAGGGGGTCTCCTATTCTCTTAATAGAAGATTAAATCAATTAAAAATGTGTCAAAATAATAAAAAAAGGGCCTTTTAAAAATAATAAAAAGGGCTGTTACAAAATAAAAAGTCTTTATAAAAACCAAAAATGGCATCTAACAAAATACATAAAATACAAAAAGGTCTTTTAAAATAATAAATGAATAAAAAGGGTTTTTGCTAAAAATAAAAAGAATTAATGCTCTTCTAAAAATTTTTTCAAAAGATATTTCATTTATTCCATTAAAACCCATGGGATTCGGCTGTTTAAACCTGTCGAATTGAAACACTGAAAATCAGGGCATTTCGCCGTAATTTCGGTGCAGTTTGGTGTTCTGTGAATAGAACACATGATACTCTTTGATGAGCAATTACATCCGCACAGCACAGCAGTTCTTGTGGATTCAGCTGTATTTGGCGAATTGATAGCTTGGCGAATAGACGAATTGCCTCAAAATTGCAAGGAATGGTGAAAGTTGGGGAGGGGCCTAATTGGGGGGAAAAGAGTTGCACTATTTTATAATAACATTATATGGTGATTTATACTTAAGTTATGGTGTTTATTACTATGTGTAATTTAATTCATTAAAAGCTGTGGCCTGTTTAATGGGGGGGGGGGGAAAGGAATGTTGGGTAAAGCACTCCCGGAGCAGGAGATCAGGGGGTGGTCAATTCAACAATAGTGGGCCCTGCTATTACAATCTTCGCACATACGTCTGCGCCGGCGCAAAAACGCATTAACGCGAGGGGTAAAACCCTTTGCGCTGAACGTCGTATTACAATGTCAGCGCAACAAATGCACGTATACGTCTACCGCGGGTGAACCTGTGCGAACCCTGCGCAAGCGTACTTTGCTGCGCGCGTCCTATACTTAACATTGTGAGCGCTAATGCGTTTGTGCGCTGGTACGCGGATGGTATTACAATCTATGCGCAGTTTGTAACGCACAGCATTTGCGCTCATAATTTTAGCAACTCCTAAAAGCTGGTGTTAACGGCAAATTCTATCAACCTGGCCGAAACCAAATACACCAGCCCAAAAAAAAATACGCAGCAATGTATAGTTACACTTTCTACACATACCCAAACCAATAAAATGGAGAAGTTGTGCGTGCATTTATTATTGCTGCAGCATATATGCTCAGATTGACTTTGACAGGCGCAAAAACTTAACGTGAAATAATAGTGATTCTTAATACTGATTGGCTGAATCGGGTGAAAAAAACAGTCCGCACAATGATTTCTGTGCGGAACGTGGCTGCGCGCACATTTGTGCGCGTCCGTTTAACGCGCTTAAGGCTAGGGACAGATGAGCGCATTTTCTGCGGCCACCGTCAAAATGTACGTCGATGCGTGCGCACGCATTTTTTCACGGAATACGCTTAAGTGGTCAGACGACCACAGTCGCACAGTCGCAGGTACTCACCAACGCAATTGTAGGGAAATCCGGCTGTTTGAACGTTATGTAGGCCGCACACTAGCAGCGTCTGACGTCTCCTAATCACGCACACACGCTGCCATGCGGCCGCAGCGCACTCTGTACGTCTGTAGCAGCGGTTTCACGTTCTGAGAAAAATGCGTTCATTTGCCGGTTGCGTGGTGTCGGCGCACTTTTGTACGCACGTACTGCGTATATTGGCCGTCATTGGCCGTTATGTGCTGCTACTGCCGCCGTGATTTAGTGCGCCTGCACGCGCGTTCCGACTGCCCCACTCTGACCCTAGCCTAAAGAGGAAGAGCGAAGAGGAAGTAAAGGTAAGTAAATCCCCTTTAAATAAAAATTTAAATTTTATCCATGTGCTGGTCTGGACCACCAGGGATTTAGCCCACTCCCTGTAAAATAAGGCGAGAAGAAGTGGAGGCAAAATGTTTGATTTTGAGTTAATTGGGCACCTGAGGGAAGAGGGGACCCTGACCAGTGGGTCAATAAGGGGCTCCAAGAATTTTGATGGCATCCTTGACTGTATAGAGCAACCTTGGTCCTCCAGAATGTATGTTGGCAACCTTGGCCCTCCAGATGTTTTCGAACTACATCCCCCCTGAGGCTTATCCTGAGCATCATGGGAGATGTAGTTTCAAAACATCTGGGGGGGGGCAAGGTTGCTGACCCCTGGTATACAATACATATCTCATCCTAGCATTTTACTTCCCCTCATTACACCTTATTGTCTTTTCGTTTTATCATCTTTAAGATCGCACAGAGCGGTTCATCGCGGTTAACGAGACTTGTCTTGGCTTCATCCCCGATGTAAACTCCAGGCAGAGGTGGATTCTGGAAAAAAAAAACATTTATTGGACTTTATCGGGAGCTTTTCCACTCATTTTTCTCTCATGAACTTGTGTTTGTTGCGTCCAAGCGCCGGCTGCTGTCTGGGATCCGATGCCGTCAAATGACTCAAACAATCCGTTCAAGTGATATCACTCTCCCTTTCATGTCGGACCAAAGTCGCCGGCGTTCAGCTTCTGATTTATCCTCTCTATAAAAATGATAGAAAAAAGACAAAGGCCCCTATTACATTCTTCGCGCGCAAATGCGCATTTGCGCGAGGGGCAAAACCCTTTTGCGCTGAACGTCCTATTACAACGTTCGCGCAAATGATGCGCGTTATCGTTTAATGCGGATGGACCTGCGCGAGCGTGACGAACTGTGCGCGTCCTATACTTAACATTGTGAGCGCAAATGTGTTCGTGCGCTGGTACGCGGATGGTATTTCAATCGATGCGCATCTTCTTATGAACGACTTTTGCGCGCATCATTTTAACGTCTTTGAAAAGCTGGTGGTAACTGCAAATCGGAACGTCCTGGCCGAAACCAAATACACCAGCACGAAAAAAAAAATACAGCACAGTATAGTTACACATTCTACACATACCCAAACAAAAAATTGTGAATTCGTGCATATTTTTTTTCATTGCTGCAGCATGTATACTCAGATTTACTTTGACAGGCGCAAAAACTTAAGTGGGTCAATTAAGGTAAATTGATGTCAATTAAGGTTCTTAATTCTGATTGTCTGAATCCGGCGAAAAAAACAGTCCGCACACTGATTTACGTGCGCTACGTTACTGCGCGCGTATTACTCTTCGTTTTGCGCGTCGTTTCTTTACGGACGTTATTTTTGTACGGATGAGAAAATGCGTTCGGATCGTAATACCACCGTTAATTTTCGCGCGATAACGCTTAATGCTGCGCGCAAAAAAAATTGCGCTGCGTGGACGAATTTGCTCGAAGAATGTAATAGGGGTCAAAATGTTTCACTCACATAGCGACACTGCGGTAAAAGTCGTCACTGTTACGACTACGGTGAACGTCCACTGTACACAAATCCAACACCGGCAGGCAAACAGCGCCGTTAATCTACTGTAAAATGAGCAAACTGCGGCTATTCTTAATTCAGCGTTGCTTGCAACACCAGGGAATATACTTTGGTGATTTTTGAAGTGGTGATCTCCAATAAAAACAACGTGAAAACAATGGTAGACATGTTCAAATGAAACACATGAATATATGGGGAGCCCCTAAAAAGACACCCACACACCCTGAATATATAGAGGAACCCCTAAAAAGACACCCGCATACCCTGAATATATGGAGGAGCCCCTAAAAAGACACCCACATACCCTGAATATATGGAGGAGCCCCTAAAAAGACACACACACACCCTGAATATATGGAGGAGCCCCTAAAAAGACACCCACACACCCTGAATATATGGAGGAGCCCCTAAAAAGACACACACACACCCTGAATATATGGAGGAGCCCCTAAAAAGACACCCGCACACCCTGAATATATGGAGGAGCCCCTAAAAAGACACCCACACACCCTGGATATATGAAGGAGCCCCTAAAAAGACACCCGCACACCCTGAATATATGGAGGAGCCCCTAAAAAGAAACCCGCACACCCTGGATATATGAAGGAGCCCCTAAAAAGACACCCGCACACCCTGAATATATGGAGGAGCCCCTAAAAAGACACCCGCACACCCTGGATATATGAAGGAGCCCCTAAAAAGACACCCGCACACCCTGGATATATGAAGGAGCCCCTAAAAAGACACCCGCACACCCTGAATATATGGAGGAGCCCCTAAAAAGACACCCGCCCACCCTGAATATATTTGGAGGAGCCCCTAAAAAGACACCCGCACACCCTGAATATATAGAGGAACCTCTAGAAAAAGGGACAATAGACAAGAAAAGAGATACAGAGGGATTTGGGGCTAAAATAGGGACTTTCCCTGCTAAAGAGGGACACTCGGGTGCTATATCAATACATCCAGGCTGAAGCTTAAAGTGCATTCTTCTTCTTTCATTATATCAATGCTGGGACATATTTCCGTTTCTGGAAGTGATCGTTATCCTCTCCAGCTCGCAATGTTAACAGACTAGAGGCAGAAAGTTCTTCAATCAGCGGGAATTTTCCATTGGTCGGCGCGTTGATTGCTCCAACTTTAGAGCTTTTCAGCAAAATTCCTCCTTCCATTGTGTTAAATGTTATATTCCAAATAAACATATCTGCCACACTGTGTCACGTCTATATTAGGGAATAATATTTTTCCGCCTGGTATATCTGCGCACCCAGACGGCTCCCTATAAAACCGCGCTTGCCGTATTAATTGGAGTGTGATGAAATGTTGCGAAGGCTCCCAGACCTATGTATCCATATATGCACTAAAAGCAGCTGCTTACGCTTTACCATATGCATAGAGCTCTGCGACCCATGTACATATACGTTTCATTATTTCACTGTATACTAGAGCGTCGGTCGTACTACACAATCAGAGGTTTTAGTTTTTGATTTTATTAATTCAGCAGCACTTAATGGCAGGTGAGGCTCTGCCTCACCTGCTGCCCCTGACCGCACGTCCCTGAGCTCTACATCTGACGTAAATATAGTAAAGCCAAATGGTCAAAAAATTATGGCGTGTATGGCTAGTGGCAAAATATTAAGATCTCTGGGTAAATTGCCTCATGGCATTGGGGGGGGGGGTGTTCTTTGCCGTAGTGTTGTGATTAGCATTGAACAGACAGATCGAGATTGGTGATTAAAGTTGGACAGGCTTATCATTTGGCACATAGAGTTGTACAGACATGAATATTTTTATAAAGTATTTTACCAGGAAGGATACATTGAGATTTCTCTCGTTTTCAAGTATGTCCTGGGTGGCGAGTGTGTACCGTTAGGTGTCTTGCCCAAGGACACTCACTAGAGAGGTGCTCTGGTCGGGATTCCAACCCGGGTCTCCATGGTTATAGAGCAGTGATGTTACCTCTACTCCATCCAGCCGGTACAGACCGTAATGTTAAAGGAATTGGGATAAGTGAGAGCATAGTCGTTAGAGTCGGACAGTCAGGTAGCACAACATTTACAGCTGTAAAGATGGTGATTACTGTTGGACGGACGGCATCTTAAATCAAAATAGAACAAATAGGCAGGATTAGGATTTGAGTTGAAATGGTAATATGGCGATTTAGATAAGGAGAGACAGACAGGTGGTACAACAATTCTAGATGGACTGCGAGACATACATCCCAGTGGTTCAAGTCAAACAGACAGACTGGTAGTTGGGGTTGGAAGGCAGAGACGATGGTGGTTACGGTTGGACAGACAGGCTGATGGTTATACGTTGACATACATATGGATAGGATGGTGGTTAGAGGTGGACCGACAGTATGGTGATGGATCTCTATTGTCTCCTTTTCAGTTGGCTCAGAAATATGATCCCCAGAAGGAGGCCGAGCTCAGACAATGGATTGAAAGTATCACAGGAAGGAGCCTTGGGAACAAGTTCATGGAGGCACTGAAAGATGGAGTCATCCTGTGCGAGTGAGTAATGGGAAACTGGCAGCAACGACAGCCATGATGGTCGGCACAACCTGTAGCATACCCTGGTGGGGTTGAATGCCTAGATCAGGCCTGTCAAACTCACGGCCCCCATATGCTGATGGCTTACAATTCCCAGAATCCCTTCAATGCAATAGATGGCCATTGAATCAAAAGGCGTTGTAGCTCAGAAACATCTGGGGGGCTGGAGTTTGACAGCCCTGGCCTAGATGAATAACCAGATAGTGGTTTCCTCTATGAGTTGGTAAAGTGGGTCTACTACTCCCTAATGTCTACCATATTAAGCGCAAATGTCCTGGCATTTGGGAATCGTCAAGAAGAGCAAGGTGTTCCCTTTATAGTGGCAGTCTGTGTTTATAATGGTCAGAACAATGCCCCTGGTACAGGATATTTCTTCCTGTCAATGATGGGAGATACTGGTACCAATATCTAATATACCACCATTCTTATTCCTTCAGGCTGATCAACAAGCTTCAACCTGGCTCTGTTCGGAAGATCAATGAGTCCACACAAAACTGGCATCAGGTAAATGGCACCAACATAACGGTATATACACAAAATGAATGTGTTCTTAACACAGAATATAGTCGAGGATGACATTAATACAGAAAAAGCGGTGTTGCGTCTGATCCCTACCAGTGAGGCTGCAACTACCAGAAGTATTCAGCCCAGTAACATGTATAAAACAAAACAAAAAATTTAAATATGTCATCTGAGCTTATCCCTATGACTCCATGTGAAACAAAAAAACACAATCAGAGGTTTTGGTTTGATGTCATTAAGGATGGACACGCAGGAACTACTGGGTATGTTGGTGAACAGAAAAAAATATTCGTTAAGCATAAATTGAATTGGGAAACTTTCAGCTTGACTCCATTCACTGTCTTTGAGGTATGAGAAAAAGTTAAGGAGAACTGAGATCCACGAATTGTCGGATTCCTTCAAAATGTACTGAATTTTCCGAATGAGGTGAACATGTGGTAGTTGAACCAGGTCTTGTTTACCTTCCGGCATAAATGGGATCAAAGATCAGGGGGACCTTTCAATTTGAATGATCTCGGAGAATATGACAGAATTTACGTCTGGACATTTCTGGATGTCTGAATTAATTAGGATGATGTTCTAGAACAGTGGTTCCCAACCATGGTCCTCGAGTACCCCCTACAGGTCAGGTTTTCCAGACAGCACAGGTGATATGATTTGCTGCTCAGTGATTGCAGGATTCAGTCTGCTTTTCCCTAAGGGAATCCTTAAAATCTGGCCTGTTAGGGGGACTTGAGGACCGCGGTTGGGAACCACTGTTCTAGAATGAATAAGAAGGGGAAACAGGCAGACCTTTCTGAATGACACTATGATCGAGATAGGAAAATGTGTAGACCTTTTTGCGTAACTCAGATCATGTAGACTTTTTTATGACCATGCCATGCAAATGTGTAGACTGAGATAGGAGATTGAGTGAACCTTTTAGTATGACCAAAACAGGAGAACATGAAGACCTTTTAGTAAGACTGAAAAAGCAGAACATGTAGACTGTTTAGTATGAACGAAATGGGAGAACATATAGATCTTTTAAAATAACTGAAATAGGAGAACATGTATATCTTGTAGTATGACCGAAAATAGGGGAGCAATTAGACTGTTTAATGCCTGAAATAGAAGAAAATACAGACCTATTAGCATGACCAAAATAGAAGAACATGTCATTTTTTTTCTTTAATGTGACTAAAATCTGAAAACGTGTAGACCTTTTAGTATGACTGAGAAAGAATGATCGAGCTATGAGAACTTGTGGACTTTTTAATTCAACCAAGAATGAACGAACATGTAGGCCTTTTAGGCTGGGGTCAGACCAGCGCACTTTTAACGTGCGTTCTGGCGCACATAATTACGGCCGCACTAGCAGCAGATGACGGGCAATGACAGGAAATATACGATGTACGGCCGCACAAAAGTCCGGCTGTGCAACGCAAGTGGGATTTGAACGCATTTTTTTGAGAACGCTGAACCGCTAGTACTGACGTACTGAGTGCGCAGCTGCGGCATAGCGGCGTGTTTGCGTGATTAGGAGACGTCAGACGCTGCTAATGTCCAGCCTACATAACGTCCAGACACAAAAAGAGTTTTATTGACGATCCGTACAAAATCACGCCCGAAAATGCGCGTCGTCTGACCGTTTTTGCGCATTCCGTGAAAAAATACGTCAATGCGTTCGGACGCACTTTTTCACGTTCGCGGGGAAAAATGCTTTCGTCTGACCCTAGCCTAAGTGTGGCCAAGATAGATGATCATGTAGACCAGTGGTTCACAACCGCGGTCCTCAAGTACCCCCAACAGGTCAGGTTTGCGGGATATCCGAAACACAGCACAGGTGATATGATTTGCTGCTCAGTGATGGCAGGATTCCGTCTGAATTTCCCCAAGGGAATACTCAAAATCTGACCTGTTGGGGGTACTTGAGGACCGCAGTTGAGAACCACTGATGTAGACCTTTTAGAAGGACAGTTAGACAAGATAGGCAAGCCTAGATGGACTTATAAAATTGACTTATATGAGGGCACTTTGGCCTTCATGAACGACCCAGGTTTGTGTATTCTCTGTCCGTTCTTGTGGACGGACACATGAGATTAAATAAAGCTTTCTGAGAGACTGCACTTTTCATGGTCACTGAGATATGGAGATATGGCAAGTGAGGAACCTTTCAGAATGAATGAAGTAAGAGGAGATGGACCTTTTAGGATTGAGAGCACCAGGGTAACCTTTCACACAATGACTTTGATATTGTAGCGCTCACTCCCGGAGGAGCCGCTGAAAATGAACCACGGGTCAGTCTCCCCGCACTAGGGAATAAATATACTCCAACACAGTTGTGAGTTTTTTTATCATTTAAATAGTTTACTAAAATATTTGAGCAGATGTCGAGACACGGTATTCACAAGTATTCTTACAGTATTTTCGTATCACGGTAAAACGCGTAGCGGAAAAGAAACGAAACACGAGGCTTCGTATTTCGGAAAATAAAATATTCGCAACCGAACATAAAAGCAATGCAATTTCCCGATAGTTCAGAAAAGGGGACACGTAGCAAAACCCCAAACATACAATCCCTTCGTATTACGGTAAACGCGCGCAGCGGGAAAAGAGGAAAAATATATCGGAACGTATCTTTATCTGTAACCCCTGTTCCGATTCGTAAAAGGAAATGAGTCCTGCACCAGTTTAGGTCCCAGAATGTAAAGAAGGTGTATATGTATGTGTGTGGTACCCGGGTACTGTTCAACTGGCCAGTGAATTTACATGAAGGAAAGTCTTCGACTAGTCAGTTGGGGCCCTGTGGACTTTAAAGAGAAAACAGCAGCTTGACCTTTAATCACAAACAGCCTTGGAGGCCTCTCACCCATCCGACGCAGGCTTTAGGCTCCGCTGACCCAGGACGTCTCTCCTCCGGATTTTGACTGGGTATACTAGCGGCCGGATCCGTTGTCTGACTTCATGCAGCTTGTCCAGCTCACCGCCTGCTCTCCGTTCGATTCCGCCGGTCTGCAGCAATGTCTGGGCTCTGACAAGTCTCCTTCTCCTCAGGTTGAGTGACCCAAACAGGAGTAACAGGTCTCCCTCGGGCTTTGGCCTAGGTTCTCCCGCGATCTCCTCAGTGCGTCTCCTTTCTCCTGTTCCCTGGCGCGCTCTGGAACTTTCTCCACGAGGCAGAGGATGTAAGTGTCCAGTCCCTACCCACTTCCTGTCTTCTGGCAAAGCATGCCGGGCATTGTAGTCCCAATGTCCAGTATCTCTGATCGCGATAGTCTCCATCTTGTGGCCAAAAATAGGTACTGCCACAGCAAGATTTTTAACACAGCGCTACACTCTCCCCCTCCTAGAACTCTTGGGTCTCTCCAAGGAGGTACAACAGTTACATTACATTTCCACAATATTTGAATACAGTTTACATAACATGTACAGGTTCAGCAGCATACAGGCAGTGGGTTAGGAACACTTCCTCAAGTTGACTCATATTTTGGGCTACCTCAGCTAGCATAGCAGACACCTCGGGCAACCTCCGCACCGTGGTGATGGCCTCTTCAGTGCTATGTCCTGGTGAGTCGTAGGTGAGTCGTTGGGGCGGTCGAACAGAGCGTTTTGCTTCTGGCTCAATCAGTTCCTCTTCAGGTGGAAGTACTATAGGCGTTGGCTCAATTCTTCTCTCTATCACTGGAGCAGACGTTTCTTCAGAGTATGATCCCTCCAGTGAAGGCATAGAACTATAATCACCTGAATAAGCCTCCGGAGCTACCGGGATCCCCACAGCCTCAGGGACTTCCAACTGAAATTCAAGAGGCTGAGGGATATCAACAGTCTCAGGGACTTCCAACAAGAATTCAGGAGCTTCAGGCCTCAAGTTACTCTCCCACCGTTCAGGGACAACGACAACCTCTTCAGGCTACGGCGAGCGCATCCAATCTAGACAATAACTCTCTTCTTCACTGTCTCTTTCGCTCTCTTCGGCAACCCGGGTCTGTTGAGACCGAGTAACAGGAGGCAAACATGGAACAGGCGGATTTGGCCGAGGCGATTCGTCCCCAACTGGCATCCTTACAGCCTCTCTCAAAGGTAACAAATGATTTCGGTGCCAGTTCTTAAGAGGCCCAGCCTTTCCATCCGGGCGAATCTGATACACTGGTAAACCCGGCAGTTGTTTGCAGACAATATAAACCTGGGAACTCCACCTATCCGCCAACTTGTGTCTCGCAGCAGCACCCAAGTTCTTCAATAGAACCCTATCACCGGGTTGTAGATCTTGTACTCGAACTTTCAGGTCATAGTTCCTTTTGTTTCTTTGCTCCCTGTTTCCCGAAGTCAAACGGGCCTGTTCAAACGCAGAAGCCAGATTCTTTCGAAGTCTATCCAGGTACTTTCTATGGGAAGCTACTGATGTCTGGTCTAGGGATAACCCAAATGCCAAATCAACCGGCAGTCGAGCCTCCCTTCCGAACATAAGACGGTACGGTGAATATCCAGTTGCATCGCTCTCCGTACTGTTATATGCATGCACCAGAGTAGCTATGTGACGACTCCAACTCTGCTTCTCCACATTCGACAAGGTCCCCAGCATGTTTAGCAGTGTGCGATTAAACCTTTCAGGCTGAGCATCACCTTGAGGGTGATATGGTGTGGTTCGGGTCTTTTGGATTCCCAACAGCTCTAACAACTGCCCCACCAGTCTGCTTTCAAAGTCTCTACCCTGATCAGAGTGTATCCTCCTTGGTAGTCCGTAGTGAACAAAGAACTTTTCCATCAACACCTTGGCTACAGTCGGAGCGCGTTGATCTTTCGTGGAAAAAGCTTGGGCGTAACGAGTGAAATGATCAGTCACTATTAGAATGTTCCCTTGCCCACTAGCATCCGGCTCCAAGCACAAGAAGTCAATGCACACCAAATCCATGGGTCCCTGGCTCTGCAGATGGCTCATTGGAGCAGTTCGGGTCGGTAGAGTCTTTCTCTGAATACACCTCAGACAGGAATGACAATAACTTTCTACTTCAGCCCTCATACAAGGCCAATAGAACCTATCTCGCACCAGCTTAAAAGTCTCTTCTGCACCCAAATGTCCATGCTCATCATGTAGTGATCGCAGCACACTCTCCCTATGTTTAGTAGGGAGGAATAACTGTTGAATCTCTTCAGAGTTGGTTGAGGGCCCCTTCGGTAGACCACCCCATCCAACATCTTTAACCGCTCCCACTCTTTGTAGACCAATCTGGCTCCACTCGGGGAGTTGGTTAACAAAATCTCTCGCTGGTTTGCAGACAGGGCCTTTATGGTCAAGGCAATTAAAGGGTCTCTGGCCTGATCCGCTTTCAGGTCCTGTCTCGAAAAGGTAGGTAAACTTTCATCCCTTAACTGCGTAGGGTTACAGTAGAACTCAGGAACAGCCGCAGCCATAACTCCTATGGCCTCTGCTTCAATCCCTCCTTTGACCCGGCGCTCTGTTCCTTGACACAAAGCTTGCACCCCGTCTGGAGTCAACTGAGTCCATTCTGTAGTGTAGGGTCTTCTCTCGATAACGCATCAGCATCTCGATTATACCCCACCCCAGGGCGATACTTCAGGCTGAACCGAAACCCTGACAGAGCGGCCAACCACCGATGTCCCGTTGCGTCCAGTTTTGCGGTAGTAAGGATGTAGGTAAGAGGATTGTTATCATCATCTTGATCACGAACTCAGCTCCATACAGATAGTCTTTCAACTTGTCCACCACTGCCCACTTCAAGGCTAGGAACTCCAGCTTGTGAGTAGGATAGTTCTTCTCTGAAGGCGTAAGGCTCCGGCTCACGTACGCCACAGGCCTCAGCAATCCACCATACTCCTGATATAGGACTCCTCCCAGACCTTCTCGGCTGGCATCCACATGTAGTTCATACGGCTTGTGAGGGTCCGCATAGGCCAAAACAGGAGCTCGGGTTAGGCTCTCTTTCAGCTTTACGAAAGCTCCTTCACATTGACTGGTCCATTCACCTTGTATAGACTCTCGAGCTTTCCTTGGCCCCGGAGCTGACGGGTTTTTGTCAGAGACCTTGCAGCCTTCTTCTGTGGTTTCCTTCTGCAGGAGTTTGTTCAGTGGTTGAGCTATTTTCGCGAATCCTCCCACAAATCTTCGATAGTATGAACAGAATCCCAAGAAAGATCGAAGCTCAGTGACGTTTCGGGGTCTAGGCCAAGAAGCTACGGCCTCCAACTTCCGAGGGTCTGTTGAAACACCTTCTGCTGAGACCACATGTCCCAAATACGTAACAGACGGTAGACAGAATTGGCATTTCTCTAGAGACAGTTTCAGCCCCTCTTCATGGAGCCTCTTCAAGACCTTCTCCAAACGTTGCTCATGTTCTTCCAGAGTCTTCCCAAACACAATTATGTCATCCAGGTACACTAATACTTCGATTAGATTCATATCCCCGACTGTCTTCTCCATCAACCGTTGGAACGTGGCTGGCTGGAGCCCCGTAAGGCCTTGAGGCATCCTGTTGAATTCAAAGAACCCCAGTGGACAGATGAACGCAGTTTTCTCCTTGTCTTCAGGATGCATCGGATCTATCTGGTGATACCCGCTTCGCAGGTCTAGTACACTAAACCACTTGCTCTCCAGACAAACACTGTAGGGCATCTTCTATCCGAGGAGTGGCATATTGATCGGGGATGGTTCTCCGGTTCAATGTGCGGTAGTCTATGCATAAGCGGACAGAACCATTTTTCTTCCGGCCAACACTATGGGAGATGCGTATGGACTCCTGGACTCTTGAATCACCTTGGTTCTTTGTAATTCGTTCAGCTGCTCTCGCAGATCATCTAAGTCTCCTAGCCGAACTCGCCTTGATCTTTCTCGAAACGGCTTATCTTCTTGTAACCGAATGCGGTGCTCAGTACTCTTAGCTAGGCCCACATCGAACTCATCTTTTGAGAACAATTCCTTCCACTTTAGGACTTGAGACTGAAGACGTTTCTTCCACTCAGGTGAAATGGGAGTGTCCTTGGGGTAGAATCTTTCATCTGGAATCTCTTTACCCACTCCCCCTCCTGAATCGGTAGAGAGGGGTGTAGCAGACTCTACTTGCCCGATAGGCATTCGTGCTTTAAGGACTACTGGAGAATCAGTCACATTGCATACGCTGACCGAGACTCTTCCTCGTGTTCTCTTCAGAGCTTTGGTGGAGATTATTTCAGGAATTACTTCGACTCCGGTTTCACTCCCATGATCAAAATCGGTTCCCAGCACCACATAGGGGCCTGGTTGCGATCCATTCAACTTGACTGAAGCCCGGAAACTCGCTACTTCTCCTGCTTGCAGAACCTTCTCTGTTCCACCCAGTCTCCACAGTCTTCCCACCTCGGCAGGTGCCTTTCGTTCTTCGACCATCCTCTGATATAGACCGGACGTAACATTGGGTGTACTCCTTGAGTTGAACCTTCTTCCAACACGATAGGCGTCAGGAGACGCCGCACTAGGTCAGTATTCGTCCCCACTATCAGGGAGCTTCTGTTCGCACCCGAGGGTCGAGGACACACAATAGCCAATGCATCACAACCCCCAGACTGCCCGATGACTTCAGATCCGATCTCCAACTTCACCTGCAGGTACCCGTCATAAGGGAGTTTCTCAGTGCCGATACCCCATATTTCCAAATCCTTCAATTCTTGTAAAGGAATGTGCTTTAAGTGTTTCTCATAGAAGTCTCTGTAGATCAATGTCACTTGAGCCCCTGAATCCAACAGGGCTTTGGTGTAGACTCCTTCCACTTGGATTGGCACAACAGGAGAAGGACCTATCAGTTGGTCGGGAAATTTGTGTGGCGTATCCGGACGCTTAGACCCAGTTTGCTGTACCCTGGCCTTTTTTGTTGGCCCGTGCAGGTTTTTGGCGTGCATTGCTTCCCCATGACGTAGACCCGGATGCTAAGGGAGTGACTCTTTCAGTCCTGGCAGGCTCTACAGTTGGCTCGGCTTTGGGCCTTCTCGCCCTCTTAGTCTTTGCTTGGTTTCTGGAGCGGGGTTCAACCCTCGGGCACTCAGATTGCTCCTTTACTGGTGCCCACTGGCGTTTCCCGCCGGTGAGGTAGATAACAGTCCTTCCAGGGCTTCCAACAGTCCCTTGACTCTATCCTTCTCAGGCTTTCGGCCTTTGCACTGTGCGCGGAAATGGCCCATTTCTCCACACCCGAAACATCTCTTCTTAGAGAGCGGAGACGTAGTTGCTTGTTGAGATTTGGTTAAAGGATTTGGACCAGACGCCACAGCAACTCCCGTCGTCTGCATACCTGTGAGGAATTTCTGCATTAATGCCTGCATCTCTGTCACCTTCATCAATACCCGGCACAGTTCCGCATGCGCTTGTTGCAATTCAACTTGAGCTTCCTGAACTTTCTTGACGGTTTTGGACAATTCACCCCGTTCAGGGAGGTTCGACTCTTTGGCAGCCTTCTCTGTAGATTTAAAAACAACTAGATGTTCTTGTTCGTCCTCGTCAGATCCATAGGTATCTAGAGAGTCGCTTTCAGGTTGCAGGTCGTCATTATGTCTCACAGGTTGTGCATAAGCCCTTTCCCCCCGCCTGAAAGATTTCTCTTCTAGTAAAGCCTCTTCCTCTCGTACAACTCGGATCAGTTCCAGGTACTTTAACTCTTGGTTACCTGCTCTGCTTCTCAGCTGCATCATCACTGGATCTAGAGGTTGAGAGCCCCTCAGGATCTGTTTTATTCGGATCTTATCTACTTCGACCGATTGGGCCCCTTTCTTCAGGAGTATCTGGTGTAGAATCTTATCCAGGCGCCTCATGTACTCGGTCATCCTTTCACCTCTTCTCTGATAGGTGTGTTCGTACTGATATACCAATTCGGCCGCCTTTTCAGTTTGCCCAAAAACTTCTTCAAGAATGTTTAAATAATCCAAAGCAGTACAATCTTTTCTACTCAGTTTTAGGTTTCTCACCGCTTCTGACGCAGGTCCCTTTAAGCTCTCGGTGATCCTTTGCTTTTTCTGGGCCTCAGGGACATCCCACTCATCCAGAGCCTGCATCGCCTGTTCCACCCATTCTTCAAACGTTTCTTCTCCCGCCGGAGTTGGTACGTTTCCTGTAAAATTTCTTAACCGTCGATAACCGAAGTTAGTGTGAGGAGGGCTTGTTTTCTGACATTTAGCCAGTAGATCTCCAATAGCCACGATAAATTCAGGCCCTATCATGGCCAACGGACTAGGCGCGGAAACACTTGCGGATTCGCCACGTGGCGTACTTGGCTTAATTAGTTGGACTTCCACCTCTTCGGCCAGTTTCACGCTCGTGCCCTGAAAACATGGCGGAACACCCTTTCTCCATTCGAGAAGAACATACATGTGAGAAGTATCTGGGTTTTTTTCAATGTCCAGTATTAACCCCCGATGATCTGGTGCTAGCGTGGCCACGGCCTGGCGAATCTGATCTTCAGCCCAAGTGTCTGCTGGAATATCCATAACTATACAACATTCTGACTGGCTACTGTGCTCCCCACACCACTCGGCAACAGTGTCTGGATCCATATTTAACCCTTTAGATGCGGTTTTTCCAGAGACTGGATCCCGGAAACGAGCCCCCACGTGTAGCGCTCACTCCCGGAGGAGCCGCTGAAAATGAACCTCGGGTCAGTCTCCCCGCACTAGGGAATAAATATACTCCAACACAGTTGTGAGTTTTTTTATCATTTAAATAGTTTACTAAAATATTTGAGCAGATGTCGAGACACGGTATTCACAAGTATTATTACAGTATTTTCGTATCACGGTAAAACGCGTAGCGGAAAAGAAACGAAACACGAGGCTTCGTATTTCGGAAAATAAAATATTCGCAACCGAACATAAAAGCAATGCAATTTCCCGATAGTTCAGAAAAGGGGACACGTAGCAAAACCCCAAACATACAATCCCTTCGTATTACGGTAAACGCGCAGCGGGAAAAGAGGAAAAATATATTCGGAACGTATCTTTATCTGTAACCCCTGTTCCGATTCGTAAAAGGAAATGAGTCCTGCACCAGTTTAGGTCCCAGAATGTAAAGAAGGTGTATATGTATGTGTGTGGTACCCGGGTACTGTTCAACTGGCCAGTGAATTTACATGAAGGAAAGTCTTCGACTAGTCAGTTGGGGCCCTGTGGACTTTAAAGAGAAAACAGCAGCTTGACCTTTAATCACAAACAGCCTTGGAGGCCTCTCACCCATCCGACGCAGGCTTTAGGCTCCGCTGACCCAGGACGTCTCTCCTCCGGATTTTGACTGGGGATACTAGCGGCCGGATCCGTTGTCTGACTTCATGCAGCTTGTCCAGCTCACCGCCTGCTCTCCGTTCGATTCCGCCGGTCTGCAGCAATGTCTGGGCTCTGACAAGTCTCCTTCTCCTCAGGTTGAGTGACCCAAACAGGAGTAACAGGTCTCCCTCGGGCTTTGGCCTAGGTTCTCCCGCGATCTCCTCAGTGCGTCTCCTTTCTCCTGTTCCCTGGCGCGCTCTGGAACTTTCTCCACGAGGCAGAGGATGTAAGTGTCTAGTCCCCACCCACTTCCTGTCTTCTGGCAAAGCATGCCGGGCATTGTAGTCCCAATGTCCAGTATCTCTGATCGCGATAGTCTCCATCTTGTGGCCAAAAATAGGTACTGCCACAGCAAGATTTTTAACACAGCGCTACAATATGACATTAAATGAAAATGTCTGAGCCATGAGCAGAGGGGGGTCATTCATAATTTTTTGGGAATGATGGAGTGTTGAGGATCGATGGATCTCCCATAGCATCTGACAATACCATAGGCGAACCTTTCTGAATTGCACAACCATGGGGTCAGTTTGTCGTTTCAGGTCAAATCAGGCCGTGTCATCCATGTGTGATATTCTAATGTATCAACTCCTTGTACACTGATCTTGTAAAGCGCTGCAGAATTTGTGGCGCTATATATATAAAGGATAATAATAATAATCCAACAGGGAACACAAGTCGCCTATTCCTATACACTGTGAATTGAAAATAACTCTTTATTATTCTCTTTTATTTCTTTTTTTAACAGCTGGAAAACATTGGTAATTTTGTCAAGGCGATCACAGCGTACGGAGTCAAACAACACGACATATTTGAGGCAAATGATCTATTTGAGAACTGCAACCTAACCCAAGTCCAATCCACACTCTTGGCATTAGCCAGCGTGGTAAGTCACTATACAAGTCGTAGTCATAGTCAGCAATGATGGAAATGGCACTTTATTTCTTCTTTTCACCTGGGTTCACAATCCAAGGGCTCCTCCAGTTCCCAAAGTGTAGATACAGCAATAATGGACACAACATACCCAGTGGCGGCTGGTGACATTTCTAGCTGGTGGGGCGCCAGACTGGAAAGATGAATGGTATTAATCATAAATAGGAATATGTCTGTATGGCACTTCTACCTCCAAAATATGTGAATGATCCCGTATATAGGGAATAAACCTTTATAAACATATTCCTATTAACAAGGCAAATAAAATGGTCATAAATTCAGTAATTACATGTGTAATCCATAAATTAACCACAAGATAGATATATCCTTAAAACATTAATCATTATAAAACATCTAAAAGTGATAAAAATAGATTTTCTTATTATTTGCGAATATAGTATTGAACACTGATCCTACCCATTTTATTTTAAATAACTCTAAGTATACAAAACTTCAGTGTATGAGAAAGAAATCCTGTTTACTTTGCTATTTAGCACATTAAGGCAAATGTGGTGTGCATTTTCTGTCATTACAGGGTTAAGACATGCATACTCTGGGTTATTCAGAGAGCGTGAAAAGCAGGAGAATGACTGGAGAATGAAAAATTCTAGGTCAAAATAGCCAAACCAGAAAAATTCTCCCTTTCATCTCACTTTCCAAATCGGCTATTTTGACCTAGAATTTTTCATTCTCCAGTCATTCTCCTGCTTTTCACGCTCTCTGAATAACCCTGTATGTGTGTTAAGCTGATAAAATCTACATTCAAGCCTTAGACTGAGCTTGCTTTGGTCAGGTTTGTTTGATCCTTGCCAGAACTCAATTAGGCAGAAAGCAGAGGGCTTGATAAAAGCCATAGTCCATGATTGCCAAGACTTCCCATAGAACCCTTATCAGATTTCTGGACTCTGGTCAAAAGACAAATAATCACATAATCTTTCTTTGTTTTCTCTTTGGCTAGCAACAGTAGAGGAGACAATGACACTGCTTAATTGGACATGGCACATTTTATCAAACAGGCAGAAGTTAAATGACACAAAAAACAACAGCAAAAGATTATATCGTTTACATTATTAATGGTTTTTTATTGCAAAAAAAATGGCAGGGTGCTGCCCCATCTGACCCTATGGACGAGCCGCCACTGGTCATACCAGGATTTTTAAAAAGGAGTAGAGTTTTATTTTATGTTGAAAGTGGTCAAAACGTTGACGAGCTCCACATTCAGTGTATTAAAACACTACTGTATATAAAACGTCTGGTGTGATACATCCATTATTCATGGAATATGCACAAATTGTAGAGTGAATCTACTTTATCATTACACACTGCTGCACTATGGATGCTCTTTATAAAATCCAAGAACTAGAGATATTCTTGTGTTAACCTGCCATGTAAACAAGTTAGATGGTTCCTGACATTAGGGGAGGTTTGGTGTGAAAATACCCAAAAGCAGGGGTCAGCAAACTTGACCCTCTAGCTGTTTGGAAATACATTTACCAAGAGTCTCTGCCAACCTAATGAGGGGCTGAGCGTCATGGGAGATGTAGTTAAAAAACATCTGGAGGGGCGCAGGTTTCTTATCCCGGCCCTAAAAAGTCTGGGATTTATTGTTGCACCAGTAGTACCACATGAATCCACAGGAGGGCAGTGTGAGGATTGCGCTTTTCTGTTCCAGCATGACTGTGCCTCAGCGCACAAAAGCGAGGTCCCTACAGACATGGCTGGATGAGTTTGATGTGGAGGAACTTGACCTCAATCCCATCGAACACTTTAACCCCTTAAAGACCAAGAGTCTTTAAAGTCAATGCATTTATGATGGAACAGCTCCGTCATTGGTCCCATTGTACAGCGCTGCGGAATATGTTGGTGCTTTATAAATAAAGAATAATAATTGGTCCTTAAGGGGTTAAAGATGAACTGGAATGGAGATTGCAAGCCAGGCCTTCTCATTCAACATCAGTGCCCGACCTCAGAAGAAGATGTTCTACTGGATGAATGGGAAAATATTTCTGCAGAAACACCCCAAAACCTTATGGAAAGTCTTCCTAGAAGACTGCAAGCTGTTATAGCTGCAAATGGGTGGGGGGGCACTACATATTAATGTCTATGGCACCTATTACATTCTTTGCGCAATTTCGTTCGCGCAGCGCAAATTTTTTTGCGCGCATCGTCCAGCGTTATCGCGCGAAAATTAACGCGGCATTCCGATCCGAACGCATTTTCTCATCCGTCAAGAAATAACGTTCATCAAAACGAAGAGTAATATACGAGCAGTAACGTTGCACATGTAAATCAGTGCGCGGACTGTTTTTTTCGCCGGATTCAGCCAATCAGAATTAAGAACCTTAATTGACATCAATTTACCTTAATTGGCTCCCTAACGTTTTTGCACCTGTCAAAGTAAATCTGAGTTTACATGCTGCAGCAATAAAAAAAATATGCACGAATTCACAATTTTATTGTTTGGGTATGTGTAGAATGTGTAACTATACTGTGCCTTATTTTTTTTTTTCGTGCTGGTGTTTTTCGTTTCAGTCAGGACGTTCCAATTTGCAGTTACCACCAGCTTTTCAAAGATGTTAAAATTATGCGCGCAAACGTCGTTCGTAAAAAGATGCGCATCGATTGAAATACCATCCGCGTACCAACGCATTTGCGCTCACAATGTTACGTATAGGACCGCACAGTTCATCACACTCGCGCAGGTCCATCCGCGTTAAACGATAACGCGCATTGTTTGCGCGAACGTTGTAATACGACGTTCAGTGCAAAGGGTTTTGCCCCTCGCGCAAATGTGCATTTGCGCACACAAAACACACTGTGCGAAGAATGTAATAGATAGTAATGTAAGAGATCAATCGATGATACTTTGAAAAAAGGGGATTTCACCTATAGCAGAGGATTTATTCATCTATTTATTTACACTGCAGAGTATAAAACAAAGATGGGGAAACTTTCCCGATGTATTGGTTATTAATTGATTCAGCAAAAAAGGTGGGACGCGCTGACGCAAAAGCAGAATATTGCTCGCCTGTAACATTTAATATGTGATGACAGCTTATAGAACCAAGGAGAAATCCGACTGACTGTATGCAGCCAAATAGGATGTTTTTACTCCCTTTGGGATATTGGCTTCAAATTATTATTATGATTATTATTATTTTTTACTTTGTTTGGATCGACAGCAGTCACAGAGTTAGGAAAGGTTGTACGGGTGAAATTGAATATATATATATATATATATTACAATGTAACTTTGTAGAAGTTCTAAAAGTGGAGCAATCAGCGGGCACATTCCGTAGGGTTTTTTTTTCATTGCTTTCCATGATTGCTGCATATTTGGGATTTTGCTGGTAATTGTTCTTGTAAATAGCTGCCAATGTATTCAGGAGTCGGTTTGTCAGGTCTCACTCCAAATCATTTCCAAATTCGCTGCATAAGACACGTTAACATTAGATTTGGCAGGGGGCACACTTTACTTTATATGGACAGAATGCATGCGGCAGGTTAGACTCTGCAGCAATGACAAGTAATGGCAGGTCCCGGTGGGGGGGGGGATCCGAACACCACCAGAATATAAGAAAAGGAGCGGAGGCACCTCTCGTAGGGCGAGCATGGATGCTACAGAGATGGGGAAGAACTGGGAACTTTATGTTTTAAAGCTGGGATCTCAGACTCCAGCCCCACACAGGGCCTTCCTTAATATTGTCTGGGCCTTGGTTGCCTTGGTGTGACGGGAATCTCACTCCTTCCGTCTGTCCTGGCTCTCCAGACACCCCCTTACCAAGATCAGCCCGGCTAGCTGAGTTGCTCGGAACTCAGTGCCTCGAGCAGCCTGATCTGCAGCTCCAGACCTGTAGCCTCGAAGGTAGGTCAGTCTTTTCAGATGGCCGCTCTGTGCCTTCTGATGTTGAGTGTAGTGTAGGTAGCATAGCTGAATGAGACACCAGACAAGCTGTATGTTCAAACAGGATTCTCTCTCTCAGCTTTAATGAACAAAAACGCCACTATTTATGCTGAGATCCAACAGCCATAATTTGCATAAATGACGCACATTGACCTACTAAAATGCTAATTACATTATGTCAATTAGATATTTACAATAAACATTCCTTTTTCTTCCTATCACACATCATTTACATAATCTATTGTTCCATTAGATCAGATTAAAGCCAGACTCTTGAGGTGCTCAAACATGCAACTAGATAAAGGGAAAACCCATCTGGCGTAATCACACAGTACTCAAATTTGTTTATGTTCTATACAAAAACACATCTCTAAATTCGCATTCAGTAATAAAAGTACATTTAAAACTAAAGCTAAGCAATTTACACTAAACTAATTTAAACTAAAACCAAGCAATTTACAATACATTTAAAATCACACCACATTATATAAATGAACATAGGGTCTTTCCCAAAATAGTGGTCTATGCTTTTGGGGTTTTCACCATGGGAATAAAAGTCTTGGGGTTTGACAAGGGGAGCGCTATGTCAGTTCTATGACACTTGGGAAAACGTTTTCTTGCCCTCCACCCATGCAATTTTGCTTTCCATCCCAAAAAAGACATAAAAAAAAACCAATGTTTTAGGTTTGTATTTTTTTTTTATTTTAGATTTTACATGGTCATGTTTTGTATCATTAGACAGTCCAGACTCTGACCTGTCCAATGACACCTAATTTTACTTTGTAGTGTGTAAAGAATGGCGATACAGGGGTCCAGAGGACCCCCGCTCTCCTCACAGTTGTGTGGGGCTTGTGTTTTAGATGGACGAATGCGTAATAACTAGGGATGCACCGATACCACTTTTTTAAGACTGAGTACGAGTACCGATACTTTTTTTTCAAGTACTCACCGATACCGAGTACCGATACTTTTTTTTTATGTCATGTGACCACTTTCCAATAAGAACAGACCTCATATAAAAATGCCCCTAGCTCTCATAGATATGCCCCAGCTCATGGATATGCCCCAGCTCATGGATATGCCCCTGAGCTCATGGATATGACCCCCAGCTTTCATGGATTATGCCCCAGCTGTCATGGATATACCCCCAGCTCTCATAGATATTGCCCCCAGCTCATGGATACGCCCCCAGCTCATGGATTATGCCCCCATCTCATGGATATGCCCCCCAGCTCATGGATATGCCCCCCAGCTCATGGATATGCCCCCCAGCTCATGGATTTGCCCCAGCTCATGGATTTGCCCCAGCTTTCATGGATATGCCCCAGCTCATGGATACTGCCCCAGCTCATGGATACTGCCCCAGCTAATGGATATGCCCCAGCTCATGGATATGCCCCAGCTCATGGATATGCCCCCCAGCTCATGGATATGCCCCCCAGCTCATGGATTTGCCCCAGCTCATGGATTTACCCCCAGCTCATGGATATGCCCCAGCTCATGGATATGACCCCAGCTCATGGATTTACCCCCCAGCTCATGAATATGCCCCCCAGCTTTCATGGATTATGCCCCAGCTCATGGATATGCCCCCAGCTCACCTGGAGCTCTCCGTTCATACTTACCTTCCTGAGCGACGTCGGGAAAGTCTTTGTGCGTGCGCTCGTTGGAAGGCCCCTTCCAACGAACGCACGAGCGGAAACTTTCCCGGCGTCGCTCAGGAAGGTAAGTATGATCGCGGAGAGCTCCAGGCGCCCGTCCGAATGCTCTATCGGCATTCGGACAGGCCCTGCAGCTACTCACCACGTTCATACTTACCTTCCTGAGCGACGCCGGGAAAGTCTTCGCGCGTGCGCTTGTTGTAAGGCCCCAGCGGTCCCACGTGATCGTGGCTGGGGACCTTACAACGAGCGCACGCGCGAAGACTTTCCCGGTGTCGCTCAGGAAGGTAAGTATGAACGCGGTGAGCAGCTGCAGGGCCTGTCCGAATGCCGATAGAGCATTCGGACAGCCGCCCCAGCCCCTTCCGGTATCGGGGAAAATTTCGGGGGTACTGCAGGAGTACCAAGTACTCCTGCAGTACCCGGTATCGGCACCGATACCGATACTAGTATCGGTATCGGTGCAACCCTAGTAATAACACATTGTGTCATCACCTCCACATTTCCTCCCATCGTTGAAAGTGAGTTAATGCAGCAGCATTGTTTGTTTTATATATAAAAGAACATAATGTCACTGTATTTGAACAGCAAGGGAAAAAAATGAAATTTTGCATCCATTTCTCCCCCTACTGTTTTTACTCGTTACGTGGTCATATTTGGTATCGATGGAAAGACAAGACTCTGACCTTTCTAATGACACCTCAATTGACCTTGTGAGTTGTAAAGATTAGAGACATAGGGTACCAAAGGACCCCCAGTGCCCCTCGCTGCAGTGCAGTGTTTTAAGTTTTTGATGGCATTATGCCATCGCCTCCACACTCGCTGGCGACATGGGAAATGAAATGGCGAATAAGTGCAGCATCATTGTTCACTTTGGATGTAATGGCCGTGTTGTGCCACCAGATGGCTCTATTACCAAGGGCAAGATAATATCACAAAGCAGGAAAAAAAATCACAAAAATAGATCGCACAAAATAGATTGTGTGAGCTGCTAAACTCAGATCAACAGAATAAATCAAGAAGAGAGAAGAAAGATGAGTAGAGACTCGCTTTAAGTATGAAACAGTAGTGCCAAGTTAATGCAATGTCTTTGTAGCGCCACTAGATTGCCCTATTATCAGAGACAAGGGAAATGTAAAAAAGGAGAACGTATGAACTGCTAAGCTGAAATCACAGAAGGACAATGCTATACGTAAAACACTTACTGTATGTAAAATTGGTTGTTGGTGCCCACCACAGATATATCAATCAAGAAAGATGGGACCAAAAGAAATATTACTCCAAAATAGAATGAAATACAATACTCAAGCAGTAAAAAATGTACTGCGATATAATAGATACTTGGTGAGAGTTTAAGGGCATTAGTGAACCAGAGGCTGTGCATTAGGCATACTGATCAAATAAAGTACTAAAGGTGAAGCAATAGTATTGCTTATGTTGCAGAGAAAATGAATACAAAAGTGCTAAGGATAAGGCTAGGGTCAGACGAGCGCAGTATCAACGTGCGTTTAGCCGCACTATATCGCGGCCGTGCTAGCAGCAAATGACGTCCAATGCCGGGCAGCATACGAAGAACGGCCGCATGAAAATCCGGCTGCGCAACACAAGTGGCAAACGAACGCATTTTTTCGAGAACGTCAAACCGCTAGTACTGACGTACAGAGTGCGCTGCGTCCTCTAGAGGCGTGTGTGCGTGATTGGGAGACGTCAGACGCTGCTAATGTCCGGCCAACATAACGTCCAGACGCAAAAAGGGTTTTATCGATGATCCGTACAAAATCATGGACGAAAATTCGCATCGTATGACCGCTATCGCGTATTCCGTGAAAAAATACGTCCATTCGTTCGAACGCACTTTTTCACGGACAACGCGAAAAATGCATTAGTCTGACCCTAGCCTAAGACGATAATCTTAAATAGATTTAGACATATGCAACTGTGTCATAAAGCGAACGAGTGCAATCCTGTGAACGGAGTGTAAACGATTTAAACCAAACTTCAATCAAAAAATATATATATATGGTGACACTGCGGATTGTGCAGTAAGATACAGCATATACAGTACAATATATAATAAATATTTAAAATGGAGTGAAAAAGAATTAAAAAAAAAAAAAAAAAATTGATTAAGGAAAAAAAGATGATAATATGAAAAATAAGATGAAAAATTAAAAAGGCAGCTAATCAGCAGTTCATAAATCCATACAGGTTATAACCTGTCTTAAAAAAAGGTATTGTCCATAGTCCATCAAGAGAAAAGAAAGAAGTATACGTGCCAATAAAATTTAATATACTGGCCGGATTAGAAGCACAGCTGCCGGGCTAACCAGGAAAACGGTAAATCCCCAAATCCATTTAGAGGGAGAAGTGCAGGTCAAAGGGCTGGAGTCCGGCGCTAGTACTCCCAATCTTCGGCTGAGGTAGAGGCTATCCAGCCTGGGGGCTTGTTCTCGATGGATTAGAATGCAGAGGCGAGAAGGAAAAAAAAAGGAGAGAAAAAAGAGATTTTTATGCAGACTGTTTTGTCACAATTAAAACATATCTCAGGCAGAAGGTGTACTCACATTTTCTGGTGCCAATTTGAGCAAAAGGCACCAAAACAAAGGCAGATCGGTAAATTAAATCCAGGGGCACCGATTCCCCTGTTAGAGGTCCAATGGTCTGGAGATCTTATCCTTCAGACTGTCGATTCAGGATACTAAAGGAATAATTCACCACGGGTCTTACAGGGTGAAAAGTTCACAAAAGATTTATTAAAACGATAAAATACACCTCAGACGTGTTTCGCTGAATACAGCTTCATCAGTGGCGGGGTCGGAATCCTGCTCTCTCCCACCTGCACCTACCAGCATCTCCCTCCACCCCATCCCTCTCCTTCTCCTCCTTCGAGACACACTGCATCCGCCTGTTCTCTCCTCTGGCCCTCAGCGTGGCAGTCATCTACCGCCCACTGGGACCAACCTCCCAGTGCTTTGACCACTTTGCTACCTGGCTTTCTCACTTCCTGTCTTCTAATCTTCCATGCCTAATTCTCGGGGACTTCAACATTCCCATTGACGATCCTTCCGCTCCTGCTGCCTCCAAACTTCTTTCACTCACGTCCTCCCTTGGACTCACACAATCCTCCCTCCTCCCTACCCACCGCGATGGTCACGCTATTGACCTTGTCTTTTCCAACCTCTGCTCCATTTCTGAGTTCAACTGTCGCCCTTCCCCATCTCTGACCACCACCTTCTCTCTTTCAACCTATCTGGACTTCCTAAACACCCTGCTCCCCCACCCCGCACACACTCTCGCAGAAATCTACATGCTGTGGACCCCCATCAATTCTCCAACCTACTTCACCACCTCCCTCATACCTCATCCTTCACCTGCCCTGATGCTGCCACTAATCACTACAACACTACGCTTATCTCTGCTCTAGACACTCTTGCTCCTCTTCGACTCTGTAAGGCCCCACGCCGCCAGCTTCAGCCCTGGCACACCCTCCAGACTCGCTACCTGCAAAGATGCTCCCGCACCGCAGAGCGTGCCTGGAGGAAATCCCGCTCTGAAGCTGATTTTGTTCACTTCAAGTTTATTCCCCGGTCATACACCTCTGCCCTCCACTTGGCCAAACAATCCTTCTTCTCATCTCTTATATCTTCGCTGTCCTCCAACCCTAAACGGCTCTGGTCCACCTTCAACACCCTCCTCTACCCACCTGCACCTCCCCCCACAGCTGCCTTCAGCGCTTCTAGGGGTTGTACGTTCTTGCCTGCCTTGCGTCCGTGGGCCGCGGCCGTTGTGCGTCCGCAGTTCAGTGCGGACGTACTTCATATGTCAGGCTCCAATGGACTTTCTTTCATGCTATCACGGACGTACTTTCAGGCGCAATCACGGACGTGAACACTACGCTCGTCTGACCCCAGCCTAAAACTTTAACTATCAGAAGCAACATCCCAACACAAGATAGTTATCTGCCACCTCCACTCCCAGAGGTCCCCTCTGTCACCCTCTGCCGCTTCCTCCCAGCCACTGAGGAGGAAGTCAATTCCTTATTGTCCTCCTCACATCTCACCACGTGCCCGCTCGACCCATTCCCTCACATCTAATTCCTCCCCTCTCCTCCTCCCTCACCCCTGCTCTCACACACATCTTCAACCTATCTCTCTCCACTGGCTCCTTCCCATCCGCCTTCAAACACGCGCTAGTTACCCCTTTACTAAAGAAACCATCCCTCGATCCCAACTCTCCATCCAACTACTGCCCTGTATCCCTGCTTCCCTTTACCTCTAAGCTCTTAGAAAAACTAGTTGTAAGGTCCTGGAGGCCCTGACCCCCTGGCGCCCCCTTTTGGTTTCACATCCTGCAGGCCCCCTGCAGGTTCCAGGACTTCTGTAATGACTTTGCACATCCTGAACTCTCACATCCTAGCCATAGAACCTCACCTGACCGCACCTTCCCCTGTTTTCTCCATCATATAAGGGAGTCCCACCCTTTCCTCTGGACTTCCACATTGAAGTTACTGACTGCAAACCTATCTGCCAAACTCCCTGAAACCTCCTGACCATCTCCTGAATTCTGCAACCAAAGACTCCAAGGACCCTCTTTATTTTCTGGACATTCATCTACTTCATATACCGGTACTCTCCCATCCTGCTCCCCTTCTGCCCCCCATCTAGGACCCCCTGTGTACCAGACCCTTTGCTTGACCCTGACCATTCCATTGCCTGTTCCTTGTCGGATTCTATGCTACCGTGTTTATATTCAATAAACACCCTTTGTGATCCTGAACCTGCCTCCATCACTGCATCCTGGGCTCACAACCCCATACTACTACACCCACTGCAGTCAAACCCTTACACTAGTCTTCAACCGCATCTCCCTCTTCTTGTCCTCCAATTCCCTACTTGACCCCCTGCAATCTGGCTTCCGTCCCCTACACTCAACTGAAACTGCCCTCACCAAAGTCACCAACGACCTCCTAACTGCTAAAAAACACGGCCACTATTCTATTCTCATCCTGCTTGACCTCTCGGCTGCTTTTGACACTGTTGACCACCCCCTCCTTCTACAGACCCTCAACTCTCTGGGTCTCAGTGACACTGCACACGCTTGGGTTGACTCCTATTTATCCAACAGGTCCTTCTGTGTGTCCTTTGCTGGTAACTCCTCCTCTTCATTGCCTCTATCTGTTGGTGTACCTCCAAGGCTCTGTCCTTGGTCCTCTGCTCTTTTCCATCTACACCTCCTCCCTGGGCAAAATCATCAACAGCTTTGGCTTTAATTACCACCTCTACGCTGATGACACTCAGATCTACCTCTCTCCCCCTGATCTCTCTCCCCCTGTCCTTTCCAAAGTCAGTGACTGCTTATCTGGCATCTCCTCCTGGATGGCCTCCCACCACCTAAAGATCAACATGTCAAAGACTGAGCTCCTACTTATTCCTCCCTCCAATGCCTCCCCACCACCTGACTTCTCTATCACGGTGGAGGGTATCACCATCTCCCCATCAAACCAAGTTCGCTGTCTTGGAGTTACACTTGACTCTGCTCTTTCCTTCATCCCCCACATCCAGTCTCTTTCCTCCTCCTGCCGATACCAACTGCGTAATATTTCCAGAATTCAGCCATTTCTTACCGCTGTCACCACAAAACAACTCATACACGCCCTGGTAATCTCCCGACTCGACTATTGCAATAATCTCTTATCTGGCCTCCCTCTGTCCCGCCTCTCCCCCCTACAATCCATCCTGAACGCCTCCGCCAGGCTAATTCACCTCACCCGCCGCTCTGTCTCTGCCGCTCCCCTCTGCGAGTCCCTTCACTGGCTCCCCATCCACTGCAGAATTAAGTTCAAAATCCTTATCCTTACCTACAAAACCCTCACTAACTCAGCTCCCCACTACCTGTCCTCACTAATCACCAAATACACCCCAGCCCGCTCCCTAAGGTCAAACAGTGACCTGCGCCTAGCTTCTCCCCGCATCACCTCTTCCCATGATAGACTGCAGGATTTCTCACGTGCAGCCCCACTCTCTGGAACGCTCTCCCTCGTACTGTCAGACTTTCCCCTAACTTCTCTTACTTCAAACGCTCCCTTAAAACGTTCCTATTTAGGGAAGCCTACCACCCAACTCACTGACGCAACCATCAATCACTCTCACCTTACAGTCCTCTCCTCCTGTTTCCAACCCCAACCCTCCCAGATTGTGAGTTCCTACGGGAATAGGGCCCTCATCTCCTCCTGTACTGTTTGTCAAATGTTGTTCAATGTATTGTAACCCTGTCTATACTGTGCCTATTGTACAGCGCTGCGGAATATGCTGGCGCTTTATAAATAAAGAATAATAATAATAATAATAATCTTCACAGTATGCACAGACACTATATATAACTACATTGCTCGATTCAACTCCCGCAGAAAGGCTGCTGGGTAATAAGCCTAATTAGTGCAATTGAGTAAAACACAATCAATTAAATAAATTATTTATCAATCAAGTAAAAAACCGTAGGTATCCTTAAAAAGACAACAAGGTACTGGGTTACAATAAGCATGATGCGAGAGTACAATATTCAGTAATTCCGCATATATCCTTATAATGATGTATATATAGAAAAGAGGAAGGGAAAACTTTAATTAAGATCTTGATTTAATACCAGATGTTATATCTCTAAACAAGAGGTCATTTGAATACGACACAAGAAAATAAAATCATGAAAAAATAATAAAATAAGAAATAAATAAATAAAAAAAAAATCCTTTTTATCCTTTCCTTTCATTAGGATATCTCCTGTTCGTCTCTTGATTTATTTCCATTTTTATTTATTAATTTTTTATATATTTATTTATTATTTTTTATTTTATTATTTTTTCATGATTTTATTTTCTTGTGTCGTATTCAAATGACCTCTTGTTTAGAGATATAACGTCTGGTATCAAATCAAGATCTTAATTAAAGTTTTCCCTTCCTCTTTTCTATATATACATCATTATAAGGATATATGCGGAATTACTGAATATTGTACTCTCGCATCATGCTTATTGTAACCCAGTACCTTGTTGTCTTTTTAAGGATACCTATGGTTTTTTACTTGATTGATAAATAATTTATTTAATTGATTGTGTTTTACTCAATTGCACTAATTAGGCTTATTACCCAGCAGCCTTTCTGCGGGAGTTGAATCGAGCAATGTAGTTATATATAGTGTCTGTGCATACTGTGAAGATTACACCCACTGATGAAGCTGTATTCAGCGAAACGCGTCTGAGGTGTATTTTATCGTTGTTTTAATAAATCTTTTGTGAACTTTTCACCCTGTAAGACCCGTGGTGAATTATTCCTTTAGTATCCTGAATCGACAGTCTGAAGGATAAGATCTCCAGACCATTGGACCTCTAACAGGGGAATCGGTGCCCCTGGATTTAATTTACCGATCTGCCTTTGTTTTGGTGCCTTTTGCTCAAATTGGCACCAGAAAATGTGAGTACACCTTCTGCCTGAGATTTGTTTTAATTGTGACAAAACAGTCTGCATAAAAATCTCTTTTTTCTCTCCTTTTTTTTTCCTTCTCACCTCTGCATTCTAATCCATCGAGAACAAGCCCCCAGGCTGGATAGCCTCTACCTCAGCCGAAGATTGGGAGTACTAGCGCCGGACTCCAGCCCTTTGACCTGCACTTCATTGTTCACTTTATAATTGAAAAGTGAAAAATAGTGCTGCAAAAGAATAAAAACAAGAAACAAAAAGGATTATTTTTATATATATATATATATACAACAGCTGGTCATGTTTGGTATCATTGGAAAGGCCATGCTATGGCCATTCCAACAATGCCTTACTTGACCCTCCAGCTTCTATGTAAAGTACCCTTGTATCACCTCCATAGGGAATTCCCTGACCAGCCACGGGAGAAGCCCTGTTTCCGTTGTCAATGCGAATCGTCGCGATGACATCAGTGAACGTGACGAGGTCCAACAGGATGTCCATCCAGGATGTCACTCCCCCCTCCCTACAGGAGAAGTCCACGATCTGCAACAAGTCATGGAGCGTACCATGTTTTTTTCCGGCTCAAGGGGCAGCTGACTTGGGCCCCACAACAATGACTGCCCTTTTGCCTCGCATTAAAGACTTCCCTGGCCCCAAGGGCGGATCCAGGGGGGGCATTCCCCCCCGAGAAAATCGCCACCGCCGGCATTCTTCTCCCTATGAGGCGAGCGGCCGCTGGCATGCAGCTTGGCCGCTCGCCTGGGATGGGAACCACCTGACCAGCGCGTGATCTTGCAAGAACACGGCTGTGCGGCTGGTCAGGTGGCTCCCGGGGAGCGGCCAAGCTGCATGCCAGCGGCCGCTTGCCTCGTAGGGAGAAGAATGCCACTGGATACGCGGAGCCTGGGGCCTGGCAGCAGAGGAGGTGAGAGCTGGGGGCAAATATACCCATGTGAGCTGTGGGCAAATATATATATATCCATGTGAGCTGGGGGCAATATATATCCATGTGAGCTGGGGGCAAATATATATATATCCATGTGAGCTGGGGCAAATATATCCATGTGAGTTGGGGCAATATATATATATCCATGTGAGCAGGGGGCAAATATATATATATATCCATGTGAGCTGGGGGCAAATATATATATATATCCATGTGAGCTGGGGGCAAATATATCCATTTGAGCTGGGGCAATATATATATATACCCTTGTGAGCAGGGGGCAAATATATATATATATCCATGTGAGCTGGGGGCAATATATATATCCATGTGAGCTGCCTGGGGCAATATATATATCCATGTGAGCTGGGGGCAATATATATATATATCCATGTGAGCTGGGGGCAATATATATATATCCATGTGAGCTGGGGCAATATATATATATATATATATATCCATGTGAGCTGGGGGCAATATATATATCCATGTGAGCTGGGGGCATATATATCCATGTGAGCTGGGGCAATATATTATATTCATGTGAACTGGGGGCAATATATATATCCATGTGAGCTGGGGCAAATATATATATATCCATGTGAGCTGGGGGCAAATATATCCACCTGTCACTATGAACCCAACACAAGCTCTTGGCCAAAACTGGTAGAATGCCCCCCCCCCCAAACCTGTGTCTGGATCCGCCCCTGCCTGGCCCTACAGATGCTGATAGCCTACAAGGATTTTACTTTTGAGGAATGGTGGACTGTAACAGATCTCCGTACCCTGACTGGGTCACATCTGTAAGTGCTGCTCCCTTGCCAGATCCGTTCTCCCACCAGTCATTTTTTGTGCTTAAGGATGGATACACTAAAAGAGTGGTGATGGCATTCACCTGAAATGAAGAAGCACGCAGATCTTGGGGTAGAACAGACAGGCAGGAACTGAGCCTTTATTGAGCTAAATATATCCAGTGCAAGCAGAGGCATAGAAGCTAATGGAAAATAACACTCTGGCGTCTTGCTGCGCTACACACAGAAATCCCTCCCTGGCGTCTTGCTGCGCTACACACAGAAATCTCTCCCTGGCGTCTTGCTGCGCTACACACAGAAATCCCTCCCTGGCGTCTTGCTGCGCTACGCACAGAAATCCCTCCCTGGCGTCTTGGTGTTTGGGAAATAATTAGATTAGGGACAAATAATTGAATTAACTCTTGACAACAAGAAGCATGCACAACATACCGACAAAACAGAACAATATAATAATAGTAGATTGTGAGGATAAACCGGGGATTCTGATTTTTACAGTATCTGATAATGCGGCAATGTTTGCCCAACAAGACAGATCATTCAAACCTTTCACAGATCTAAAAACTATTATACACGAGGGGGGAGTGGAAAGGGTTACAGTGACACACACAGTAATCCTATTAGCAGATACAGTCAGGTCCAGAAATATTGTGACATTGACACAATTCTAACATCTTTGGCTCTATACACCACAATGGAGATGGAATGAAACAAACACAATATGCTTTAACTGCAGACTGTCAGCTTTAATTTGAGGGTATGTACATCAAACTCAGGTGAACGGTGTAGGATTTACAGCAGTTTGCAAATGTGCCTCCCACTTGTTAAGGGACCAAAAGTAATGGGACAATTGACTTCTCAGCTGTTCCATGGCCAGGTGTGTGATATTCCCTCATTACCCCAATTAAAATGTGCAGATAAAAGGCCCAGAGTTCATTTCAAGTGTGCTATTTGCATTTGGAATCTGTTGCTGTCAACTCCAAGATGAGATCCAAAGAGCTGTCACTATCAGTGAAGCAAGCCATCATTAGGCTGAAGAAACAAAACAAACCCATCAGAGAGATAGCAAGAACATTAGGTGAGGCCAAAACAATTGTTTGGAACATTCTCAAAAAGAAGGAACGCACCGTGAGCTCAGCAACACCAAAAGACCCGGGAGACCACGGAAAACAACTGTGGTGGATGACCGAAGAATTCTTTCCCTGGTGAAGAAAACACCCTTCACAACAGTTGGCCAGATCAAGAACACTCTCCAGGAGGTAGGTGTATGTGTGTCAAAGTCAACAATCAAGAGAAGACTTCACCAGAGTGAATACAGAGGGTTCACCACAAGATGTAAACCATTGGTGAGCCTCAAAAACAGGAAGGCCAGATTAGAGTTTGTCAAACAACACCTAACAAAGCCTTCACAGTTCTGGAACAAGATCCTATGGACAGATGAGACCAAGATCAACTTGTACCAGAGTGATGGGAAGAGAAGAGTATGGAGAAGGAAAGGAACTGCTCATGATCCTAAGCATACCACCTCATCAGTGAAGCATGGTGGTGGTAGTGTCATGGCGTGGGCATGTATGGCTGCCAATGGAACTGGTTCTCTTGTATTTATTGATGATGTGACTGCTGACAAAAGCAGCAGGATGAATTCTGAAGTGTTTTGGGTAATATTATCTGCACACATTCAGCCGAATGCTGCAGAACTCATTGGACGGCGCTTCACAGTGCAGATGGACAATGACCCAAAGCATACTGCAAAAGCAACCAAAGAGTTTTTGAAGGGACAGAAGTGGAATGTTATGCAATGGCCAAGTCAATCACCTGACCTGAATCCCATTGAGCATGCATTTCACTTGCTGAAGACAAAACTGAAGGGAAAATGCCCCAAGAACAAGCAGGAACTGAAGACAGTTGCAGTAGAGGCCTGGCAGAGCATCACCAGGGATGAAACCCAGCGTCTGGTGATGTCTATGCGTTCCAGACTTCAGGCTGTGATTGACTGCAAAGGATTTGCAACCAAGTATTAAGAAGGGAAAGTTTGATTTATGATTATTATTCTGTCCCATTACCTTTGGTCCCTTAACAAGTGGGAGGCACATCTGCAAACTGCTGTAAGTCCTACACCGTTCACCTGAGTTGGATGTACATACCCTCAAATTAAAGCTGACAGTCTGCAGTTAAAGCACATTGTGTTTGTTTCATTCCAACTCCATTGTGGTGGTGTATAGAGCCAAAGATGCTAGAATTGTGTCGATGTCCCAATATTTCTGGACCTGACTGTAGTAACAGCTAAACATACAGATCTATTCAAAGAAAGGCGAAACTCAGAAGAATTGTCAGGAGAAGAGAACAATATAGACCAAATAGCCGATTTGGAAAGTGAGATAAATGGGAAAATTTTCTGGTTTGGCTATTTTGACCTAGAATTTTCACTTCTCCAGTCATTCTCCTGAGCTTCACCTTTCTTTGAATAGACCTGATAGGGAATAGCGATATTAACATAACAGTATTCATACATAACACAGACAACACAAACACCCTGCACCTAGAATTGTAGTTACAGGATGACTTTGACATAGGAGAGGGCAGGGAAACAATATAAAACATCAGGCCTGCACCTCCCAAATGCATCTCTAGGTCCATGTACCCCAAGTTCAAAGTGACTACCCTACCGTCACATGGAAGTATGTTAGTTCTGTTTTTGGCAAATATGAATATGTATGAGTGTTGGTGTCATTCTGGCCGAAGCCTCTCTTTACCTGATATATAGAAATAATAATAATGAAAAAATAAATTAACGTGTGAAATACACCTCCTGCCACGTGCACAGGAGCTGACACATTGTAACTGTTCTTTCAGGCCCAATCTAAAGGAGCAAAGGTGGCTATTGGTGTGAAATACGCAGAGCGCCAGGAGAGGAAGTACCAGCCCGACAAACTACGTGAAGGGAGGAACGTTATTGGGTTACAGGTGAGAGACACTGATTCTGGCCAATGATACCACAGATCGGTGGGTAAAGCATTAAATATGAACACTTTAATGTGACCAATCTGAAAGATCATCTTAATGAAAAATAAATGAGTTTTAGGTGTGACGGGATTTTCATGTCAAGACATACTGGAGGATTTTACCCGCCCGAACGCTGTGCTCGGCATGCAAAGCCAGGGCACTTTGCCGCACACCCATGCATCTCTTCCCCTGAATAAATGACATCTTTGTTCCCAGTTGCCCTCATTTCATTTACCCCGTAATAACTGTCTCCTCTTATTTCACCAATCCTTGTAGCTTCTCTCTCTCTCTCTCTCTCTCGAATTATTTTTTCCCTATTTTCCAAAGTCTTTTCTTTCCATTTCCACTCGTCCCACAATATCTCTCTGACCCAATATCTCTCTGACCCAATATCTCTACTTCACGTGGTCGGCAATCTTGGCCCCTCCAGATGTTTTGTAACTACATTTTCCATGATGCTCAGCCACTCGCTAGGTTGGCAGAGACTCATTGGATATGTAGTTGTAAAAGATCTGGAGGGCCAGGGTTGCCGACCCCTGCACTACTCCTGTTATCCATCCAACCTTACTCTCCATTGTAGACATCTCTATTGGTCCTGCTTCACACCCCAATGTGTCATGTCATCCCCAACTCTCCCTCACCGGTGTCTCTCAAATTTCTCCCTGAGCTCCTCCCAATATCTCATTCACAGGCTATAGGACTAACTCCATTATGCCTGCGTCTCACCATTTATAGTGCATGGGGATCTAGTGTGGGTCTGTCTGTGTGGAATGGGAGTATGTGTTGGGTCTGTCTGTGTGGAATGGGAGTATGTGTTGGGGCTGTCTGTGTGGAATATATGTGAGTCTGTGGAATGGGAGTATGTGTTGGGTCTGTCTGTGTGGAATATGTGTGCATCTGTCTGTGGAATGGGAGTATGTGTTGGGGCTGTCTGTGTGAAATGGGAGTATGTGTGAGTCTGTGTGGAATGGGGGTATGTGTTGGGTCTGTCTGTGTGGAATGGGAGTATGTGTGGGTCTGTGTGGAATGGGAGTATGTGTGGGTCTGTCTGTGTGGAATGGGAGTATGTGTTGGGTCTGTCTGTGTGGAATGGGAGTATGTGTGGGTCTGTCTGTGTGGAATGGGAGTATGTGTGGGTCTGTCTGTGTGGAATATGTGTGAATCTGTCCGTGGAATGGGAGTATGTGTTGGGGCTGTCTGTGTGAAATGGGAGTATGTGTGAGTCTGTGTGGAATGGGGGTATGTGTTGGGTCTGTCTGTGTGGAATGGGAGTATGTGTGAGTCTGTCTGTGTGGAATGGGAGTATGTGTGGGTCTGTCTGTGTGGAATGGGAGTATGTGTGAGTCTGTCTGTGTGGAATGGGAGTATGTGTGGGTCTGTCTGTGTGGAATGGGAGTATGTGTTGAGTCTGTCTGTGTGGAATGGGGGTATGTGTGGTCTGTCTGTGTGGAAGGGGAGTATGTGTGGGTCTGTCTGTGTGGAATGGGAGTATGTGTGGGTCTGTCTGTGTGGAATGGGAGTATGTGTTGAGTCTGTCTGTGTGGAAGGGGAGTATGTGTGGGTCTGTCTGTGTGGAATGGGAGTATGTGTTGGGTCTGTCTGTGTGGAATGGGAGTATGTGTTGAGTCTGTCTGTGTGGAATGGGGGTATGTGTGGGTCTGTCTGTGTGGAAGGGGAGTATGTGTGGGTCTGTCTGTGTGGAATGGGAGTATGTGTTGGGTCTGTCTGTGTGGAATGGGAGTATGTGTGGGTCTGTTAGTGTGGAATGGGAGTATGTGTTGGGTCGGTCTGTGTGGAATGGGAGTATGTGTGGGGCTGTTTGTGTTGGGCTGTGTGACCTTGGGTTGGGTGACTTCCCATGGAGAGGGTAGCGCTGCTGCTTCTCAATCCACCCAGGAGACATATGGGAATCCCCCCGTTCTCCCTCTGATTTGTAGATTCCGTTTCGCTGTTTGGTCCCCCGCGTCGTCTTATGATTTAGTCTTGTATCTGCACCAGCCCTGTGGGTTTTTAAGAGGTAATCTGTCTATTGGGATCGCTATATTACTGGGAGATACTGGGAAAGTGAGGGTGACGCGGCACGTTAAAGGGTCTATGGGACATATAGCAATGTGTAAAAGCACATGCTGGAGTTACCTGGTCCAACCCAAACATATATAGCGGGCAGATGGGGATTTGAAGGCTAATACATGCGTCAGCTGATTTCGAGATTGCTGTCAACCACAAATCTATTTACATTTCTTTTTGTTGAAAGATGGGCACCAACAAGTTTGCCAGCCAGAAGGGGATGACCTCTTACGGCACACGCAGACACCTGTACGACCCAAAGTTGGGCAATGAACAGCCACTGGACCAGGCCACCATCAGCTTGCAGATGGGCACCAACAAGGGAGCATCCCAGGTGAGAAGGTTATAAAAGAACATGGTAACTAAGAGTAAACGGCCACTAATTAATTAATCTCCTGTACCTCTGGTTCCTCGCCTGCTGAAGGTATCATCTTCTCATGGCCACCGCATCAGGAACTATGGGATAGTAGGATGTTTCTTGATAGTTCTCAAGCAGGAGGGTCACAATTGGCTGTTTTTAACCCAAAATTAATAACCAGGAGGACCGTAGTCCAGAGTAGTCTTCGGTAGAACATGGGAGATGGTTTTCAATGTTTTCGGCAATACTTAAGAGATGCCACCTGATCGTGGTAAGGAAAAGGTGCACGGTGAATTCTACGGTTCTGGATTTGTGTCAGAGATCACTAAATTGAGGAGATTTTTTTTGTCTGCTAATTGTAAATGCATGATGTAACACAGGGGGTAGTGACATCACGGCCCTCTGTCCCTGCGATGTCTTAATCAACGCCTTCCTCTTTTCTGCCCACAGACTGGCATGACCGCCCCTGGTACAAAGCGCCAGATCTTCGAGCAGAAGCTCGGCATGGAGCACTGCGATACCCAGACCATCTCCCTACAAATGGGAACGAACAAAGGGGCATCTCAGCGGGGCATGACTGTGTACGGCCTGCCGCGCCAGGTCTACGACTCCAAGTACTGCCTGTCTAGCGCCGATGAAGACGAAGATGGAAACTATGACCACAGCCACCAATATTGCAATTCCGAGTAAAACCACTTCCGAAATAAACCCTACACTCTCCCTCTGTGCCAGTGTGTGCCCGCTACTGTTCCGGAGGGGTCGCTAGCCATTCTCTGCCAGCGTGTGCTTGGGGCTCTTACAAAGGGTGGGTTAATGAAGTCCATTTTTACTTGCCACTGCTCCTATAGATGTATTCCCTGTCCCGCGTGTGCCAGTGTACCCACGGGCCTGTCAGGGAATGGGTTACGCCTACCTATTCTATGCCAGGGTGTGCAGGAATACCATCCTCGCGACCCAAGCATTAGCTGATGCTCTGGCAGTGAAAGGGTAACTTCTGCCCGTACTAAGTCAGTGCATGCCCACTACCCTGGCAGAGAAACGTATTCATGCAGTCCACTCTGCCTATTTCTCTGGCAGACAAGGGCTTAGTGCTGCCTATTCCATGCCAGCGCATACCCCCTGCCTTGGCATTTTTAGGGCTTTGATAATTCTTTCTACCCAATGCTAATTTCTGGAGACTGACTGGGGATTTGTTACCCACCCGGCATCACTCCTTTGGCAGGATGGGATGGGACGCTCGTCGTCGTGCCATAGGAGTGATGCCCTGCCACTAGCCTGAGGCTGAATCAGTGTTTGTTTGGAAACCTGCAGAGCATTGCTTTCCTCCCTGCTCACTGTTAGGACCCGCTCTCCATGCGTTCGCACCCCCCTCACCACGCCGCCACAATGCTCTGCAGAGCTTCCCATCAACGAGCAGATTGCATGGGGCATGGCAGATTACCGCCGCTGTTACACAAGTGCCAGTCGTTTATACCCAGTACCTGCAGAATGTCTTCTTCCCACCCTGAATCCAGCCCGGAAATCACAGCAACCGGGATTGACGTTCCGCACGTGTAGGCGCATGCTGGTGTTTTTAAGCTTTAGTTGCTTTGGGCCAAATCGTAAGTGGTTCCCTTTAACCCTTTGAGGACTGGAGGGTGAGCAAAAAGACACCTGTACATGACAGTTTCCAGTAAAAATTAGGGTATTTAATAATAATATATTTTTTTTCTTTGGAGGGGGGGGGGCACCATTATTTTAGCGGTTAATCAGAGGTGACTTTAGAGTTAGTGAGGGTTGTTAGTAGAGAGTTAATTAGGAGGGTCACACGGCTCCCTTAGTGAAAGTAGGGGTGTATTGGTGTTTCATAGCAGTCGGCACGTGCATGTACTGTTCATACTGACATTATACAGAAATCCTGCCAGGCCCCTGCTTGACCGAGGTCTTAGGCAGCTGCCTAATTTGCCTAATTATAGGGCTTCCTCTGCTGTTAATACATCACCGCTCAAACAGACAGCCTCGTACAGGTCGGACCCCTCGTCCATTATAGCTTGGGTCTGATGTTAGTGACCTTTTCGACTTGCTGATGCCCACTGTAGGTGCTACAAGCTTTCTTCCAGACGCCTGGTCCAGGTGATCTTGCCATTCTTTACAGGCAGGGCAATGCATTTTTATAAACCACCCTCTAGCACCACTGGAGCTTGCCATCATCTCAAACCATACCTAAAACAACCTGCAGAACATCGCGCCGAGGAACCAAACCAGTGGTAGGTATCAGAATAAAGTATCTATAGGAAATACTGCAGAGCATTGCTCTGCGAAGGGGTAAGGATGTAGCCAGGGGGTAGATTGATGCACAGTAGCGTGATGGCTGGATATGGGGCTCCAGGGCGGACGGGGGGGAGCAACAGGTGATTATGGGTTTGTGACTTGTGTTCCGAGTAGGCGGATGTACACCGTGGAGGGACATTCTGCAGGTACCTGGCTGTAAATTGAGTAAGCGAGCAATGCTCTGCACAGGCAGGCCGACGCAATGTTCTGCAGCCCGAGGTTTAGTGCACAGTCCTGTTCCCGCTCCTGTCACTGCAATTTAGAATAAACAGTTTCACTTCTGCTCTGTCAAGGAAACAAACGCAAATATATTTCTATATATATATATATTTCTAACACGTCTCTGTCTCTGTGTTGTTTGTGGAATAGGCTTTGCTCATAGTGATGGGAGTGTCTGTGTCACCTAGGCGCACTGTGTTTTATAGCGTAACAGCAGATGGAGGGGACGGGGACTCCATATGTGGAAGCCGGGGCATTGTGTCATCATGCAGAGCAAGGTCCACATCGGGTGACGGTCTCACCTGGGGTGGCGGGGGCCCAGCACGCTCAGCACTTGGACTCTGAACAGCCGACATGCAAAGAAATGATAAGAAGCCGTCATTACACCATCCCCGGTCACACGAGGACAGGACAATATACATAAAACACACGCGCAAGTTACACAGAAGAATGCGTTTATCAAAGAGATGCCCACATGCTCTTGCCACCCATGCCCTGGGCTTCCGGGTGACGGCCATATCCTGCATGCAGGGGGGCTGCGGTCCTGTACCACGGGTGGTGGATGAGGGGTTAAATATTCTTGAGCCTCATGTGCTCTTCATTCCCAAATATTGGGATGAGGTACTAACCCTAGAGGAGAGAATGAAGCCTTCCTGCACAGCACTTAGCCATAGGGATCATGAGAAATGGTGGATAGAGTCCCTGGATTGTGAGAAAAGGATGCTGGGCATTGGAGTTGGTGCGACTACATACAGGATTATTCAAAGAGAATCGAAAAGTCACCGCGCGCTCGGTGACTTTTCGTTCTGTTCAATTCAGTGTGATTTGTCGATCCCATTTCGGCGACCCTGCGGTGTATTCAGCAAGCGCCACAGGGCCGTCGTACTTCAGGGAAAAGCCGCCGCAAACCCAACGAACACTCAATGCAAAACCCGGTGAACGCACACTGAAACCTGCAAAAACATCTGGATTGAACACGCCGGAGAAACCTGAGCAGCCGCCGATCACAGCGCAGAGCAGCCGCCGGAAAAACCCGACACCACAGACGAATGGAGTGAAAAAAACCCCAAAAAAACAGTATGCTTGAATGTTTGAAAAGTAAAACGCTGTTTGCAAAGAAACTACAGAACGAAAATATCTGAAATTTACATATAAAATCCAATGAATGATAATAAAAAACGATAAAAACAAACGAAAAAATGCCTAAAAGATCCTACAAAAAATCTATAAATAAAGAGACTCTTTATTGCAGAATATTATAATAAACGGTTTATTAGATATTGAATTAAAACGGGAATATTTTTAACATTGAAGCCTATGGGATTCTCCTGAATAAATCTGTCGAATGAAACCACCGAACAGCAGGGCAATTCGGCAACTTTTCACTGCTGGTTTTTGTTCTCTGAATAGACGAAGCATTGCTTCTCTATGGGGGATTTCACTGCCCTCGAACAGGCACCGTATGTGCAGGCAATTCGCCGACATTTTGCGAACTGCCTGCTCTCTGGATAGCCGAATGGCCAGGAAAGGTAACCGTGCGCTGAATTTCACTGTTCGGTTACCTTTCGCCAGCAATTCGGAGTTCTTTGAATAACCCTATAATCATTGCTGTCTTCAAGTCAAAACCTAGTCAGACCCTGTATGATGCCCGAATCCAGCGCCGGGCTTCATACCTTTCGGCAAAAGAAAAAAAAATTACATTAATTGAATTTATGGCATCATAAAAAATAAAAAAAAAGGATTCCCGCTGGAACGTTGATAGAGCGGCTCAGTCACGATAGAACCATTAATCCCTTCACTACTGTGATTGTGTAGCAGCCGCAGCCGCCGCAGATCGTGTTAACACGATGTGGAGCTATGTCGCATGATTGTGAATTCATTTTTTTGCAAATGAATTCGGTTTACTTTTGGGTTCCAGAAGGCGCCCCCAAAGTTTTAGCACTGTGGGCATAATTGCCGAGGAGCTAAAACTGGTTACGATCAGCTAAGCAGTGTCCATATTTGGCGTTCCCCAGTTTACACGGCACAAAGACTTGAACTGCAGTTCTATCTGCAGTAACGCCATTCGGCCAGTAGATGGTGACAATCGCCTGCCAAATAGGAATACATTGGGAATATTTCCCAAATATTTCTAATTAAAAAATTATTTCCCATAAATACACTGGTTCCTGACAGTGGATATTGGGGGGGGGGGACGCTCGGTAACAAAGGGGTTAAAAGCGAGCCAGAAGTGGGAAAAGGGTCAATCTCAATCTGGTTTTTTTTGGCTGGTTGGGAGCAAGCCCATGGTGTTGTTTTGTTTGGGGGGCGACTCTTCCATTCAAAGGACTGAATCAGTCCGACTGGACACAGCTGCCAGGGTGGGCGTCCATTCACCCATGACCATTTAAACTACACTGAAGTCCCCATAAAAAAAAAAAACAGCAGTATTGTGCGGCATGCCGAGGGGGTGAGTGACAGCTGCTTCTGAGCTGAAACGTCATCTTACAGGACAGGCCACCGCTCACACCTCACGGCCAATTGCAAGCTAGCAGCCAGTGCCCCGATGTTGCCAAGTGCTAATTGTGCACCCCCCCCCCCATGGGACAGCACTGAGAGTGAACCCCTTGATGACAGGTTCACTTTCAACAGTGATAGAGGCTATCGGGCTCGTTTAATGGTTTCATTTGCCATCAGTCTAAGCAGACAAGACAGAGGACTTTGACTATCTTTAGCGCCAGATTGTGTGGGCCTTCTTGCCGTGAACGGCGTCGATAATCTACACCTCCCAGAGCCCCGACGAGGAGCCGCAGCAGCAGTGTGGATGTTTCTCGGCAGTTAATGGTTTTTTGCAATGTTGTAGCGAGAGAAAACTTTATATTCGCCATGGATAAGTTTATGCCACCCCTCGCTTTGCTATGCGATTGATCCATTTCTTTTATCGCTAGTAGTGAAAGGGTTAACTAGATTTTGCATTCAAATATGTTGACGATTGCTTTTCAACGTATCAAAATCTATTTGCATATAAGGCAGGATTAATGCGCCCCCTGTGGAGAAACAAACTTCACTGAAAATTTGCTCCAGTGCCCCCCCCCCCGTAATACTGTAAACAGGCTGCAAATAGCAGCCCCAAAACTCACTGTAACAAAAAGTTCAAAAACCTTACCGCTGTATTCCAGCAACCAGGGAGAGGGCAGAATACATGGGTATCAATCTCACGGGGAGCTAAAAAGCATAAATCCAGCTGAAGTCGACTGTAAAATAAGTGACAGCAACAATGTAGTGATAGATAAAAAAATATATATCAGCTGAGGCGTAGCATGAGCAGTTTGTGTTACTTTATCTTGAATAGTAATGAATGGGTTAAAACGTGCCATACTCAGCTGATAAACGTGGAAAGTCCCGTCTGAACGGAGAGCACCGGGTCACACAGTCAACACGTTAATGAGTAACAGCAGATTGTGCGCGCGTCAGTGAAAAACATTTCCATTTAGCAAATAAAACAACTAGGCTCCTCACACAGCCAAAAACACGAGCGATATACCCAAAATAACACCGCGCGGAACGAGATCCAGAGATACAATACAGACGTGGACCCCTTGCTCGAGGTGCCTAAAGGGGTGTCAGCTATACCCTCCTGACGAGGCCTAACACAGTCGAAACAATCGTCAGGCGTTGCTGCACCTCTCGTGCAGGGATGACGTCCTTGGCAATCAGTACTGGCCGCCCTTTCTGGGTGACAGCAGGCTGATTTACATAAGGAGCAGTCGTCCCAGTAATGGCACAATCGAGCTAAAGCTATGAGAAACCTGAGCGGACCCCACCGTAGAGCAGGCCACTAGTGCCGTTGCTCGTTCTCACTATTAGGTTTAATCACACTGTGGTCTGTTTCAGGAGACCTGGGGCTGGACTCTAAGTCTAAGGGCCCTGTTACATTCTTTGCGCATACGTTTGCGCCCGCGCAAAAACGCGAGGGGCAAAACCCTTTGCGCAGAACGTCGTATTACAATCTCAGAGCAACAAACACGCGTATACGTCTACCGCGGGTGAACCTGCGCGAACGCTGCGTGAGCTTACTGTACGTCGCACGTCCTATACTTAACACTGTTAGCGCAAATGCGTTTGTGCGCTGGTACGCGGATGGTATTACAATCTATGCGCAGTTTGTAACGCACAGCCTTTGCGCGCATAATTTTAGCAACTCCTAAAAGCTGGTGTTAAAGGCAAATTCTATCAACCTGGCCGAAACCAAATACACCAGCCCAAAAAAAAATACGCAGCAAAGTATAGTTACACATTCTACACATACCCAAACCAATAAAATGGAGAAGTTGTGCATGTTTTTTATTGATGCAGCATAGGCTAGAGTCAGACGAACGCAGTGCGAACGCGCGTGCAGCCACACTTTATTACGGTCGTAGTAGCAGCAAATGACGGGCAATGACAGGCAAAACACAAAGTACAGCCACGCAACGCAAGCGGCAAACAAACGCATTTTTTGAGAACGTCAAACCGCTAGTACTGACGTACAGAGTGCGCTGCATCCGCAAAGCGGCGTGTGTGCGTGATTAGGAGACGTCAGACGCTGCTAATGTCCGGCCAATAGAACGTCCAGACGCAAAAAGTGTTTTATTGATGATCCGTACAAATTCAAGGACGAAAATGCGCATCGTATGACCGCTATCGCGTATTCCGTGAAAAAATACGTCCATTCGTTCGAACGCACCTTTTCACGGACGATGCGAAAAATGCGTTCACCTGACCCTAGCCTTACATGCGCAGATTGACTTTGACAGGTGCAAAATCTTAACGTGAGACAATTGTGGTTCTTAATTCTGATTGGCTGAATCGCGTAAAAAAAAGTCCGCACACCGATTTCTGCGCGCAACATTGCTGCGCGCGTTTTTGCGTGTCCGTTTTACGTGCGTTATTTTTTGACGGATGAAAAAATGTGCGAGGATTGTAATACCAGTGGTGATTTACGTGCGTTAAGGTTTAACGCTACGCACACAAATTCTCGCGTTCTGCGTAAAGAATGTAATAGGGCCCTAAGAGTGGGTGAGTTAGTCAGAGCTCTGGTTAAGATTACACCAGGGGTCCTATTCCAACCCTGGTGTAAATGTAACCAGAGCTGTAGTAAACTTTACTGACTCTGGCGAGTTTATATCAGAGTTGGCAGAGAGTCCAGAGTGTAAACCTAATGGGAGCACTTGCAAACTTACCACCGTCACATACTTTAATGTCTCCTGTAAGTCCCCTCAGGCTTGGAATCCAGCGCTTGGCTTTAAAAGCAGTGTTTCCCAACCCTGTTCTCCCGACCCTCTAGCACAGGTGTGGGCAAATACGGCCCTCCAGATGTTTTGAAACTACATTTCTCGTGATGCTCGGCAGGTTTGCAGAGCCTCAAGGGAAATAGGGTTGCTGAGCCCTGAATTATAGGAATATATCATTTTACAATGCGTCATTTCGCTGCCCTGTCCTGAGATACTTTGACATAATAGAGATCTGTGTGTAATTTGTTGCTTTTCTTTTTCGGAGAAAGTATTTTTCCAGGAATGATACGTTGAGATTTCTCTCGTTTTCAAGTATGTACCGTTAGGTGTCTTGCCCAAGGACACTTACTGGAGGCGTGCTCTGGCCGGGATTCGAACCTGTGTCTCCAGTTATAAAGCAGTGATGTTACCTCTACTCCAGCTGTTTTCTGATAAACATTTTATAAGTATCTTTCAAAAGAACCACATTCTTAAAGGTTTGAGGCTTCATTCTCAGCGGCCCAGTTCAATCATCCGCTCACACCTGTAACATTCGTGGGCTGCATATAGGGAACACCTAATCCAGAAGACCAAAGTTTCTAGGTGTCTTGTACGGGTTAATATGGGTTTCCCCACAAAAAATACAAAACACGCAATGGAGTTTCCAAAAGGTCGTGTTACAATACAGTACAAAATATGCACCAACATGGTTTGACGTCCTGTAGTTACAAATACAAGAAGTTAAATTAGAATACATTTATGCCAATTTCTTATCGAACACAGATTCTCTCTCGTGTCACAGAGCAAAGTCTAGTATTCCTTTGATTTTACACGTTAGATCAGTGATCGCCAAACTTGGCAGCCGAGATGTTTCAGTCTTATATGTTCCATGATGTTTGTGCCGTCTGAAGCAGAGCTGTCAAACTCCGGTACCCCCAGATGTTTCTGAACTGCAACTCCCGCGATTCCCAGGCCAACTATTGCACTAAAAGAATTCCGGGGATTGTAGGCGTCAACATCTGGGGGGCTGCCAGTTCGACAGGCCTTGTCTAGAGGCCGGCTCAGCATGATGGGACTTGTAGGTCTGAAAACATAGGGATTTCTAGCTCCCTTTGCTCAACAAAAAGCTAAATATCACGAATAAAAAAAGGGAAAACAGGAGATCAAACGTCCAGCAGCCTGGTGTTAAGACTTTACATAACGAAATAATACCCGTTAAATTAGAATAAAATAAAAAGTAACAGCTAGATTATGTTAATACACAGAAATTGTGTCTTAAACATTGCAAACAATGATTAAAGGTTACGGGGGGATGGGGTGAGCAGAGAGTGAATAATTTTTTTTTATTAAAAAAAATAACCATTTATAAATACTGTTTTTCCCCCACTTATTGTTGGCAGAAAGAAAGACACAAAATTCTCAAAAATAAGATTGCAATTAAATGTTCCTCAATCTGTAGCTATTGGTTAACACATCTAAAGATATGGAGGGGGGGGGGGGCAAACAAAACCTCTTTCTATACGAATGAACGTGCCCCGATCTAAACCGACGTTTCAGCATCTGGTCCCAGAACGCTACGGATGTAAACGCAATCTCCTCTGCAAAAAATATTCTACGTATCTCGGCAGAGCATCCTCCTGTACCAATTAAGGTGCTACTGACTGGATTAGAGACAGTCCAGGACATGAAGGGGTGGTGGTGGTGTCGGCCCAGAGATCTTGGGGTTACTTGGCAGAAACAAAGCGGGGCAACGCTATTGATTAGCCGCTTCGCAGGCGTCGATCCAATCACTGTAAACGTCAACCGGTTCTGAAAGATCTAGGAGTAGTGAGAGGACGATAAGGAGAACAAGTGTATACAATAGTTACTTATATACGGCGCAAACAGATTCCGTAGCGCTTTACAATGGGGAAGCACGAACAGGAGACATAATAATAAAACGGAAGGAACAGACGGCCCTGCCTGTAGGATAGTTTACCTGCTTCTAAAAAGACAAAGACCTCTTTCTCCAATTTGGAAATTAGGGAGGGGACCCTTACCTTCCAGCTCACGCATGGCTATGTATGACCAGCAGCACCTCTCCGGCAGTCTGACTACAGCCCTCAACAAAGCTGCATGTCTAAGGATGAAATGGGACGTCCTAGGATCCAGGTCAGTCTTAGTTAGGCCTGTCCTAAAACACGTGCAAGATGCTCCGTCTTAAAGCAGTCTGAGCAGCATGGGAGGAGTAAACATCGGCATCCCAGGTGTTTCGGGGTTAAGACATGACTGCTCCAAGTCAGGAATGTCATACAAATTTCCCAGGATTCTCTGGCCATCTACTGTAGACTTTATTTTCAGGGGGGACGGGGACATCAATATATGGGATGCCAGTGTTAGCCATGACTGCTCTAGGGGGAAAAGATCAACAAAATGCGTCCAGGTCTCCATAAAACACATGGACAACAAATAGACACAATGACTTCCCAGCCGCGTTGTGATACTTTTTAGCCGCTTTGCATACGGTCCTGGACACATTGTGCAAGCAGAACTGGAAGAACACACCGTCGGCAGACTCAAACACAGATTTTAAGGTTGCCTCCAGCAACACACGAGCACCTGTCACCCAGTGAGCGACGTTTCATTGCAGACGGGGAGTAAAGGATACAGGTTATAGGAGTCTGGAATTCCTCCAGGCAGACTGTGCAGGATATGACGCCCGTGTTCCGCTCCCGATCCCTAAAGGCAAGAGGAAATGTTAAAGCTTAGCATATTCCGGCAAGACAAAGCATGTGCAACCCCACACTAGTACAGCACAACTAGTAGGAGCAGTTACGTTTCCAGCCCCGAGCCATATGGGGAGCCAATCCGGGCCAGGTCTTACCACTGTCTGGACCACTCACTCCGCTCCAGGATTTCCCATTAGCCTCTTTTACCGCATGACCAGTCAGATCTGGCCTTCCCGGTTTATAAAAAGGCAGCCTCCCCAATTCCCTGGGCTCGTTCATAAGAATCGATCGGTGCTCTGTGATTGTGTCTGATAGAAGGAGCAGAAATAAACTAGTTCTGTTTGCCTTTTTTTATTTGGTTCCGTTTATTTCTGGCTCCTTGTTTTCCCTGGTCTTTTTTACTTCAGTTTTTCTTGCATTTGTTTATTTTTGGTTTACCCTGACCTGTGTTATCTGATTAAGGCTAGGTCAGACGAACGCATTTTTCGCAGCGACCGTCAAAAAGTGCGTCCGAACGCATTGCCGTATTTTTTTCATGGAATGCGTGAAAACGGTCATATGATGCGCATTTTTGCGCATGATTTTTTTACGCATCCAAACCAGGAAACTTTGGGCGTCTGGACGTTATGTTGGCCGGACATGAGCAGCGTCTGAAGTGTCTCCTAATCACGCACACACGCCGCAGCGCACTCTGTACGTCCGTACTAGCGGTTCTGCGTCCTCGAAAAAAATGCATTCATTTTCCACTTGCGTTGCGCGGCCGGACTTTCGTGCGACCGTACTTCATATATTAGCCGTCATTGCGCGTCATTTGCTGCTAGTGCGGCCGTGATTAAGTGCGCCTAAATGCAGGTTAAAAGTGCGCTAGTCTGACCTCAGCCTTATGGTGTATGACCTCTGGCTCTGCTTCCTGACTATTCTACAGTAATTTCCCTTGTGATCCTGTGTACCGACTACAAGCTTGTCTGATATCCCTCACTGGTTTCTGATCCCTGGCGTGCTGTGACAAACCCTTCTGGCATTGACCCCATATATTTATTCTGTGTTTAGAAATTCGGCTATTCCAAGACCAGCAGTGTAGATAGTGTTTGTGAGAAGGGATCTAGAGTCACCGCCTCCTCTGTGTGTTGGGCTATTAGGCTAGGGTCAGACTGAGGCAGTGCGAACGCGCGTGCAGGCGCACTTAATCACGGCCGCACTAGCAGCAGATGCCGGGCAATGACGGCCAATATACGATGTACGGCCGCACAAAAGTCCGGCTGCGCAACGCAAGTGGAAAATGAACGCATTTTTTCGAGAACGTGAAACCACTAGTACTGACGTACAGAGTGCGCTGCGTCCGCTAGCGGCGTGTGTGCGTGAATTGGAGACATCAGACGCTGCTAATGTCCGGCCAACATAACGTCCAGATGCAAGAAGTGTTTTATTGATGATCCGTACAAAATCACGGATGAAACTGCGCATAGTATGACCGCTATTGCGTATTCCGTGAAAAAATACGTCCATTCTTCGAACGCACATTTTCACGGACAACGTGAAAAATGCGTTAGTCTGACCCTAGCCTTAAACCTGAATATGGGGCACACCTTGGCTCACGCCAGGTGCCCCTGTGACAGGAGCCTTGTAAGGTGAAAATACACACATACACACACAAATCATTCCTCAGCCGTGATATACGACAGTTTAATGCATGGGTTCCCAGCGCTGGTCCTCAGGGCGCAATAACAGGACAGGTTTTAAGGATTTCCTTGGGGAAACACAGACTGAATAAATTAAAAAAAAAAAAAAAAAAATATCGATGGAATACCCACCGTTGAGGGCTGAATAGGATAGTGATTAAACACTGAATAAGGTATTATATCAAATCCCCTTGCGAGGAAAAACCTATTATTACATAATTAAAACAAATATTTTATTGAATACAATAAAAAAATATATGAACAAAGTTGTCAAAATTAGACCACACTAATTTATTTATTTAAATTAAACCCACATAGATGACAGTAATATAGTAACTGGTGCGTCCACCAGCTGCAATATGGTGCAAGTTAGAAATGGAGTGTAACCATCAATGAAATTAAATAGATAATAATTTTTGCACAGATGTAACTTCTAATTGCTTATATTGTACAAATTTGCCAGCTAGAACTCATTACCAACACGCTCTATTTTGGACCAGGTTAGAGGTTGATACATAAATGTTTTGCCAAACTGAGTATATTCTGGTATGACCAATATATCGAATCTATTGTCTATTTAACACATTTACCAATTGTTAACTCGCAAGATACGGCTTCAATAATCACCTGTGGCATCGAATATTGTGGTCACCGCATTTAATTTATTTAGGTGTCGGGTAGACTACATTTTCCTCAAGCGTTGTTCTGAACAAACATAGGTCACCTATGATATTTTTGCCAATTGTGGGTATTAGCCAAAATTGGCATCCTCTGGTCCGGAAGTTGTATACATATGTTAAACTGAGTGCTATCTAGCCACATTACTTCCACCGCGTACTCAATCCCAAAAGGTACCAGCTTTGTTGAGCTGTGTTTATTACTAAGTCCTATTCATGCACAACCACTGCATGCACAGTCTTAATCGCAATTTAGTGGTATAAATTATCACCACACGTAACAGCGATGATTAACTGTGTATAAGCATTATTTACTGTCCTTATTAAAGGTTTTTTCCTAAATGATCAGAATCCCTTGTGCAATTGAATGCTTATAGCTAAAGTTAGGTGTGGCCACACCAAGGTAATTTTTAGCATTCTTGATTCACTATTAATAAGCGATTTAGGCTTTACCTGTTTAATACTATCTTATGGAACAATCATGTTTAGCGGTCATTCATTGTGACAACTGTGTGCATATACTCAATCGTTATATTTGAGAATTCTCACGCCTGAATAGGCATTTAATTTGTTATGTGTTACCTATATCAATTGGTTTTTACCACCTTTATCTATCCCACTTTGACAGCTCATTAATTGGAGACTACATCATTTATGCTAAACAGGTTTATAATACTACTGTGGGGGCTCACATATTTGCTATCATTGCGAGTACCTCGTGTTGCTGGTTTAATGCTGGCCAATTATATTCATTTTATTTAGTGCACTATCTGAAGTTACATCTGTGCAAAAATTATCATCATCTATTTAATTTCATTGATGGTTACACTCCATTTCTAACTTGCACCATATTGCAGCTGGTGGACGCACCAGTTACTATATTACTGTCATCTATGTGGGTTTAATATTTAATTTAAATAAATTAGTGTGGTCTAATTTTGACAACTTTGTTCATATATTTTTTAATTGTATTCAATAAAATATTTGTTTTAATTATGTAATAGAATACCTTATTCAGTGTTTAATCACTATCCTATTCCATTTAGTCCTCAACGGTGGGTATTCCATTGATTTATTTATCCTTTTGAGTAGGTTTCAATACCTTAAGGGCTCTCTATTGAGTTCTAGGTCAGCTTTAAAAATTTGTTGATAGCAATGTCCAATTTTTTGACTTCACTTAAAAAGAAACCAATAGATGGGGAAAAGATGCCGAACATGTGTTCTCTGATGAATTTACCCCCTCCCCATTAATGGATGATTCTTTAGGTGGCAAATTCAATGATTTATCGAAATCAGTTAAACAACAAATTAAGTCCAACTGGGAAATTACCACCCTTACTAATTATCTTAAAAAAGATATGGTACCGAGAGGTTTAAGTATTTACACCCCCCCCGGCTGCACATATTGATCAACCCGGGTTTAAGGAAGATTGGGAAGCAGCAGCCATTCTCTGCTCTCGCACATTTATGCAAATTATTTGCAAATATGAAGAACAATCCCGATCGGTACTAAAAGATAAAATACAACAAGGTGTGGATACGATTAATACACAGAAAAAAGATCCTCTGTTTGGCCAATTAGAGGCTAAATTTAAATTACAAACTGAACGATTTGAATCCGAGATTAAGACACGTAAACATAAAAAATTCATACGTGACTTCAGGTCTGCAGTAGACCAAGGCACGCGCTGGGAGCCTTCAGGCAACCCTAGCGTGTTACATGGGCAGAGTGTCCATAAAGAAATGCTGCTGAGCGCTTTCCGCGCATGTACGCACTGGGTGCTGCAGCAGGAAGGAGATCCAAGTCTCTCCATGCAATCTCCTTCCTCCAAGATCAGGGCTGTTGATCTCTAGCCTCCCAGAGGTTTCTGAACTACAGCTCCCATTATTCCCTGTCCATCTATTATATGGAAGATTGTGAGTTCCTACGGGAATAGGGCCCTCATCTCCTCCTGTACTGTTTGTCAAATGATGTTCAATGTATTTTAACCATGTGTATACTGTGCCTATTGTACAGCGCTGCAGAATATGCTGGCGCTTTATAAATAAAGAATAATAAAAATAATAATAAAAGGCATTCTGGGACCTGCAGGCATCAACATGTGGGGGAGAGGTGTGTGTTTAACAGCCCTGTTCTAAAGTATGGGATTCTCTCGATTTGGAGCCATGGAAGAATCAGAGCTGGAATGCTCAGGATCTAAACATTATGGATATGGAGGTGTCTAACCTGTACTCACAACCCTACACTAAATGGGGGGCTGCAACATCGGTCGTGCTCTGTTATGGAGATTGGTAGAACAATGAGACTGCTGGATTTGTGCAGTTTGCTGCATACAGTCCGGCGGCGTTACGCCCATTCGTATTGCACCCTCATGTGCATATTTTTAGAGACAAGGCCCAAACGTCCCCCACCCTCACATTTTGACATCACAGGATTTCTCGTGGTTACAGAAGGGGCAGGTGAATTGAGTGTCCAGATTCCCAGTCATTTTCTTTTTGGGGGGCGGCTTCCTCTTTGACTTCCTGCGACCCATTGTCTGTAACGCAAGAAAAGAAAACGTTATTCAAAAGTGTCGATAAGTTCAAGCGAGTCAAAAACCATACTTAAACCCCCTTCCACTCTGAGCAAATCTACCCCAAGATCCAAAGGCCGTAACTGGTCCATAAATACAATTAGACCTGGGGCAGCAGCAGATTGGGGGGTGGCGGCGGCAGCAGAAAGGTTTCTTGAGCACTGGTTATGAACACCAATGAGATTTGGCGTTTGACCTCTAAGCAGCCAAATGATCAGAGTAGGATTCCCAAAAAATACAAGGTTTCCCAGGTGCACAGGCATATTTTACAGGCCCAAAACACCCAGGGGCACCAGTGTCACATGGGGCATTTAAACTCACTTTAACACTTTGCTGAGGATTAAAGCACTGGTGAAATTAAGTTTTCTGCAACAGTAAACAAGACTATTATGGGGCCTATTCACAGAGCACTGAAATTAACCCAGTTTCGGTGCTTTGCATTTCAGCCCACTATGGAATTTATTTAGTCCAAAATTCGGTGAATTCACCGTTTATCAAATGGTCATTGTATTTTGCTCAAATTGGCGTCAGAGAAGTTATCAGATGTCGGCTAAAAAGCATCAAAATTGCCTCGGCGAAGTCCAAAGTGGAGGAAAACAAAAAAGTCTTAAAAACATTATATTCCATTGAAACTTTTTGGATTCCTTGAACGGTCGTATTGAAACGCCAGAAATCAGGGCGGGTCCCCAATTCAGGGATCTGAAGAGACAGATTCGTAGCGCTCAATGGGAGGATTTCAGCGCCGCCGAATCGCACCATGTGTAAATTTTACTAGTATTTGGCGAATTGACAGCTCTGGGTACTAACGATTGCCCTGAAATTGTACCAATGTTGCAACGCTGTTCGGTGCGATTTGGTGGCAATTTCGGCGGTTAGTGAATAACCCTCTATGCATTACCCACCCATTATGGCAATACCTCCCAACAGTCCTGGATCATAAAAAGGTACAGTCCTGAATTGAGGACCTCTGACACACAGCACCCTCCTCAAAGTGTTAAAGACCACATGGGGAGCTGGGAAGCACATGTACCACGTGACTGGAGTTGGGTCGGCGGTGTGTGCCGAGAGTGAACCCTGGAGACACGCGTGGGTTGCTATCTGCATCATACAGGCCTCACTGGAGCACAGCAGGCTCTGCTCCCCCTGCAGCCTGTGAGCCAAGCGAGGGACCACGTGTGTGTGTACACGCATGTCAGCCAAACACTAACACCAGCAGTCTGTAACGGGGGGAGGGGGGGGCAACATATTCTGTTAATAGAAGCATCGCAGCCGCTGTTACATTGTTGTTATTTTTATTACCGGTATATGCCTGGTTTTCCCGCCCTCAACCGTCTGTATAGCCTCTCTCACCACCGCGAACTCTATGACCGGAAGTAAGCGACTCACCGACCACTTCTTTTTCACACTGTCAAGGGTAATGGCCAATCACCGGGCGCCAATGGCATTTGCTCCCGCCTCCGTCCGTTGTTGATTGGATCATCCGCTCCAGGTTGACGGATGTACAGGTTCGTGGAGTTCTACACACTAAAGACGTACAAAAACAACAACCTGGGGTGACTTGTGGAAGCGACCATGTTCTCGGAGGCTAGTTTGTTGACGCGCGAGATCGCATGCGGCGGGTTGGTTGAAGCTCTGTAGAGTCAGCAGTAACTAACGGTTGCTAAGGGATGCTGGTTGCTAAGGAAGGCCCACAGCACGAAGGTGAGCGGTCTGTAGAGTAGAGGCACCATGCTGGAAAAGCTTCACGTCACCTCATGGCGGCAAATATTATTATTAAAAAAAGTGAATATGGTGGATAAAAATTAAGTTTAATACTCTATAATGCTCAGGTATGGTTGGCAGGCTGTCCATGGTTTCCTGGACACAATACTATTTCTTACAGAGGGGGGGGGGTGGGCACAGGGAAAAGTGCTGCCCTGCAATATGCATAATTCATATGCTACAGAGATTAAATTACTAGGGATGCACCAAAATGGAAATTTCCAGCTGAAACTGAAAATTTGCGATCGTTTCGGCCGAAACCGATAATCAGACATGAGAACCTGGGCCTGGAGGCAGGGGACTCGCCTGATCCTGAAGGCCAGCTGAGCACGCTGCTCGGCCGGCCTCCAGGCCCAGGTTCGCATGTCTGATTGGTTGCACCATACTCCCCTACATCCTCCTACTTCGGTCCTGATCTCCAGTGGTGACAGTCTTCCGGCTGTCGCAGGCTGCTCGGCCGTCCTCCAGGCTCAGACGAGCCCTCGGCACGGCCGGGAAATTGAAATTTCCGTCCGAAAACGCAATTTTCAGCCGATAATTTTCGGTGGACGAAAGTTCGGTGCATCCCTAGAAATTACGGCATTTCACCTGGGATTCCTTTTTTATTTTTACCTGGAGTGTATGGATTCTATATGCTGTGGGGTTGCATTCTTCATGCACTATGAATGCACTAATGAATACATTATATACCCAAGCTGGCATGGAACAAGGAAACCTAACTGGAGCCATCTACCTTGATTTTGCCAAGGCCTTTGACACAGTAGACCATGGCATCCTATTACAAAAAATTAAAAACTCTGATATTAACGATCACACGCTAACTTGGTTTCAATCGTATGTATCCAACCGATCACAACATGTGTCCATTTCTGGCAGCTCCTCCCCCTCCCAGACACATGTGGAGTACCCCAAGGCTTGATACTCGGCCCCCTGTAATTCACGATATTCATAAATGATCTGCCCAATGTCTACAAAGCCTCAACTGTACACATGTACGCAGATGACACTGTAATCTATACCAGCAAACCAAATCTCCACAGCTGGAGGCTGTGCTGCAAGAACAAGTCACAGAGGTAGAAACGTGGATCACAGATAACAAACCTTTCTTAAATACTGACAAAACTGTAACGATGCTCTTTGGAACAAAACCTAAACGACATAAATTACAAACACCCCATCTATGTGTCAAGACAAAATCAAATGACACGCTGACCACAGTCACTGCTCTCAAATATCTAGGTATGTGGTTGGACCCTAATCTATCCACATTGAAAAACTCTCATCTAAACTTTACCCCAAACTACAGAAACAAATCTGAGCCCCGCGGTAAGAAAGCAGATTGTACAACAAATGCTTATGCCAGCTATTGAATACGAAGATGTAGTGTATGCAGTCGCCCCGCAAACGCACCTCCAGAAACTTACTACATTGTATAACTCATTCTGCCGCTTTGTGCTACAATGTAACTACATGACCCACCACTGCGACATGTTAAAAGAGCCAAACTGGCCATCACTGGAATCTAGACGCACTCTTCATCTTTCCAACCTGGTTTTTAACCCCTTAGTGACCGGGCGGTTTTACACAAAAATTCGTCCTTTAGTGACCGCTGCTCTTTTTTCGTTTCTGCGCTGTTAGTGTTTATGTCAAATTTTATTCAACCCACACATATTATACACCCTTTTTCCCACAATTAAATGGACTTTCTAGAAATACCGTTATTTCCATCATATCGAATAATTTACTATAAAAAAAATATGAAATATGATGAAAAAATGGTAAAAACACACTTTTTCGTAATTTAATCCCCAAAATCTACAACCACCAAAAAAGACCCCGGCTAAATAGTTTCAAAATTTTGTCCCGAGACTAGAAATACCCAATTTTTACATGTTTTTGCTTTTTAACCCCTTCACTGCTGAGCCAGTTCACCTATGTGTGCTGCGCTCATTCTGACCATTTTGAGCTAATTATTTTGAAATCACAGCCTAGGTCCTATTTAATTAAACCCCCCCAGACAAAAAAACTTAAAATAAAAAAATGTTGTTTTTTTTAAATTTAATTTTCTATTATTATTTATTTATTGTTATTATTTTTTTTAAACCAAACCTGGTCATGTTTGGTATCGTTGGAAAGGCCATGATCAGGCCTTTCAAATGATGTCAAATATGACCATCTAGCTGCCATGGATCGCGAGATATGGGGATCCTTAGGATCCCCTTATCTCTACATGGCAGCTAGATGGTTAACTGGCCCACTGACATCCTCACACATATGGTGAGGTTGTCAGTGGGTGGGGGGGACCTGGAGGCTTGGCTGACATCCAAGATGTCAGCCCCCCTCCAGGTTCGAATCGCATTTTGGCGCCAATTAGCGCCAAAACGCGATTCGGCGGCGAAATGGATAATGCTATACACCGCTGAAAAGGGGAGACTCTCCCCTTTTCAGCAGTGCAAAAAGCATCTCCCTAGCTTCAATGGTTGGGGAGATAGAGGGCTCCGTAGGAGCCCCCCCCATTGATTTGAATGGGGGCACCTGCTGATGACATCACCACGCAGCGTGGCGACGTCATCAACCTCGCTGGCCCATGTAAATCACATGGGCAGGCTTCCTCCCTGCCAGATTGCCGAGGGATCCGGCGAGGGAGGTAAGTGTTGGGCGGGAGGGGGGTTAGGCGCCGCTGACGTACCCTGTACGTCCGCGGGTCTAAGGGAGACCCGTGGACAGGACGTACAGGGTACGTCAGCGGTCCTTAAGGGGTTAATAGGGATGAGCTGTTCGGTTCGATCGGTTCGGAGTTCGATTCGAACATCGCATGTTCGCGAACTACGAACATTTCCGCATGTTCGCCCACAATGGACCACAATGCACTTTTCCACTGGCCTGAAGCTTGTAATTGGCTACAGCCTTGCACCTGACCACAGGTCAGGTGCAAGACAGGTTCAAGACTATGCCAATCACGGCTCAGAGTCCTGATTGGGCAAATTTTGCCCAATCATGGGCTCACAGAGCTAAGTCCCGCAGCACACTATATAAGGTTTCACACAGCGCTTCAGCACGCGTTTGAGAGGAGATTGTTCTTGTGTTAGTGTGTGTTCTCACTGCCAGTCTGCCACCAGCTACTGGGGGGTCTCATTTCTACAAAATATCTGGGAATTGTTCTAATCTGTGTGTTCTCACTGACACCCAGTATTTTGGGGGTCAGTAATTTCTACAAAATATTTGGGAATTGAGGTAATCTGTGTCTTGTCACTGCCACCCAGTATTTTGGGGGTCAGTAATTTCTACAAAATATTTGGGAATTGTTATAATCCGTGTGTTTTCACTGGCTGCCACCAAGTATTTTGGGGGGTCAGTAATTTCTCCAAAATATCTGGGAATTGAGGTAATCTGTGTCTTGTCACTACCACCCAGTATTTTGGGGGTCAGTAATTTCTACAAAATATTTGGGAATTGAGGTAACCTGTGTGTTCTCACTGCCACCAGCAACTATTTTGGGGGTCAGTAATTTCTACAAAATATTTGGGAATTGAGGTAATCAGTGTCTTGTCACTGCCACCTAGAATTTTGGGGGGTCAGTCATTTATACAAAATATCTGGGAATTGTTCTAATCTGTGTCTTGTCACTGCCACCCATCAGGGGGTCTCACTGATTTATAGGAGGTTTCTGGGATTTGTAATCTGTGTCTTCTCACTGCCAGCTATCACGGGGTCCCACATACTTCTAGCAGATTTCTGCGAATTGTTATCTGTGTATTGTCACTGTTGCCAGCTATCAGGGGGTCTCACTGACTTGTAGCAGATTTCTGCAAATTATAATTTGTGTCTTGTCACTGACACCCATCAGGGGGTCTCACTGATTTATAGGAGGTTTCTGGGAATTGTAATCTGTATCTTGTCACTGGCTGCCAGCTATCAAGGTGTCTCACTGAGTTATACCAGAGTTCTGGAAATCTTTAATCTTTATACCAGAGTTGAATCAGAGTTCTGTATATATCAGGGGTGTGGGAATTGTATTGCCCGACGCCCGGGACATGAAGATCCGGGCGAGTAGTTTTTTTTTAGATGCAGTCCGGCGGGCTAGAAGCCCGCCGGACTGCGGACTAATTCCAGGGACGCCCCCGATACCGGAAGCCAGCATTCAGCCGGCTTGCCGGCATCCGAGGGGCTTGGGCGGCTGTTCGAATGCTCTATCGTCATTCGGACAGCTGCCCCTGGAGCTGTCCGGCACTCTTACCTTCCTGAGCGACGCCGGGAAAGTTTCCGTGCTTCCGCACGTTGAAGGACCCCAGCCGCGATCACGTGGGAGTCCCACGTGATCGCGGCTGGGGTCCTTCAACGAGCGCAGGCGCGAAGACTTAGTTGGCGCCGCTTGGGATGGTAAGTACGCCGGAGAGCTCCAGGGGCGGCTGTCCGAATGCCGATACAGCATTCGAACAGCCGCCCCATGTCTGGTCTGAGGGCTGAGCTGGGGGGCTGTATACCATGAGCTGGGGCAGCATCTATGAGAGCTTGGGGGCATTATCCATGAGCTGGGGGGCAGCATCCATGAGCTGGGGGCAGCATCCATGAGCTGGGGGCAGCATCCATGAGCTGGGGCAGTATCCATGAGCTGGGGCAGTATCCATGAGTTGGGGGCAGTATCCATGAATTGGGGGCAGTATCCATGAGTTGGGGGCAGTATCCAAGGGCTGGGGCAGTATATCCATGAGCTGGGGCAGTATATCCATGAGCTGGGGCAGTATATCCATGAGCTGGGGCAGTATATCCATGAGCTGGGGCAGTATCTATGAGCTGGGGGCAGTATCTATGAGCTGGGGGCAGTATATCCATGAGCTGGGGCAGTATCCATGAGCTCGGGCAGTATCTATGAGCTGGGAGCAGTATCCATGTGATCGGGCAGTATCTATGAGCTGGGGCAGTATATCCATGAGCTGGGGCAGTATATCCATGAGCTGGGGCAGTATCTATGCGCTGGGGCAGTATATCGATGAGCTGGGGCAGTATCTATGAGCTGGGGCAGTAATCTATGAGCTGGGGCAGTATATCCATGAGCTGGGGCAGTATCTAGGAGCTGGGGGCAGTATAATCCATGAGCTGGGGCAGTATCCATGAGCTGGGGCAGGATCTATGAGCTGGGGCAGTATCTATGAGCTGGGGCAGTATCTATGAGCTGGGGCAGTATCTATGAGCTGGGGCAGTATCTATGAGCTGGGGCAGTATCTATGAGCTGGGGTAGTATCCATGTGATCGGGCAGTATCTATGAGCTGGGGCAGTATATCCATGAGCTGGGGCAGTATATCCATGAGCTGGGGCAGTATCTATGAGCTGGGGCAATATCCATGTGCTGGGGGCAGCATCCATGTGCTGGGGGCAGCATCCATGTGCTGGGGGCAATAGCCATGTGCTGGGGGCAATAGCCATGTGCTGGGGGCAATAGCCATGAGCTGGGGGATATATACATGTGAGCTGGGGGCATTTTTATGAGGTCTGTTCTTATTGGAAAGTGGTCACATGACATAAAATAAAAGTACCGGTACTCGTACTCAGTCTTAAAAAAGTGGTATCGGTGCATCCCTAATATATATACATACATACATACATACATACACACAACAAAATAGTGTTTAAATAAAGGTCTTTATTCATCACATGTATCTGACGCTGCCTCTATAGGCTGTTATGAATAAAGACCTCTATTTAAACACTATTTTGTTGAAATTATCAGGAAAAAGTGATCGTCCTGAGGGACAAGTAGATTTTTTTAAAATTTCCACACCCCTGTATATTTAATCTATATATCACTCACCATGTCAGAAAGACCAAAAAGGACAGGCAGACGCTCCCAGACACAGATAAGAGGGCAAGCAGCCTCTGTGTCGGGAGGCTGTGCCTCTGGTCGTGGTGGACATGGTGCATCCTCTGCAGGGGCACGCTTGTCCTTTCTAACTGGTGCTGGCCGTCTTAAGCAGCAGCAACATATATAGGATTTGGTGGATTGGCTAACCAGGCCATCCGAGTCCTCCGGGTCCTCTGCCAGCCAGGCTTGTAGTACGTTACAGTCCACCAAAATCATCAACAGTTTTGGCTTTAATTACCACCTCTACGCTGATGACACTCAGATCTACCTCTCTACCCCTGATCTCTCTCCCCCTGTCCTCTCAAAAGTCAGTGACTGTTTATCTGGCCTCTCCTCCTGCATGGCCTCCCACCACCTAAAGATCAACATGTCAAAGACTGAGCTCCTACTTATTCCTCCCTCCAATGCCTCCCCACCTCCTGACTTCTCTATCATGGTGGAGGGTATCACCATCTCCCCATCAAACCAAGTTCGCTGTCTTGGAGTTACACTTGACTCTGCTCTTTCCTTCATCCCCCACATCCAGTCTCTTTCCTCCTCCTGCCGATACCAACAGCGTAATATTTCCAGAATTCGGCCATTTCTTACTGCTGTCACCACAAAACAACTCATACACGCCCTGGTAATCTCCCGACTCGACTATTGCAATAATCTCTTATCTGGCCTCCCTCTGTCCCGCCTCTCCCCCTACAATCCATCCTGAACGCCTCCGCCAGGCTAATTCACCTTACCCGCCGCTCTGTCTCTGCCGCTCCCCTCTGCGAGTCCCTTCACTGGCTCCCCATCCACTGCAGAATTAAGTTCAAAATCCTTATCCTTACCTACAAAACCCTCACTAACTCAGCGCCCCACTACCTGTCCTCACTAATCACCAAATACACCCCAGCCCGCTCCCTAAAGTCAAACAGTGACCTGCGCCTAGCTTCTCCCCGCATCACCTCTTCCCATGATAGACTGCAGGACTTCACACGCGCAGCCCCCACTCACTGGAACGCTCTCCCTCGTACTGTCAGGCTTTCCCCTAACTTCTCTTCTTCAAACGCTCCGCTCTTAAAATGTTCCTATTTAGGGAAGCCTACCACCCAACTCACTGACGCAACCATCAATCACTCTCACCTTACAGTCCTCTCCTCCTGTTTCCAACCCCAACCCTCCTAGATTGTGAGTTCCTACGGGAATAGGGCCCTCATCTCCTCCTGTACTGTTTGTCAAATGTTGTTCAATGTATTGTAACCCTGTCTATACTGTGTTTATTGTACAGCGCTGCGGAATATGCTGGCGCTTTATAAATAAAGAATAATAATAATAATAATAATAACCTCAGCTGCCAAAACATCTAATGCAGCCTCCATGTCCACAGCTACTCCTGCCGTAGCCTCACTATCACACACAGAGGAGTCAGCTGAATTGTTTGACTACAATGACCGTGACATGCTGCTTGAGGATGCGCAGCAAGTACAGTGCTCTGATTCAATCTCTGAGGTTGAGGAAGGGAGTATAATCAACCTAGAGGAAGGGGTGCCAGTGATGACACACAAATAACTGGCACTCATGTTGCCCCGGCAGCTGCAGCATACTGCCAAGTTGGCTCCAGTGACGAGGAGATAGGAGGTGATGACAATGATGATGAGGTCACTGACTCCACCTGGGTGCCTGATCGAACAGAGGAGTCAAGTGAGGAGGAGGAGGCACAACAAACACGAGGCACTACATCCTCTATGACCAACCGTAGCACTAGCCAGTCCAAGGCATCCGATGTCAGAGCTGCTCACGTGCAGAGCGCTGTTGTCTCAAAGCACACATCCAGGAACTCTGCTGTCTTGGAGTTCTTTAAGAAATGTGCAGCAGACCCCATCGTTGCTATTTGTAATCTATGTCAGATGAGGCTCAAGCGTGGGAAAGACACCGGACGCTTGGGTACCACGTGCTTGAGGCGACATATGACCACCTGCCACGCATCCCGTTGGCGCAAAACTTTGCGTAGGTCCTCCTCCTCCTCATCTGTCTCTACCCCCACTGCCATGTCATTGCCTGCTACAACCTCCACTGACAGGGATAATGCTACAGTAATGGATGTACCAGGTCCTTCCTCACAATGTGACAGCATCCCATCAGCTGAAGATTTATGCAGTCAGATTACGTTGCCCCAGCTGCTGCAGCGTAAGAAAAAATATAGTCCCAACCATCCCCAAGCACAGCGTCTAAATGCCAGCTTAGCAAAATTACTCGCATTGCAGCTGCTGCCTTTCCAGCTGGTGGACTCTGCTCACTTCCGTGAATTTGCTGAATGTGCTGTACCACAGTGGCATGTTCCAAAACACCATTACTTTTCACGGAAAGCCATTCCAGCACGTGGAAGACAATGTTATCGAGTCATTGGGAAAGGCAGTCAGCAGCAAGGTGCATGTGACTTTAGACACGTGGTCCAGCAAGCATGGACAGGGTCGTTACATTTCCTTCACGGCACACTGGGTAACTCTGATTGCAGCTGGGAGGGATCCAAGACGGGGCTCTGTGCTGGAGCTTGTTCATCCACCACGCCTCCAGAAAGCTGCTTGTATGAGGTCTGTCTGCTCCACCACCACCTCTCCCTCTTCCTCCTCCTCCTGTGTCTCTGGCGAAGTGGCAGTTAAACCGACGCCTGACAGGGGCTACGCAATGGCTCAAGCAAAAAGATGCCATACTGTGCTTGAGCTGGTTTGTTAAGGGGACAGGAGCCACACCGGGCCAGAAATTCTGTCAGCTCTGCAGGGGCAGGTGCAGAGATGGTTAACACCACGCCAGCTTCAGCTGGGAATGGTCGTCTGTGATAATGGCAGCAACCTTCTCTCCGCCCTACGCCAGGGTAAGTTGACGCATGTACCATGCCTAGCACACGTCCTAAATCTGGTGGTACAGCGTTTCCTAACCAGGTACCCAGGGCTGGCAGAGCTTCTTAGCCAGGCCAGAAAAGTCTGCAGCCACTTCAGACGTGTCGGGTATATTGGAAGGGAAAAATTCAAATGGATGCCTGTAGCCATTTTGTTTTAAATAGAAAGTATTTTCTTTTTCAAATTTTCAAGTTTTTTTCAAGTTTTAGAAATGAACAGAGATTTTTTTTAAATAGTTCATGGCTAGGTGAAATCTAATTTTTTTTTTTTACAAATACCAGACATGACGGAACCTTAAAATGTCTTTGTGTGATATAATGCCAAAGCTAAGTGCTAGACGTGTTATAATTAAATTTATTGGTCTGTTTTAAGTCTTTAAAACAAAAAGATATTTTTTCTATGGGTAAAGGAATGAAAGTTAAAGTTAACTGAGGCATTCAGAGACTTACACACAAGGCTAGCAGACCATCCCAGGACAATGCACTCAAGATTTCACACCAAAAATCTCTAACTCACACCAAATCTCTAACTCCCATGCATTGATTATCTGACATTGATACATTTCACATATTCCAAAACAATCAAAGGATATTCAAAGGCTATAACTCATTGAATCCAGAGGAGAGGTAATGTATGAAAGTTATTTTTATTCAGATTAATAAATTATATAATTGGAGTATTTCTTGCAACAGATAGACTGAGATTTCTCAGATATTGTTAGATCCAGAATCTAAAATATTTCTATTCTGCAGATAGAGATATGAAGAAGAATGGATATAAGGATTTATCCTAAAGAAACTGTTGTAAAGATTGATATACCAATATATATATTGAATTTGGAAATTACTGTGATTGAAATTAATAAGCAGGGAATTATATAACTACAAAATAAAAAGCAGAAGATTAGAAGCTTAATTCTCGATATTAGGGGAGGATTCACTAAATAAGTTTTTATTACTTATCATTCTAAAAAATAGAATAAATGATAGCTCATGTTTTGTTGATCCAAGTAGCATAGAGAGATACATATATCTCTACAAGATATCTCTACAAGATCTAGCTTGTTAAACATTGGTTTGCTGGGAAATACATGTTTCGTTAAGCAGAAATGTTTATTAACCATTTGTGTATTAGTTACTAATTGTGTATTAGTTACTAACTGACAAGGTAAATGATATTAATCATATATGCAGTTACTAACAGGTGATACATATTGTGAAGCTAGTTTCTATGTTGCTGATGGATTTTGTGGTTTATAAATTTTTGTTTATGATATGAGATTTGTAACTTTTTGTATACGTAATAAATATATATATTTTTATCCGATAATTGATTAGTGTATTCTTCAAAGCAAAACACAGACAATTAAGAGAATTTAGGAGACTTTCTAGGAAATATAAACAATTGATATTTGTGTCTCGTATAAGTTTCTTATTGAATACTAGTTGTAAAGCCTGCCCAGAGGGCAGTCTATTGTGGATATACTGCCCCTGCTCATGGATATACTGCCCCAGCACGTGGATACTGCCCCAGCACGTGGATACTGCCCCCGCACGTGGATACTGCCCCAGCCTGCCCAGAGGGCAGACTATTGTGGGTATACTGCCCCAGCTCGTGGATACTGCCCCAGCACGTGGATATTGCCCCAGCATGTGGATACTGCCCCAGCATGTGGATACTGCCCCAGCACATGGATATTTGCCCCCAGCACATGGATTTGCCCCCAGCTCATGGATTTGCCCAGCACATGGATTTGCCCCAGCACATGGATTTGCCCCAGCTCATGGATTTGCCCAGCACATGGATTTGCCCCAGCTCATGGATTTGCCCCAGCTCATGGATTTGCCCAGCACATGGATTTGCCCCCAGCTCATGGATTTGCCCCAGCTCATGGAGTTGCCCAGCTCATGGAGTTGCCCAGCTCATGGATTTGCCCAGCACATGGATTTGCCCCAGCTCATGGATTTGCCCAGCTCATGGATTTGCCCAGCTCATGGATTTGCCCCAGCTCATGGAGTTGCCCAGCTCATGGAGTTGCCCAGCTCATGGATTTGCCCAGCACATGGATTTGCCCCAGCTCATGGAGTTGCCCAGCTCATGGAGTTGCCCAGCTCATGGATTTGCCCCAGCTCATGGATTTGCCCCCAGCTCATGGATTTGCCCCAGCTCATGGAGTTGCCCAGCTCATGGATTTGCCCAGCTCATGGATTTGCCCCAGCTCATGGAGTTGCCCAGCTCATGGAGTTGCCCAGCTCATGGATTTGCCCAGCACATGGATTTGCCCCAGCTCATGGAGTTGCCCAGCTCATGGAGTTGCCCAGCTCATGGATTTGCCCCAGCTCATGGATTTGCCCCAGCTCATGGATTTGCCCCAGCTCATGGAGTTGCCCAGCTCATGGATTTGCCCAGCACATGCATTTGCCCCAGCTCGTGGATTTGCCCAGCACGTAGATTTGCCCAGCTCGTGGATTTGCCCCCAGCTCATGGATTTGCCCCAGCTCATGGAGTTGCCCAGCTCATGGATTTGCCCAGCACATGGATTTGCCCCAGCTCGTGGATTTGCCCCCAGGTCGTGGATATGGTCCCCAGCTCGTGGATATGGACCCCCCCAGCTCGTGGATATTGACCCCCCAGCTCGTGGATATTGACCCCCCCCCCCAGCGCTCACTTACCTGTCGAGCGCCGCCAGGGAAGTGAAGATTTCCCCGCTTCCGGTCTTTGAAGGACCCAAGCCGCGGTCACGTGACCGGGGCTTGGGGTCCTTCAAAGCGGAAGCGAGGGAACTTTCCCTCCGCCGCTCGGGGGACCCGTTAGATGCACACACAGCAGCGGGTAGAGGCTGCGCTCGCAGCCTCTACCCGGCTGCCGCGCGCATCCAACCCCCCGAGCGGCGGAGGAAACTTTCCCTTCGCCGCTCTGGGGTTGGATGCGCGCGGCAGCCGGGTAGAGGCTGCGAGCGCAGCCTCTACCCGGCTGCTGTGTGCATGTGTAACCGCCGCGGCGAGCCGGCAGCCGGCTCGTGCCGCGGCGGTTGCATGCGCGCGCAACCAACCGCCGCTGGTTGCGCGCGCATGCGCAGTAAGGCTTTGGCGACGGACAGCCAAAGCCTTACTCTTTTATTATATAGATAAATCTCGACATGTTGTAGTCACGTGCAGAGATAATCCCTGACAGACGGTCATTCCCAGCAAGTGTTCGCCTGGCAGAAATTCAAAGAGAATTCCATCTTCCCACAAACCGTCTGATCTGTGACATGCCCACCAGGTGGAACTCGACATTAGCAATGCTGCAGCGTCTGCACAAGCAGCAGAGGGACATCAACGAGTACCTGCGTGAGTATGGCACAAGGACAGGTTCAGGTCAACTTGTTTTTTTTCCCCCCGCAGTGGCTGATGATCAAGGATGCATGCACTGTACTGTCACCATTTGAGGCGGCAACGAGGATGGTGAGCAGGGACAGTGCATGCATCAGTGACACAATTCCTTTAGTGTTCCTGCTGGAGCACACTCTGCGGGGAATTATAGATGTGGCTCTAGAGGCAGAGCAGCGGGAGGAAGAGGAGGCCTTCCCTAGCTCTGAAGGCCCCAGTCTTTCCGCAGACAGCATTCCAGCGGGTCCTCCTCAGATCAGACAGGAGGAGGATGAGGAGGAGGAATATTTAAGTAGTGGGGGCATTGAAGGTGGGGATTCCTCAAGGGAGGGTTTTGTGTGCCCAGAAACACAAGGACTAGTACGTGGCTGCAGTGGCGTCGTAACGTGGGGGCGGTGGGTGCGGCCCGCACCAGGTGACACCCGCCTTTAGGGTGACACCGTCACCCTAAGGGGCGGTGTCTCACCCACCGCCCGCCACCGCCGCGTATTCGCTCCGTGCGAGCGTCCGAAGCACGCAGCTTCGGCGCTCGCCTGGAGGAAATACGTCACCAGCCAATCGCGGCTGGTCACGTGGCTCTCCCAGACGAGCGCCCAAGCTGCGCGCCGCCGGACGCTCAGAAGGAGCGAAAAACGCGGCGGAGAGGTGCTGCCTGGGCCGCTATCCATGTGCTGGGACCAGGACCAGGAGGTGAGCTGGGGCAAATCCATGAGCTGCTGGGGCAAATCCATGGGGGCCTGGGGCATATCCATGAGGAGCTGGGGCAAATCCATAAGCTGCTGGGGCAAATCCATGAGCTGCTGGGGCAAATCCATGAGGAGCTGGGGCAAATCCATGAGCTGCTGGGGCAAATCCATGAGCTGCTGGGGCAAATCCACGAGGAGCTGGGGCAAATCCATGGGGGCCTGGGGCATATCCATGAGGAGCTGGGGCAAATCCATAACCTGCTGGGGCAAATCCATGAGGTGCTGGGGCATATCCATGAGGAGCTGGGGCAAATCCATAAGCTGCTGGGGCAAATCCATGAGCTGCTGGGGCATATCCATGAGGAGCTGGGGCAAATCCATAAGCTGCTGGGGCAAATCCATAAACTGCTGGGGCAAATCCATAAGCTGCTGGGGCAAATCCATGAGCTGCTGGGGCAAATCCATGAGGAGCTGGGGCAAATCCATGGGGGCCTGGGGCATATCCATGAGGAGCTGGGGCAAATCCATAAGCTGCTGGGGCAAATCCATGAGCTGCTGGGGCAAATCCATGAGGAGCTGGGGCAAATCCATGGGGGCCTGGGGCATATCCATGAGGAGCTGGGGCAAATCCATAAGCTGCTGGGGCAAATCCATGAGGTGCTGGGGCATATCCATGAGGAGCTGGGGCAAATCCATGAGCTGCTGGGGCAAATCCATGAGGAGCTGGGGCAAATCCATGAGCTGCTGGGGCAAATCCATGAGGAGCTGGGGCAAATCCATGGGGGCCTGGGGCATATCCATGAGGAGCTGGGGCAATCCATGAGGTGCTGGGGCAAATCCATGAGGTGCTGGGGCAAATCCATGAGGTGCTGGGGCATATCCATGAGGTGCTGGGGCATATCCATGAGGTGCTGGGGCATATCCATGAGGAGCTGGGGCATATCCATGAGCTGCTGGGGCAGTATATCCATGAGCTGCTGGGGCAGTATATCCATGAGCTGCTGGGGCAGTATATCCATGAGCTGCTGGGGCAGTATATCCATGAGCTGGGGCAAATCCATGAGAGCAGCTGGAGCATTATCAATGAGAGCAGCTGGGGCAGTATATACATGAGAGGAGCTGGGGCAATATCCATGAGAGGAGCTGGGGCATATCCATGTGTGCTGGGGGCAATATCCATGAGAGCTGGGGCAATATCCATGTGTGAGCTGGTCTGGGGCAATATATCCATGTGTGAGCTGGTCTGGGGCAATATATCCATGTGTGAGCTGGTCTGGGGCAATATATCCATGTGTGAGCTGGTCTGGGGCAATATATCCATGTGTGAGCTGAGTGAGGCGCAATATATCCATATGTGAGCTGAGGCGCAATATATCCATATGTGAGCTGGGGCAATATATATCCATGGGTGAGCTGCTGGGGGCAATATATATCCAGAGCTGCTGGGGGCAATATATATCCATGTGTGCTTTCACTGCCTTCGAACAGGCAACGTACTTGCTGGCAGTTGGCAAAAAGTTGTGTGAGCATATGAGAGAGCTCCACAGCAATAAACCTCACAGTAATGTGCGCTGTGTGTATGAGCATTCAGTGTTATATGGGAGTACTGATTTAGGAGTAAGAGTAGTTAAAAAAAAAAAATCTGAAAAACTCGGGGGGGGGGGGGGTGACACCATAAATTACCGCACCGGGTGACACCGACCCTAGTGACGCCACTGCGTGGCTGGGAGGAGGAAGTGCACGATGGGGTCATCCTCCTCATTGACCAGGAAGACTCGGAAGCTAATGCCACCTCCAACCTACGCTGCATGGGCTCCCTTATCCTGCAAAGCCTGCTAAAGGACCCCAGGATTCGTGCTATCAAGGAGAGGGATCATTACTGGTTGGCAACCCTTCTTGATCCACGATACAAGGGTAAAGTTGCAGAGCTCATCCTGCCCGCACAGAGGGAGCTCAGGATGAAAAAACTTGGACGCTCTAAAGCGACACTTGTGTAACACCTTTCCAGGCACTGGTAGGTTACCAAGTGATGACACAGGTGCTTCTGAGGCTGCGGATGATCAAAGGAATAGTGGTGAAGGCCGGGCCGCTTGACTGATGCCTTTTTAAATTTTTTTAGTCCACGATGCCCAGGGACGTCAAATGTAGGCACCCATTGCCAGCGTCTTCACCATATGGTGCAGGACTACCTAGGGGCAAGGGCAGACCTGGATACCTTTCCAGCAGATGATCCACTGGCAGGGCCGCTGCTAAGCTTTTTTGCGCCCTAGGCCAGACCAGCTACCTGCCCCCCCCCCTTCAAAAAAAACAAACAAGTGACATGTGTGAACGTATCACAGAGCTCCACAACAATAAAACTCACAGTAACAGGTGGTGTGTATGAGCGTATCACAGAATCCACAGCAATAAAACACAGTAATGTGCAGTGTGTATGAGCCTATCACAGAGACCCACGGCAATGAAACGCACAGTAATGGGCGGTGCATATGAGCGTATCACAGAGGTCCACATACCCCCACCCAATGTCACACACACATACAAATCCACACACACACACATAAAAATCCACACACACACATAAACTTACCCTCACAGCCCTGGTTGAGGCCTGGCTTCGGGCCTGGTGATGTCCCCTGGCTTCGGGCCTGGTGATGTCCCCTGGCTTCGGGCCTGGTGATGTCCCCTGGCTTCGTGCCTGGTGATGTACCCTGGCATCGGGCCTGGTAGTCTCCCCAGGCCTCGGGCATGGTGGTCTCCCCAGGCCTGGTGGTCTCCGCAGGCCTCAGGCCTGGTGGTCTCCCCAGGCCTCGGGCCTGGTGGTCTCCTCGGGCCTGGTGGTCTCCCCAGGCCTCGGGCCTGGTGATCTCCTCATGCCTGGTGGTCTCCCCAGGCCTCGGGCCTGGTGCGGTCTCCTCGGGCCTGGTTTCTCCCCAGGCCTCGGGCCCGGTGGTCTCCTCGGGCCTGGTTGTCTCCCCAGCTCTCGGGCCTGGTGGTCTCCTCGGGCCTGGTGTGGTCTCCTCGGGCCTGGTGCGGTCTCCTCGGGCTTCGGGGATGGCCCGCAGGCCTCAATGAGCCATACTGGCGGTGCCAAGGGGGAGAGTGGCGTGGGTGCTACCGCGCTCAGCGCCGTCCCAGGCCCCGCAGTAAACGTGCACCAAGGGGGAGAGCGGCGTGGGAGCTACCGCTCTCAGCGCTGTCCCAGGCCCCGCAGCAAACGAGCTCGTCTAGGCCCAGCTCTGTGCAGGTGCCTCCGGGGCAGTCGCAACTCCACAGCTAGCGTGGAGGGGGAGTGGGGGCGGGCCGCTGAGGTGTAGGGGTGGGCGCTGGCCTGCTGAATGAGGCGGGGGCATTCCTATGTTTTGCGGGAGGGACGCTTCATGCCGCCTGCTGCATGGACGGGCCGGCCCTGCCTGTGGAGCTCGGTGGCGCTGGGCTCTAGGCGGCCGCCTAGCTCGCCTAGCGGCAGCACCGGCCCTGTCCACTGGCTTACTGGGTGTTGAGATTGGATCACTGGCCAGAACTTAGCCAATATGTTATGCAGCTACTAGGTTGCCCTTCATCTAGCGTGCTTTCTGAAAGGACGTTCAGTGCCGCTGGAGGTTTTGTCACAGACAAAAGAGTGCGTCTGTCCACCGACTCTGTAGACCGGCTGACATTTATAAAAATGAATCAGTCCTGGATCAGCAGCTATCACTCCCCTGATGCTGGCGTAAAGGAATAGATCGGGGATGTCTTCTGCATTCACAAAACCTCCAACACTGAACTCTTCCACAATACCACAAAAGGGTTACGGTGTGAAGGCACTTGCTGCCATGAAAGGCACAATATTTGGCTGCACTGACTCCTGTGCCACATTTATATCATTTTAATTTTTTGAACCGCAGGGTCCAACCCTGCACTCTTCCACAATACCACAGAGGGGTTACTGTATGATGGCACTTGCTGGCCTGGCACCAAAAGCACAATATCTGGGTGCACTGACGCCTTTACCAGATTCATATCTTTTTAATATAGGACCACTTGGTCCACCCCTGCACTCTTCCACAATACCACAGAGAGGTTACGGTGTGACGGCACTGTTGCCGACGCTAAAGGCCCAATTTTAAAGCACCTATTGCTACTTTCATCCAAAGCCTGCATAAGTTTCACCATAATTTAGCCAAGAAAATCACTAAACTTTTTCTGCGTGTCCTAAAATGTCTTTTCATACAGGCTGCCGCCCCAAGCAGTTGTTTATGAATAGATTAAAGGAAAAGCATTTACCATCATTTGAAACGTCATTTTTTTGTTTTTAAATGTTTCTATACATCCTAGAAATCTGCCACTTCACGGGCAGGTTATGGGGACCTCCTAGGAACGATATTTGAAGGAATTTTTCGTTTTTATTTTTAACCCTTATTTTATGGAAAACTCACTGTCCCTTTAAAAACTTTTTTTTAAAACTTTTTGTCCTTGTTTCCTGTCCCCCAGGGCACTACCCGGTCCCCTATATACCTTTTATGGCAAATATCTAGCATATATGCCCCCTTGGAGGGCACTCTAAAAATCGAACTTTGAGTCCCATTGACTTGTATTGAGTTTGTGTTCGAATTCGAACTTTTGAAAAGTTCGAGTTCGAATGCAAACCGAACTCGGGGGTGTTCGGCTCATCCCTAGTGTTTAAGAGATTTTCTGGGAAGCTACCACCCTACCTGAATAGGCTGCTTCCCCTAGCAGCTCCCTCATCCTATAACCGCCGATCCAGGACCAGCACCTTACTTGCAATACCACAATACAAAAAGAAAGTGGCTCGATGCTCATTTTCCTACAGAGCACCGCAATTATGGAATAACCTCCCAGACGCCATCAAATCTTCCCCCAGTCTAAAGTCACTCAAGAGCTCCCTATTAACATACCTCAATACGTAATGCACCTGCAAACATGTAACATAGTGACTATATACAGAATGCACCTGTAAACATGTAACATAGTGACTATATACAGAATGCACCTGTGCTTTTCATGCACGCGGCCAGCTTTCCCAGCGTTCGAGCTGGGGCAATATCCATGTGATCTGGGTGCAAATCCATGAGAGCTGGGGGCAAATCCATGTGAGCTGGGGCATATCCATGAGAGCTGGGGAAAATCCATGTGAGCTGGGGGCAATATCCATGAGAGCTGGGGGCAATATCCATGAGAGCTGGGGGCATATCCATGAGAGCTGGGGGCAAATCCATGAGTGCAAAGTGACCCAAATTAATGGGTTAAAGATGTTTATAAGGCGCTGATGATTGAATCGAATGGAAATGTAAGGAAGTGCAGCTCACCAATGGGTGTATCCCTCACCCACATATACAAGTGAAAAGGATAGAGTGGCCAGAAAAGCAACTCAGGGAGCGCACAGAATTGAATAAGCACTTGAAACTCTCACACCAGATGACAGAGATGGAGATGCAATATTTCAAATACTCATCTTGGATAGGAACTAGGTGGGAAGGTCATAGAACCTACGAATAAGAACAGAGAAACAAATTGCGCAATACCAAAGGTCAGATAGAAAAAATAATGACATGTGACGATTATACACTCACAGAGGTGGAGCCCGTAGGGCTCTCTATCTTCGCCTGTAAGCCACTTAAAAGGGGGGCTTCTCCCACCAAATCGATGTTGTATTGGTCTGGATATGCAGAGTACATCGGATAGGACCTCAAAAGATAATGAGAATATAGCGTAATACTGTTGATATTTACAAAAGAGAGGACCAAAGTAGCGTGGAACCACTCACGTGTCGTAGAGCCTCCTCAAGAGTGGCTCAGTAGAGATAGCCTCAGACCATATAGAGGCAGGTCTCAACCTTCTTGAGTCCCAGGGATCTCAGGAATCACGAGATGGTTGGGTCCCAGGGATGACAGAAAAAGTAGGGACTGGGCAGGAGGAGGGTTAAAGGATAAAAAATAATGCGAAAAAGAGAAATTGAAATAAAAGTGGGAATATTTAATACTAAAACAAAGCCAAAATGCTAAAATTGGGGGTATGAACCGAAACGCGTTTCTCCTGCTATCCTGCAGGCTTCCTCAGTCGGATCTGACTGAGAAAGCCTGCAGGATAGCAGGAGAAACGCGTTTCGGTTCATACCCCCAATTTTAGCATTTTTTCTTTTGTTTTAGTATTAAATATTCCCACTTTTATTTCAATTTCTCTTTTTTGCATTGTTTTTTATCCTTTAACCCTCCTCCTGCCCAGTCCCTAATTTTTCTGTGTTCCCTGGGACCCAACCATCTCGTGATTCCTGAGATCCCTGGGACTCAAGAAGGTTGAGACCTACCTCTATATGGTCTGAGGCTATCTCTACTGAGCCACTCTTGAGGAGGCTCTACGACACGTGAGTGGTTCCACGCTACTTTGGTCCTCTCTTTTGTGAATATCAACAGTATTGCGCTATATTCTCATTATCTTTTGAGGTCCTATCCGATGTACTCTGCATATCCAGACCAATACAGCATCGATTTGGTGGGAGAAGCCCCCCTTTTAAGTGGCTTACAGGCGAAGATAGAGAGCCCTACAGGCTCCACCTCTGTGAGTGTGTAATCGTCACATGTCATTATTTTTTCTATCTGACCTTTGGTATTGCGCAATTTGTTTCTCTGTTCTTATTCGTAGGTTCTATGACCTTCCCACCTAGTTCCTATCCAAGATGAGTATTTGAAATATTGCATCTCCATCTCTGTCATCTGGTGTGAGAGTTTCAAGTGCTTATTCAATTCTGTGCGCTCCCTGAGTTGCTTTTCTGGCAAATCCATGAGTGCTGGGGGCAAATCCGGGAGAGCTGGGGCACTATCCATGAGAGCTGGGGCACTATCCATGAGAGCTGGGGCACTATCCATGAGAGCTGGGGCATATCCATGAGAGCTGGGGGCAAGCTGCATGTGAGCTGTGGGCAATCGCCATGTGAGCTGGGGGCAAGCTACATGTGAGCTGGGGGTATTCTGTATATATATATATATATCTCGGTGGGATATATACATGTGAGCTGGGGGCATTTTTATATGAGGTCTGTTCTTATTGAAAAGCGGTCACATGACATAAAATTAAAAGTATCGGTACTTGGTAACGGTGAGTACTCTGTACTCGTACTCTGTCTTCAAAACGTGGTATTGTGCATCCCTAATTGATACGTTAGAAAACCACACATGGATGATACGGCCTGATTCAGGGGGATCCTGCTCCCAAAGGAACTTACATTCTATGAGATGTACAAGTATTTTGTGAGGTAGGCGCATCCATATCGTTAGGTGTCTTGCCCAAGGACACTCGCTGGTGGCGTCTTCTGAGTGTGAATGAGTCGTCTTTCCATGATTGTAGCGATGATCAGCGACCTGGTGGTTAGGTTGAACCCACTTCTCGTAAAAAGGCGAGACTTCTCCACAGTTGTACTGAAGGGATGTGCCGAACGGGACCTTGACTTGCTTCTCCTCAGTCGAAGGGTAGAGATGTTACCACTGGACTCCAGCCGATATTGTGTGGTAGGTGAGTATGTACCTTTAGGTGTCTTGCCCAAGAACAGTTACTGGAGAGGTGCTCTGGTCGGGATTCAAACCTGTGACTCCACGGTTATAGAGCAGTGAGGTTACCTCTACTCCATCCAGCTGGTATGCTGCCAGAGGAAATCAAGACAGGTCTTCTGGGATTACCCTTTGATGTTTTACCTGCAGGGTATGGATTCTGCATGCTGCGGGGCGGCATCTTTCATGCACTACCCATCAGCATGAATAAATTATGTGTGTCCAGGAAAACATGGCTGATAAAGAGACCCCGGGAAAATGTAGTTCCTAAACATCTGGAGGGCTAAGGTTGCTGATTCCTAGTTTAAAGTGAAACTATCACCAAGATAATGAAATGTCCTTATTGCGTTTATTTAATGTTGCTGATATCTTACATGTGCTTTGTTTTTCTCTTGTATGTTTAGTTAAGAAAATATTTTACTCTATATGTGTCACTGGGTGCATTCATTGTGTGATGTAAACTGCCCACCCCCGCCCCCCCCCCGTATCTTTCCATCATGCTCCTCACTGTGTGACATTGGTCATAGAATGGAGAGAATGTGTCGATTACTGTCTCAAATCATTGTATTGTGTGGGATGTATTCAAAGGACATCACCAGGGGGACGATTAAACGGCTTTTAAGCTCCCTGTTTTATATATTATTCATAATATCATAATTCATATCATAATAAGATTATTAGCGATGCAATATCTGTATGTGCTGCATAATGCCTGTGTGTGGCAATTACAGCAACACCTTGTATCTGTATGTGCTGCATAATGCCTGTGTGTGGCAATTACAGCAACACCTTGTATCTGTATGTGCTGCATAATGCCTGTGTGTGGCAATTACAGCAACACCTTGTATCTGTATGTGCTGCATAATGCCTGTGTGTGGCAATTACAGCAACACCTTGTATCTGTATGTGCTGCATAATGCCTGTGTGTGGCAATTACAGCAACACCTTGTATCTGTATGTGCTGCATAATTTATTTATTTATTTATAAAGAATTTTACCAGGAAGGATACATTGATATTTCTCTCGTTTTCAAGTATGTCCTGGGTTCAAGAACATTGAATTGTTACAGAAATACAAAATAGTAAAATGCAAGATATTAACACAAGACCAAATGTACAGATTAACAGAGAAATAAATATGTAGGAAATAAAGTCATTATGTTACATGTTTACAGGTGCATTTCGTATTGAGGTATGTTAATAGGGTAGTCTTAAGGGACTTTAGACTGGGGGAAGATTTGACGGTGTCTGGGAGGTTATTCCAGAATTGCGGTGCTCTGTAGGAAAATGAGGATCGAGCCACTTTCTTTTTGTATTGTGGTATTGCAAGTAAGGTGCTGGTCCTGGATCTGAGGTTATAGGATGAGGGAACTGCCGGGGAAGCAGCATATTCAGGTAGGGTTGTAGCTTCCCAGAAAACCTCTTAAACACCAGGTTGGAAAGGTGAAGGGTGCGTCTAGATTCCAGCGATGGCCAGTTTAGTTCTTTTAACATGTCACAATGGTGAGTCATGTAGTTACATTGTAGCACAAAGCGACAGAATGAGTTATACAATGTAGTAAGTTTCTGGAGGTGTGTTTGAGGGGCAGCTGCATACACTACATCTCCGTATTCAATGGCTGGCATAAGCATTTGTTGTACAATCTGCTTTCTTACCGCGGGGCTCAGGCAGGATTTGTTTCTGTACAGGGCACCTAGTTTGGGTTAAATTTTAGATGATAGTTTTTCAATGTGGGGGCCAAAAGATAGATTTGGGTCTAACCACATACCTAGATATTTGAGAGAAGTGACTGTGGTCAGCGTGCCATTTGATTTTGTCCTGACACATAGATGGGGTGTTTGCAATTTGTGTAGTTTAGGTGCGGTTCCAAAGAGCATTGTAATGCCTGTGTATGGCAATTACAGCAACACCTTGTATCTGTATGTGCTCGGGATGTGCGTTTCGGGTTTCGGAATTTCGGAATTTTCACGAAATTTCCTGATTCGTGTCTTCGGATGCGGCCGAATTTCCGAAATTTTTTTGATCCGAAAACGGCAGATCCGAAATGTTTTCCGAGCCGAATCGAAAATTTTTCGGAATTTTCGAATGGACTTGAAATGTGTCAAATCGAAATTTATTTTCCCTCTATTCATGATTTCGGTTCCATTCGGGATTTCGGTTCCATTTCGGTAATTCTGAACATCGTATATTTAACTATTATCGGTTATATCGCTGATTCTGTAAATTTTGTATTTGTAAATGTGCTGGGGCAAATCAATGTGCTGGAGCAAATCCATGAGCTGGGGCATCCATGTGCTGGGGCAAATCCATGTGTGAGCTGGGGCAATATCCTATGAGCTGGGGCAAATCCATGTGCTGGGGCAAATCCATGTGCTGGGACAAATCCATGAGCTGGGGCATATCCATGTGCTGGGGCAAATCCATAAGCTGGGGCAAATCCATGTGCTGGGGCATATCCATGTGCTGGGGCAAATCCATGTGCTGGGGCAAATCCATGTGCTGGGGCAAATCCATGAGCTGGGGCAAATCCATGTGTGAGCTGGGGCAATATCCTATGAGCTGGGGCAAATCCATGTGCTGGGGCAAATCATGTGCTGGGGCAAATCCATGTGCTGGGGCAAATCAATGTGCTGGGGCAAATCCATGTGTGTGAGCTGGGGCAAATCCATGTGTGAGCTGGGGCAATATCCTATGAGCTGGGGCAAATCCATGTGCTGGGGCAAATCATGAGCTGGGGCAAATCCATGTGTGAGCTGGGCTGGATAATCCTATGAGCTGGGGCAAATCCATGTGCTGGGGCAAATCCATGAGCTGGGGCAAATCCATGTGCTGGGGCAAATCCATGTGCTGGGGCTGGGGCAAATCCATGTGCTGGGGCAAATCAATGTGCTGGGGCAAATCCATGAGCTGGGGCAAATCCATGTGTGAGCTGGGGCAATAACCTATGAGCTGGGGCAAATCCATGAGCTGGGGCAAATCCATGTGCTGGGGCAAATCCATGTGCTGGGGCAAATCCATGAGCTGGGGCAAATCCATGTGTGAGCTGGGGCAATATCCTATGAGCTGGGGCAAATCCATGTGCTGGGACAAATCCATGAGCTGGGGCATATCCATGTGCTGGGGCAAATCCATGTGCTGGGGCAAATCAATGTGCTGGGGCAAATCCATGAGCTGGGGCAAATCCATGTGTGAGCTGGGGCAATATCCTATGAGCTGGGGCAAATCCATGTGCTGGGGCAAATCCATGAGCTGGGGCAAATCCATGTGTGAGCTGGGGCAATATCCTATGAGCTGGGGCAAATCCATGTGCTGGGGCAAATCAATGTGCTTTGGCAAATCAATGTGCTGGGGCAAATCCATGAGCTGGGGCAAATCCATGTGTGAGCTGGGGCAATATCCTATGAGCTGGGGCAAATCCATGTGCTGGGGCAAATCCATGAGCTGGGGCAAATCCATGTGCTGGGGCAAATCCATGAGCTGGGGCAAATCCATGTGCTGGGGCAAATCAATGTGCTGGGGCAAATCCATGTGCTGGACTGCTGGGGCAATAGAGTTAGACAGCTTTGAAACGAGGAGAACAGATGTTCCGAAAAAAACGAAAATTTCCGAAATAACGAAAAGCCGATACAAAAAACGAGCAAAGTGACACGAAAATACGAAAAATGGTCGATATTCCGAAAAATAAATGTACCCGAAAAACGAATCGAGCCGAACCGAATCGAAACAGAAAGGGGTCGAAACGAGCCGAATCGAAAAGTTTAAAAATTCGAAAAATCGAACCGAATCGAACCGAAAAAAAAATCGGTGCACATCCCTAGTATGTGCTGCATAATGCCTGTGTATGGCAATTACAGTAACACCTTGTATCTGAATGTGCTGCATAATGCCTGTGTATGGCAATAACAGCAACACCTTCTATCTGTATGTGCTGCATAATGTCTGTGTATGGCAATTACAGCACCACCTTCTATCTGTATGTGCTGCATAATGTCTGTGTATGGCAGTTAAAGGAAAACACCTTGTATCTGTACTGGTACAGGGATGTTCACTCATTTTAAACCCCTGAATCAAAACCCTGTACAGCAGTGACTGACCCCAGAGCTCTCTCTGTATTCTGCCCTCTTCCAGGCTGCTGTAATGCAACATTGTTTGAACATTTTGCCACAGTGAGGTTTTGGGCTGCTATATGCCGTTTGACTTATCTCTCTGCAGGGTGCCTGGAGAGAGATAAAACAGTGGATTTTGTTTCTCTACAGAGGCACAATAACCCTGCTTTAAAAAAGGTGTGAAAATTGGGTTTTGATATGCTAATGAGTGCATTTCAATGCAAAAATGGAGGCCATGTTTCATTTTCCCACCTAATTCATGGGTAGGACATGCACAGCGCCATGATGCATTATGCCAAAGCACCTTGGCACGTCTATTTGCATAGTGACCTGTTGATTGATTAAATATTTTATTCAAACTGGAAGCTCAGAGTGAACGAGGAATCCCTGAAAAGTTAGTTTGTTACCACAATAGATTTAAGAAGTAAAAATTTTTAACTAAAAAAGAAAAAAAATACAAGTATACATACAACAGGTTCACAGGGAGATGCAGGAGATTGCTCAAAAAGGTACACTTTTGAGCAGTGGTTCTCGACCCTGGTCCTCAGGTCCCCCTAACCGGCCAGGTTTGCAGGATATGTGAAGCACAGCACAGGTGATATGATTTGTTGCTCAGTGATTGCAGGATTCAGTCTGCATTTCCCCAAGGAAATCCTTAAAACCTGTCCTGTTAGAGCAGTGTTTCCCAAACCTGTCCTCGGGTCACTCAACCAGGCCAGATTTTGCAGATCATCTTGGGGAAATGCAGACTGAATCCTGCAATCGCTGAGCAGCAAAGCCTATCGCCTGTGCGGTGCTACAGATATCCTGCAAACCTGGTGTGTTAGCGAGACTCGAGGACCGGAATCGGGAACCACTGCTCAAGGGGAAAAAAATAGATTATTGCATTGATCCCCGCAGACGCCACTCAGTTATCTTTTTCCATCTATACCAGTGGTTCCCAACCGCGGTCCTTAAGTACCCCCAACAGCAGGGGCGTGTGGGGGGGGGGGTGCGTCCCCCTAGGTTGACAACCTAAAAAAAAATATATATATATATATATTTTTTTTTACACAAAAATGTTTTACCAGGAAGGATACATTGAGAATTCTCTCATTTTCAAGTTTGTCCTGGGTAGGCAAGGCCTAGGCTGGCACTTTCCAGGGGGTGGAAAAAAAAAACACCACAAAGAGGATATTCACAGAGCACCGAAATGACGCAGACATTTCAGTGTTCTGTTGTTCCCCGCACTTTGGGGAATCAAATTTCCCCGGTGAATTCACCACAGGGTTCCTTAAGTGCAGGGAATCCGCCACCGAATGCTGCCGCAAACCTGTCGCCTGCTGTTTTAAAAAGAACTACTGAACAAAAATGTCTGGAATTAACATATAAGGTCCTATGAATGATAATGAAAAGGTCTGTTGCAGAAAAAAAAAGAAAAATTGCTATTAGAAAAAGAAAATTGATTTTTTTTTTTAAAACTGCCTAAAAGATACTAAAAAAATAAAATCAATAAAGAGATTTTTTACTATGGATTAAAGGAATAAACGGTTTATTAGATATTGGGTAAAAACAGGAATATTTTTAACATTGAAACCTATGGTGTTCATTCGCCCTGAATAAACCTGCCAAATGAAAACACAGAACATCAGGACATTTCTTTGCTGTCCGGTGTCTCTGAACAGATTAACCATTACTTCTCTATTGGGACTTTCACCGCCTTCGAACAGGCACTGTACTTGCTGTCAGTTTGCCAAAATTTGTGTATGAGCATATGAGAGAGCTGCACAGCAATAAACCTCACAGTAATGTGTGCCGTGTATTATGAGCATTCAGTGTTATATGGGAGTATTGATTTATGAGTAAAAGTAGTTAAAAAAACCCCGTAAAACTCAGGGGGGGGGGTGACACCAACCCTAGTGACGCCACTGCCCAACAGGACAGGTTTTAAGGATTGCCTTGGGGAAATGCAGACTGAATCCTGCAATCACTGAGCAGCAAATCATATCATCTGTGCTGTAGATATCTGGAAAACCTGGCCTGTTGGGGGTACTCGAGGACAGCGGTTGGGAACCACTGATCTAGACCATTGAACCTTGGCACCCCAGATATTTCAGAACTACATGTCCCATGATGCTAGGTTACGCATAAGCTGCAGAGTATAGAGGCACATGTGGTTCAAAAACATCTTGGGTGCCAAGGTTCATCATCACTGGTCTAGACCAGTGGTCCCCAACCCTGGTCCTCAGGGCCCACTAACAGGCCAGATTTTGCAGATCACCATGGGGAAAAGCAGACTGAATCCTGCAATCACTGAGCAGCAAATCATAACACCTGTGCTGTGCTTCAGATATCTGGCAAACCTGGCCTGTTAGTGGGCCCTGAGGACCAGGGTTGGGGACCACTGGTCTAGACGGTCACCTTTTGTGCCACACCAGGTTAGAGGTCGTCTCTGATGAACGGTTTAGACACCAGCAAGGCACGCAGCCACAAGGCTTTTGAACAGGAAAGTATCGAGGGGTGGGGGTGGGGGGTGTCAGCGGTTCAGTAACTCCAAAGCACGGACGTCATTTATTTACTGCACTTGACCTTAATGGAAGGATGTCTTGCAGCTGCTGGTGCCCAAGATGTTCTGTCTCATCAGCACGGCTTGCTCTAATCACCATGACCACAGAAATCAACGGAGTATGTGATGACCAGTTTGTCCTTTAACATCTGGGAGTGGGGATGTATTTGAGCCACATAGATGAATTCTCCAACTTTCTAGGTTCTGTAGGTACAGGTAGAGAACCAGTAGAGCAGGGATCTCAAACTGACCCCCCCCCCCCCCCAGAGGTTTCTTAACTCCAACTCCCATGATTCTCTGGCCATTTATTGCATTCAAAGAATTCTGGGTATTGTAGGTGAAAAAAAAGAGTCGGGAGGGGGGGGGGTAAATCTGCAGAGCATTGTTCTTTCTGGAGTGTTCAACGAATTCCATTGTACGTGACTTCTAGCCTAGCAGTCCTGTCCCAAGTTCATTTGAAGCAAACCATCCATAGTACCATTGTAGCTTTATTAGGGAGGGGAGGGGGGGGGTATAAAACATGACAAGTCAAAAAAAAAAAAAATCACAAGCCTATGAATGTGTGTACCGTATTAAGCTACATAAGTGATGACACCATGCGAGTCTGAGAATGCGTCAGTTAAATGTATCTGTACTCATAAATCAGATTTTTTTTTATTTACCTAGGATTAGTTTTTCTATAGAGTAAAAATGTAAGTTTTTTTAAATTCATATTTTACTGCACTTGTAGGTGTACACGTCCGGTTAGAGGTACTATCTGTTGTGGTCGTGTTGAGGAAATTGTTGTGGCTTGTACCAGAACAAGTCACTGAGTGATACCTATGCGTACAGCGAGACTGGATAGATACGTATAGACCAATCACAACGAATGAGGTCACATCCTTTTTATTACAGAGTACTGTATAATCCAGGGATCAGCAACCTTGGCCCTCCCAGGGCTTTTTAAATCACATCTTTCAGGGTGCTCATTAAAGACTCATGGGAAATCTAGTTCAGCGGTGTACCTTCCAACTGCCCTGGAAATGGATTGATACACAATTTCCAGATCATAGTCTGGTGTCAGGGAAAAAAAAAAAAAATACTCATGAATTCAGTGCCTGCACCAGCATAACATTTGATGTGCACAAACTTTGTCTTAGAGAGGAAAAAAAAACACAAAAAGGCTGACTGAGCATCATGGAACACGTAGTTCAGAAACCTCTGCAGTTGCAGGGTTCAAAAGGTCACTCTGAATAACCCTGAGAGGTGAAAAGCAGGAGAATGACTGGAGAAGTGAAAATTCTAGGTCAAAATGGCCAAACCAGAATTCTCCCATATTGGTTATTTTGACATAGGGTTATTCAGAGGTGAAAATTCTGACTGGTTTATACGCACCTTTAAGCCCCACCAGGTTCAATTCATTTTAAGAGGTTATTCACAAAAGCAGAGAATGGTGAAATTTCAGAGCAGTTTGTCCATCTACTAAATTGCCAAGTCACAAAATAATAGATTAACCATTATTTCTCTAAACAGAACGCCAAAGTGACAGTGAAATGCACTGACCTTCAGTTCAACGGGTGAATCCCATAGGATTAAAAAAAAAGTCTTAACACCCATTAAGGCCCTGTTCACACTGTGCGATTTATCGCACGGACTTTGCCGCGACGTCGCTGTGTGGCTTCTCCAGTGCATTTCAATGGAGCTGTTCACATCTTGCCGCGCGTCATATGTCGCAGATACATGACCCTTTTTTTTGCGATTTGTATTGGTGGTGCTTTGCAAAAAAAACCGAAAAAAAACACACAAAACAGTGATGTCGCGCAACATTATCGCACCATGTCACGAATATGAAAATCGTACGACTTTCAAATCGCACAGTGTGAACGGCACCTTAGATAGGGCTTCAAATTTGCTTTGAATCTAGGAGCCAGCTACAAAAGTTAGGAGCCAACATTCCAGTGAGGATTCGCCTTTAGCGAGGTATACCTCGCCGAAACGTTGGGAACCTTGACTCTGCATCTGGGAGTTGGTTTGTACTGACCCAAATTATTTATCACTTTGTTACCCGGTGCTTTTTGCTGTTAGGTTTTTTTGTGCATGTGGTCTTTTGGCTACATTGAGCCTAGAAGTGTAGACCGTTGCTTCATATATATATTCTCTAGATCTATTTTAATTTGTGTTCACATCTGTAAATTGTGACATGATATTGTTTTATTTGTTTACTTATATATTCTTTGCTTTGTTGTCATTGGACACCCTATTTACCCACTGCAGACACACCAGGGCTGGATATATTAACATTGAAGCCAACTAGAGGTTTTTAGATGCCAAAGACTAGAAATTTAGGAGCCAGGAGTAAAATTCTAGGAGCCAGTGGCTACCAGGCTCCTGGCTTTGTCAAGCCCTGCATTAAGAGAATGGCTGTTTTTGGTGACTCCATCTTCGGTGCCCTGTGATGAATAAATGCAACGAAAGGTCAGCAAAATAGAATTACCAAGGCACACAGAAGTGCAAAAACACTGAAATTTTGCAGCTTTGTGAATAACCCCTTGGGAGTCCTGCTCATTTCCAGGTCTTCCTTTCCCATATCCATAAAACCACCCAATGTTAGAAGGTACGTTCGTTCCAGTGGGATGGGAGCTGATCGGGAGCACTTTGGAGGTCCTTTTCCAATATAAAATTAAAACGCACACACGCTTAAAAACTAAAATTTCAAAAATATGGAGATTTTTATTAAATGCATTTCATTATAAATTAGAGGAAAACCCCGAGAGACAAGAAGACACAAAAGCAAACACAAAAAGTAAAACAAAAAGGGTCAAAGTAAAAACAGAATCAACACATAAAACAAGAAATGATTTAAGTATTAAAAGACATCAACCCTTTACATTCTGAAAATTATAGTAAAGCTGAATTAAAACACAATTTCTACTATTGTAAACCTGTAAGAAAAAAAAACAAATCTAACAAACTATCCAATAAAAAAGGAGTGTATCCAATAAGGCTGGGGTCAGACGAGCGCAGTTATCACGTCCGTGTTGCCGCACATTTGTACGTCCGTGGCAGCATAGAATTCTGACCAATGGAGCCCCACACACGAAGTACGTCCGCACAGAAGTGCTGATGCGGCAAACGGACGCAGGTTAGACAAGAACGTAATACTGCTAGAACGGACGTGCGGAGTGCGCCAGGTCCGCATAGCTTTGTGTGTGATGGAGCATGGTCAGACGGACTGCATTTATACGTCCAGCATTTTTGACGGACAGAATGTTCTTTCATTGTAATTTATTTTCCTTGCTACATCAGTCAAAAAATACGTCAAAAAAAACCAGACTGTGTGACCACTACCTTGTTGTCAGTCAGAAAGTACATCCGTACTGCACGGACGCACAGTCCGTACAAAATGCGCTCATCTGACCCTAGCCTAAGGCCCCCGGCACACGAGCATTATTTTTGCGTCCGTCTGTGCGCAAAATTTGACGTCCGTTATAGATTTGCAAAGAAGTTATTCTGAACACCAAACGATGCACCTGCGCACTGTTTCACGCACTGCAACGGACGTCAAAAATGGCATGGACATAAAAAAGCTAGACGGACGTGGGAAATACGTGCTGCTTCCTGTGGGCTCCAAACTCCCAATACTTTTTCTCACTTTCCCTCTTTTTTTTTTTCAACGTCCGTAATTATTAACTTGGCCCTGTTTGAACACATTTATCTCCCGTCAAAAATTACGTCTGTAACGGACGCACTGTGCGCAGTACCTATACGCTCGTGTGCCGGGGGCCTAAGCAGGTGTGTCGGGACGTCTTCTGTGCAGTTTTTAAAATGCTCTAGAAATGTAAACATTCGATTAAACAGAAAAGGAAGATTTAAAGATCCAAACATTGTAGGCAATCACTAAAAATGGGAGTCTGGGTGAACTGAAGCCTAAATTGGCAACACGAAGCAAACCTAAAAAGTTACAATTTGGTAGAGGTGAAGGGTTCTTTCTCCCCCTCCCTCCTAAAATCTGAGCGTCTTCATAGTTCACCACAAATCTCATGTTTAGGGAGAATGCCCTAAAATTATTTTATTTTTTTAATTAAAAAAAAAATAAAATTACGCTTCCTGATTCACTTAAATGTAAAAAGATCAGGAAATCTGATTAGCAAAAGCTACAAAGTTTAAATTTTTAAAAAAACAAACCAAAAAAAAAACAGACTTTACTCTTTTGGGTGGAGATATATCAGACAGTATTGAGGTATACCTGAGGTTATATATAGCTTGTACCAGTGGCTCATTTGCTACATTTAGCACCAAAGTAACCTCATGTGACCTTGTCTGGTCCAATAGTAACACTGAAATCTGACGTCAGTTAATGTCCGTAGATTAAGTCTCCTTACCCCTCTCTAGTTTAAAAGGTGCGTTGCTTAAAAACCACTAAAAGCCAAGGTTTGAGTTTCGGAATTAATGACGCGGGGGCAGGGTGGTCTGGAAGAGTGACTTTCCTCCTGGCTGTATGTATGTGACGGTCATCTCTTTAGGTGTGATCTGCACGTAGACGAAGCCCCCCATGTTATCAAGCTCAGCTTCGTAGAATCGCAGGTATCCTTGTGGGACCTTGTCCTTATGCATCTGGGAATCTTCAACGAAATTGCCAGCTCCACTCAGTACGTAGCCGATCCCAGCGTTGTCCTGAAGGTACTGCAAAGGGAAGAAAGAACTTCAGCTTTATTCCAAGCATATTATTCATTTCTTAAATTGAAGACACTGCAACATCTTGCAGAATAAGGCCGGGGTCAGACAAGAGTCTGAGAGTGGAAGGAACGTCCGTGAGAGTGGACGTTCCTTCCACTCGACACCCATCTGGCCACCTCGCTGAGTGCAGTTAGTGCCCTCAGTGCTACAAGGCTCGATTCCTCCTATGGAGAACCGTGCTCTGCAGCCCCGTCAACGCGTGTCTACCATTTTGACGGTGAGGCTTTGTACACGGACTCTTGTAGCGCTAGCAATTCGTGCGTGCGCTACAGCATGTGACTGGGCCCGTCACAATGCCTGTAGGCATGTCAGTACGGGCACACATAGTGCGCTTATCTGACACGGGCCTTAAGGGCCTCGTCAGACGAACGCAGGGATCACGTCAGTGTTGCCACACAGTTGCAGTCGTAGCATAGAATCATGATCAATAGACCCACACAAAGTACTTGCACACCGAACTGCTCACGTACACAAGTTAGGCAAGAATGTAAAACCGCTACCACGGACGTGCAGAGTGCGCCACATCCGTGTAGTGTTCTGTGCGAGTGAGATGTCAGACGCAGCGCATTTGCGACGTCCAGCACCTTGACGCACACAATGGCTTTTCAGATCCTTTCCAAATTTTTATCATTTTTCATATTAATTTTATTTCCCATAGTTCCCTTTTTCTACGTCAACAAGAAACAAACACAACAGACCGTGTGGTGTCTACAGTATCTTCCACCAGTACGTCTGTTAGTTATGCGAGTGCGCTCAGACTGCGTTCGTCTGACTCTAGCCTAAGACGAGAGCGAGCCATTCATACTCAGCGTCAGACAGGCCTCGTCGTCTGTTGCTCAGTGAAATGTATAAAATCATAAAATTTCATCAAATCACATGTTTATTATGGAAATATACCCTGCCCAAACCCCCCCCCCCCCAAAAAAAAACAAAAAAAAAAAAAACACACCACTAATATTTGGTTGTGTCGCACCTTTTGCTGTGGTTGCGGCACGCATTCACGGTGGCCTCGTGTCGATAAGCTCATGCAACGTCACAGCATTTATTTGCGTCAGAGTGGCATTAATTTGTGGCCAAGATCTTGTATTGATGATGGGAGAGTCGCGGAGCTGCGTAAAGTCTTCTCCAGCACATTATCCCAAAGATTCTCTATGGGGTTAAGGTCTGGACTGTGCGGTGGCCAATCCATGTGTGAAAATGATGTCTCATGCTCCCTGAACCACTCTTGCACAATTTGAGCCCAATGAATCCTGGCATTGTCTTGGAATATGCCCGCCGTGCCATCAGGGGAGGAAAAACCCATTGATGGAAAAACCTCAGTGTGTCACATGACCGGATTTTTGGGCACATACCTTTTACCTTTGCTGAACCTAGACCTGACCAACTGAAGTCACTGTAGATCATAGCAGGCTTGTATGGGACGTGGTGACAGATCCACAGACTTTTCTGCTTACATTAACCCTTTAGTCTCTACTCCTGGTACCAGACCAGGACATGATCTCATGTAGGACAACTTTAAAGGATGACTGATAAAAGTTAAAAACGATGCAGATGGTCTACGTGGTAAATAGTTAATTTAGTTCTAAAATAAGATATATATATATATACTTTGTCCTTCCATAGATTAAAACACATAAAAGGTGTGTGCCCTGCTCATGCCAGATCTCAGCATACGTTACCTGCAAGTTGTGGTCATGGCCAGACAGATAGGCAGTGACGCGATACTTCTTAAGCATAGGTTCCACGTGTTTAAGTAGGCAGTGCGTGGGTCCATGCTCAGCCACAGACCACACTGGGTAATGCCCAGACACCAACACATACTGCTCTTTGGAGCTGAGCAGTTTCCCCTCCAGCCACTCCAGCTGCATGTTGGCCACCTTCTCATTGAGAGGTCCACCTGGCTGCCTGGACACAAAGTCATCAGAATTTCCACAGAGTGTCACGGTGTCCAGGATAAGGAGAAGCACCGACACGTTGGTGTTCTGGATGGTAAAGGAAAGATCGTAGTATAACTTGGGATATTTCCTGCAATGGAGAATAGAGATAGTAAAGTATGAGCAGTGAAAAATGTTTATAAAAATATATACACACAGTCTAACCTTTCCCTTCCAATTATTCCCTCCCTCACGGGGTGTGTAATCATTGAACATCACGACTACTCAATATATAGACTATGGTCGGCAGATAAGAACCTTTCGGCCCATCTAGTCTGCCCAATTACATGGATTTATCTTTTATTTAGGATAGCCTCACCCTTTACCACTTCTACTGGACGGCTGTTCAATGTATCCGCCACCCTCTCAGTAACAATACAAACTGAGGTTACTTTTAAACCTTTGCCCCTCTAACCCAACAATACGCCCCCTTGTTTTTTTAAATATTACTCCCCTCCACCTTGTGGATTCCCTTGCATTAAAAAAAGGTTTATCATATCTCCTGTGTTTGGTCTTTCTTCCAAGCTATGCATGTTAAGAAGAACCCTTTCCTGGTAACTTTTCTCCTTCAAGCTGTACATCATTTTAGTAGCCCTTCTCTGAACTCTAAAAAGGTATCTATATCCTTCTGGAGAGATGGTCTCCAGTGCTGCACACAGTACTCCATTGCTCTGTACAACGGCTCTTTTACTGCTAATACCTCTTATTTCACTGACATTTCTGCTGTTCGGTGTCTGAATAGATCAACCGTTGCTTCTCTATGGGGGATTTCACTGCAAAAGGCACCATATTTTGCTGCCAATTTGTCAATATTTGATGCTTTTTGAATAGCCGAATGGCCATGAAATTGCAATGTATGGGGAAATTCACTGTTCGGTGCAATTTCGTGGCAAGCCTGGCTCTCTGAATAACCGATAGTTTCTCAGGCAAAAAACAAAAACAAAAGCCGTGTGACCATAGAGTTCTGCCCTTCACACAATCAGCTACTGCGGTTTTTTATTTTTAATCCAGTCTAAAGCCATCTCCATATATGCAAAAAACTGGGGGGGGGGGGGGATTCTGTCTTGACCCCAGAATGGTGGTCGAATTTCTACTTGGAGCAAATGGATTTTAGGGAAAGAAAAGCGAACCTCCACAAGGGAGGTGAACAATCACCCCACCCCGAATACCTAATAAGTACCGGGCGTGGGCACACCCAGGAGGACTAAACCTAGTATTGCACTAAACAGAAAAAGAACAAGAGATTTGAGGGATAAACCCTCAATTCACTGAGAGGGAGTGCTGATTAAAAATTAACTTTTAATAGTCGTAGTAAAAGATACACATTGGTAGAACCGACAGTTATTGTTAAAAAACATAGACACATGGACATGAGCACAATGTACACCAGGGAGAAAAAGGATATACGGCGAATACAAAGCAAATTGCTTAATTGGAGCTTAAAGGGTACAGATATAGACCTTCGATCAAGACAGGAAACTACAGCGAATGTAAAAGACGGTTGCCACATGGACGTTTGACCACGCAAATTGAAACCTTAGTATTTACAAATTATACTGAATAGCACTACACTACGATATAAACAATGCCCAAATTGGACTGCCAATTGAATGATCCAAGGTTGGTAGAAGCCAGAATATAGAACTAAAAATCAAACCGTTCATTTGGCCTGGCTACCTTGTGTGAAAGCCTAAACAAGCTGTAAGCTAGAGATTATAGACTGTAAGCCAGAAAAATCACAAAAAGGCCAATTGACAAAAAAACATTAATATGCTTAGGAGATATCAGCCTTGCAACAAGGCGTAGTGGAGAAAAGTTCGATAGGCTAATAAGGCGTACAAATTAGCATGCAACTGTCCTAAAACAAGGCAATAATACATTAGAATTATCACCCATCGCAAAGACCATGTTATTGCTTGAAAAAGCCAAAGGCGATCAATTGGAAGGCTGTCCCTAAGAAGCTAAAGATTCTATACTCTCCCTGTCAAATCACATTACATTGCGCCAAAAATTTAAAAGAAAACACAGGACTCGACACGTGTTTCGCCGGTGCTAAACCAGCTTCATCGGGAGTCAGACATAAGTTGTAATTATGTTAGCTTCTTAGGGACAGCCTTCCAATTGATCGCCTTTGGCTTTTTCAAGCAATAACATGGTCTTTGCGATGGGTGATAATTCTAATGTATTATTGCCTTGTTTTAGGACAGTTGCATGCTAATTTGTACGCCTTATTAGCCTATCGAACTTTTCTCCACTACGCCTTGTTGCAAGGCTGATATTTCCTAAGCATATTAATGTTTTTTGTCAATTGGCCTTTTTGTGATTTTTCTGGCTTACAGTCTATAATCTCTAGCTTACAGCTTGTTTAGGCTTTCACACAAGGTAGCCAGGCCAAATGAACGGTTTGATTTTTAGTTCTATATTCTGGCTTCTACCAACCTTGGATCATTCAATTGGCAGTCCAATTTGGGCATTGTTTATATCGTAGTGTAGTGCTATTCAGTATAATTTGTAAATACTAAGGTTTCAATTTGCGTGGTCAAACGTCCATGTGGCAACCGTCTTTTACATTCGCTGTAGTTTCCTGTCTTGATCGAAGGTCTATATCTGTACCCTTTAAGCTCCAATTAAGCAATTTGCTTTGTATTCGCCGTATATCCTTTTTCTCCCTGGTGTACATTGTGCTCATGTCCATGTGTCTATATGTTTTTTAACAATAACTGTCGGTTCTACCAATGTGTATCTTTTACTACGACTATTAAAAGTTAATTTTTAATCAGCACTCCCCCTCAGCAAATGGATTTTAACCACATATTAAATCTTAACACTTAATATTCCATTTTTGCTTGACACTTGGTTGTGCTTAAAGCTGGCAGAGCATCATGGGACTAGGGTTGCCACCTTCTCATCAAGCCAAACCCGAACACTCCAGTGTTGGGTTCGGGCGTCCATTTTTTTTGTAGAGTATACATTATGGCACGTGGTATGCATGGCATGTCAGACTGGTATTGCATACTGGTATTATGGCTGATGCTGCGGCTGCACTCACTCAAGAATTTCTGTTGCTGGACTCGGATTCGGTGGTGGAGACTAGTCTGGACAGTGGACAGGACAGTCACCAGGAGGACAGGCACCACTGGCACGATTCAAAGACCGTACCAGTTCCACTGAAGCACGGGCAGCACGCGCGCGTCTCATTCTCGCTTGGGACTGAGACTGACTGGAGCCGGCCCGCACGCACGTTGCCAGGGCACGCACAAGCATGTGAACGTCACGTGAGCCGTTGCGCCTGCGCATCAATGACAGTTGGCGGTGCGGACCAGCTGCGTCTCTGCTGAATAGAGGATCGTGGTGACGGGGGCTCACATAAATGTAAGTATGGGGCGGATGTGCCGGTACCAGCTCAGAATCATTTGTCTGGGTGGCAGAGGGTGTCAAACCCAGACACATGACCCCAAAAACCGGACAGTGCAGGTCAAAACCGGACAGGTGGGCGCCCTACATGGGACATTTAGTTCAGAAACATCTGGAGTGCCATCACTTCTCTAGGGCTAAAATGTAGAAATGGTGGCTTTGAGTGGTCACAGTGCGTAGATGTCCCTTTAACAGCTTGTTTAAACCCATTGCTATATATTGTGGAAAATTATCGCAGGATTACCATCGTGTTGAAACATTGGAGTAAGCAATCTGAGCGGACACGTTCCCGTTGTGATCGTGATTTCCAGCCATTATGTACCAGGGGACGTGTTTGAGAGACTTTGCATTGAATACAGACTCGAAAGTATTCTGTATGAAGAATAAAAAAAAAAAAAAAAAAGTGAGCTATTACATCCAGAAATCCTAATGACACATTGTGCTGGGAACCTTTCCAAGCATGCATTGGTCTTCTGGAAAGGTTGACCCCTTTGCATTTTTATTATCTTATAATAAACATGTACAATAGCTTTGCATTTACAAACACCCCCCCCCTCGTTTTTAAAAAAGGTGGCCAAATTGTTTAGAGTTCCCTTCAGTAGACACTGAAGCAGAGGAGTTTCCTCTTCCCGTACCAGCAGTCAGGGTTTTTAATTTCCTGGCTGACGGTCACCAGATCGCTCACTGGTGATGTCAGCACACTCTGCGAGTTAGGGTAACCCTCTCGGGTCACCTGTGATTGCAGGCGTCCTGAGAGAGGCAGCTGATTGGATTGGAGCCGCATGCGCAGAACTTATCATTGTTTTGCGCAGGCGCTATGGAACTTGCGTATGAGCAGCGCAATTTGTGGTGCCTTGCTCTGCAGGTGCACGAATTGCGCAGCAAAGCCGCAGGGATATTCGCATACAGAAGCCCGACCTGAAGGAGGAAGAGCTCCACATGCTGAGGGACAAAAAAGTGAGTATTATCAGCCAGAATAAAAAAAAAATAAAAAAAAAAATAGAATAAATCTGCAATGAGGCAGTCAGCAGCATCTGCCTAATTAAAGCAGAGGGAATTATTAGAGAGTACCCCTTTAAATCTGTTATTTTGATATGACTTCATTCACAGCAATGCTGGCCTAATGACCCGTAGAAAAAAAAAAGTTTAAGCAGAAAATAGCATTTACCCTTCAGATTGCACATTCTGGCTTTTTATTGCATCGTTAGCTCTGTGAGGACACGCCATATTCTTACAATGGGTGATTTAGGCCGGGTTACAGACGCTGGCACAGCTCCAGGTCAGGCCCGGGCCATTAACCCTTTAAAAAAAATCCGATCTCTTATCTGGCTTCCCTTCATGACACCTCACAGCCTCTTTATGTAATGTGCAACAATACTGTGTGTGGATACTGTGCTTGGGGAGTTTTTAACCAAGCGTTGCATGGAAATTAACCCTGTCACTGCTGAGGACGTGTGGGGAACGTACTCATTGACTAAGGAAAGATAGGGGGTTCCTTTGAACCCCGATATCTCCCAACTCTTGGTAGCTAGCAGGGTCATATTTGGCATCATTAAAAAGGCCAGAGCACGGCCTTTCTAATAATACCAAACATGACCATGTTTAAAGTAAAGAAAAAAAAATAATAGTAATAAAAAAAAAGAGAAGTGTTTTTTTAAGACGTGAAATGGCTCAGCAGTGAAGGGGTTAAATGACATAAATTCAGCCAGGGAATGCAGTAGAGCATATATTTACAATGCATCACCTTAAATCGAAAATCGTTCACATCGGTGACTCCCTCGTAGTAGAAATTGTCTCCGACTGAGAGGATGAAATCTGCTCCCCACTTGGCCACAATTTTTCCCATCTCATCTGCAACCTGGGTCTCCTGTTTGGTGTAGTAGGGGGGCAAGGGTATCCCTCCCCAGTCACCGATGGTCACGAAGCGAAGGGATGGCAGGGGGTCTGTCATAGGGAAGGCGAAGGTACCCAATAACCCAGAGAAAAGTACAATAATGGCAGCCGTCCGCGCCATCCTGTGATCTGGAAGACAAGGAATAAAAAGGCACTGAGAACCAATACAAAGTTAAACATCATTTCACAGAAATAATATATACACACACACACACACAAACTACTGTATAACTAGATTACTTGTGCCTTACAAACAAAAACCACATTCTGCTTTTTTTCCCTTTTTCTGAATTTCATGTAAAAAAGGAAAAAATATTTAATAAAAATATTTAATCTCCTGGTTCCATTTTGTGTACTTTTCCCCTTAATGCAACATCTCCAAAATTCTTATGGGGAGCGCTACGGGAGATAAGAGCTGGCAGCTGAATGAGATAAAAACAGGGAGCTTCAAAGACTTCTAATCTACCCCCTGGTGACGTCCTTTGAATACATCCCACACAATGCAATGATGCGAGTCAGTGATCGATGCATAGACTCCATTCTATGACCAAAGCCATACAAGAGAAAAACCAAAGCACATGTAAGACATCAGCAACATAAAATAAGCATTTCATTTTTGGTGGTCCTATAAGTACACATTGTGGTTTATTGTATGGGTACATGAATTACCAAGTCCAGCTCTATGCTGGTCCCTAAACCACGCTTGGCATAATGGCACCCTACCCACATGCCATCACAAAACCCAATAAGATTTTTTTTTTTGTGTTCAGCTGTATAAATTTGCCAAGTTGAGTCACAGAAAATACATAATATTTCTTGTACATTTCCCATAAAATGCTGCCCATGTATAAACACTTCTATGAAATTAACTCCACACTCTAATTTCATGACAATTGGAGGCGGCTTATATCCCAGAGTTCCCATACTTATTAAATCAGAGGTGAAGTCTCCACCCGCCCCCCCAACTTACACACCAGAAAAAAAAAAAAAAAAAATTAAAAATTACATCTAAAAATCAGAATCACATTTATAGATGGAGGGGTCTTTCAGTTTACACATAGATTTTAGTAGGCCTTAACCGCTGAGTTTTAAACACATACATGCTTTTACTGGTAAGGCTAGCATCAGACGAACAGTCATCACGTCCATATCGCCGCACAGTTTAACATCTGCCGTAGCATTGATTTGTGATTAATAGAGACCAACACACGAAGTACGTGGGCCACGAAGTGTGCACGCACCGCACTGCGCAAGCACAGGTGGCAGCGGAAGCCATTTAGGCTGGGGGGGGGGGGTCAGACGAACACGCGTGCAGCCACACTTTATCACGGCCGTAGTAGCAGCAAATGATGGCCAATATATGAAGTACGGCCGCGCAATGCAAGCGGCAAACGAACGCATTTTTTCGAGAACGTGGAACGTACAGAGTGCGCTGCGTCAGCATAGCAGCGTGTGTGCGTGATTAGGAGACGTCAGACGCTGCACATGTCCGGCCAACATAACGTCCAGACACCCAAAGTTTCCTGGTTTGGATCCGGAAAAAAAAAAAAAAAAAACAAAACACGGCCATAATTGCGCATCGTATGACTGCTATTGCGTATTCCGTGAAAAAGTGCGTCCAGACACACTTTCTACGGACGATGCGAAAAATGTGTCTGACCCTAGCCTTAGGTCTCGATGTAAAAGTGATACGGTGGACGCCCAGAGTGCACCGCATCCGCGTATCGGCCTGTGTGTGTGATGAGGCGACGTCAGACGCAGCGCATTTGCAACATCCATCACATTGACACTGTACCCGTCTTGATTTTACATTTTTGTATTTTCTACATCCGTCACAAAAATCACGGACCGTGCGGTGTCTACAGCATCTTCCGTCAGTACGTTTGTTATGCACGCACGTAGTGTGCGCTCAGACTGCGTTCGTCTGACATTAGCCTTAAAATAGTGTGAACAGATTCAGCTGCGTTTTATACAAAAAGGGAGACACACAATAATCAGCCCTGCCCTTGGCACAAATTGTGTCTTGTATTGCAATGTACACAGTAAATCATTAGACGAGCAAAAAACAAGTTCCGTGAATGGTATGCGAGGTATGTCGAGTCCCGTAAACACATGGAAACAGGTAAGTTTAAGGAAAAACCCAAGCTTCCATCCAGTGCGCTCACCGTAATGTCACAAGACTAGATTCAATTCGCATTAAATCCAGCCCGAGCAGAGAATCGATCAGCACGTGTGGGAAATTTACTACACAATTCTAGGATACAATGTGTATGGTGGATACTCTGAGCTTCATTGTATTCAGTGGGCATGAGGTGATGGTAACTGGGTGGAAACACTCATCACATAGACCTTTAGGCTAATGTCAGATGAACGCAGTCAGAGCGCACTCTGCGTGCGTGCACAACGGACGGACGTACTGACAGAAGATACTGTAGACACCACACGGTCTGTTTTTTTTGACGGACGTAGAAGAAAAAAAAAAAAAAAAAGGAAATATGGGAAGCTAATTTATAAGACAGGTACAGTCATCCAGACCAAAAAAAATAAAACAAAAAAACAACTTCTGAGCGTCAACATGACGGACGTCGCAAATGCACTGCGTCATCACGCACACAGGCTGCTATGCGGACGCTGCGGCCTCTGGGTGTCCGTCGTAACGCTTTTACGTCGAGGCCTAAATGGAGTCTGTTGCCACCTGCGTCCGCACTTCGGTGTGCACCTACTGTGTGTTGGTCTCCATTGATCACAAATCAATGCTACGACGGATGATAAACTGTGCGGCGACACAGACGTGATGACTGCGTTCATTTGACGCTAGCCTTCGAGAGCATAATGTGACAGATAAGGTACCAGACCACAGGACATCCTCCAGCACTAACAAAACCAATTCATGGTTTAACCTTAGGACACAAATGTGACAAAGGGCAAACTGACCCACACATTATAGCCAGGGGTCAAATCCTGCAGGGACACTGTTCACTCACTATATTAGCAGGAGGAACTTCATTCCCTTTTGGTTGATACAGAAAGGTATTGCAGCTTCCCAGTTTTAGAAAACTGTACATAAGGGGTTTTCTTTGATTTTGGTACATTGGGAAGGCATAGGAATGACAATGTTTCAGTGTTTGTCAGGAATGACATTCTCATGCAAAAAAAAGAAGCGCTGCAGCGGCTCTAATCTTTGAGACCAGAATGCACAGAAATGTTGCGGAGTTCCCACTTTTTTTTTTTTGGACTTGATACCTGATTATAGCATTTTTATCCAACACAAAGCAGTGCGTAAAAAGCCTCTAAGATACAGAAAGCATCTCTTCAACAGTCAAAATAAATAAATAAATATCAGTATAAACATGCCATAGCATTTGTGGAAAAGTGAACGAAAGGTAAAAAAAAAAAAATCCATTAATCTATACATGGGCGTTACAATAAATGGGGACTCAAAACTAAAAAAATAAATAAATACTAAAGGCTGGGGTCAGACGAACGCATTTTTTAATGTGCATACGCGCACTTAATCACGGCCACAGTAGCAGCAAATGACAGTCAATATATGAAGTACGGCAGCACGAAATTCGGCCGTGCAACGCAAGCGGCAAACGAACGCATTTTTTTCGAGAACGTAGAACCGCTAGCACTGACACACAGAGTGCGCTGCGTCAGCATAGCGACGTGTGATTAGGAGACGCCAGACGCTGCTCATGTCCGGCCAACATCACGTCCATTTGTTTTTTTAATAGATCTGTCAAACATCACACACGTAAATGTGCATCGTATGACCGCTATCGCGTCTGAGAAAAAAAAACGAGAAAAAAAATAACACAATGCGTTTGGACGCACTTTTTTACGGACGATGCGAAAAATGTGTTAGTTTGACCCTAGCCTTAGGAAACAAACTGTAAGGACTGAGTGCCCTGGTCTCGGGAACTTAGTCTATTGCAGAGATCAGCAGCCTTGGCCCTCCAAATGTTTTGGAACTTAATTTCCCATGAGGCTTGGCCAAGCCAAGGAGTGACTGAGCATCATGGGAGATGTAGTTCCACATCTGGAAGGCCAAGTTTGCCATGCCATGATCTAGAGCAGCAGTTCTTGACCCTGGTCCTCAGGTCCCCCTAACCTATGGGTTTCATGATCAATAGAGACCCACACACGAAGTACGCCCGCGGCAAACGGATGCAAGTTAGGCAAGAACGGACGTGCCGAGTGCGCCACGTCCGCATAGCTTTGTGTGTGAGTGATGGAACGTGGTCAGACGGACTGCATTTATACGTCCAGCATTTTTGACGGACAAAATGGTTATTTCCCATCTACATCAGTCAAAAAAAAATGTCGGTCACAAAAACGGACCCTGTGGCCACTACAGCGGTCAGTCAGAAAGTACGTCCGTTGTTCATGGACGCACAGAACGCGCTCGTCTGACCCTAGTCTTAAAAGATCAGCATGAGGAAAAATGCAAACTGAATCCTGCAATCACTGAGCAGCAAATCATATCACCTGTGCTGTGCTTCAGATATCTGCAAACCTGGCCTGTTAGGGGAACCTGAGGACCAGGGATGGAAACACCCATCTAGAGTAACCCCATAAAGCGTGACAATTTTTAATTGCTCGCCACTGGATTAGGATTTTGTTCTCTGGTGTTTGTGCGTTACTGAGCAGGTTTATGTTGCGCTGAACAAATACAAGTCATACCCCCCTTCATGTTTATCTAGGTTTGTCAGATCAGTGCACTCTGGGCAGGTTGCTAATTGGGGTTAATGGTTAGGGATGGTGTCATCATTCCTGAGGAGTCACATGTCTGCGGTGCTGACTGCATAGGTTTTATAATCCGGCTACACAGCAAACACTGCTCAAGTGACTGAAACCTCAGAGTCACGTGTGTGCAGACCCGCACGTGCCATGTTTGTGTCTAGAGGCTGCGACCTGAGATGCCACTTACTGGGGGGCGCCCGGCTCACCTGGGCATCCATCCATTGGCATGGACAGCCCTCATATTCTGTTGTCACATGTAAACATAACGTGCAAACGCGAGATCAGCAGTGACAAATTTCAGACACTAACAAAAAAAAAAAGGGACCAAGAAAACCCCTAAAAGTGTAGATTGGGACCTAAAACATGGAATAAAAGATAATTTGCACAGACTGCGTACCCCACGTGTGGAAGGCCATTGTGTGAAAAGTGCTGCCCTGCAATGAGCAGATTTCAACCATCCTGACTCAGTTACATACTAAAAACGAGAAATCTCAATGTATCCTTCCTGGTTAAAGACTTTAAAATAATTCAAGGCGTTACGCAACGACGATTCCCACAGAACCAAATGCTGTGCACTGAGGGGCAGCACTTTCTGCGCATTGCCCATCAATGAGATTATTGAATGCAGGTTTGCAGTTGCAAAATCTTCAGTGGGGGGGGGGGGGGCAGCATCCTTGACCCTCCAGTTGTTTTGGAACCCAGCTCTATAAAGGTCAGCAAGATCAGAGGTCACAGAATCTGTAAAAACAGGTTTAGTGCTGCAAAGGGTGTGGCGCAGTACAGGCAAGAAGACCATAGGACAGGTGGGGTGGGAAGCCATTTGTCCCACTGGGATATCCTGAAACACTAAACATTTGACTATACAGCATTTCTTGCACTTATTTTTAAAGCTCAATGCACTTTCCTGCTAAATAACCCCAGCTATTTGGGTGTTAATGGAGTGGGGGTAGGGTGCCATTTGGCCAAGGGTGGTCCAAGGGCCAGCAAAGAGCTGGATGTGGTAATCCTTATCCAAATACAATAGACTACAGTGTGTCTAAAAGGGGTGTTAAAGCCACGTTTCTTGCGCCTTGTAAGTGTGGCGGTGGACCACAATTTTTTTTTTTTAAGAGGCCACAGATCCGCTTTCTGGGCGCTTAATAAATCCCCCCCCCCCCAAAAAAAAAAAAAAAAGAAAAGAAGGTTACCCTGCCAGTTTAGCCATTTGGGCCTCAAATCTGAATTCTATATAAGGAACGAATCCAAAAAAAAAAAAAAAGGGGGAATACGTAGTATATGTAACTTTTTTTTTTTTTTTTTTAAATTATTCTCCAACCCCCCACCTCCATATAGAATTCAAACTTTAAGCCCAAATGGCTAAACTAGCACAGGAATTAGATTTAGATATCCATCTTCATTCGCTTTCAGCTAAACCATATTAATCTAAATCTGCCATCAATTTCTGTGCCTACAGGTTCCCGAGAGGTTAATCCGGCCCTGCCTGTAACGTGCGTAATCACGCCGAACCCACAATTTCAGCTCGGGTCAGACGAGCGCATTCTGTGCGTCCATGCACAACGGACGTACTTTCTGACTGACGGCAAGGTAGTGGCCACACGGTCAGTTTTTGTGACTGACGTTTATTAAACCTTCTAGATCCGTCAAAAAATAATATGAAAAACATTTTGTCCGTCAAAAACGCTGGACGTATAAATGCAATCTGTCTGACTACGTTCCCTCACTCACACACAAAGCTATGCGGACGTTGTGGACGCAGCGCACTCTGTGCGTCTGTTCTAGCGGATTTACGTTCTTGCCCAACTTGCGTCCATTTGCCGCGTCCGCACTTCTGTGCAGACGTACTGTGTGTGTGTCTCTTGATCATAATTGTATGCTATAACGGACGTTAAAATATGCGGCAACAGGGACGTGATCACTGCACCTGTCTGACCCCAGCCTAAAATGTGCGGAACACGGGATGTGATCACTGCGCTCGTCTGACCCCAGCCTAAAATGTGCAGCAACATGGATGTGATCACTGCGCTCGTCTGACCCCAGCCTAAAATGTGCAGCAACACGGACGTGATCACTGCGCTCGTCTGACCCCAGCCTAAAGGGCGTATTGCAAACGTTGGTGCCAACTTAACCAAAGCTATTGCAAACTTGGCAGCTCCATAGACTAACGGCTCTGGTTAAGTTAACACCAGCTTTGTAATACGGCCTAAAGTCTATGGAGTTGTAAAGATTAGCATTGCGCTGGTTAAGTTTGCGCAGGACTTTTTCACCTCCTGTTTGGCAGCGCTGGGTCCAAGTCCTAAAGCAGGAGACGTATCTGTGGGCTGTGTTTACTCTCATGCAGGGGGGTACAGGCAAGAAATGGCCATGCACAACAATCCCTCCTGTTTCTACAATAGCCGTGGCTTCAGGAAGGGGACACAACAGCTCCCATCCCCCTTCACTGGCCACTTTGGCAACTAGTCCTTTCAGATGTAGAGGAGGGAAACAAAAAACAATGACTCCAGCTGTAGTGTGTTTGTTGTGCATACCTGTGGAGTGTATTAAAAGGAGCACTACAGCTGTATTGTGTGCATACCTGTGGAGTGTATTAAAAGGAGCACTACAGCTGTATTGTGTGCATACCTGTGGAGAGTATTAGGCTAGGGTCAGACGAACGCATTTTTATGTTGTCTGTGAAAAAGTGCGTTCGAACGAATGGACGCATTTTTTTCACGGAATACGCGATAGTGGTCATACTATGCGCATTTTCGTCCGTGATTTTGTACGGATCATCAATAAAACTCTTTTTGCGTCTGGACGTTATGTTGGCCGGACATTAGCAGCGTCTGACGTCTCCTAATCACGCACACACGCCGCTAGCGGACGCAGCGCACTCTGTACGTCAGTACCTGCGGTTTCACGTTCTCGAAAAAATGCGTTCATTTTCCACTTGCGTTGCGCAGCCGGACTTTTGTGCGACCGTACTTCGTATATTGGCCGTCATTGCCCGGCATTTGCTGCTAGTGCGGCCGTGATTAAGTGCGCCAGAACGCGCGTTCGCACTGCCTCAGTCTGACCCTAGCCTTAAAAGGAGCACTACAGCTGTATTGTGTGCATACCTGTGGAGTGTTACAGGGTGGCTCCAGCTGTATTGTGTATATTGTTACATTTACAAGTTTTTATAAAGCGCTAGCAAGTTCTGTAGCGCTGGACAATGGAAGACCGAACAACAAATATACACACAGGTTCAACACACTGTACAGCAGTAGGCGAGAGGACCCTGCTCAAGAGCTTACAATCTAAAAGGATAGGGGTGGCACACTAGGCAAGGATTGTGCATACCCGTGGAGTGTTACAGTGTGGCTCCAGCTGTATTGCGTGTACCTGTGCAGTGTTACAGGGTGTCTCCAGCTGTATTGCGTGTACCTGTGCAGTGTTACAGGGTGTCTCCAGCTGTATTGCGTGTACATGTGCAGTGTTACAGGGTGTCTCCAGCTGTATTGCGTGTACCTGTGCAGTGTTACAGGGTGTCTCCAGCTGTATTGCGTGTACATGTGCAGTGTTACAGGGTGTCTCCAGCTGTATTGCGTGTACATGTGCAGTGTTACAGGGTGTCTCCAGCTGTATTGCGTGTACATGTGCAGTGTTACAGGGTGTCTCCAGCTGTATTGCGTGTACCTGTGCAGTGTTACAGGGTGTCTCCAGCTGTATTGCGTGTACCTGTGCAGTGTTACAGGGTGTCTCCAGCTGTATTGCGTGTACCTGTGCAGTGTTACAGGGTGTCTCCAGCTGTATTGCGTGTACCTGTGCAGTGTTACAGGGTGTCTCCAGCTGTATTGCGTGTACATGTGCAGTGTTACAGGGTGTCTCCAGCTGTATTGCGTGTACCTGTGCAGTGTTACAGGGTGTCTCCAGCTGTATTGCGTGTACCTGTGCAGTGTTACAGGGTGTCTCCAGCTGTATTGCGTGTACATGTGCAGTGTTACAGGGTGTCTCCAGCTGTATTGCGTGTACATGTGCAGTGTTACAGGGTGTCTCCAGCTGTATTGCGTGTACATGTGCAGTGTTACAGGGTGTCTCCAGCTGTATTGCGTGTACATGTGCAGTGTTACAGGGTGTCTCCAGCTGTATTGCGTGTACATGTGCAGTGTTACAGGGTGTCTCCAGCTGTATTGCGTGTACATGTGCAGTGTTACAGGGTGTCTCCAGCTGTATTGCGTGTACCTGTGCAGTGTTACAGGGTGTCTCCAGCTGTATTGCGTGTACCTGTGCAGTGTTACAGGGTGTCTCCAGCTGTATTGCGTGTACATGTGCAGTGTTACAGGGTGTCTCCAGCTGTATTGCGTGTACCTGTGCAGTGTTACAGGGTGTCTCCAGCTGTATTGCGTGTACCTGTGCAGTGTTACAGGGTGTCTCCAGCTGTATTGCGTGTACCTGTGCAGTGTTACAGGGTGTCTCCAGCTGTATTGCGTGTACCTGTGCAGTGTTACAGGGTGTCTCCAGCTGTATTGCGTGTACATGTGCAGTGTTACAGGGTGTCTCCAGCTGTATTGCGTGTACCTGTGCAGTGTTACAGGGTGTCTCCAGCTGTATTGCGTGTACCTGTGCAGTGTTACAGGGTGTCTCCAGCTGTATTGCGTGTACATGTAGCAGGTCTCAAGCCACCCCTATACAAAGCAACTAGAGATATCCGATCAGCCATGTTTTCCTGGACACATTATGATCTCATGCAGAGAGGGAGCACAGGGAGAAGTGCTGCCCTGCAACATGTATACTCCACAAGCTGCAGGATAGAAAGCAAGGCAGGTCACCCAGGAGAAGTTTTGATTTCTCTCCCTGCAGCATATAAATTCAACATACTGCAGGGTTACATTTCCCATGCATTGCCCGTCACCATGAATTAATTATAAATGGGGTCAGGTAAAACATGGAGGATCCGGCAACCTTTTAAAAAAAAAAAAAGAACACATTTCAACGGTTTTAAACATTATAAAGTGACCCCTATATACAGACACTGATATTTACATTAGATTTCTGGTTTCCAACTAATTTACACACCGCTAAAAATACCAGTTTTGCCAAAAGTTAATATTGAAACCGTAACAAACCTGCATTACATGGAGGGAGATTCCAGAACTTGACTTTAGTGACCCGACCCCCCCCCCCCCTTGCTCCTTGGGTTTGAATTAAGCCCCGCAGTATGCATTTTTTATACATGTCCCCAATGGGGTGGTTTTCCTACATAGGTAAAAGATTTTTCATGCTGGTGGTCAGCAGCGAGATATGAAATCCTGCATTATGTATATGCCACAGGGAACACACCTCACATTGCAGGGCAGCACCTTCCCTGTGCCCTCCCTCTGCATGAAATAGTAATATGTGTCCAGGAAACCACAGCCAAACTGGCAACCCTAGCCCCCAAATCAATGATTGACTCCAAGTCCTAAACCCTTGCCAAGACATTATCTAGGTTAATACATTAAGCAGCATATAAAGAAATGTTCCCCAGCTCAGGAGCAGTCTGAGGGCTGGGGTCTAGCAGGTCTTACCTAGCAGCAGCACACACCAAAATATCAGCCTCCCTAAACCTTGTCCTCTTCACACTGAGCCCTTTACTCTGTAAATGCCAATACAATACCTCCCCCGCCCTCACCCCTCCTCTTCTCAAATTACTTCACTCAGACTCACATCATAGCTTCCTGAAAACACACCAAAGGGTGGAAAAAACCATCAAAAACACTGTCAGGGTTATTCAAAGAGATCCGAATTGTGGCCTAAAGGTAACCGAACAGTGAAATTCCTGGCCATTCGGCTATTCAGAGAGCAGGCAGTTCGCCAAATGTTGCCTGCACATACGGTGCCTGTTCGAGGGCAGTGAAATCCCCATAGAGAAGCAATGCTTTGTCTATTCAGAGAACAAAAACCAGCAGTGAAAAGTAGCCGAATTGCCCTGCTGTTCGGTGGTTTCATTCGACAGGTTTATTCAGGCGAATCCCATAGGCTTCAATGTTAAAGATATTCCCATTTTAATTCAATATCTAATAAACCGTTGATTATAAAATTCTGCAGTAAAAAGTCTCTTTATTCATAGATTTTTTTAGGATCTTTTAGGCATTTTTTGGGACTTTTTGGGGAAAATATTTTTTCCGTTTGTTTTTTTTAAATCGTTTTTCTCTTTTTTCTGTGACAGCCCTTTTTATTATCATTCATTGGATCTTATATGTTAATTTCAGATATTTTCGTTCTGTAGTTTATTTGCAAACAGCGTTTCACTTTTCAAACATTCAAGCGTACTGTTTTTTGTTTTCACTCCATTCGTCTGCGGTGCCGGGTTTTTCCGGTGGCTGTTCTGCGCTGTGATCGGCGACTACTCGTGCTTCTCCGGCGTGTTCGGTGGTGTTAATCCAGATGTTTTTGCGGGTTTCGGTGTAAATTCGCCGGGTTTTGCTGTGAGTGTTCGTCGGGTTTGCGGTGGCTTTTCCCTGCACTACGACAGCCCTGTGGTGCTTGCTGAATACACCGCAGGGTCGCCGAAATGGGATCGCCGAATCGCACCGAATTGAAGAGAACGAAAAGTCACCGAACGTGCGGTGACTTTTCGATTCTCTTTGAATAACCCTGTGTATCAGACAGTATATTGTCACTGAGAGAGGTCCCAAAAATGGTCCTGATATACCTGTGGAGCAGGATTGCCAGATCCTCCATGCTTTCCTGGAAACATATAAGGGGTTACCCAGAAAGCAACGTAATTGCAGTGAAATCTCGGTGCTTTCTAGTTTGGTCTGCTTCGACGATTCCATTTCACTGGCCCTACGGTGAATAAAGAATTCACTGCAGGGTCATCAAAGTGCGCTGAAGATGGAGTCGCGAACGCCATCGAACTAACTGCCGAACTGCGAAAACAAACGAAAACCAAAACTCTGCTAATCTTCTAATAGGTGTTTAAACCAATAAAAATGTATTAAAATGTGTCTGGATAATGAAAAAAAGGTCCTTTAAAAAATAATAAAAAGGTCTGTTACAGAATTTAAAAAAAAGAAACACCTTTTACAAGAAATTGGGAATCAAAAATTTTGACTAAAAAAAAAACCATAAAGGTGTTCTAAAAAGACGGTTTGCTGAAAAATAAAAAGAATAAATGGTTGAACAAATAAAAAAAAAAAAGATAATATTTTTTTACATTGAATCCTGTGGGATTTTCCTGTTTAGGTAAGGCTAGGGTCAGATGAAAGCATTTTTCCCCGCGAACGTGAAAAAGTGCGTCCGAACGCATTGACGTATTTTTTCACGGAATGCGCAAAAACGGGCAGACGACACGCATTTTCGGGCGTGATTTTGTACGGATCGTCAATAAAACTCTTTTTGCGTCTGGACGTTATGTTGGCTGGACATTAGCAGCGTCTGACATCTCCTAATCACGCACACACGCCGCTATGCCGCAGCTGCGCACTCAGTACGTCAGTACTAGCGGTTCAGCGTTCTCAAAAAAATGCGTTCAAATTCCACTTGCGTTGCACAGCCGGACTTTTGTGCGGCCGTACATCGTATATTGGCCGTCATTGCCCGTCATCTGCTGCTAGTGCGGCCGTGATTATGTGCGCCAGAACGCACGTTAAAAGTGCGCTGGTCTGACCCCAGCCTTAGAGTCAGACGAACGCAGTCTGAGCGCACTCTGCGCGCGTGTATAACGGACAGACGTACTGACAGAAGATACTGTAGACACCACGCGGTCCATGGTTTTTGGACGGATGTAGAAAAAAAAGAATTATGGGAAATAAAATTAATATGAAAAATGCAAAAAATTTGAAAAGGATATGAAAAGCCATTTTGTGCGTCAAGGTGCTGGACGTCGCAAATGCGCTGCGTCTGACATCTCATCACTCACACAGAACGCTATGCGGACGTGGCGCACACTGCGCGTCCGTCTAGCGGTTTTACGTTCTTGCCTAACTTGCGTCCGTTTGCCACGTGTGTTGTGTGTGCGCAGTTCGGTGCGCACGTACTTCATGTGTGGGTCTCTATTGATCATGATTCTATGCTACGACAGACGTTAAACTGTGCGGCAACATGGACGTGATCACTGTGTTCGTCTGACGCCGGCCTTAAACCTGTCGTAATGAATCACTGAAAATCAGGGCATGTCACTGACATTTCGGTTCAGTTCATTGGTCTCTGAATAAATTAACCATTACTTCTCTATGGGATAATTTCGCTGCCGCTGAAGACCACAGAATTTCGTCGAACTGCACCGTATTCCGCTGTCGATTCAGCGGAATATTTGGTGAATTGCCAGCTTTCTGAATAGACGAACTGCCACGAAACTGCACTGTGTGGTGAAATTCACCGTTTGGTGCAGTTCATGGCAAGGTTGTCATTTTCTGAATAACCTCTATAATTTATTCATGCTGGTTGCATGAAATATGCAACCCTGCAGTATGTAGAATCCATACACCGCCAATGGCAAATAAAAGGAGGAATCCCAGATGAGCTGTCTCAACTAGAATCTTAGGGCTAAATTACAATCTTCATGCAAACGTTTGCGCCGGCGCAAAAAAACATTAACACGAGGGGTAAAACCATTTGCGCCTAACCCCGTATTACATTGTCAGCGCAACGACCGCGCGCAATCATCTACCGCGGGTGAACCTGTGCGAGTTTACCGTACTGCGTGCGTCCTATACTTAACATTGTGAGCGCAAATGCAAATGTGCGCTGGTACGCGGATGGTATTACAATCTATGCGCACCTGCAAAAAGCTGGTGGTAACTAGGGATGAGCCGAACACTCCCCGAGTTCGGTTCGAAACCGAACACGAACTTTCCAAATGTTCGGATCCGAACCCGAACTCGAACCCCATGCAAGTCAATGGGGCTGAAAATTCGGTTTTTAGAGTGCCCTCCAAGAGGGCATATATGCTACATATTTGCCATAAAAGGTATATGGGGGTCCGGGTAGTGCCCTGGGGGACAGGAAACAAGGACAAAAAAAAAAAAACGTTTTTAAAGGGACAGTGAGTTTTCCATGAAATAAGGGTGAAAAATAAAAACGAAAAATTCCTTCAAATATCATGTCTAGGAGGTCCCCATAACCTGCCCGTGAAGTGGCGGATTTCTAGGATGTATAGAAATATGTAAAAAACAAAAAATGACATTTCAAATGACGGTAAGGCTGGGGTCAGACCAGCGCACTTTTAACGTGCGTTCTGGCGCACATAATTACGGCCGCACTAGCAGCAGATGACGGGCAATGACGGCCAATATACGATGTACGGCCGCACAAATGTCCGGCCGTGCAACGCAAGTGGAATTTGAACGCATTTTTTCGAGAACGCCGAACCGCTAGTACTGACGTACTGAGTGCGCAGCTGCGGCATAGCGGCGTGTGTGCGTGATTAGGAGATGTCAGACACTGCTAATGTCCAGCCTACATAACGTCCAGACGCAAAAAGAGTTTTATTGACGATCCGTACAAAATCTCGCACGAAAAATGCGCATGTATGACCGTTTTCGCGCACTCCGTGAAAAAATACGTCAATTCGTTCGGACGCACTTTTTTACGTTCGCGTGTAAAAATGCTTTCGTTTGACCCTAGCCTAAATGCTTTTCCTTTAATCTATCCATAAACAACTGCTTGGGGCGGCAGTCTGTATGAAAAGAGGAGACATTTTCGGACACGCAGAAAAAGTTTACTGATTTTTTGGAGATGAAAAGCAGGAGAATGACTGGAGAATGGAAAATTCTAGACCAAATAGCCGATTTGGAAAGTGAGATAAATGGGAGAATTTTTCTGGTTCGGCTATTTTGACCTAGAATTTTCTCTTCAGTCATTCTCCTGAGTTTCACCTTTCTCTGAGTAACCCTGTCAGGGTTATTCAGAGAGCGGTGAAGAGCAGGAGAATGACTGGAGAATGGAAAATTCTAGGTCAAAATAGCCAAACCAGAAAAATTCTCCCATTTAGGCTAGGGTCAGACTAGCGAATTTTTAACATGCGTTCTGGCGCACTTAATCACGGCCGCAGTAGCAGCAAATGACGGGCAATGACGGCCAATATACGAAGTACGGTCGCACGAAAGTCCAGCTGCGCAACGCAAGTGGAAAATTAACGCATTTTTTCGAGAACGCAGAACCGCTAGTACGGACGTACAGAGTGCGCTGCGTCCACTAGCGGCGTGTGTGCGTGATTTGGAGACGTCAGACCCTGCTCATGTCCGGCCAACATAATGTCCAGACACCCAAAGTTTCCTGGTTTGGATCCGTAAAAAATCACACACAAAAATGCGCATCGTATGACCGTTTTCGCGCATTCCATGAAAAAATACGGCAATGCGTTCGGACGCACTAGCGGTCGCTGTGAAAAATGCGTTAGTCTGACCCTAGCTTTATCTCACTTTCCAAATTGGCTATTTGGTCCAGATTGTTCTCTTTTCCTACCATTCTCCTGGTTTTCACCTTTCTCTGAACAACCCTGAGAGAGAGGTGAAAGCTAGGAGAACTGGCAGGAGAAGAGAACAATCTAGACCAAATAGCCGGCGGAGCGGCGGCGCGATGACATCTAATTCAGACCCCCCCCCACATGTGCGGAGGAAGCGCCTGAAAGGGAGGGGGGGAGGTCCTTCGGACCTCTCTCTCTCCCGATCGCCGGGGGGCAGAGGGTTAATCCAGGCACCGTTTGGAAGGGCACAGCCTGCCCTTCCAAACGGTGGCTGTGATTAACCCCTGGGGAGCCGGATCACGAATCAGCGCTGAAAAGCCTCCAGGAACTCCCCCTGAGGACTGGCGTCATCGTGCATAGCACGATGACGCCAGTCCTGGAGTTAACCCCTAGCTGCCACCAATGGTGGAGATAGGGGGTTCCAATGAACCCCCTATTTCCCGATTCGTGGCAGCTAGGGGTTAATGTTTGATATCGTTGGATCGGCCAGAGCATGGCCTTTCCAAGGATACCAAACATGAGCATGAAAAATGTTTTTTTTAAAAATAAAAAATAAAAAAATAAAAGTATTTAAAAAAAAAAATCTAAAAAAAAATTATAAAGTTTTTTTGTTGTTTTTGTTTTGTTAATGCAGCAATATTGCTCCCATTTCAATTATAATGTGAACAATAATGCTGCACTAACGATTTTTGTATGCGGTGCGTTTGTTAAAAAAAGCGAAATTTTCCCCAAAAAAAATTTAACGAGACCCCATTTCTAATTTTTTTAACAAGCGCACCCCATACAAAATATAACCGCAAACGATTGCATGTTAAAATGTGAAAAAAACCACTTTGCACATAATAAATTATTGAAAATTCTAATTTTATTGCATTTTTTGTTATAATATACAGACATGACATAACATATACATATAATAATGACATATTATGTATCTGCCAAGTCTGCCGGAAAGAACGATATATAATATGTCTGGGTCATATATCAAAATATGGCTACAAAACGCGGTTAAACATGATGAGCGAAAGCGGTAAAAATGACCTCAGCACAGAGGTGTGAAAAGCAGCGAAAGGGTTAAATGCAGCATATTAGGATGTTTTAGGGAAATTAATTCTCAAATCTCAATCAGAAGCAGACACCACCCCACCCCCTCAGTACCTCAGTATAGTGTACAATGTATCAAATTGATTACCAGACTAAAAACACCTGGTGTTATGCCCGTTTGTGAACAGAGGTCATTTAGAGTTGAGAATCTTTCCACGTACACATTAGTTTTTAATTCAATATCTAATAAACCGTTGCTTATAATATTCTGCAGTAAAGAGTCTCTTTATTTCTAGATTTTTTAGTATTTTTTTAAGCATTTTCTATACTTTTTTCAAAATTTCTTTTTTTTTTTTCGAACTCGAACCGAACACACCCAAAAAGTTCGAAATTCGCGAACTTTCGAACTGCCAAAGTTCGGGTCGAACTCCGAACCGTCCGAACCCGAACAGCTCATCCCTAGTGGTAACGGCAAATCTGACCGACCTGGCCAAACCCAAATACACCAGCCCATAAAAAGGAATGAAGCAAAGTATAGTTACACATTCTACTTATACCAAAGTAATAAAATGGAGAAGTTGTGTGTGCATGTATTATCGCTGCAGCATATATACTCAGATTGACTGTGACAGGCGCAAAAACGTAATGTGAGATAATTGTGGTTCTGATTTCTGATTGGCTGAATCGCGAGAAAAAAACTGTTAGCACACTGTTCTTTGCGCGAAACGGTACTGCGCGAGCATTTAGAAACATAGAAAAAATGTCGGCAGATAAGAACCTTTCGGCCCATCTAGTCTGCCCAATTACATGGATACTTAACCTGGATTTATCTTTTGTTTAGGATAGCCTTATGCCTATCCCATGCTTGCTTAAATTCAATTACTGTTTTGGCCTCTACCACTTCTACTGGAAGACTGTTCCATGTATCCACCACCCGCTCAGTAAAATAATGCTTCCTGATGTTACTTTTAAACCTTTGACCCTCTAATCTAAGACTATGTCCTCTTGTTTTGCTATTTTGTTTCCTTTTAAATATACTCCCTTCCTCTACCTTGTGGATTCCCTTTACGTATTTAAATGTTTCTATCATATCTCCTCTGTCTCGTCTTTTTTCCAAGCTGTACATGTTAAGATCATTAAGCCTTTCTTGGTAACTTTTCTCCTTCAAGCCGTGCACCATTTTAGTAGCCCTTCTCTGAACTCTCTCTAAGATGTCTATATCCTTCTGGAGATACGGTCTCCAGTACTGCACACAGTACTCCAAGTGAGGTCTCACCAGTGCTCTGTACAGTGGCATGAGCACTTCCCTTTTCCTACTGCTAATACCTCTCCCTACACAACCAAGCATTCTGCTAGCATTTCCTGCTGCTCTATTACATTGACTACTTACCCTTAGATCCTCTGAAATAATAACCCCTAAATCCCTTTCCTCAGATGTTGAGGTTAGGACTGTATCAAATATTCTATATTCAGCCCTTGGGTTTTTACGTCCCAGGTGCATTATCTTGCACTTATCCACATTAAAACTCAATTGCCACAACTCCGACCATTTTTTTAGCTTACCTAAATCATTTGTCATTTGGCTGATCCCTCCAGGAACATCAACCCTGTTGCAAATCTTTGTGTCATCAGCAAAAAGACATACTTTTCCATTAATACCTTCTGCAATATCACTAATAAAAATATTAAAGAGAATGGGTCCAAGTACTGACCCCTGAGGTACCCCACTGGTAACAAGACCTTGCGCCGAATAAACTCCATTTACCACAACCCTCTGTTGTCTGTCACTCAGCCACTGCCTAATCCATTCAACAATATTGGAATCCAAGCTCAAAGATTGCAATTTATTGATAAGCCTTCTATGCAGAACAGTATCAAAAGCCTTACTGAAATCTAAATAAGCAATGTCTACTGCACCACCTGTGTCTATTATTTTTGTTACCCAATCAAAAAAATCAATAAGATTAGTTTGGCATGATCTCCCTGAGGTAAACCCATGTTGTTTCTGATCCTGTAATCTATGTGTTTTTAGATGTTCACCAATCCTTTCCTTTAACATGGTTTCCATTAATTTCCCTACTACTGACGTAAGACTAACTGGCCTATAGTTCCCCGATTCCTCCCTACTACCCTTCTTGTAAATAGGCACAACATTTGCTAATTTCCAGTCTTCTGGGACGACTCCTGTTAACAAGGATTGGTTAAATAAATCTGTTAACGGTTTTGCTATTACATCACTGAGCTCTTTTAATAATTTAGGGTGGATCCCATCAGGCCCCATTGACTTATTTGTCTTTACTTTAGACAGCTGCTTTAGAACCTCCTCCTCTGTAAACTCATATGTAAATGTCTCTTTAGTGTTCTCTCCTAACTGAGGTCCCTTTCCTTCCTTTTCTTCTGCAAAGACTGAACAAAAATATTTATTGAGGCAGTCAGCGAGACTTTTATCCTCTTCTACATACCTTCCTTCCTTTGTTTTTAATCTAACTAATCCTTGTTTTACTTTTCTTTTCTCGTTTATGTATTTGGCCGCGTCCTGTTTGCGCGTGGTATTTTTTGGCGGATGAAAATACGCGCGAGGGATTGTAATTCCAGCGGTGATTTGCGCGCGCAAAAGTTTAATGCTTGGCGCAGAGATTTTCGCTTTGCGTGAGGGTTTTTGCATGAAGATTGAAATATAGCCCTTAGATTGTAAACTCTCGATCAGGGTCATCCCTCATACGGTTCTGTGTGTTTAACTTTTATATGTTTTTGTTACTCTGTCTCCCCATTGTACAGCGCTACAGAACTTGTTAGCGTTTTATAAAAACTTGTATCTGTAACTGTAGAAGCATTTGGACTATATAGGATGCAAGGCAGCATCTTCCCTGTGCTCGCCATCTGCATGAAATGGTAATATGTGTCCAGGTAAACATGGCTGATCATGGGGGAGGGGGGGCACTCCCAGAGGCAGCTCTAGACTTTCTGAGGTCTTAGGCTGGGGTCAGACGAGCGCAGTTATCACGTCCGTGTTGCCGCACATTTGTACGTCCGTGGCAGCATAGTATTCTGACCAATGGAGCCCCACACACGAAGTACGTCCGCACAGAAGTGCGGATGCATGGCGGACGCGGCAAACGGACGCAGGTTAGACAAGAACGTAATACTGCTAGAATGGATGTGCGGAGTGCGCCACGTCTGCAATGTCCGTGTAGCTTTGTGTGTGAGTGATGAAACGAGGTCAGACGGACTGCATTTATACATCCAGCATTTTTGATGGACAGAATGTTTTTTCATTGTAATTTATTTTCCCTGCTACATCCGTCAAAAAATACGTCAGTGAGAAAAACGGACTGTGTGGCCACTACCTTGTCGTCAGTCAGAAAGTACGTCCGTACTGCACGGACGCACAGTCCGTACAAAATGTGCTCATCTGACCCTAGCCTTAGGCGAAGCTGAACGGTTGATTTTTTTTTTCAAGGATTTCGTATGTTGGTAATAGAGTGCTTCCCAGCACAGTCTCCTCTTTGCCGTCTGAACAATAAGAAATACATGTAGACACAATTCATATAATATGCCATAAATATGTTCCATGTATCACTGATACGGAGGTGACGGAGCAAAGCCTTATTGTATATTGATGTATCTAAAACACAAGCTGCTTCACCGCTGCGAGGAGAGCGGACCTGTATTTCCATTCATTACAGCCCACAATGGCACTTTAGGTGTCGTTGGACAGATCATAGTCTTGCCTTTCTAATGATACCAAAGATGACATGTAAATAAAAAAAAACCACAGAAATATAAAATCAATTTTTATTTTATGAATTTTTTGTTCCAAAGCAATGGCATTGTCCATATGTCACGTATAAAAGTTGTTTTGTGCATGATTGGTGCGCTTTAAAACCTCAATTTGCTGATGGAATTCTAGCCTTCAGCACACCCATCTTTAACCCCATAACGATGGGCGGATGGCGTCCGTCGGGAGGTGTTAACGCCGGTGCTGTGCATACAATACAGGCGCCTGATACTGAATCCAAAAGATTTTATACTGGCACTCTGAAAGTCATTTATTTACTTGCTATATGCATCAATCCTGTGATTCTGACACAATGTCAAATGCTGTCGTTTTCAATTGATATCAGACCCCAAGATATCAGAGTCCCAGGGTATCAGACCCCACATAACAGACCCCCACAACATATCAGACCCCAAATATCAGACCCCCAGATCAGGCCCTAAATATCAGACCCCGAGATATCAGACCCCCATATCAGACCAAGATAACCGACCCCCAGATAACAGACCACCAGATATCAGACCCCCAAGATATCAGACCCCCAGATCAGGCACCAAAACATATTAGACTACCAGATATCAGACCCTAAGATATCAGACCCCACAAGATATCAGACCCCCAGAAACCCTTCACTCACATGTAGCTCTTCCCCAATACCCATAAATACCGGCAATACCATGGCATTCCTTCCTGTCCTCCGTACAGGGATACCTAGGAGGCGGCATTAGGGGAATCGGCTGGTTCCGGTGGTGGCCGCATTATTCTCCTGCACGCCTTGCCCTCCACATGCTGGAATGCATCCCTGACGGGGGGTTGGGTCGGCCGGCTTCTGCTCTGTGCATTGACCAAGCAGTCCGGTGTTCTGGCATATGTGGGAACCGCTAATATCTGGTGACCAGCGCACTTATGGTGACGTCGAGATATGAGCGGTTCCCACATATGCCAGGATACCGGCGTTCTGCAGGCTAGAAAGGTTGCTGCCGGCGTGCCCTCTGATGTCATCGGAGGGAAACGACGGCTGTCAGGCATGCCCTCTGACATCATCAGAGGGGGCCAGTGGCCATCTTAGATTCTCTGGTGGCTGGGCCTAGGCCACAATGAACCTCCGAGTCCTGCGGCCTATCCAAAACCACAGCTGCCACCAGAGTAATCGCACTGCCCATCAACATGAATAAATTATGTCTCCAGGAAATCATGGCCGATCCGGCAACCCTTCACACCACACAGCCTGACCACTTAAAAAAACTAAAGTATATGGCCTTCTTGATCATCTTGAAAAGCTGGTGTACACCAGACTAACTGACTACCTTAATTCTCACCCTCTCTTTGACCCTCTGCTATCTGGTTTTCCTCCCTGCACGCAGACAAAACCAGCTCTAACTAAACTAACTTATCTTATCACTGCCAAATCTAAGGGACATTGCTCTTTAATATCCTTCTTGACCTTTCAGCCTCCTTTGACACGGTCCACCACGTGCTCCTCCTTCAAACTCTTTGTGACATAGGCCTTCAAGATAATGTTCTTTCATGGCTCTCTTCCTACCTGTCCGTTCAATGTCTTTTTTTCTTGCAGTACCTCCTCCCTCCAGCCTGTCTCTGTTGGGGTTCTCCAAGGTTCAGGACTCCTCTTTTTGTGATCTATGCTGCCTCTCTAGGCACACTCCTTGGATTCAGTACCACCCAGGGCCGGTGCTCCCACTAGGTAAGCTAGGCACACGCTTAGGGCGCACTGCCGCCTAGGGGCACAGCCGGCCCAGATCCGATTTCCACTACTGTACCCGTCCCTCAATGCGCGGCTCACAAAGCCGACATTATCAGCTTGCAGACCCCCGCTAGCGGCGCAGAAGGTGGGTGTCTTATGGTGATGCGCAGGCACCACCTGGCGATGCGCAGCCACTACCAGTTGACGCGGAGGTGCGACCAGAGGCAGACGAAAGATAAAAAAGAGGCAGAAGAGAGAAAGGCACAGAAGAAAGAAAAGGCACAGAAGAGAGAGAAAGAAAGAAAAAAAAGAGGCCGATGAAAGAAAGCTAAAAAGAGGCCGATGAAAGAAAAGCCAGAGGCAGATGAAAGAAAAAAAGAGACAAAAGAAAAAGGCTGAGAAGAAAGAAAGAGGCACACACCGATCCTGGGCCCAACCAGTGGAGGGATAAGGCAGGCAGGACCGGCCCAACAATGGAGCAGTGTGGTGCACTTGCTCCATGCAACGGAAATTTGAGAGCAGCAAATTCGCCGCAGCCACCGCACTATTTTTTTTGTTGCGGCACGATCTAATTTTGTCGCCAGCACTACATTCACCACTCACTGATGCCACCGCTGACCACGCCCACCCCACACGCATGTGTCCACACAGGAAACATGGGATCAAGACGCCGCCGTGTGTTGTGTGTGTGTGGGTGGGCGGACAGCGGACGGATCCTCGGCTCCTCCTCCGGCACGCCAGCCACTGCCCCGCAGGACCTGCTGCTGCCGCCCTGCGCCTGCTGGACCAGGTCGGAAGCCGGGCCCAGAAGCCATCCTGGAAGCCGGGCCCCAAGCCGACCGGGCCCAGAAGCCAGGCCCCAAGCCGACCGGGCCCAGAAGCCAGGCCCCAAGCCGACCTCGACCAGGCACAGCGGCGTCCATCAAGCCCTTCAGTGAGCTGGCGACCAGGGCAGTGTGGGTACGTTTGTGTGTGTGTGTGACTTTGTGTGACAGTGGGTTACTGTGAGTTTTATTGCTGCAATGCTCTGTGATACACTCATACACACCAACTGTTACTGAGTTTTATTGCTATGGAGCTCAGTTATACGCTCATACACAGCGCACATTACTGTATCACCGAGATCCACAGCAATAAAATTTAAAGTAATGTGCGTTGTGTATCAGAGCGCTAAAGCAATAAAACTCACTCAAACACATTGCACATTACTGTGGGTTTTATTGCTGTGGAGCTCGGTTATACGCTCATACACACTGCACATTACTGTGGGTTTTATTGCTGTGGAGCTCTGTGATACGCTCATACACATTGCACATTACTGTGGGTTTTATTGCTGTGGAGCTCGGTTATACGCTAATACACAATGCACATGACTGTGGGTTTTATTGCTGTGGAGCTCGGTTATACGCTCATACACAATGCACATGACTGTGGGTTTTATTGCTGTGGAGCTCGGTTATACGCTCATACGCACTGCACATTACTGTATCACAGAGCTCCACAGCAATAAAATTCAAAGTAATGTGCCATGTGTGTGAGTGTTTGAGTTTTATTGATGTGGCGCACTGTGATATGCTCATACACGCTGCGTGATTTGTTTGAATTTTTGGGGGGGGGCGGCATTTCATTTTTCACTCCAGGCAGCACAATGTCTTGGGCCGGCCCTGAAGGCAGGCACCGAACGACTGTGTGCGGCCCCCGTGCACAGTGTGTGTCCCCTGTGCGCGCAGTGCATGTGTCCCTCCCCTGCAAGCGCAGTGTGTGTCCCCCCAACAGTTAATGATTTTTTCTGGGGGGTGCAAGTAGCTGGTCTTGCCTAGGGTGCAAAATAGTCTAGCACCGGCCCTGGTACCACCTATATGATAATCACACCTAAATGAGTCTCTCCTTTCTTAACCTCTGTTCTGTTCTGCTGAATTGTGTCACTGAATGTCTCTCCAACGTCTCTAACAGGTTAAAATACTGACACTCATTTTCAAATCGCTCAAAAACTCAACCCCCCTTACATGTCTACGTTACTACGCAAGCACGTCCCATCTAGACAACTCCGGTCGGCGGGCGACCTCCCCCTGTCCCCTGTCTACACCCGCGCTGACAACTCTCGCCTCCAAGACTTCTCAAGAGCAGCTCCGGTCCTGTGGAATGACTTGCCTCGTCCTATCAAACTCTCCCTTGATCTTCAGGCCTTCAAGAAATCCCTCAAAACCCATCTCTTCAGATTATTGTACCACATCACTGATGCAACTCATCCCTCTGCTCACCTACTCATACATGATTGAAGCTGTTTCTATGGCCCCACCATTCCCAAACCACTGGCACTAATGATCCTACCGTCCAGTTAAATTTCCCTGGTCTTCGTCAACCCCCCAATCCCTCTAGACTGTAAGCTCCTATGAGCAGGGTCCTCTACACCTCTTGTTTCCATCCTATGTCCGTTTATCTGTATCTCGTTTCCTTTGGTTATTGTAAAGCGCTGCGGAAACTGTTGGCGCTATATAAATGATGATAATAATGATAATGTCATCCCGCGTCTTAAAACTAAAGGGTTTATTCACTAACCCCCAAACTTGCCACCGAATTGCACTGATCGTTGCAATTTTGTGGCAGTTCGTCTATTCAGTAACCTGTCAATTCCCCAAATAGATGTGAATTGACGGCAAAATATGGTGCAGTGTCTGCAAAATAACCTGATTTTCGGTGATTCAGTTCAACAGGTTTAAACAGGTGAACCCCAATGTAAGAAAAGTAATATTTTTAAAAAAGAATAAAGTTTATTTTTTTCTTTTTCAGCAAAAAGCTCTTTTATTATTTTTTTAGAAGACCTTTTTCGTATTTTTTTTTACAAAAGTTTTGTTTCCTAATGTTTTAAAATTAGCTTTTTTTAATTCTGTAACAGACCTTTTAATAATTTTTTAAAGGACTTTTTTATTATTTAAACCAGGGGTGGGCAAATTGGGGCCTGTGGGCCTCATGCAGCCCGCCACAGAGTTTTTGTGGCCCGCCAAGCAGGGCTCGAGTCCTGCGGGAACAGCGTTCTCGCACTTCTCCCGCAGCGGGAACGTAGGTTCCCGCTGTGGGCAGCCAGGACATTCCTCTAGCAGCCCCTGGCCGCGTGTTCCCTCAGCCCTGCGTGATGATCCCTCGCGCGGCCGCCTCCTCAGCCCTCTGAAAGGCTGTGACGTCGCCTGCAGCCAGGATCTCGCGAGATCGCGTCACAGCCTTCAGAGGGCCCGACTGAGGAGGCAGCTGCGTGCAGGAGCACGCCTGAGCTAGGAGGAACACGCGTTCCTGAGGTATGCAGACTGGGTAATTATATATCTGGGGGTCTCTGCCTGGCTATAATTAATTCTGGGGGCATGTGTCTGGCTATAATTAATTCTGGGGGTCTCTGCCTGGCTATAATTAATTCTGGGGCCATGTTTCTGGCTATAATTAGTTCTGGGGGCAAGTGTCTGGTTATAATTAATTCTGGGGGCATGTTTCTGGCTATAATTAGTTCTGGCGGTAAGTGCGGCCCTCTGCTAACCTCCGCTCCCACAAAGTGGCCCCTGAGCCAAAACAATTGCCCACCCTGATTTAAACCATTAAAAACGCATTAAAATGTGTCTAAACACCTATTAGGTGAATTTTTCTTATTTTATTCAGTTCGCTGGAATTCACCGATGCCAATTCAGCGCAGTTCGACGTTTATCTTTGGCGACAGTGACCATTCGCTAAAACCCGAATTCATATATATATTTTTTTATTTCTTATTAACAGTTTTTATTTTGGGAAAAAAGTCAGCAATACAGCAAACAATCAAGAATAGCCTTGCAGGGCCATGTCAGCAAGTCGCAGAAATACAAGGCAGAAAAATAAGAAACGACAATAAAGGCACAAACTATCAAAGAAAAAGTGGCCGTGCAATGCCAGCACAGCAAGGAACGGGAAAAAAAAAAAGGCGCACGGGTGGGGGTTAGGTACACACAAAACAGACCACGCTCCTCAACATAGAAGCTGGCGAAAATCAGATAGGTACGTCCGGGAATATCCTGGGGACATTAATAAGGGGGGGGGGGGCGAGGACAGCCCATATATGGCCATATTACATAGTTGGTGCTAACTTAACCAAAGCTGTTGTAAACTTACCAGAGCCATTACAGTCTATGGAGGTTTTACGTTTACAGCAGCTCTGGTTAAGTTAGCACCAACATTGTAATATAGCCCATAGTATGGCAATCCTGGCTCACCTCGGCAACCCGCAGAAAAACCAGGGGCCGCGGAAGAGGCCAAAGGGCCAGGGGGGACCTAGAGACAAATGAACGACCGGAGCCATGGTGGCTGCCCAGATGGCTTGTCCAGTGCCACCCAGTTTCCCATGCCCACAAAAAAAGGGGGGGACCTGACATCCCATCCGCCGCACAAACCGAGCCACATAATCCAACAATAAAGTCTGCAAGGAAAGGTAGCACTCTGGTAGACGTATCACAGAAGTAAAAAGTGAGGGCAGTCGCACAGCAGGGTCAACAAAACAGCCAGCAAAGAACAACTGGTCGGTGGGGGCCCCCACAGCCAGGATCTCGGGAGCGGGGTCAGCCAGCTCAGCCAGAGTCCAGGAGTGGTGCAGGGCTCACGTCCCCTTCGTGAACACACAGAAGAAGAAGGGCTTCCAAGCCGCACTGCCATCCCTGTTCCCATCACCGTGGGCTGGATCCAAGCTCCACTGCACCTCAGAAAGCTGCAGGGCTGACACCAGCAACGCAGAGGGAGGTCCATCCATCGCCCCGACGACCTCAGGACCAGCCAGGAGCCCACGATCTGCCCGGAAGCCCCCAGCCAGGGCAGACATTCAGCAGGCTGGTAGGTCACCCACCACACCGGATTCAACTCCAGGGGTAAAGAGGCCAGCCGGGACACTCCGATCGGATCATCACAGTCGGCCCTTGCAGGTCACCAGCAGTGCCATCACTCCCAGGACTCCACACCTCTTTACCCGGCTCATCCGAGCAGGGAACCGTGCTGCCTTCGGGTGGGGGATCCACATAGCAGCCACCTCCCGACAGAGCCACAACACAGCCACGAGGCGATACACGTCCCCACGTGTAAGCAGCCGCTCACCATCCTCCCGCAGCCAATCCAGGTATCCATCCAGGTCCTCCACCATGGCCCTGAAGTCCCAGGTAATGGGGAGAGAGGGCAGAACTCCACAGTACTGCCAAAAACATCTGGAAATGGCCGCAATTACAGGTTGCAGTCCGGAAAAGGCCCTAGACCAAGCCAAGAGGCTACAAAAAAGTCTGGGTTCGGGTTAGCAGGTCACCCAACATGATCCCCTCCATGCCAGACACAGCAGCCGATGGCAGCACGCGATAGACAACGGGTTAAATGGCAAGCAGTGGGAGCTCAGCAAAATGTGAACTTCACCGTCGGCAGTCAGCACCGCCCCCTCCCAAATTCATATTTTCAGCGAAATAGAATCGCCAAAGTGCACCTAAGTACGGCGAAAATCAAAGCACCGAAATTGCATTTAATTTAGGTACTTTGTGAATAGACCCTTAGATCTTGCCAAAACTGAAGTTTTCATCTTTCCACCCTTAAAAAGACCCCGCCACCTATCTCTCAGTGTGTCAATGGGTGCTCTCAGCCAGATGCTTCAAGCTCGCTGCTTTGGTGCCACTTTTGACTCTGATCTTATGTTTTTTCACCCACATCCAGACAGTGACCAAATCCTATTACTATCAACTTAAAATAATGGCTCATCCTCCCCTTTCAGACACAGGATTCCACAAAGGTTCTATTCCATGCACTCATTATATCACATCTTGATTGCTGTAACTCGCTTCTTGATTGCTGTAACTCGCTTCTTGATTGCTGTAACTCGCTTCTTGATTGCTGTAACTCGTGTAGCGCTCACTCCCGGAGGAGCCGCTGAAAATGAACCACGGGTCAGTCTCCCCGCACTAGGGAATAAATATACTCCAACACAGTTGTGGGTTTTTATCATTTAAATAGTTTACTAAAATGTTTGGCAGATATTAAGATACGGTATTCACAGATATTATTACAGTACTGTCGTATTGCGATAAAACGCGTAGCGGAAAAGAAACGAAACACGAGGCTTCGTATTTCGGAAAATAAAATATTCGTAACCAACATAAAAGAAATTGCAATTGCACGAATATTCAGAAAAGGGGACACGTAGCGGAACCCCAGAATATACAATCACTTCGTATCACGGTAAACGCGCAGCGGAAAAGAGAAAAATATATTCGGAATGTATCTTTAACCCCCGTTCCGATTCGTAACAAAAATGAGTCCTGCACAGGTTAAGTCTCGGAATGTAAAAGGTGTATATGTGTGTAAGGTACCCGGGTACTGTTCAACTGGCCAGTGAAATTACTTAAGAAAGGTCTTCGACTAGTCAAGTTGGGGCCCTGTGGAGTTTAGAGAGAAAACAGCAGCGTGCTCTTTGTATTATAAACGGCCTTGGAGGCCTCTCACCCATCCGCCGGTTGCTTTAGGCTCCGCTGACCCAGGACGTCTCTCCGCTGGATTTTGACTGGGGATACTAGCGGCCGGATCCGTTGTCTGACTTCCGGTAGCTTGTCCACGACTTTTCCTCAGCTCACCGCCTGCTCTCTGTCCCCGATCCGCTTGCGGCGACTCTTTACTCGAGGTCTTCAATTGGTTCCCTTTTCAGCAACTCTGGAACTTGGAGGGCTCCTTCTCTTGCGACTGAATCACCCGGTGACAGACTGACAGGTCTCACTTGCTCTCCGCCCTAGTCCTCTCACAAAGGATGGCACTGCGTCTGCTCTCTCTCCCGTTCCCTGGCGCGCTCTGGCGCGTTCTCCACGAGGCAGAGGATGTAAGTGTCCAGTCCCCACCCACTTCCTGTCTTCTTGCAAAGCATGCCGGGCATTGTAGTCCAATGTCCAGTATCTCTGATCGCGATAGTCTCCATCTTGTGGCCAAAAATAGGTACTGCCACAACAAGATTTTTAACACAGCGCTACACTCTCCCCCTCCTAGAACTCTTGGGTCTCTCCAAGGAGGTACAACAGTTACATTACATTTCCACAATATTTGAATACAGTTTACATAACATGTACAGGTTCAGCAGCATACATGCAGTGGGTTAGGAACACTTCCTCAAGTTGACTCATATTTTGGGCTACCTCAGCTAGCATAGCAGACACTTCAGGCAACCTCCGCACCGTGGTGATGGCCTCTTCAGTGCTATGTCCTGGTGAGTCGTAGGTGAGTCGTTGGGGCGGTCGAACAGAGCGTTTTGGTTCTGGCTCAATCAGTTCCTCTTCAGGTGGAAGTACTATAGGCGTTAGCTCAATTCTTCTCTCTATCACTGGAGCAGACGTTTCTTCAGAGTATGATCCCTCCAGGGAAGGCATAGAACTATAATCACCTGAATAAGCCTCCGGAGCTACCGGGATCCCCACAGCCTCAGTGCCACTTCCAACATCAGGCACTAGGACTCTCCAATATTCTCTGACCAATCATCAATATCATCTCAGGGACTCCAACAAGATTCAGGAGCTTCAGGCCTCAAATTACTCTCCCATCGTTCAGGACTGAGATAATCTCTTCAGGCTCCGGTGAACGTATCCAGTCCAGACAGAAACTTTCTTCCTCACTGTCTCTTTCGCTCTCTTCGACAGCCTGGGTCTGTTGAGCCGAGTAACAGGAGGCAAACATGGAACAGGCGGATTTGGCAGAGGCGGTTCGTCCCCAACTGGCATCCTTACAGCCTCTCTCAAAGGCAACAAATGATTTCGGTGCCAGTTCTTAATAGGCCCAGCCTTTCCATCCGGGCGAATCTGATACACTGGTAGACCCGGCAGTTGTTTGCAGACAATGTAAACCTGGGAACTCCACCTATCCGCCAACTTGTGTCTCGCAGCAGCACCCAAGTTCTTCAATAGAACCCTATCACCGGGTTGTAGATCTTGTATTCGAACTTTCAGGTCATAGTTCCTTTTGTTTCTTTGCTCCCTGTTTCCCGAGGTCAAACGGGCCTTTCAAACGCAGAAGCCAGATTCTTTCGGAGCCTATCCACGTAGTTTCTATGGGAAGCTACTGATGTCTGGTCTAGGGATAACCCAAATGCCAAATCAACCGGCAGTCGAGCCTCCCTTCCGAACATAAGACGGTACGGCGAGTATCCAGTTGCATCACTCTCCGTACTGTTATATGCATGCACCAGAGTAGCTATGTGCCGACTCCAACTCTGCTTCTCCACATTCGACAAGGTCCCCAGCATGTTTAGCAGTGTGCGATTAAACCTTTCAGGCTGAGCATCACCTTGAGGGTGATATGGTGTAGTTCGGGTCTTTTGGATTCCCAACAGCTCTAACAATTGCCCCACCAGTCTGCTTTCAAAGTCTCTACCCTGATCAGAGTGTATCTTCCTTGGCAGTCCGTAGTGAACAAAGAACTTTTCCATCAACACCTTGGCCACGGTCGGAGCGCGTTGATCTTTTGTGGAGAATGCTTGGGCGTAACGGGTGAAATGATCAGTCACTATTAGAATGTTCCCTTGCCCACTAGCATCCGGCTCTAAGCACAAGAAGTCAATGCACACCAAATCCATGGGTCCCTGGCTCTGCAGATGGCTCATTGGAGCAGTTCGGGTCGGTAGAGTCTTCCTCTGAATACACCTTAGACAGGAGTGACAATAGCTTTCCACTTCAGCTCTCATGCAAGGCCAATAGAACCTATCTCGCACCAGCTTAAAAGTTCTTTCAGCACCCAAATGTCCATGCTCATCATGTAGTGATCGCAACACACTCTCCCTATTTAGTAGGGAGGAATAACTGTTGAATCTCTTCAGCGCTAGTTGAGGGGCCCCTTCGGTAGACCACCCCATCCAACATCTTTAACCGCTCCCACTCTTTGTAGACCAATCTGGCTCCACTCGGGGAGTTGGTTAACAAAATCTCTCGCTGGTTTGCAGACAGGGCCTTTATGGTCAAGGCAATTAAAGGGTCTCTGGCCTGATCCGCTTTCAGGTCCTGTCTCGAAAAGGTAGGTAAATTTTCATCCCTTAACTGCGTAGGGTTACAGTAGAACTCAGGAACAGCCGCAGCCATAACTCCTATGGCCTCCGCTTCAATCCCTCCTTTGACCCGGCGCTCTGTTCCTTGGCACAAAGCTTGCACCCCGTCTGGAGTCAACTGAGTCCATTCTGTAGTGTAGGGTCTTCTCGACAACGCATCAGCATCTCGATTATTCACCCCAGGGCGATACTTCAGGCTGAACCGAAACCCTGACAGAGCGGCCCACCACGATGTCCCGTTGCGTCCAGTTTTGCGGTAGTAAGGATGTAGGTAAGAGGATTGTTATCCGTCTTGATCACGAACTCGGCTCCATACAGATAGTCTTTTAACTTGTCTACCACTGCCCACTTCAAGGCTAGGAACTCCAGCTTGTGAGTAGGATAGTTCGTCTCCGAAGGCGTAAGGCTCCGGCTCACGTACGCTACAGGCCTCAGCAATCCACCATACTCCTGATATAGGACTCCTCCCAGACCTTCTCGGCTGGCATCCACATGTAGTTCATACGACTTGTGAGGGTCCGCATAGGCCAAAACAGGAGCTCGGGTTAGACTCTCTTTCAGCTTTACGAAAGCTCCTTCACATTGACTGGTCCATTCACCTTGTATAGACTCTCGAGCTTTCCTTGGCCCCGGAGCGGACGGGTTTTTGTCAGAGACCTTGCAGCCTTCTTCGGTGGTTTCCTTCTGCAGGAGTTTGTTCAGTGGTTGAGCTATTTTGCGAATCCTTCCACAAATCTTCGATAATATGAACAGAATCCCAAGAAAGATCTAAGCTCAGTGACGTTTCGGGGTCTAGGCCAAGAAGCTACGGCCTCCAACTTCCGAGGATCTGTCGAAACACCTTCTGCTGAGACCACATTGTCCTAGATACGTAACAGACGGTAGACAGAATTGGCATTTCTCCAGAGACAGTTTCAACCCTCTTCATGGAGCCTCTTCAAGACCTTCTCCAGACGTTGTTCATGTTCTTCCAGAGTCTTCCAAAACACAATTATGTCATCCAGGTACACTAATACTTCAATTAAATTCATATCTCCGACTGTCTTCTCCATCAACCGTTGGAACGTAGCTGGAGCCCCCGTAAGGCCTTGAGGCATTCTGTTGAATTCAAAGAACCCTAGTGGACAGATGAACGCAGTTTTCTCCTTGTCTTCAGGATGCATGGGTATCTGGTGATATCCACTTCGCAGGTCTAGTACACTAAACCACTTTACTCCAGACAAACACTGTAGGGCATCTTCTATCCGAGGAGTGGCATATTGATCGGGGATGGTTCTCCGGTTCAATGTGCGGTAGTCTATACATAGGCGACAGAACCATTTTTCTTCCGGACCAACACTATGGGAGATGCATATGGACTCCTGGACTCTTGAATCACCTCGGTTCTTTGCAATTCATTCAGTTGCTCTCGCAGATCATCCAAGTCTCCCAGCGGAACTCGCCTTGATCTTTCACGAAACGGCTTGTCTTCTTGTAACCGAATGCGGTGCTCAGTACTCTAAGCTAGGCCCACATCGAACTCATCTTTCGAGAACAATTCCTTCCACTTTAGGACGTGAGACTGAAGATGTTTCTTCCACTCAGGTGAAATGGGAGCGTCTTTGGGGTAGAATCTTTCATCTGGAATCTCTTTATCCACTCCCCCTCCTAAATCACTAGAGAGGGGTGTAGCAGACTCTACTTGCCGATAGGCATTCGTGCTTTAAGGACTACTGGAGAATCTGTCACATTGCACACACTGACCGAGACTCTTCCTCGTGTTCTCTTCAGGGCTTTGGTGGAGATTATTTCAGGAATTACTTCGACTCCGGTTTCACTCCCATGATTAAAATCGGTTCCCAGCACCACATAGGGACCGGGTTGCGATCCGTTCAACTTGACTGAAGCCCGGAAGCTCGCTACTTCTCCTGCTTGCAGAACCTTCTCTGTTCCACCCAGTCTCCACAGTCTTCCCACCTCGGCAGGTGCCTTTCGTTCTTCGACCATCCTCTGATAGACCGGACGTAACATTGGGTGCATTCCTTGAGTTGAACCTTCTTCCAATACGATAGGCGTCAGGAGGCGCCGCACTAGGTCAGTATTCGTCCCCACTATCAGGAGCTTCTGTTCGCACCCGAGGGTCGAGGACACACAATAGCCAATGCATCACAACCCCAGACTGCCCGATGACTTCAGATCCGATCTCCAACTTCACTTGCAGGTACCCGTCATAAGGGAGTTTCTCAGTGCCGATACTCCATATTTCCAAATCCTTCAATTCTTGCAAAGGAATGTGCTTTAAGTGTTTCTCATAGAAATCTCTGTAGATCAATGTCACTTGAGCCCCTGAATCTAACAGGGCTTTGGTGTAGACTCCTTCCACTTGGATTGGCACAATAGGAGATGGACCTATCAGTTGGTCAGGAAACTTGGTGGCGGCATCCGGACACTAACAGGGTTATCCAAAGAGATCCGAATTGCTTGAGAAAGGTAACCGAACGCTGAAAATCAGCGTTCGGTTACCTTTCCTGGCCATTCGGCTATCCAGGAGCAGGCAATTCGCCAAATCCTGGCGAATTGCCTGAAATACGGTGCCTGTTCGGTGCCTATTCGAGGGCAGTGAAATCCCTATAGAGAAGCACTGCTTCGGCTATTCACAGAGAACACAAACAGCAGTGAAAGGTTTCCCCTAATGACCTGCCATTCGGGGTTTAATTCGCAATTTATTCAGGAGAATCCCATAGACTTCAATGTTAAAAATATTCCCGTTTTAATTCAATATCTAATAAACCGTTCATTATAAAATCTGCAGCAAAGAGTCTCTTTATTTATAGATTTTTTAGGATACTTTAAGCATTTTCAGATTTTTTTTTTTTTTTTTTAAAAAGTCCGATTTTTTTTTTTTTTTTTTTTTCAGTTTACTATTTTTTTTGTAACAGCCCTCTTATTATCATTCCCTGGACCTCCTGTGAAAATTTCAGACATTTTCGCTCAGTAGTTTTCTTTGCAAACAGCGTTTCATTTTCCCAATTCATACAAAGGTTTTTCTAATTTATTCACTGCCTCCTCTACGTCACAGCTGCTTCGCTCTGTGTGATTCGGCTCATGTTCGGCTCCTGTTCGGCTTCTTCAAAGGTTAATCCAGATGTTTTTGCTTGTTTTCAGCGTGCATTCGGTTAGTTTTCGTCATGTTTGCGGCAGCTTTTCCCTGCAATTCGGGGACCCTGTGGTGCTTGCTGAATACACCGCAGGGTCACCGAAATGCAATCGGCAAAAGGAACCGAATTGAAGAGAACGAAAAGTCACCGAACGTGCGGTGACTTTTCGAATCTCTTTGGATAACCCTGTTAGACCCAGTTTGCTGTACCCTGGCCCTTTTCTTGGCCCGTGTAGGTTTTGGGTGTGCATTGCTTCCCCATGACGTAGACCCGGATGCTAAGGGAGTGACTCTTTCAGTCCTGGCAGGCTCAGCAGTTGGCTCGGCTTTGGGCCTTCCCGCCCTCTTAGTCTTGACTTGGTTTCTGGAGCGGGGTTCAACCTTCGGGCACTTAGGTTGCTCCTTCACTTGTGCCCTCTGGCGTTTCCCGCCGGTGAGGTAGATAACAGTCCTTCTAGGGCTTTCAACAGTCCCTCGACTCTATCCTTCTCAGACTTTTGGCCTTTGCACTGTGCGCGGAAATGGCCCATTTCTCCACAACCAAAACATCTCTTCTTAGAGAGCGGAGACGTAGTTGCTTGTTGGGATTTTGTTAAAGGACTTGGACCAGACGCCACAGCGGCTCCCGTCGTCTGCATGTCTGTGAGGAATTTCTGCATTTCTGCCTGCATTTCGGTCACCTTCATCAATACTCGGCACAATTCCGCCTGCGCTTGTTGCAATTCAGCTTGAGCTTCCTGTACCTTCTTGACGGTCTTGGACAATTCACCACGTTCAGAGGGGTTCGATTCTTTGGCAGCCCTCTCTGTAGATTTAAAAACGACTAGGTGCTCTTGTTCGTCCTCGTCCGATTCATAAGTATCTAGGGAGTCGCTTTCAGGCTGCAGACCGTCGCTATGTCTCACAGGTTGTGCATAAGCCCTTTCCCCCCGCCTGAAGGATTTCTCTTCCAGTAAAGCCTCTTCTTCTCGTACAACTCGGATCAGTTCCAGGTACTTCAATTCTTGGTTACCTGCTCTGCTTCTCAGCTGCATCATTACTGGATCTAGAGGTTGAGAGCCCCTCAGGATCTGTTTTATTCGGATCTTATCTACTTCAGCCGGTTCGGCCCCTTTCTTGAGAAGTATCTGGTGTAGAATCTTATCTAGGCGCCTCATGTACTCGGTCATCCTTTCACCTCTTCTCTGGTAGGTATGTTCGTACTGATATACCAGTTCGGCCGCCTTTTCGGTTCGCCCAAAAACTTCTTCAAGAACATTTAAGTAATCTAAAGCAGTACAATCTTTTCTGCTCAGTTTTAGGTTTCTCACCGCTTCTGACGCAGGTCCCTTTAAACTCTCGGTGATCCTTTGCTTTTTCTGGGCCTCAGGGACGTCCCACTCATCCAGAGCCTGCATCGCCTGTTCCACCCATTCTTCAAAGGTTTCTTCTCCCGCCGGAGTTGGTACGTTTCCTGTAAAATTTCTTAACCGTCGATAACCGAAGTTAGTGTGAGGAGGGCTTGTTTTCTGACATTTAGCCAGTAGATCTCCAATAGCCACGATAAATTCCGGCCCGATCATGGCCAACGGACTAGGCGCGGGAACACTTGCGGATTCACCACGTGGCGCACTTGGCTGAATTAGTTGGACTTCCACCTCATCGGCCAGTTTCACGCTCGCGCCCTGAAAACATGGTGGAACACCCTTTCTCCACTCGAGAAGAACATACGTGTGAGAAGTATCTGGGTTTTTCTTAATGTCCAGTATTAACCCCCGATGATCTGGTGCTAGCGTGGCCACGGCCTGGCGGATCTGCTCTTCGGCCCAAGTGTCTGCGGGGATATCCATGAATATACAACATTCTAACTGACTACTGTGCTCCTCACACCATTCGGCAACAGTGTCTGGATCCATATTTAACCCTTTAGATGTGGTTTTTCCAGAGACTGAATCCCGTAAACGAGCCCCCACATGTAGCGCTCACTCCCGGAGGAGCCGCTGAAAATGAACCACGGGTCAGTCTCCCCGCACTAGGGAATAAATATACTCCAACACAGTTGTGGGTTTTTATCATTTAAATAGTTTACTAAAATGTTTGGCAGATATTAAGATACGGTATTCACAGATATTATTACAGTATTGCGATAAAACGTGTAGCGGAAAAGAAACGAAACACGAGGCTTCGTATTTCGGAAAATAAAATATTCGTAACCGAACATAAAAGAAATTGCAATTGCACGAATATTCAGAAAAGGGACACGTAGCGGAACCCCAGAATATACAATCACTTCGTATCACGGTAAACGCGCAGCGGAAAAGAGAAAAATATATTCGGAATGTATCTTTAACCCCCGTTCCGATTCGTAACAAAAATGAGTCCTGCACAGGTTAAGTCTCGGAATGTAAAAGGTGTATATGTGTGTAAGGTACCCGGGTACTGTTCAACTGGCCAGTGAAATTACTTAAGAAAGGTCTTCGACTAGTCAAGTTGGGGCCCTGTGGAGTTTAGAGAGAAAACAGCAGCGTGCTCTTTGTATTATAAACGGCCTTGGAGGCCTCTCACCCATCCGCCGGTTGCTTTAGGCTCCGCTGACCCAGGACGTCTCTCCGCTGGATTTTGACTGGGGATACTAGCGGCCGGATCCGTTGTCTGACTTCCGGTAGCTTGTCCACGACTTTTCCTCAGCTCACCGCCTGCTCTCTGTCCCCGATCCGCTTGCGGCGACTCTTTACTCGAGGTCTTCGATTGGTTCCCTTTTTCAGCAACTCTGGAACTTGGAGGGCTCCTTCTCTTGCAACTGAATCACCCAGTGACAGACTGACAGGTCTCACTTGCTCTCCGCCCTAGGTCCTCTCACAAAGGATGGCACTGCGTCTGCTCTCTCCCGTTCCCTGGCGCGCTCTGGCGCGTTCTCCACGAGGCAGAGGATGTAAGTGTCCAGTCCCCACCCACTTCCTGTCTTCTTGCAAAGCATGCCGGGCATTGTAGTCCCAATGTCCAGTATCTCTGATCGCGATAGTCTCCATCTTGTGGCCAAAAATAGGTACTGCCACAACAAGATTTTTAACACAGCGCTACACTCGCTTCTTGATTGCTGTAACAGCCCTGTCAGACTCTCCAAATCAGAGAAAGTTTCCCTAAATTCAGGTCTCTTAGATCTGGGTACCGGAGTGTGGCGAGACTTGCCAACTGTGGTTGCCTGGCGAGGCCTAGCAGGAGCAGAGACTGGGCGAGGCTTGGCTGTGGCCTGGCGAGGCTTGATAGTAGCTTGGCGAGGGCTGGCAGAGACAGGGTGCTGTCGAGCTTTGGCAATTGGAGTTCTCTTGGACATTGATGGCAAGGACTCAGCAGGTAATGTCTTTTTGCTGTTGGCATGCACAGACACAGGAGGAGCAACCAGTTGAGAAGCAGGAGTAACAGGGTTGACTCTGGTCTGTGCAGGGGATGGCTTGGGTGGGCGCACAGGGCACGCAGATATGAAATGTGAGCCCGCACTACAATAGAAACACAGTCCCAAAGACCTCCTCCTGGAGCGTTCCTCCTCAGACAAGGGTCTCCTGCAGCCAGACATAGAAGTAGAAGAGCGCACCTTAGGTGAGGTGCCCCTTAATCCTTGCAGCACTTTAAGCAACATAGAGTCCAGTTGCTGCAGGAAGTTCTCCACAGCCATTTTCATGGATGCCACCACCGCCTGTATCACCGCAGACTCGTAAGAAGATGGGTTCTGCATTCTGTCACATGGCGTGTGCGGGTCAGGTGAGAGCCCAGCAGGCGGCGACACAGAGGGGAGGCCAGACAGGAATCACACAATGAATAAGTTTAATGAAACTTAAATAGGCCTTGGCAGCAGGCACTGAATGAATAAAGAAATATATAAAGTCCCGGGAGAGTTCTTGGATGGAGAGTCAGGATAGTGGACTATGCAGTCCCAGACTCCAGACAGGGTCCACTAGGAATAAATCCAGATAGCTGACAGTGGTACCTTGAGATCAAAAGGTCAGAGACGGTGGTAATCACTTGTAATCCACAGGTGGAGATCGCTAAGAGTCCCTTGCACAGACAGATGTATCCAGGAACAACAGGGCAGATGGATGGATACTGGATACACAGGCTAGGCTAGGCTAGGCTAGGCTAGGCTAGGCTAGGCTAGGCTAGGCTAGGCTGGAGCAGGTTTGCGCACACATCCAGATGACCTCAGTCAGGGAGAACAAAACAGACCCACTGCTGGCTGGGTCTCTCTGCCTTTTAAGGAGGCTTAAACACAGATAGGCCTCAGCTGGAAGTCCAGGGCTAGAAAAGACCCAGGCTGGATCTCCAGGAGCCTGGTCCAGGTGCATAGCCTGGGTAAAACCTGGAACGGAATCCAAGAAAAGGAGGATACATGGCAAAGTTCTAAGATCCAGGTGTGCAAGACATGTACACGGGGTGGACCGTGACACAAGTCTTCCCTACTTCACAAATACACCCTATATTGATAATTCCAGTCTGCAGGGACCTGCACTTGTCCTCTGTTTCCACCACTTGCACCGCACTATCAACTCATCCTCCAAGACTTCTCAAGGGCAGCTCGGGTCCAGGGGAATGACCTACCTTGTCCTTTCAGCCTCACCCCTAATCTTCAGGCCTTTGAGAAATCTCTCAAACCCATCACATTCCTGACTAATCCCTCTCGGTACCTCCCCTTCCCACACCATTATAGGATTTACCTCCATGTCCTCACCATTTCTGAAACTCTGTTGCTAGTGATCCTGACGACCAAACTCTTTGTCAGGAATCAGACTCAGACAAAACCTGTGCCTGCACCTAATCCCTGGAAAACCCTTATTTACCTTCACTTGCTTGATATTCACCTGCTTATGTTTGTATACAGGTTACAGGATCCTCTATCTGGCTGTTCAGCTTCTGCTGTGGTGCCTTCAGGTGTATGCTATTACTCCTAATGAAGCCTGCTTAAAAGAGGGATCCACTCTTCCATCAGGGCTTCAACATTAATGTTTCTGGATGTACAAACAACCAGTCCTGTTCCTGAAGCTCCGTGCTATTGAACCTGAATCCCTCCAGTGATCCAGTCAAGGGGAACCCTGCTCCCAAGTGGAACCCTGCTCCCAAGTGGAACCCTGCTCCCAAGGAGAACCTCACTATCAAAGGTACCCCTGCTCTCAAGCATCTTCGCTGGCAAGTGTACCCCCGCTCTCAAGCATCCTCGCTGGCAAGTGGTACCCCCACTCTCAAGCTGAACCCTGCTTTCCAGCAAACCCTGAAACCAGCACACAGTCTGTTGCCTGCCTGATAGTAAACTGATATGAGCACTATTTGTTTTGTTTATTCTTTTATAAACCTTGGAAGAAAGACGAGACAGATGAGATATGATAGAAATATTTAAATACGTAAAGGGAATCCACAAGGTAGAGGAAGGGAGTATATTTAAAAGGAAACAAAGTAGCAAAACAAGAGGACATAGTCTTAGATTAGAGGGGCAAAGGGTTAAAAGTAACATCAGGAAGCATTATTTTACTGAGAGGGCGGTGGATACATGGAACAGCCTTCCAGTAGAAGTGGTAGAGGCCAAAACAGTGATTGAATTTAAGCAGGCATGGGATAGGCATAAGACTATCCTAAACAAAAGATAAATCCAGGTAAAGTATCCATGTAATTGGGCAGACTAGATGGGCCGAAATGTTCTTACCTGCCGACATGTTCTATGTTCTGTGCCCTGTAACCTACGTGCCTCCTACAATCACTGCATTATGGGCTCACTTCACCAACCGTCGCACTCCAAACCTGACACTCTTCTTGTTTTCCTCTCCTCCATTTCCTCTAGATTGTAAGTTAGAAACATAGAAACATAGAAAAATGTCAGCAGATAAGAACCTTTCGGCCCATCTAGTCTGCCCAATTTGCTCAAGTTCCTGTGAGCAAGGACCTCTACACCTCTACACCTTTTGTCTCTAGGTTTGTTTATAATTTTGTTTAATTTCCTATTGGTTAGTGCTATTATAGTGATAATATTTCACCAGTGCCCTTCCCCCCCCCCATTACAAAGGCCTCTGACATCTAGACACTTACCTGTATTATTTCCTTTTCACACAGAAACACACAGACCAAGCTTAATTTTTACACTTCCACCCTCCCACCCAGGACCGGCCTCTAATTTCAGGCATCCTTTCCAGCTGTCTCCACTTCTCTCTCTAATTACTCTTACTAATTCCAGGCTTCTGGTCTCTCCCATGCAAGCTCTGCAGTGTTTTTCTGGCCACCAGCTCCCTCTCCCCTCTGCTGGAATTTAGGGAACCGCAAGGTCCACATACTGCTGCACAATGCGCTCCCTGTCTCTTCTACTCTTTTACTCTGCATTCATCCTAAAATGAAACTCCTGTACCACCTACCTCTCCACTATCTACATCTCTCCCTCTCGTATAAGACACTCCTATACAGGCAAGCATACCACCCGACTCACTAATACACCTCACTGCCCCAACCAGTCCATCACTCTCACATTGCAGTCCTCTCCTCCTGTTTCCAACCAGTCCATCACTCCCACCTTGCAGTCCTCTCCTTGTTTCCATCACCAACCCTTCTAGATTGTGAGTTCCCACGGAAATAGGGCCCTCGTTTCCTCATGTATTGGTTTATCAAATGTTGTTCAGTCTCAATGTATTGTAAAAAGGGGGTGCAATAGAGCCGGCGCGATATTGTAAATTCCTATTAAATTAAGTGGTATAATCAAACAGCAATGCAAACATGCAGAAAATAAATAAATGAATAGATGTGATGCTGCCTAAAATGGATATAACAACAAAGGTAAAAGCACAAATAAAACAACCAAAATATGTACCATACAGGGATTATGCAGAAAAAGAATCCATAAAGCGCATCCAACAGTGCAGTAATCAGTAAAATTAGCAAATGAGGGCTGTCGATTGGCCGTATGCCAATAATAAAGTAGTGACAGAATCAATCAGGGTTATTCAAAGAGAATCGAAATGTCACCGCACGTTCGATGACTTTTCGTTCTCTTTCATTCGGCGATCCCATTTCAGCGACCCTGCGGTGTATTCAGCAAGTGCCACAGGGCAGTCGTACTGCAGGGAAACACTCACCGCAAAACCCGGGCGAATGCTCACCGAAACCTGCAAAAACATCTGGATTAACCCTGCCGAAGACGCCGGAGAAACCCGAGTAGGAGCCGATCACAGTGCAGAGCAGCCGCCAGAAAAACCCGACACCGCAGACGAATGGAGTGAGAAAAAAAAAAAGTACGCTTGAATGTTTGAAAAGTGAAACGCTGTTTGCAAACAAACTACTGAGCGAAAATGTCTGAAATTTACATATAAGATCCAATGAATGATAATATAAAGGGCTGTTACAGAAAAAAGAAAAAAACAAAAACAAAAAAAAAACAATCGGATATTTTTTTTGCAAACAAATCACGAAAAATGCTTAAAGGATCCTAAAACATCTATAAATAAAGAGACTTTTTACTGCAGAATATCATAATCAACATTTTATCAGATATTGAATTAAAACAGGAATATTTTTAACATTGAAGCCTATGGGATTCACCTGAATAAATCTGTCGAATGAAGCAACTGAAATGCAGGGCATTTCGGCAACTTTTCACTGCTGGTTTTTGTTCTCTGAATAGACAAAGCTATGGGGAATTCACTGCCCTCGAACAGGCACCGTATGTGCAGGCAATTCGCCAACATTTGGCGAATTCTCTCTTGTTCGTCCGTCGAGTCGACGAGGACCATCTAGTCATCCATTTAGGGAATAGGGTGGGTCACGGTGAGTGCGTAGATGGCTTACCAAGCCAATTCGCGCTCGAAATAGTCTCTGGCAATGTGGACAGTGAATAGCCGCAGAAGATAGTAGTATATCACTACCTTTCCTGGCCAGCCTTTTTTGCTCAGCTGCCGCTGCCCTGCTGGTTTCATAGGATTGAGCTCCGTTCTTAATAGTTGATCTCCACTTGATTTTGTCCTGTGCAGCAAGCTCCCAGTTAATGGGGTTAATATTGAAGGCCTTTAGAGCTGCTTTCAGTGTGTCTTTGTAGCGCTTTTTTTGACCTCCTTGGGAGCGCTTGCCTTGTGTAAGTTCGCCAAATAACAACATCTTTGGAAGTCGATTGTCTTTCATACGAGCTACGTGTCCTGCCCAACGTAATTGAGACTGCGCCAGGATGGTGAAGATGCTGGGTAGGTCCGCTCTAACAAGGACCTCGGTATCAGGCACTTTGTCTTGCCACTTAATACCAAGAAGTTTTCTAAGAGATGTTGTGTGAAAATGGTTTAATTTCTTGGCGTGACGCTGGTAAATTGTCCACGTTTCACATCCATGGAGCAACGTCGAAAGGACTGCTGCGCGATACACCTTGATCTTGGTTTTTTGTCTGATACCTCTCCTGTCCCACACATTTTTGCGGAGTCTTCCAAATGCTGCGTTTGCTTTTGCGAGTCTAGCAATCAACTCGTCGTCCATGACGACAGATCTAGAAAGGATGCTGCCCAAGTACGTGAATTTGTCCACCGCGTTTAGACGCTGCCCACTGATGGTGATGCTGGGTTCAGCGTAAGGCTTCCTCAGAGCTGGCTGATACATCACTTCAGTTTTCTTTCTGTTGATCGTGAGACCAAAGTTATTGCAGGCATCAGCAAAAATGTCAACGCTGTGTTGCATATCGCCTTCCGAAGCAGCATTGAGGGCACAGTCGTCTGCGAACAGAAGCTCATTTATGATGTTATGTTTGACCTTGGTTTTCGCTTGAAGCCTTCTGAGATTAAAGACTGATCCATCAGTACGAAATCGAATTGGCAAGCCCGTGGTGGATTCCTTGAACGCATCAGACAGCATTGCAGAATACATGATGCTGAAGAGTGTGGGAGCCAGGACACAGCCCTGCTTCACTCCATTTGTAACAGGAAATGCTTGAGATGATTGACCGTTTTCCTGGACTCGAGCCAACATGCCATCATGTAGCTGCTGGGTGATAGCGGTAAACTTGTCTGGACATCCATACTTTTTCATGATTCTCCACAGGCCATCTCTGCTGACCGTGTCAAAAGCTTTATTTAGGTCAATGAATGTGGAATATAGATCCGAGTTTTGTTCCTGACATTTCTCTTGAAGCTGTCTGGCAGCAAACACCATGTCAATAGTCCCACGTGCTTTGCGGAAGCCACATTGACTCTCGGGAAGGAGACCTTGCTCTAGATGTACATTCAGGCGGTTCAGCAGGGCTCGGGCCAAGATCTTGCCTGCAATGGATAGCAGTGAGATTCCACGGTGGTTGTCACAGGCCTGGCGATTTCCTTTTCGTTTGTACAGATGGATAATGGAAGCATCTTTAAGGTCCTGTGGTACAGTTTCTGTCTGCCAGATGATCTGGATTAGACAGAGCAATTTATCCGTCAGCGCTGGTCCACCCTCTTTATAGATTTCAGCAGGAATCATGTCGGAACCAGGTGCTTTGCCACTGGACAGCTGGCGGATGGCTGTTTGTATCTCGTCCAGAGTTGGAACAGCGTCCAGTGACTTGTTCGCTGGGACCTGGGGTAGTCTTTCGATGGCTTCATCATTTATGACAGAAGGCGTATTCAGCACACTAGCAAAGTGTTCCGCCCATCTTTCCAAGATTTGCTCCTTTTCTGTGATGAGTGTGGAACCATCAGCACTGAGGAGAGGAGAAGACCCTGAGGCAGTAGGGCCATAGATTTCTCTAAGGCCGCTGTAAAAGTTCTTCATATCTTTCCTGTCTGCAAAGCCCTGAAGCTCTTCAGCTTTTGCACTCAACCAGGAGTCTTGCATCTGGCGCAGTTGCGACTGGATGTTGCTGCGGATGTTACGCAGTGCAACTTTCTTTGCCATTGACATTGGGTCATCATAGAGTGCCTTGTACGCCCGACGTTTTTGCTCAAGTAGCAGTTGAATCGTTATGTTATTTTCATCAAACCAGTCCTTGTGTTTTCTGGTAGAGGGTCCAAGGTGCTCAATGGCTGTGCTATACACCGTCTCACGAAATGTGGTCCACGCTGCTCCCGCATCCAGATTATCCAGTGTGATTGAAGCAAGGCGTTCATCCAGGGTGTCAACAAAAGTCTGTTTGACATCAGGACGCTTCAACTTGCTGATGTTGAGGCGTTTCAGAGCTATGGCGGCATGAGGTCTTCTCTTAGGTTGAATGTGGATTTTCATCTTTGAGACGATGAGGCGGTGATCCGTCCAGCAATCTGCGCCGCACATGGCCTTAGTCACCTTCACATCCTGCCGGTCCCGATTTCTGACGATGACATAGTCTATTAAATGCCAGTGTTTTGAACGGGGGTGCATCCATGATGTCTTGTTGCGTGCGGGAAGGCTAAAGATGGTATTTGTCACCAGGAGGCCATGTTCAACACAGGTCTGAAGGAGCAGCAGGCCGTTGCTGTTACACTTTCCAACCCCATGCTTCCCCATCACTCCGTCCCAGCATTTGGCGAATTACCTGCTCTCTGAATAGCCGAATGGCCAGGAAAGGTAACCGAACGCTGATTTTCAGCATTGAGTTACCTTTTCGCCAGCAATTCAGAGCTCTTTGAATAACCCTGATAGTATCTGATAATAATACACGGTGGTGAGAATAAAACAATGGTCCTCCTAGAGGCAATTTAAGAATAGGGATGAGCTGTTCGGGTTCGGAGTTCGACCCGAACTTTGGCAGTTCGAAAGTTCGCGAATATTAGAATATTAGAATATTATAAGCAATGGTTTATTAGATATTGAATTAAAAACTAATGTGTACGTGGAAAGATTCTCAACTCTAAATGACCTCTGTTCACAAACGGGCATAACACCAGGTGTTTTTAGTCTGGTAATCAATTTGATACATTGTACACTATACTGAGGTACTGAGGGGGTGGGGTGGTGTCTGCTTCTGATTGAGATTTGAGAATTAATTTCCCTCCTAAAACTTCCTAATATGCTGCATTTAACTGGTGTTTGAAAAAAATTCAAAATAACATCTAAAGCAATGTTATTTTTCACCTCGGGATTAAACATTCACAGGGTTATTCAGAGAGCGGTGAAAAGCAGGAGAATAACGAGTAGTGAAAATTCTAGGTCAAGATAGCCAAACCAGAAAAATTCTCCCATTTAACTCACTTTCCAAATTGGCTATTTGGTCTAGATTGTTCTCTTCTCCTGCCAGTTCTCCTGGCTTTCACCTCTCTCTCAGGGTTGTTCAGAGAAAGGTGAAAACCAGGAGAATGGCAGGAAAAGAGAACAATCTGGACCAAATAGCCGATTTGGAAAGTGAGATAAGGCTAGGGTCAGACTAACGCATTTTTTGCAGCGACCGTCAAAAAGTGCGTCCGAACGCATTGCCGTATTTTTTCACGGAATGCGCGAAAACGGTCATACGATGCGCATTTTTGTGCGTGATTTTTTTTACGGATCCAAACCAGGAAACTTTGGGTGTCTGGACGTTATGTTGGCCGGACATGAGCAGGGTCTGACGTCTCCAAATCACGCACACACGCTGCTAGTGGACGCAGCGCACTCTGTACATCCGTACTAGCGGTTCTGCGTTCTCGAAAAAATGCGTTCATTTTCCACTTGCGTTGCGCAGCCGGACTTTCGTGCGACCGTACTTCGTATATTGGCCGTCATTGCCCGTCATTTGCTGCTAGTGGGGCCGTGATTAAGTGCGCCTAAACGCACGTTAAAAATTCGCTAGTCTGACCCTAGCCTAAATGGGAGAATTTTTCTGGTTTGGCTATTTTGACCTAGAATTTTCCATTCTCCAGTCATTCTCCTGCTCTTCACCGCTCTCTGAATAACCCTGACAGGGTTATTCAGAGAAAGGTGAAACTCAGGAGAATGACTGAAGACAAAATTCTAGGTCAAAATAGCCAAACCAGAAAAATTCGCCCATTTATCTCACTTTCCAAATCGGCTATTTGGTCTAGAATTTTCCATTCTCCTGCTTTTCACCGCCAAAAAATCAGTAAACTTTTTCTGCGTTTCCGAAAATGTCTCCTCTTTTCATACAGACGGCCGCCCCAAGCAATTGTTTATGGATAGATTAAAGGAAAAGCATTTACCATCATTTGAAATGTCATTTTTGGGTTTTTAAGTGTTTCTATACATCCTAGAAATCCGCCACTTCACGGGCAGGTTATGGGGACCTCCTAGGCACGATATTTGAAGGAATTTTTCGTTTTTATTTTTAACCCTTATTTCATGGAAAACTCACTGTCCCTTTAAAAACTTTTTTTTTTTAACTTTTTGTCCTTGTTTCCTGTCCCCCAGGGCACTACCCGGACCCCCATACACCTTTTATGGAAAATATCTAGCATATATGCCCTCTTGGAGGGCACTCTAAAAACCGAATTTTCAGCCCCATTGACTTGTATTGAGTTCGGGTTCGGATCCGAACATTTGGAAAGTTCGGGTTCGGCACCGAACTCGGGGAGTGTTCGGCTCATCCCTATTTAAGAACATCAAACACGTGAAAAGTGGCAGTGTCAAACAATGGCTATAAGATAGTCTGTGCCAGAGATAGTCAATAAGGTGACCGTGATGGTATCAATGGCGTGGGGGAAAAATCAATAAATAATAATTTAAAAATATATATATATATATAAATAAAATAACACAGTTTATAGACAGTGCATAATGCAAATGGGAAAGAAAAAAAAAGTGGTAGTGGAGTTGTCTAGGAATACTCATAAGTTGGGGGATCCTCCTGTGGGTGGAAAGTGCTTGTGGTTACGTCTCTCAAAGAGAACAGAAACAAAAACTAGGCCAATAGGGCAGAATAGTAAACAATTCAGTTTCCCTCCTCCTGAGTAAAGGCAACTTATGAGTATTCCTAGACAACTCTACTACCACTTTTTTTTTCTTTCCCATTTGCATTATGCACTTTCAATAAACTGTGTTGTTTTATATATATATATATATATATTTTTTTTTAATTATTATTTATTTATTTTCCCCCCACGCCATTGATACCATCACGGTCACCTAATTGACAATCTCTGGCACAGACTATCTTCTAGCCATTGTTTGACACTGCCGCTTTTTATGTGTTTGATGTTCTCATTGTTTTATTCTCACCACCGTGTATTATTATCAGATACATTGATTCCGTCACTACTTTATTATTGGCACACGGCAAATTTACAGCCCTCATATGCTAATTTTACTGATTACTGCACTGTTGGATGCGCTTAATGGATTCTTTTTCTGCATAATCAATGTATTGTAACCTTGTCTATATCATGCTCATTATTCAGCACTATATAAATAAAGTATAATAATAATAATGGCCAATGTGTGTAGATGAGAATGGCAGCCTCCTGATTGGGTGAGGTAATTCCTGGACTGGTCAAAACTCTCTGAAGTTACTGTGACACCTGGAGGTTTACAGACCCTACAGTAAGTGGGGACAACACGTGTGAAGATAGCAATGTCTTCTGTTGGGTTGCACTTAATATTCGCGTTCACATCCATCTTTTTTTGCATTATAAATGATGGTTTAAGTAAAAAAAGTGGCCTTTTCAGCCATTCTAAAACTCATGTGTGTGCAGTGAGTTATTGGGGTTGAGGTTAAAGTTAAAAGTGGAGGGTTTGGGTAATTTGTGGTGGCAGGAGGTCGAAGGTGTCCTATTCATATCGTAGGATAAGCAGTAATTACTGCCGTCGCTCAGCGTGGTGTCTGGTGCGTCGCAGGACTTGGTGTTAACGGATTCTGCAGAAGCGGAATCCGTTAACACCAGCCAAAAAACAAAAAAAAAATCAGATACTCACCTCCTGTCCCGCGGCTCTGTCCGCCTCCTCAGTCCGACGGGAGCAAGGAAAGACTGGGGGAAAAAGTCCCCCCAGTCTCCCCCTGCGTATCACTATGCTGACCAGCCGGCGAGATCCGGCTGGTCATGTGACCGCCGGCGTCTGCTTCAATGGAGTCCTATGGACTCCCAGACATCCCGGGGCTTAGCGCCCGCAAACATTGTAATCTAGCGCTAAAACGCGGGCGCTAAGGGGAAACCTGTGGGTTCAGTTTTTTCTCCCTAGCGCCCGCATTTTACCATTGTGGCTCGAGTTGGTGAATTTGTCAAGATGCCTGACATGTTCACATGGCGCGGCAGCCAGGGAAGGGTCCACAATGGAACTCCAGCCACCGCCTCTTCAAGGTCTAGGCCTCTATCCCCCAGTCCGAGGGACATCCAGTCGAGCAGTCTAGTCAGGTGGACGGCGTAGTAATACCACGTCACGTTTGGCAGTGCCAGTCCGCCCGCCAATTTAGGCAAGCTCAGAGTGCGATATTGAAGTCGTGCGCCCTTAGTGGGCCATATGTATCTATTCAGGGCCGATCTTAACGTACGAAAAAATTGAGTCGGGGAGAAGTATGGGTAGTGCCTGGAAGAGGTGTAAGAGTCGGGGGAGGACGTTCATTTTTATGACATCCTGCCGATCCAGGATATATATTTCATCTTCCACTTAGCCAGATCACCCCGTATGGTATCAAATAAAGGCGAAAAATTTGCGTCAAAAAGCTGTGAAGGGTCTGCCGTTAGCCAGATCCCCAGGTATCTCATTTTTTGGGTGCACCACCGAAACGGGTACGCCGTACGAATCGTGTGAGTGATATATTTAGGAATTCTGACTTATCAGCATTCACCTTAAAACCCGATAAAGCTCCGTATGTTTGTAATTCCGTTGTCAGGGCTGGTAGCGATCTAGACGGCTGTGTGTCTTTTTAATTCATTCACTGCATTCGTCTGTGGTGTCGGGTATCCGGCGGCTTCGCTGCGTGTGATCGACTCCTGCTCGGGTTTTTCCGACGTTTTCGGCGGGGTTAATCCAGATGTTTTTGCGGGTTTCTGCGTGCGTTCATCCTCGTTTTGCGGTGAGTTTTCGGCGGGTTTGCGGTGGCTTTTCCCTGCAATTCGGGGACCCTGTGGTGCTTGCTGAATACACTGCAGGGTCGCCAAGATGGGATCGCCAAATCGCACCGAATTGAAGAGAACGAAAAGTCACCGAACGTGCAGTGGCTTTTCGATTCTCTTTAAATAAACCTGTATATTTCCTACATATTTATTTTCTGTTAATCTGTATATTTGTGTTTTGTTTTTAATATCTTGCATTTTATTACTTTGTATTTCTGTAACAATTCAATGTTCTTGAACCCAGGACATACTTCAAAATGAGAGAAATCTCAATGTATCCTTCCTGGTAAAATACTTTATAAATAAATAAAAATAATAAAATAATTCATTCTCAAAAAGTGCAAGCATTATTTCCCTCAATTTGAATACACGATAAAGCACTCGACCTCTTGAGAGCCGACGAACGTTTGTGTTTAGTAGAAGCTATTTAAACTTTGCCCCATTTCTTCACAAATACAAGAAAATAATCTTGATTGAAGAGGTCTACTTTTAATGTAATTGACCATTTTAAATCACTTTGCCCAACACTTTTTTTTGCAATAAAGATTTTATTAGCATTATCAAGACAGAGTGAATCATCCAATCAATGAGAAGAAAAAACCTGCAGAATGAAACCACCGAACAGCAGGGCACTCCACTGACATTTCGCTGCTGTTTGGTGTCCCTGAATACATTAACCATTGCTTCTCTATGGGGGATTTCACTGCTGTCGAACAGGCACCATACTGGCTGGTAATTCGCCAAAATTTGGCGAACTGCCTGCTCTTTGAATGGCCCCGAAATGTCACCGTACGGGAAAATTCCCTGTTCAGTGCCATTTCAGAGCCAGATCAGCTCTCTCTGAATAACCCCTAATGAGTAGTTATATTATTTTTATTCTTTTTCTTTGCTAAATCGATACTTTAATTAAAACCTAAAAATAAATTTGTAACAGTACTGTTTTTCAACGCTTAGCTTTCTCTTTATTCTCGCACTTTCTCCCCCTTTCTTTTCTTCGATCCTTCCCTCCCCCTTTTTAACATTCTCTTAATTCCTCAACCTTGGCTCTCCGGGTGTTTTGCAACTATCAGGGTTATTCAGAGAGAGGTGAAACTCAGGAGAATGACTGGAGAAGTGAAAATTCTAGGTCAAAATAGCCAAACCAGAAAAATTCTCCCATTTATCTCACTTTCCAAATCGGCTATTTGGTCTAGATTGCTCTCTTCTGCTGCCAGTTCGCCTGGTTTTCACCTTTCTCTGAATAACCCTGTATGTTTCCCAGGGCCTGAGGAAAAAAGGTTGAGCGCCCATGCTTTACACAGTTGCTTCCGCAGCACCACCTTGTCACAGTGTTGGCATCTTTCTGTAACGCTCGCAGTGAATGCATATTCAAATTCCTGGATACCATAAAAGGCACATGCGTGTTCTGGCATGTCATTCATGGTGCGTTACATTCCTGGTGTGCTGTATCAGCAATTCAGCACGGCTCCTTCATATGGCACCATGGTGATCACGTCCGCCTGGCACACATAAGGGGTTATTCGCTAACCTCCAAATTGGTCCTGAATTGCCCTGAACGGTGAATTTCGGGTCAATATGTCAATTCACTAAGCTGTCGCTTCGCCAAATACAGGGGCATTGACAGCAAAATACGGTGCAATTCAGCTGCGTTTGGCAACACCGAAATTGTCGCATAGAAGACTATCGTGTCTTCTGTTCACAGAATTGCACCAAAATTCGGGCGAAATGCCCTGATTTTTCAGTGTTTCATTTCGAGAGGTTTACACAGGCGTATCCCATAGGTTTCAATATAAAAAAAGTTATATCTTTTGACATTTTGTTTAAAAGACCGTTTATTCTTATTTTTCCAAAACCCCTTTTTATTTTTTAACCCTTTCGCTGCTGAGCCATTTCACCCCTGTGTGCTAAACTCGTTTTTACTGGTTTCGCTCATCTTGTTTAAACGCGATTTCAAGTCACATTTTATTATACAACCCAGACTTATTATATATCGTTCTTTCATAATATATCATTATTATATGTATACGTCATGTCCTGCCTGAATATTATAACAAAAAATGCAATAAAATTGGAATTTTTAATCATCTACAGCGTGTAAAGTGTTTTTTCACATTTTATCATGCGAGCGTTTACGGTTATATTTTCTATGCGTTGCGCTTGTTAAAAAAATTTGAAATAGGAACTCGTTACATTTTTTTTGGGGGGGAATTACGTGATTTTTATCAAACGCCCCCCTAGAAAAAATCGTTAGTGCAGCATCATTGTTCACATTATAATTGAAATGGCAACAATATTGCTGAATTAAAAAAAAAAAAAGCATTTTTTATATTTTTTAAAATTTCATTTTAATTTTTTTTTTCTTTACATTTAACATGGTCATGTATGGTATCATTGGAAAGGCCATGCTCTGGCCGTTCCAATGATATCAATCATTAACCCCTTGGAACCTTCATTTGAACCCCCTTCATTGGAACCCCCTATCTCCACCATATGTGACAGCTAAGGGTCAACTCCCGAACTGATAGCGCAATGATGCCAGTTGGCAATGGGAGATCCCGGAAGCGTGGCCGACATCCAAGATGACAGCCAGCTCCGGGAGGGGACTGCGATTTGGCGCCTGTTGGTGCCGAATCGCCATCCAGCCCCCAAGGTGTTAAAGGCAGCCACCGCTTGGACGGGCAGGCTGTGCCCTTCCAAGCGGTGCCTGCCTTTTGTGCATGCCCCTTACGAATAGGGAGGGAGAGAGGAAAGGACCCCCCCTCCTTCAGGCACCTTCCCCGCACTGGCGGGGGGGTGCCTGGAATAGACCTCATCGCGCCCAGCGCGATGACGTCTATTCGTGCGGCCGTGGTCCCGGAGGCTGGGCTAACATCCAAGATGCCAGCCCGCACAGGGGGGCCGCAGCGATCAGCCAGAAATCTGGCTGTTCGCGTCCTCCGCAGCCAGACCACACGCGGAGGACGCTGAGCGCATCCTCCACAGCGAAGTGGTTAAAACATATTTTTGTATTTTTAGATGACTGTCAGGGTAATTCAAAGAGAATCGAAAAGGTTCGATTTGGCGATCCCATTTCGGCGACCCTGCGGTGTATTGAGCAAGCACCACGGGGTCCCCGAATTGCAGGGAAAAGTCACCGCAAACCCACCGAAAACTCACCGCAAAACCCGGCGAAGACACACTGAAAAACCGCAAAAACATCTGGATTAGCCCCGCCGAACACGCCGGAGAAACCCAAAATAGGAGCCAATCACAGTGCAGAGCAGCCGCCGGAAAAAGCCGACACTGCAAACGAATGGAGTGAAAAAGAAAAAAACAGTACGCTTGAATGTTTGAAAAGTGAAACGCTGTTTGCAAAGAAATTACTGAACAAAAATGTCTGAAATTTACATATAAGATCCAATGAATGATAATAAAAAGGGCTGTTACAGAAAAAAAGTAAAGTTAAAATTAAAAAAAATCAGATTTTTTTTAAACAAAATCCCGATTTTTTTTTTTTAAAAATATCCTAAAAAATCTATAAATAAAGAGACTCTTTACTGCAGAATATTATAATGAACGGTTTATTAGATATTGAATTAAAACGGGAATATTTTTAACATTGAAGCCTATGGGATTTGCCTGAATAAACCTGCCGAATTAAACCACCGAATGGCAGGGCAATTCGGCAACTTTTCACTGCTGGTTTGTGGTCTCTGAATAGCCGAAGCATTGCTTCTCTATGGGGATATCACTGCCCTCGAACAGGCACCGAACAGGCACCGTATGTGCCAGCAATTCGCCAGGATTTGGCGAATTGCCTGCTCTCTGCATAGCCGAATGGCCAAGAAAGGTAACCGAATGCTGATTTTCGGTTCCCTTTCGGCAGCCATTCGGATCTCTTTCAATAACCCTGATCCTTTTTTTTTTTTGTTGAAATTTTTTAAAAAGACCAATTTTGTAACAGACCTTTTTAGTTTGTTTTTTTGCAGGACCTTTTTCAGAATTTACACACATTTTTATTGATTGAAAATGCTATTAGGAGAAGAGGAGACTTTTTTTTACAGTTCGGTGGGACTGCCATTTCGGCGCAATTAGACAATTTTCGCCAACGTCTGATAAGTGCTTCGGTGATCCAATTTTGGCAAAATACGGTGAGTATTCACTAAATAGTGAGATCGCTGTATTTTTAGTGAAATGGAATCGATGAAGTGAGACAAAATGCACGGAAACACAAATTCCAATGCTTTCTGAAATAATTATATAGTTTGCTTAATATGTTTGGAATCCTGGCTGAGAATGATCTTGTTATAGTCCACCCTTTGAGGTTCCATTATCTTTCTGGCTGAGCATGGAAATTGCTAATATTGGACCCTTGGGGTCTGGTCCCTGGGTCTGGGCCTTGGGGTCTGGTCCCTGGGGCTGGGCCTTGGGGCCTTGTCCCCGGGGGCTGGGCCCTGGGTTCTAGGCTGGTCCCTGGGGTCTGGACCCTGGGTCTGGACTGGGCCCTGGGTCGGGGCCTGGTCCCTGGGTCTGGGCTCTGGTCCCTGGGTCTGGGCCTTGAGGTCTGGGCTCTGGTCCCTGGGGCTGGGCCTTGGGGTCTGGGCCCTGGGTCTGAGCCTTGGGGTCTGGGGCCTGGTCCCTGGGTCTGGGCCCCGGGTCTTGGGCCCTGGGTCTGGGCCTTGGGGTCTGGGCACCTGGGGTCTGGGCCCCTGAGGTCTGGTCCTGGGGTCTGGGCCCTAGGTCTGGGCTCTGGTCCCAGGGGTCTGGGCCCTGGGTCTGGGCCCTGGGTCTGGGGCCTGGTCCCTGGGTCTGGTCCCTGGGGCTGGGCCTTGGGGTCTGGACCCTGGGCCTTGGGGTCTGGGTCTTGGGGCCCTGGGGTCTGGGTCTTGGGGCCCTGAGTCTGGCCTGGGGTCTGGGTCTGGGCCTTGGGGTCTGGGCCCTGGGTCTGGGCCTTGGGGTCTGGGCTCTGGGCCTTGGGTCTGGGTCTGGGCCCTGGGGCTGGGCCTTTGGGTCTGGGCCTTGGGGTCTGGTCCCTGGTGTCTGGTCCCTGGGTCTGAGCCTTGGGGTCTGGGGCCTGGTCCCTGGGTCTGGGCCCCGGGTCTGGGCCCCTGAGGTCTGGTCCCGGGGCCTGGGCCCTAGGTCTGGGTCTGGGCCTTGGGGTCTGGACCCTGGGCCTTGGGGTCTGGTCCCTGGCGTCTGGGCCTTGGGGTCTGGGGTCTGGGCCTTGGTGTCTGGGCCCTGGGTCTGGGCCTTGGCCCTAGGTGTGGGCTTTGGGGTCTGGTCCTTGGGGTCTGGGCCCTGGGTCTTGGGGTCTAGGCCTCTGGCTCACCACTCCGCTGTCTTCCTTCCCTGTCCTCCTTCCTTCAGGTCTTCTTTTCTTCAATCTTCTTTTCTTCTCCTTTTCTTCTATCTTCTTTTCTTATGCTCTTCTTCCCGGGTCCTCCGTCTCAGGCGCGCAGCTTCACTGAGTGGAGGGGGCGGAGCCAAAGCAGCGTGCTTGGGACGCCCCACACGCTGCTTGGCCCCACCCAGCCAGGAAGTGAAGCTGCCAGGAGCCGGAGGAGACACAGTGTCTCCTCCGGCTCCTGCAGCAGAGACACAGCTTTGGATTCGGACTCATCGAGTCCGATACCGGAGCTGTAAAAGGGCGACGCCGCTGCCGACAGGGCCCCGGTGGCCCAGGACCCCCTCTCGGGCCCCTTACGGCAGCATGGGGCGTAATGCCCTGATGGTGGCCCTGCCGTATGGGGAAATTCAATCAGGGTTATTGTCACGAATCCCCCTGAATACCAAGATAGTGGTCCCTTTACGTAGACCGCTCTCTACCCTTCCGATCCTTGAATGGTCGGCACAACTAGATAGATAATTAACCAGACAATAGACAAGCAAGGGTAAATACCAGACAGAGGTACTGTCACGAATCCCCCTGAATACCAAGATAGTGGTCCCTTTACGTAGACCGCTCTCTACCCTTCCGATCCTTGAATGGTCGGCACAACTAGATAGATAATTAACCAGACAATAGACAAGCAAGGGTAAACACCAGACAGAGGTACAGAATAGAGTACTCGTTCTCCCTAGGACCTTAGTAATATCAGAGGTAGCCTGATGTGTGCTTAGGGTGCCACATAGACTGACCTTGGTACCAAAGTTAAGAGCAGAACCGTGAGAAGAGTAAATGCCAATACCAAGGGTTATACACAGGGTGGTTCGTTCGCCAATGCCAGGGGTCATACACAGAATGGTTCGTTTGCCAATGCCAGGAGTCATACACAGAATGGTTCGTTTGCCAATGCCAGGAGTCATACACAGAATGGTTCGTTTGCCAATGCCAGGAGTCATACACAGAATGGTTCGTTTGCCAATGCCAGGAGTCATACACAGAATCGTTCGTTTGCCAATGCCAGGAGTCATACACAGAATCGTTCGTTAGCCAGAAGCAAGGTCAGACACAGATATATTAGCCAAAAACACAAGAGCTCTGCGGGAAGTGAATACCACGTCAGGGCACCGGCGAACTAGTGAAGCCGGGTTTTAAACCCGGCGGGTCCGCGTCATAACGCCAGGCTCCGCCCCCCGGCGTCCCACGTGAGCGCACCCGGTGGCGTTATTATTCGGCGCCTGGCCAGCGAGCAGCGAGGAATCTGCTGCCAGGCGCCCCAGAACAGAGCCATCCGTGACAGAGCCCCCCCCTCTACGGGCGGCCACTGGACGACCCCCAGGGGCACGGGGGTGCGCCAAATAGAAGGCCTTCACCAACCGAGGGGCATGGACCTCTGCAGCCGGAATCCAAGAACGATCCTCTGGACCGTAACCCACCCAATCGACCAAGTACTGTAAGGACCCCCTAGACTTTCTGGCATCCAGAATGGCCTCAACCTCGTACTCCTCCTGGCCCTCCACAGAGACAGGAGGAGGTGGAGCACGGACCTTGGTGTACCGGTTACACAACAACGGTTTCAAAAGGCTTACGTGGAACACATTGTGTATCCTGATATGGGGGGGTAACGCCAAAGCATAGGAGACAGGGTTGAGTCGCCGCAGAATCTTATAGGGGCCGATATATCTAGGTGCCAACTTCATGGAAGGCACTAAGAGCTTGATATTCCGTGAAGAAAGCCAAACCCTGTCCCCAACTTGATACACGGGTGCCTGCCTCCTGTGTCTGTCGGCCTTGGTTTTCTGGATGGCACTACTCTCTTCCAGTGCCCGTTTGACTCTCTCCCAAGTCTCTTTCAATGATGCCAAATGCTCATCCAAAGCAGGAATCGTGGTATCAGGAAACGTAGCGGGGAGCACGGGAGGATCAAAACCATAAACAGTGAAGAAAGGGGAATGTCCTGTGGATTCACTTACTGCACTGTTCAAAGCATACTCTGCCCAAGGTAACAGGTCTGACCAGTTATTTTGTTGTTCTGATATAAAGCACCTGAGATATTTCTCTATATTTTGGTTGGCTCGTTCTGCTGCTCCGTTGGTCTGGGGGTGATAGGCCGAAGAGAAGGATAAGTCTATCCCCACATTCTTACAAAACCCTTTCCAGAATCTGGAGACGAATTGTGTCCCCCTATCAGAGACAATCTCCAGAGGAACACCGTGTATGCGAACCACGTTGGAAATGAATATGGGCACCAGTTCGGCTGCCGAAGGTAGTTTCCGAAGAGGCACATAGTGACCCATCTTGGAGAATCGATCTATGACCGTAAGTATAACTGTATTCCCTCTTGACTCAGGTAAATCTACTATAAAATCCATGGCTACATGCGACCATGGGCGTTCGGGGATCGGCAAAGGCTGGAGTAAACCAATGGGTGCTGTTTTGGGACTTTTATGTCTTGTGCACACCTCGCACACAGCTATGTAATCTTTAACGTCTCGGCGCAACGTGGGCCACCAGAGGAGTTTACTGATACTAGCCACTGTTTTGGTGATACCCATATGCCCAGAGGTTTTATTGTCATGATAAACGTTAAGTACTTCCTCTCTTTCGTTCTCAGGTACAAAGAGTTTCGCGGGAGGTTTCCCCCCAGGAGCTGCACCCTGGACGGTCTGCAACCTTTTCACTAGAGGAGACGAGACACTAATTGTGGTAGAGGCTATAATCCTTTCCTGGGGTACAATGGGATGCTGATCTTGGATATTATGTTCATAAGATTCATACTGTCTCGATAAGGCGTCTGCTTTAATGTTTCTGGACCCAGGTCTATAGGTAAGCACGAAATTAAAACTTGAAAGAAACAATGACCATCTCGCTTGTCTGGAGTTTAAACGTTTAGCATCTCCAATGTACGTGAGATTCTTATGATCGGTTATGATAACGATGGGGTCCCTAGACCCCTCCAATAAGTATCTCCATTCTGCCAAGGCCGAGATGACTGCTAACAACTCTCTATTTCCAATGTCATAGTTCTTCTCTGCCGGGGACAATTTCCGAGAATAGAAGCCGCATGGATGCAAGGGTTTGTCGGGTGCCTCCCTTTGGGACAAGACTGCACCAAGACCTAGTTCGGAGGCGTCAACTTCTACTTGGAAAGGCAGAGCCGGATCTGGATGTCGGAGAACAGGGGCAGTAGTGAATGCTTGTTTAAGTGCCTCAAAGGCTTGAGTGGCTTGAGGTGTCCATTTCTGATTTCCCACCCCTTTCTTTGTCAAAGCCGTGAGGGGAGCTACCAAGGCTGAAAAGTCTTTAATGAATCTCCGATAGTAGTTAGTAAACCCCAGAAACCTCTGGATGGCTTTAAGCCCTTGGGGTAGAGGCCAGTCAAGAATTGCTGAGAGTTTTTTAGGGTCCATTTGAAAACCCTCAGGGGTTATTATATAACCAAGGAAATGCACTGTTACTATGTCGAATAGACATTTTTCTAGTTTACAATACAATCCAGCCTTCAATAGTTTTTTCAACACTTGTTTCACGTGGGCGTGATGAGTTTCCACATCAGGAGAGTATATCAGGATGTCATCCAGATATACTATGACGAATTCTTGCAGAAAATCCCTTAGGGTGTCATTTATGAGGTCCTGAAAAACGGCTGGCGCATTACATAATCCAAAGGGCATCACCAGGTATTCATAATGCCCGCTACGTGTATTAAAAGCCGTTTTCCATTCATCTCCTTTTTAACCCTAACCAGGTTGTAAGCTCCGCATAAATCGAGCTTCGTATATATACGGGCCCCTTTTAATCGGTCGAACAATTCTGTTATGAGAGGTATGGGATATGCATTTCTTATAGTTATCCTATTCAAACCTCTATAATCGATGCAAGGTCGCAGATCTCCCTCTTTTTTGGAGACAAAAAAGAAACCTGCTCCTGCTGGAGAGGAGGACCGTCTAATGAATCCTCGCTCTAGATTCTCCCTTATGTATTCCTCCATAATGTCGTTTTCTTTTTGTGACAAAGGGTATACATGTCCCCTAGGAGGCATCGTACCGGGGAGTAAATCAATAGCACAGTCATATGGACGATGTGGTGGTAGGACCTCAGTCCTGGCTTTAGAGAACACCTCCTTTAATGCCAGATAACATTCAGGGACCTCTGTGGATAAAGGAGGGGCTGTGGCAATATTGAGGCTACCAATCACATTGACCCTGCCTAGGCAATTAGACTGACAATTAGGACCCCAACATTTTATGTCTCTCTGGACCCAATCAATAACCGGGTTGTGCTCTGTTAACCATGGAAACCCAAGAACGACAGGACATGAGGGAGATTCAATAATTTGAAATCTTATCGTTTCATGGTGTAAAACTCCTGTTTTCATACATACATCGACAGTGTCGTGAGTGATATGTGGACATGACAGGGGTTTACCATCTATGGCCTCCACCATTAGAGGTTTTTCCTTGAGAACCAGAGGTAAGAGGTTTTTGGCAGCAAAATATTTATCCATGAAATTACCTGAGGCCCCAGAGTCTAAGAACGCCTCAGTCTTGAGGTGAACCCCCTCCCAGGTTAGGGAGATCGGTAACAGAATCCTGGATTTTTTTTTCTCACTGTCCACAAAGGAGGCATAAAGAGAACCGATAACCTGGGTATTGGCTGTTCTTTGACCCGATTTGCCACTCTCCCCCTGTTAACCCTGGGTCTCTGAGGACATTGAAGGCGGAAATGATCAGCCCCTGCACAATAGAAGCAGAGCCCCTTTTCTCTTCTGTGAGCTCTTTCAGCCTCCGAAATACCCGTTTTTCCTATTTGCATAGGTTCAACGACTGGCATATCTGTTTTTGCGTTCTCCGGGTTACCTGACGTACTGGTGTGTCTGGGTAATAAGGGTAAAGGAGGCAAGACCCTTCTGGGTCTGTCTCTGGGGTGTCTCCTTTCCCTAATTTGATCGTCCATGGCTATGCAAAAGTCAATCAAATGGTCCAGATTTTCTGGTAATTTTAAGGGAGCCAGCTCAAACATAAAAGCCTCGTTCAGGCCTTCGGTAAAGGCTAAGGTTAAAACGTCATTCGGCCAAAGCACCTCTGACGTCAAAGTCTTAAACTCTATGGCATAGTCGGAGACCCTCCTATTACCTTGTTTAATGTGAAACAAGGACCTACCCGCATTGGTAGCCCTTCTAGAGGGATCAAAGGTACGTTTTAACTCAGAGGTAAAACCCTCATAGTCATAGATGATGGGTTTCTTATTTTCCCACAACGGCGTAGCCCATAATAAAGCTTTTTCTGTTAAATGATTAATCAGATAGCCTACTTTGGCTTTATCAGATATACAAGACCCTGGGTTGTTCTCAAACAAGATCTCGAGTTGGGTCAGAAAACCCCGGCATAAGCTTGGTGTACCATCATAGCGTAAGGGTGCCTTCATACTAAGCCTATGTCTCTCAGGAGAGACCGAACTGACTCTAGGCAATACTGGGTCTGGAGGGTTTGTGGTACCAGTATTGGACCGATTTAACAGGGTTTGTAGAGCGAGAGAAATCTGGTCCATCCTATGGTCCTGCTCCTCTTGTCTGGCTGCGATACGTGCCAACTGGTTAGAGAGGTCTGCGGGATCCATTGGCCCTGACGTAATGTCACGAATCCCCCTGAATACCAAGATAGTGGTCCCTTTACGTAGACCGCTCTCTACCCTTCCGATCCTTGAATGGTCGGCACAACTAGATAGATAATTAACCAGACAATAGACAAGCAAGGGTAAATACCAGACAGAGGTACTGTCACGAATCCCCCTGAATACCAAGATAGTGGTCCCTTTACGTAGACCGCTCTCTACCCTTCCGATCCTTGAATGGTCGGCACAACTAGATATAGATAATTAACCAGACAATAGACAAGCAAGGGTAAACACCAGACAGAGGTACAGAATAGAGTACTCGTTCTCCCTAGGACCTTAGTAATATCAGAGGTAGCCTGATGTGTGCTTAGGGTGCCACAATAGACTGACCTCGGTACCAAAGTTAAGAGCAGAACCGTGAGAAGAGTAAATGCCAATACCAAGGGTTATACACAGGGTGGTTCGTTCGCCAATGCCAGGGGTCATACACAGAATGGTTCGTTTGCCAATGCCAGGAGTCATACACAGAATGGTTCGTTTGCCAATGCCAGGAGTCATACACAGAATGGTTCGTTTGCCAATGCCAGGAGTCATACACAGAATGGTTCGTTTGCCAATGCCAGGAGTCATACACAGAATGGTTCGTTTGCCAATGCCAGGAGTCATACACAGAATCGTTCGTTTGCCAATGCCAGGAGTCATACACAGAATCGTTCGTTAGCCAGAAGCAAGGTCAGACACAGATATATTAGCCAAAAACACAAGAGCTCTGCGGGAAGTGAATACCACGTCAGGGCACCGGCGAACTAGTGAAGCCGGGTTTTAAACCCGGCGGGTCCGCATCATAATGCCAGGCTCCGCCCCCCGGCGTCCCACGTGAGCGCACCCGGTGGCGTTATTATTCGGCGCCTGGCCAGCGAGCAGCGAGGAATCTGCTGCCAGGCGCCCCAGAACAGAGCCATCCGTGACAGTTATTCAAAGAGATCCGAAAAGTCACTGCACGTTTGGTGACTTTTCATTTCCTGCACTTCGGGGCGAGTCAGCGATTCCTAGTTCGCCGACCCTGTATTCAGCAAGCACGTAGGGCGCCCGTAGTGCAGGGAATACTCGCCGCAAACCTGACGAACACTCGCCGAACACTCGCAGAATACTCACCGAACACTCACCGAAAACCCGCAGAAACCGCTGCAAAAACCAAGCCGAACACGCTGGAATAATCCGAGTAGCCGTCGATCACAGCGCAGAGCAGCCGCCAGAAAAAGCCGACAAGCTGACGAACGGGGTGAAAAAAACCAAAACAGTTTGCTTGAAAGTTTGAAAATTTAAACGCTGTTTGCAAAAACATTAATGAACGAAAATGCTGAAATTTACATATAAGATCCAATGAATGATAATAAAAAGGGCTGTTACAGAAAAAAGGAAAAATGATTTAAAAAAACCCCTTTTTTTTTAAAAAACCAAAACAAATAATGCCTAAAAGATCCTAAAAAAATCTAACAATAAAGAGACGTTTTACTGCAGAATAAAATAACGAACGGTTTATTAGATATTGAATTAAAAGGGGAATATTTTTAACATTGAAGCCTATGGGATTCGCCTGAATAAACCTGCCGAATGAAACCACCGAACAGCAGGGCATTTCGACAACCTTTCCTTGCTGTTCGGTGTTCTCTGAATAGCCGAAGCATTGCTTCTCTATGGGGTTTTCACTGCCCTCGAACAGGCACCGAACAGGCACCGTACGTGCAGGCAATTCGCCAGAATTTGCCGGTCTGTCTGCTCTCTGAATAGCCGACTGGCCCCGAAATGGCACCGTACACTGAATTTCAGTATCCGGTTATATTTTGGGGCCAGATCGACTCTCTTCGAATAACCCTGAATGTCCGGTCACATTTCGGACCTCTCTGAGTAACCCCTTGTATCATGATTCAAAGCCAAGTGCTTATCTTTATTTCTTAATGGCCCTTTACAGCTCTGGTAGAAAGGGTTATGCGTTGTATAACACTGACACCTACTGGATAAAAGAGATATTTCAGTGTGGCTGTTTTAAGCTGATACAATGAAATCTAGTACATTTCTATAGGAGTCCCACATCCGAATGTTAGCAGTTTCACTGCAAGTCGCCACCTACTAATGTTGCGGTTTTAAAAAAAGCAAATCTGTATTTAGACGACTTTAAAATGGTGAGGCAATGGAAGCGACTTCAATCATGTGTGAGTAGGTGAGCAGGGGGATGAGACGCATCAGCGATGTGGTACCTTAATCTGAAGAGATGGGTTCCAATGTCTTCTTCTCCATTTGTGGGTGCTCTAGGAGGTATGTGTCTGGTTGTGTTATCAGCTTGAGGGTCCATGACTTGCATTGGAGACCTCCGACTCTAAGCAGTAGGTTTTGCTCCAGAAGGTCTTTATGGTCTGATTTAATCGTGCCCTGCATAGAACCGGGGCAACCAGTGCCAGAAGCATCAAAGCCAGCTCCAGATTTCATAGTTGGGGGGGGGGGGCTCTTGAAAGCTTTTTCCCTTCTGCATACATGGAGTTGTGATTTGCCAAAAAGTTCTACTTTCGTTTAGCCCGTCCAAAGGATATTCTCGCAGCTTAACGTGCGTTTAGGCATATTTATTTGGGTTTCTTTTAAATGCATTGCTGTGTCACCAACATCTCCTCTCTTCCTGTTTCCACCCCAACCCTTCTAGATTGTGAGTTCCCAAGGGAATAGGGCCCTCGTTTCTTCCTCTACTGGTTTGTCAAAATGTTGTTCAGTCTCAATCAGGGTTATTCAAAGAGATTCGAAAAGTCACCGCACGTTCGGTGACTTTTCGTTCTCTTCAATTCGGTTCCTTTTGCCGATCCCATTTCGGTGACCCTGCGGTGTATTCAGCAAGCACCAGGGTCCCCGAATTGCAGGGAAAAGCTGACGTAAACCCGACGGTCGAAAACTAACCGCAAAACCCAGTGAATGCACGCCGAAAACAAGCAAAAACATCTGGATTAACCTGCCGAAAACCACGGAAAAACCCGAACAGGAGCCGATCGCGGCCTCCGACACAGCAGAAGAGGCAGTGAATAAATTAGGAAAACAGTTTGTTTGTATGAATGATTGAAAGCGAAACACTGTTTGCAAAGAAACTACTGAGTGAAATTTACATATGAGGTCCAGGGAATGATAATAAAAAAGGCTGTTACAGAAAAAATAAGTAAACTTAAAAAAAAATCAAAAAAAAAAATCGGGACTTTTTAACCCTTTCGCTGCTGAGGCTTTTCCCGCCCCTGTGCTGAGGTCATTTTTTACCTGTTTTGCGCATCATGTTTAAACGTGTTTTGAAGGCTTATTTTAGTATATGACACCGACATATTATATATCGTTCTTTCCGTCAGACTCGGTAGATTCATAATATGTCATTATTATATGTATACGTTATGTCATGTCTGTATATTATAACAAAAAATGCAATAAAATATGTATTTTCAATAATTTACAACGTGTAAAGTGTTTTTTTCCACATTTTAACATGCGAGCAATTGCGGTTATATTTTGTATGGGGTGCGCTTGTTAAAAAAAATTAGAGATGGGGTCTCGTTACATATTTTTTTGGGGAAAATGACACTATTTTTAACAAACGCACCGCATACAAAAATCGTTAGTGCAGCATCATTGTTCACATTATAATTGAAATGGGAACAATATTGCTGCATTAACAAACCCAAAAAAAAGAAAAAAAGTGTTTATTTTTTTTTTTTAATTTTTTTTTTTAATTTTTTTTTTTTTTATTTTTTTTATTTTTTTTTTTACAACATTTTTAACTTTCATGTTTGGTATCGTTGGAACGGCCATGCTCTGGCCGATCCAACGATATCAAAATTTAACCCCTAGCTGCCACGGATCGGGAGATAGGGAGTTCATTGGAACTCCCTATCTCCACACTTGGTGGCAGTTAGGGGTTAACTGTAGGACTGGCGTCATCGTGCTACGCACGATGACGCCAGTCCTCTGGGGGAGTTCCCGGAAGCTTGGCTGACATCCAAGATGTCGGCCAGCTCCCGGGAAGGATCGCGAATCGGCGCTTTTCAGCGCCGATTTGCGATCCAGCTCCCCAGGGGTTAATGCCAGGCATCATTTGGAAGGGCAGGCTGTGCCCTTCCAAATGATGCCTGGGTTAAGCCCCTGTGCGCCGCCGATCGGGAGGGAGAGAGGTCCGAAGGACCTCCCCCCCCCTCCCTTTCAGGCGCCTCCTCCGCACATGCGGGGGGGGGCGCCTGAATTAGGTGTCATCGCGCCCCCGCGATGACACCTAATAATGGCGGCTGCTGGTCCGGATGCCGGGCTGACATCCAGGATGTCAGCCCGCACCGGAGGGGCCAGCGATCGGCCGGAACCCGGCCGAACGCTGACCCCAATGTGAGGACGCGCTCAGCGCGTCCTCAGCACACCAGCGGTAATGCTGAGGACGCGCTGAGCGCGTCCTTAGCATTGAAGTGGTTAAAAAAAAAAAAAATCCGAAAAATGCTTAAAATATCCTAACAAATCTATAAATAAAGAGACTCTTTACTGCAGAATTTTATAATGAACGGTTTATTAGATATTGAATTAAAACGGGAATATTTTTAACATTGAAGTCTATGGGATTCTCCTGAATAAACTTGCCGAATGAAACCACCGAATGGCAGGGTATTTCGGGAACCTTTCACTGCTGGTTTGTGTTCTCTGAATAGACGAAGCAGTGCTTTTTCATAGGGATTTCACTGCCCTCGAACAGGCACCGAACAGGCACCGTATGTTCAGGCAATTCGCCAGGATTTGGCGAATTGCCTGCTCTCTGGATAGCCGAATGGCCAAGAAAGGTAACCGAACGCTGATTTTCAGCGTTCGGTTACCTTTCTCAAGCAATTCAGATCTCTTTGAACAACCCTGAATGTATTGTAACCCTGTCTATACTGTGCCCATTGATCAGCGCTGCGGAATATGCTGGCGCTATATAAATAAGGAAGAATAAAAGTAATTTTTACGGCAAAAAAAATGAACCACTCATGTCATTTTATTTACACCATACCAGCATAATTTTTCTGACATGCGTTCTCTACACAAACAACTCTTATTTAAGTTCTAGGGTTAGGGTTACTTTTAGGGTTAGCGTTAACCCTAACCCTTAACCAACAAATTCTGCTCAAATTTTGTACTTGTTTCATTTTAAGGCAACAGATTCTGCTCCTTGTATTCGATCTTGGTATCTTATCGGCAAGTTGCCACCTCTTGTCCGCCAATAGTGATGCATTCCTATGGTTTGTTCAGTCTAATTTTGCACCATACTCCAGTCCCTTTTCTTGGGTAAAAATTGGCTAGTTTACATCTTAAGGTTAGTATTGGGGTTAAGGTTAGTGTCTTTGCTTGTTATGGTTGACTTGAGGGTTGGGGTTAATTATAGTTCTATCATGCTTCATTCATTTTTAGGCAACATGTTCTGCTCCGTTTTCACTTCACTTTGTAGGTAACAGAGTCTGCTTCTTCTTTTGTTGCGACTCTAAGGCTAGGGTCAGACGAAAGCATTTTTCCCCGCGAACGTGAAAAAGTGCGTCCGAACGCATTGACGTATTTTTTCACGGAATGCGCAAAAACGGTCAGACGACGCGCGTTTTCGGGCGTGATTTTGTACGGATCATCAATAAAACTCTTTTTGCGTCTGGACGTTATGTAGGCTGGACATTAGCAGCGTCTGACATCTCCTAATCACACACACACGCCGCTATGCCGCAGCTGCGCACTCAGTACGTCAGTACTAGCGGTTCAGCGTTCTCAGAAAAATGCGTTCAAATTCCACTTGCGTTGCACAGCCGGACTTTTGTGCGGCCGTACATCGTATATTGGCTGTCATTGCCCGTCATCTGCTGCTAGTGCGGCCGTAATTATGTGCGCCAGAACGCACGTTAAAAGTGCGCTGGTCTGACCCCAGCCTTAATCCGTTCAGATTTAGGAGGAGACTGATATATTTTACGTTCTAGGTACATTTTAAATAATCTATATGGCTAATATCCAATGGCTATAGACAAAGTTTTAAAGAGTTTAAGGTGGTTCAGGCACAACAGGATTGCGTTAACCATTTCACTGCAGTCAGTGCATTAGATGCATCGTTCGGTTTCCTCAAGATGTCTGGCAACGAGTCCAGCATGTCATCTCTTTGACACAGCTTGACACCAATCTGGGGCTTCCACCGCAATGTGTTACTGCCCTACACCCACTGGTACTTTGATGCTAGAAATGGCTCCCCCAGTCCTCCTGGCTGACATGCAATTATAGTAGATGCAATCATGCAAGGGTCTGATGGTTACACTGGCGCATGACAAGGGGTGAGACATATTAGGAGCAAATGAACAGCCAGTTCTTGAATTTCATTTGTTGGCAGCAGGAAAGATCTGAGTGACTGTGACATGGCCAAATAGTGACGGCCAGACGACTGGGTTAGAGCATCTCCAGAATGGCAAATCTTGTGGGGTGTTCCCATTGTGACATGCTTCACTTTGGACTTGGGGTACATGGCCTACAGTTGTATTGGGGAGGTGCAGGACTGAAATTCTACATTATTTCCCTGCCCTCTCTTATGTTGAAGTCACCCTGTGCCTGTAGGGTGCAGGGTGTTTGTGTAATCTGTGCTATGTATGAATAATGTTATTGTCATTCTATCGTTATGGTCTACGATTATCCGTTGCTATCTGCAGATGGGATTGCTGGGTGAATTATTTTAGCCTTTTCGAGCATCCCCTCTCAGGAATGTGTTAATATCAGTTGTATATTTGATTAGTCTTTTGTTAATCAGCCTTGTCGGCAAACACTGCCCCATTATCTGATGTTTTAGACTGTAATCCTGTTTAACATCCAAGACTGTCATTGTCCTGTCTTGTCTAGGAATGTTGAGCAATGGTTATTCCATTATCTGTCCTGGTCTAATTATGTCCCAAATGCCGTGAAGCAGAAGGAGCAATAACAGGAATTTAAGAACATGGGAAACTCACAACATTTTCTAGAGGAGGGATTAAGATGTAGTGCTGTAAAACGCCAGGGCGTTATTTTCTATTGGCTGCCACTCTACCCTGGGAATGTATACATGTATGTCAATAAAGCTGTTCAGTGTTGATGCTGTTCTAAGAAAGCTCCCAGATCTACTGCGTCGTCCTATTTCTGGGGGATGCTAGCAAGGCTTTTTACGTGTACCTGTCTTGAAGGTTTGTCTAAGGACTGGAGAAAGGCATAAAAGCCTGCTGGGGAGAGAACGGGTGTCCGGCAAGGAAGCGACATTATAAGATGTGATCCAGCCGGTGGACTGAGCTCTGATACAACCCGGGTATACAGTGGTTAGGACCTACCAAAGTGGTGCAAGGAAGGACAACTGGTAAACTGGCATCAAGGTCATGGGTGCCCAAAGCTCACTGATGAACGTCGGAAGCGAAGGCTAGCCCGTTTGGTCCAATCATGCGGAAAAGCTACTGTAGTTCAAATTGTGCAAAAACCTAATGCTGGTCATGATAGAAAGGTGTCAGAACGCACGTGACACGCACCACCTACCTAGGGATTGTTGCAGACCACGTACACCCCTTAATGTCAGTGGTGCTCCTGATGGCAGGAGCCTTTTTCAGTAGGATAATGCCCCCTGCCACACTGCAAGAACTGTCCAAGAATGGTTTGAGGGACATGATAGAGATTTTAAAGTGTTGCCTTGGTCTCCAAATTGCCCAGCTCTCAATCCGATTGAGCATCTGTGGGATGTGCTGGAACAAGAAATCCGATCCATGGAGACCCCACCACGCAACTTGCAGGACTTAAAGGATCTGCTGCTAATGTCTTAGTGCCATATACCACAGGACACGTTCAGAGGTCTTCATGTTTTGATGCATCAGAGCTGTTTCGGTAAAATGAGCTGGGCACACACCATATTAGGCAAGTGGTTTTAATGGCGTGGCTGATCAGAGTAAATGCATGGTGCACACACATGGACAGACATGCTCCTCAAATTTTCTGTGTGACCACATTTGACAAGCTTGGTCTCCCCTGGAAGAAAATCTGATAAATTGGAAGAGAAACGAAGGACCTGACTATGAGCATCTCCTCCAAATGACACCTAAGGCAAAACATTATTGCATCACATTGCCGTTAGCCATATTACTGTCAGGCCATAAGGACGTGAGGGCTACTCTGTCAACCCTTCTTCTTGTAGGAAGCACCTGGCCCAGTGAGAGCAGTGAAAGCTGCTTCATCTGTTTCCTCTTCATCTTCCTGTGTTCTGCAAACAGGAAGCGCACAACTGGGCAGGTGGTGCGGAGAGACGCGTCCCGGCGCAGCTAGGCCCTCTCAGCAGCAGAGTAGCTGAGGGTCTGCATGCCGTTCCAGCTATGGTGCACACGTGGGGTCAGCACAGGAGAAGTAAAGGGAGCTGCTAAGCTATACAAAACTCTGTGAGCTTCATCTCAGACATCACTGTGACTGCAGAGCTTCAACAGAGCTGGAGGACAGTGTTCACATTCTCTGACGGACATTACAAGGCATGAGTGGGGTCTGCAGAGCACAATGGGTGATAAATGGTGGGAGCCCAAAATGTTGATTTTAAATATCTGCCAAGATCCATGAATTTTAAGGCAGACAGCAAAATTGGAGAGGCGTAAGAGAAAGAAGAGGTAGACATGATACTAATGGAGATATATGGGTTATAGGAGGCATCCAAGAGGAGTATATTCGGGATCTATTCTGGGATATCCAGACTAGCATAGATTGTATGGGGTGATCGAAAAGCATATTGACTTGGAAAATTGTGTGGAAACAATGAGACAAACCACACCTAAATTCTAATGATTCTTGCTAACATGATGTCGGTGTTACATATATTATCCATTATTGCACCTGTGTCAGGAGGGGAACAAAACATTCAACCTACGACAACATTATGAAGAGAAAGACAGTCAACATCAACTGACCTGGACTTGGTACTAGTGGCAGATATATCTGAGAAGTGGTGGTTCCTGCAATGAAGAGCTGGGGACGGGGCAATTAAAAGGTCATTGTTTCAGCCGAAAGGGAAGTGTACAGGAGTAGCCAAGGGTGTCCTGGAAGGTCTGTACCTGAAGTTACAAGTGGATAAGTGCAAGATAATGCACCTGGGACGTAAAAACCCAAGGGCTGAATATAGAATATTTGATACAGTCCTAACCTCAACATCTGAGGGTTGGGATTTAGGGGTTATTATTTCAGAGGATCTAAGGGTAAGTAGTCAATGTAATAAAGCAGCAGGAAATGCTGGCAGAATGCTTGGTTGTGTAGGGAGAGGTATTAGCAGTAGGAAAAGGGAAGTGCTCATGCCACTGTACAGAGCACTGGTGAGACCTCACTTGGAGTACTGTGTGCAGTACTGGAGACCGTATCTCCAGAAGGATATAGACATCTTAGAGAGAGTTCAGAGAAGGGCTACTAAAATGGTGTACGGCTTGAAGGAGAAAAGTTACCAGGAAAGGCTTAATGATCTTAACATGTACAGCTTGGAAAAAAGACGAGACAGAGGAGATATGATAGAAACATTTAAATTCGTAAAGGGAATCCACAAGGTAGAGGAAGGGAGTATATTTAAAAGGAAACAAAATAGCAAAACAAGAGGACATAGTCTTAGATTAGAGGGGCAAAGGTTTAGGCTAGGGTCAGACGAACGCATTTTTCACGTTGTCCGTGAAAAAGTGCGTTCGAACGAATGGACGTATTTTTTCACGGAATACGCGATAGCAGTCATACGATGCGCATTTTCGTCCGTGATTTTGTACGGATCATCAATAAAACACTTTTTGCGTCTGGACGTTATGTTGGCCGGACATGAGCAGCGTCTGACGTCTCCCAATCACGCAAACACGCCGCTATGCGGACGCAGCGCACTCTGTACGTCCGTACTAGTGGTTTGATGTTCTCGAAAAAATGTGTTCGTTTGCCACTTGCGTTGCACGGACGACCATTTGTGCGGCCGTTCGTCGTATGCTGCCCCGCATTGGACGTCATTTGCTGCTAGCACGGCCGTGATTTTGTGCGGCTAAACGCACGTTAAAACTGCGTTCGTCTGACCCCAGCCTCAAAAGTAACATCAGGAAGCATTATTTTACTGAGAGGGTGGTGGATACATGGAACAGTCTTCCAGTAGAAGTGGTAGAGGCCAAAACAGTAATTGAATTTAAGCAAGCATGGGATAGGCATAAGGCTATCCTAAACAAAAGATAAATCCAGGTAAAGTATCCATGTAATTGGGCAGACTAGATGGGCCGAAAGGTTCTTATCTGCCGACATTTTTCTACGTTTCTAAATTGGAGGGTTGGGTCCTGAATGTTTAACCCTTTCGCTGCTGAGGCTTTTCCCGCCTCTGTGCTGAGCTCATTTTTACCGGTTTCGCTCATCATGTTTAAACGTGTTTTTAAGGCTTATTTTATTATATGACCCAGACATATTATATATCGTTCTTTCCGTCAGACTCGGCAGATTCATAATATGTCATTATTATATGTATACGTCATGACCTGTCTGTATATTATAACAAAAAATGCAATAAAATATGATTTTTCAATAATTTACAATGTGTAAAGTGTTTTTTTTTCACATTTTAACATGCGAGCAATTGCGGTTATATTTTGTATGGGGTGCGCTTGTTAAAAATTTAGAGATGGGGTCTCGTTACATTTTTTTTTGGGGAAAATTACACGATTTTTAACAAACGCACCGCATACAAAAATCGTTAGTGCAGCATCATTGTTCACATTATAATTGAAATGGGAACAATATTGCTGCATTAACAAACCAAAAAAAAGAAAAAAAACTTGTTTATTTTTGTTTTTATAATTTTTTTTAAATATTTTTTATTTTTTATTTATTTTTTTTACTAACTTTTTTCACATTCGAGTTTGGTATCGATGGAACGGCCATGCTCTGGCCGATCCAACAATACCAAACTTTAACCCCTAGCTGCCACGGATCGGGAGATAGGGGGTTCATTGGAACCCCCTATCTCCACCATTGGTGGCAGGTAGGGGTTAACTCCAGGACTGGCGTCATCGTGCTACGCACGATGACGCCAGTCCTCAGGGGGCATTCCCGGAAGCTTGGCCGACATCCAAGATGTCGGCCAGCTCCGGGAAAGGATCACGAACCGGCGCTTTTCAGCGCCGATTCGTGATCCGGCTCCCCAGGGGTTAATGCCAGGTACCATTTGGAAGGGCAGGCTGTGCCCTTCCAAATGGTGCATGGGTTAACCCCCGCAATGCCGCCGATCGGGAGGGAGAGAGGTCCGAAGGACCTCCCCCCTCCCTCTTAGGCGCCTCCTCCGCACATGCGGGGGGGGCGCCTGAATTAGCCCGGCGGCGGTTCCGGATGCTGGGCTGACATCGAGGATGTCAGCCCGCACCGGGGGGGCCAGCGATCGGCCGGAACCTGGCCGAACGCTGACCCCAAAGGCTGGACGCGCTCAGCGCGTCCTCCGCATGCAACGTGACATGCGGTTGGACGCGCTGAGCTCGTCCACCGCAGCGAAAGGGTTAAAGAAGTCCTTCATCGGTTAATGTCGTCATGGTCACTGGTGTGCACAGCCCATTACGGGCTCTATTAACTGGTTCGCGCAAAAGCGCAAGCACAGCGCTATTTGTTTGCGCGCAGCGTTAAACGTCAACGCGCAAAAAATAACGGTGGTATTAAAATCCGAGTGCATTTTTTCATCCGTCAAAAAATAACACGCGCAAAAACGCACGCACATTAATGCTGCGTGCAGAAATTGTTTTTTCACGCGATTCAGCCAATCGGAATTAAGAACCACAATTGTCTCCCGTTAAGTTTTTGCGCCTGCCAAAATCAATCTGAGTATATATGCTGCAGCAATAATAAAAACACACACACAACCTCTCTATTTTATTGTTTGGGTATGTGTAGAATGTGTAACTATACTTTGCTGTATTTTTATTTTCGGGCTGGTGTATTTGGTTTCGGCCAGGATGTTCAGATTTGCCGTTACCACTAGGGATGAGCCGAACACCGCCCGAGTTCGGTTCAGGCCCGAACCCGAACTTTCCATATGTTCGGGTCCGAACCCGAACTCGAACTCCATGCAAGTCAATGGGGCTGAAAATTCGGTTTTTAGAGTGCCCTCCAAGAGGGCATATATGCCAGATATTTGCCATAAAAGGTGTATGGGGGTCCGGGTAGTGCCCTGGGGGACAGGAAACAAGGACAAAAAGTTTTTTAAAAAAACGTTTTTAAAGGGACAGTGAGTTTTCCATGAAATAAGGGTTAAAAATAAAAACAAAAAATTCCTTCAAACATCGTGCCTAGGAGGTCCCCATAACCTGCCCGTGAAGTGGCGGATTTCTAGGATGTATAGAAACACTTAGGCTAGGGTCAGACGAACGCATTTTTCACGTTGGCCGTGAAAAAGTGCGTTCGAACGAATGGACGTATTTTTTCACGGAATACGCGATAGCGGTCATACGATGCGCATTTTCGTCCGTGATTTTGTACGGATCATCAATAAAACACTTTTTGCGTCTGGACGTTTTGTTGGCCGGACATGAGCAGCATCTGACGTCTCCCAATCACGCAAACACGCCGCTATGCGGCCGTAGCGCACTCTGTACGTCCGTACTAGCGGTTTGACGTTCTCGAAAAAATGTGTTCGTTTGCCACTTGCGTTGCACGGACGACCATTTGTGCGGCCGTTCGTCGTATGCTGCACCGCATTGGACGTCATTTGCTGCTAGCACGGCCGTGATTTCGTGCGGCTAAACGCACGTTAAAACTGCGTTCGTCTGACCCTAGCCTAAAAAACAAAAAAATGACGTTTCAAATGATGGTAAACAGTTTTCCTTTAATCTATCCATAAACAACTGCTTGGGGCGGCCGTCTGTATGAAAAGAGGAGACATTTTCGGACACGCAGAAAAAGTTTACTGATTTTTTTCCCGGTGAAAAGCAGGAGAATGGAAAATTCTAGACCAAATAGCCGATTTGGAAAGTGAGATAAATGGGAGAATTTTTCTGGTTCGGCTATTTTGACCTAGAATTTTCTCTTCAGTCATTCTCCTGAGTTTCACCTTTCTCTGAGTAACCCTGTCAGGGTTATTCAGAGAGCGGTGAAGAGCAGGAGAATGACTGGAGAATGGAAAATTCTAGGTCAAAATAGCCAAACCAGAAAAATTCTCCCATTTAGGCTAGGGTCAGACTAGCGAATTTTTAACATGCGTTTAGGCGCACTTAATCACGGCCGCACTAGCAGCAAATGACGGGCAATGACGGCCAATATACGAAGTACGGTCGCACGAAAGTCCGGCTGCGCAACGCAAGTGAAAAATGAACGCATTTTTTCGAGAACGCAGAACCGCTAGTACGGACGTACAGAGTGCGCTGCGTCCACTAGCGGTGTGCGTGCGTGATTTGGAGACGTCAGACCCTGCTCATGTCCGGCCAACATAACGTCCAGACACCCAAAGTTTCCTGGTTTGGATCCGTAAAAAATCACGCACAAAAATGCGCATCGTATGACCGTTTTTGCGCAATCCGTGAAAAAATACGGCAATGCGTTCGGATGCACTTTTTGCGGTCGCTGTGAAAAATGCGTTAGTCTGACCCTAGCCTTATCTCACTTTCCAAATCGGCTATTTGGACCAGATTGTTCTCTTTTCCTGCCATTCTCCTGGTTTTCACCTTTCTCTGAACAACCCTGAGAGAGAGGTGAAAGCCAGGAGAACTGGCAAGAGAAGAGAATAATCTAGACCAAATAGCCGATTTTGAAAGTGAGATAAATGGGAGAATTTTTCTGGTTTGGCTATTTTGACCTAGAATTTTCCATTCTCCAGTTATTCTCCTGCTTTTCACTGCTCTCTGAATAACCCTGTGAATGTTTAATCCCGAGGTGAAAAATAACATTGCTTTAGATGTTAAAAGCGGGCAATGAGTAAATTTTGTATTTTTTCACACAGCAGTTAAATGCAGCATATTAGGAAGTTTTAGGAGGGAAATTACTCACTCAGAACAGAAGCAGACACCCCACAACTTCATTCTACATAAAATGTATCAAATTGATTAGACCAGATTAAAACATCTGTTGTTGTTATGCTGTTTGAAAAAAAAGGTCATTTAGAGGTGAGAATCTTTGCACCTAGACATTAGTTTTTAATTCAATATCTAATAAACCGTTGCTTATAATATTCTGCAGTAAAGAGTCTCTTTATTTCTAGATTGTTTAGTATTTTTTAAGCATTTTTTATACTTTTTCAAAATTTCTTTTTTTTTCCGAACTCGAACCGAACACACCCAAAAACTTCGAAGTTCGTGAACTTTCGAACTGCCAAAGTTCGGGCCGAACTCCGACCGTTGTAATCGACGTTCTGCGCGAAGGGTTTTTCCCCTCGCGTTAATGCATTTTTGCGCACGCGTTAACGTTTGCGCAAAGTATTTAATAGAGCCCTACATTTAATAGAGGCCTACATTGGGGTGTGAACCAGTGAAATATTTATTAATTAAAAAAATATGTTTAGAAGATTTTGCAAAAATGCTAATTTTTCGTTAGAAATAACAAGCCTTTATTCGGAGATACAGTCAGTTTTTATGCTATGCACAATGAACCAGATTAGGGACTAGGGATGAGCTGTTCGGTTCGATCGGTTCGGAGTTCGCATCGAACATTTCCGCGTGTTCGCCCACAATGGACCACAATGCACTTTTCCACTGGCCTGAAGCTTGTAATTGGCTACAGCCTTGCACCTGACCACAGGTCAGGTGCAAGACAGGTTCAAGACTATGCCAATCACGGCTCAAAGTCCTGATTGGGCAAATTTTGCCCAATCATGGACTCACAGAGCTAAGTCCCGCAGCACACTATATAAGGTTTCACACAGCGCTTCAGCACGCGTTTGAGAGGAGATTGTTCTTGTGTTAGTGTGTGTTCTCACTGCCAGTCTGCCACCAGCTACTGGGGGGGTCTCATTTCTACAAAATATCTGGGAATTGTTCTAATCTGTGTGTTCTCACTGCCACACAGTATTTTGCGGGTCAGTAATTGCTACAAAATATTTGTGAATTGAGGTGATCTGTGTCTTGTCACTGCCACTCAGTATTTAGGGGGTCAGTAATTGCTACAAAATATTTGGGAATTGAGGCGATCTTTGTCTTGTTTTGGGGGTCAGTAATTGCTACAAAATATCTTGGAATTGAGGTGATCTGTGTCTTGTCACTGCCAGTGCCACACAGTATTTTGGGGGTCAGTAATTTCTACAAAATATTTGGGAATTGAGGCAATGTGTGTCTTGTCACTGCCAGTGCCACGCAGTATTTTGGGTGTCAGTAACTTCTACAAAATATTTGTGAATTGAGGTGATCTCTGTCTTGTCACTGCCACGCAGCATTTTGGGGGTCAGTAATTGCTACAAAATATTTGGGAATTGAGGTGATCGGTGTCTTGTCACTGCCAAGCAGTATTTTGGGGGTCAGTAATTTCTACAAAATATTTGGGAATTGTTCTAATCTGTGTCTTGTCACTGCCACCCATCAGGGGGTCTCACTGATTTATAGGAGGTTTCTGAGATTTGTAATCTGTGTCTTCTCACTGTCAGCTATCAGGGGGTCCCACATACTTCTAGCAGATTTCTGCAAATTGTAATCTGTGTCTTGTCACTGTTGCCAGCTATCAGGGTGTCTCACTGAGTTATACCAGAGTTCTGGAAATCTTTAATCTTTATACCAGAGTTGAATCAGAGTTCTGTATATATTTAATCTATATATCACTCACCATGTCAGAAAGACCAAGAAGGACAGGCAGACGCTCCCAGATACAGATAAGAGGGCAAGAAGCCTCTGTGTCGGGAGGCTGTGCCTCTGGTCGTGGTGGACGTGGTGCATCCTCTGCAGGGGCACGCTTGTCCTTTCTAACTGGTGCTGGCCGTCTTAAGCAGCAGCAACATAGAGGATTTGGTGGATTGGCTAACCAGGCCATCCTCATCCTCTGAGTCCTCTGCCAGCCAGGCTTGTAGTACTTTACAGTCCACCTCAGATGCCAAAGTATCTAATGCAGCCTCCATGTCCACAGCTACTCCTGCCGTAGCCTCACTATCACACACGGAGGAGTCAGCTGAATTGTTTGACTACAATGACAGTGACATGCTGCTTGAGGATGCGCAGCAAATACAGTGCTCTGATTCAATCTCTGAGGTTGAGGAAGGGAGTATAATCAACCTAGAGGAAGGGGGTGCCAGTGATGACACACAAATAACTGGCACTCATGTTGCCCCAGCAGCTGCAGCATACTGCCAAGTTGGCTCCAGTGACGAGGAGATAGGGGGTGATGACAATGATGATGAGGTCACTGACTCCACCTGGGTGCCTGATCGAACAGAGGAGTCAAGTGAGGAGGAGGAGGCACAACAAACACGAGGCACAACATCCTCTATGACCAACCGTAGCACTAGCCAGTCCAAGGCATCAGATGTCAGAGCTGCTCAGATGCAGAGCACTGTTGTCTCAAAGCACACATCCAGGAACTCTGCTGTCTGGGAGTTCTTTAAGAAATGTGCAGCAGACCCCACCGTTGCTATTTGTAATCTATGTCAGATGAGGCTCAAGCGTGGGAAAGACACCGGACGTTTGGGTACCACATGCTTGAGGCGACATATGACCACCTGCCACGCATCCCATTGGTGCAAAATTTTGCGTAGGTCCTCCTCCTCCTCATCTGTCTCTACCCCCACTGTATGTCCTGCCATGTCATTGCCTGCTACAACCTCCACTGACAGGGATGATGCTACAGTAATGGATGTACCAGATCCTTCCTCACAATGTGACAGCATCCCATCAGCTGAAGATTTACGCAGTCAGATTACGTTGCCCCAGCTGCTGCAGCGTAAGAAAAAATATAGTCCCAACAATCCCCAAGCACAGCGTCTAAATGCCAGCTTAGCAAAATTACTCGCATTGCAGCTGCTGCCGTTCCAGCTGGTGGACTCTGCTCCCTTCTGTGAATTTCCTGAATGTGCTGTACCACAGTGGCATGTTCCAAAACGCCATTACTTTTCACGGAAGGCCATTCCAGCACTATACCTGCACGTGGAAGACAATGTTATTCAGTCATTGGGAAAGGCAGTCAGCTGCAAGGTGCATGTGACTTTAGACACGTGGTCCAGCAAGCATGGACAGGGTCGTTACATTTCCTTCACGGCACACTGGGTAACTCTGATTGCAGTAGGCTTGTGCACCGATTTTTTTTTCGGTTCGATTCGGTTCGATTTTTCGGATTTTTAAACTTTTCGATTCGGCTCGTTTCGACCGATTTCGGTTTCGATTCGATTCGGTTCGGCTCGTTTTTCGGGTACATTCTTTTTTTCGGAATATCGACCATTTTTCGTATTTTCGTGTCACTGTGCTCGGTTTTTGTATCGACTTTTCGTGATTTCGGAAATTTTCGTTTTTCGTAATTGTACATTTTCGGAATATCGACCATTTTTCGTATTTTTCGTGTCACTTTGCCCGTTTTTTGTATCGACTTTTCGTTTTTTCAGAAGATTTTCGTTTTCAGAATATTTTCGTTTTTCTGAAAATTTTTGGTTTTTTCGGAACGTCTGTTCTCCTCGTTTGACACATTTCAAGTCCATTCGAAAAATCCGAAAATATTTCGTTTCGGCTCGGAAAACGTTTCGGATCTGACATTTTCGAATCTAAAAATTTTCAGAAATTCGGCCGCATCCGAAAACACGAATCGGGAAATTTCGTGAAAATTCCGAAATTCCAAAACCCGAAACGCACATCCCTAGATTGCAGCTGGGAGGGATCCAAGACGGGGCTCTGTGCTGGAGCTTGTTCATCCACCACGCCTCCAGAAAGCTGCTTGTATGAGGTCTGTCCGCTCCACCACCACCTCTCCCTCTTCCTCCTCCTCCTTCTGTGTCTCTTGCGAAGTGGCAAGTAAACCGACGCGTGACAGGGGCTTCGCAATGGCTCAAGCAAAAAGATGCCATACTGTGCTTGAGCTGGTTTGTTTAGGGGACAGGAGCCACACCGGGCCAGAAATTCTGTCAGCTCTGCAGGGGCAGGTGCAGAGATGGTTAACACCACGCCAGCCAGCTTCGGCTGGGAATGGTCGTCTGTGATAATGGCAGCAACCTTCTCTCCGCCCTTCGCCAGGGTAAGTTGACGCATGTACCATGCCTAGCACACGTCCTAAATCTGGTGGTACAGTGTTTCCTAACCAGGTACCCAGGGCTGGCAGAGCTTCTCAGCCAGGCCAGAAAAGTCTGCAGCCACTTCACGGTCATTCCCAGCAAGTGTTCACCTGGCAGAAATTGAAAGAGAATTCCACCTTCCCACAAACCGTCTAATCTGTGACATGCTCACCAGGTGGAACTCGACACTAGCAATGCTGCAGCGTCTGCACAAGCAGCAGAGGGCCATCAATGGGTACCTGTGTGAGTATGGCACAAGGACAGGTTCAGATCAACTTGGTTTCCCCCCCCCCGCAGTGGCTGATGATCAAGGATGCATGCACTGTACTGTCATCATTTGAGGAGGCAACGAGGATGGTGAGCAGGGACTGTGCAGCATCAGTGACACAATTCCTTTAGTGTTCCTGCTGGAGCACACTCTGCAGGGAATTATAGATGTGGCTCTAGAGGCAGAGCAGCGGGAGGAAGAGGAGGCCTTCCCTAGCTCTGAAGGCCCCAGTCTTTCCGCAGACAGCATTCCAGCGGGTCCTTCTCAGATCAGACAGGATGAGGAGGATGAGGAGGAGGAATATTTGAGTAGTGGGGGCATTGAAGGTGGGGATTCCTCAAGGGAGGGTTTTGTGTGCCCAGAAACACAAGGACTAGTACGTGGCTGGGAGGAGGAAGTGCACGATGGGGTCATCCTCCTCATTGAGCAGGAAGACTCAGAAGCTAATGCCACCTCCAACCTACGCTGCATGGGCTCCCTTATTATGCAAAGCCTGCTAAAGGACCCCAGGATTCGTGCTATCAAGGAGAGGGATCATTACTGGTTGGCAACCCTTCTTGATCCACGATACAAGGGTAAAGTTGCAGAGCTCATCCTGCCCGCACAGAGGAAGCACAGGATGAAAAAACTTGAGGACGCTCTAAAGCGACACTTGTGTAACACCTTTCCAGGCACTGGTAGGTTACCAAGTGATGACACAGGTGCTTCTGAGGCTGCAGTTGATCAGAGGAAGAGCGGTGAAGGGGGCCACTTGACTAATGCCTTTTGCAATTTTTTTAGTCCACGACACCCAGGGACATCAAATGTAGGCTCCCATTGCCAGCGTCTTCACCATATGGTGCAGGACTACCTAGGGGCAAGGGCAGACCTGGATACCTTTCCAGCAGATGATCCACTGGCTTACTGGGTGTTGAGATTTGATCACTGGCCAGAACTTAGCCAATATGCTATGCAGCTACTAGGTTGCCCTTCATCCAGCGTGCTTTCTGAAAGGGTGTCCAGTGCCGCTGGAGGTTTTGTCACAGACAAAAGAGTGCGTCTGTCCACCGACTCTGTAGACCAGCTGACATTTATAAAAATGAATCAGTCCTGGATCAGCAGCTATCAATCCCCTGATGCTGACGTTACGGAATAGATTGGGGATGTCTTCTGCATTCACAAAACCTCTACCACTGAACTCTTCCACAATACCACAAAAGGGTTACGGTGTGAAGGCACTTGCTGCCATGAAAGGCACAATATTTGGCTGCACTGACGCCTGTGCCACATTTATATCATTTTCATTTTTTGAACCGCATGATCCACCCCTGCACTCTTCCACAATACCACAGTGGCGTTATTGTATGATGGCACTTGCTGGCCTGGCACCAAAAGCACAATATCTGGGTGCACTGACGCCTTTACCAGATTCATATCTTTTTAATATAGGACCGCATGGTCCACCCCTGCAGTCTTCCACAATACTACAGAGGGGTTACTGTATGAATGCACTTGCTGGCCTGGCACCAAAAGCACAATATTTGGGTGCACTGCCACTGACGCCTGTACCAGATTCTAATCCTCAGAGGGGTTAATGTGTGACGGCACTGTTGCCGACGCTAAAGGCACAATTTTAAAGCACCTATTGTTACTTTCATCCAAAGCCTGCATAAGTTTCACCATAATTTAGCCAAAAAATCACTAAACTTTTCTGCGCGTCCTGAAATGTCTTTTCATACAGGCTGCCGCCCCAAGCAGTTGTTTATGAATAGATTAAAGGAAAAGCATTTACCGTCATTTGAAACGTAATTTTTTTGTTTTTAAATGTTTCTATACATCCTAGAAATCTGCCACTTCACGGGCAGGTTATGGGGACCTCCTAGGCACGATATTTGAAGGAATTTTTCGTTTTTATTTTTAACCCTTATTTCATGGAAAACTCACTGTCCCTTTAAAAATGATTTTTTAAAAAACTTTTTGTCCTTGTTTCCTGTCCCCCAGGGCACTACCCGGACCCCCATACACCTTTTATGGCAAATATGTAGCATATATGCCCTCTTGGAGGGCACTCTAAAAATCGAACTTTGAGTCCCATTGACTTGTATTGAGTTCGAGTTCGTGTTCGAATTCGAACTTTTGAATAGTTCGAGTCCGAATGCGAACTGAACTCGGGGGTGTTCGGCTCATCCCTATTAGGGACATCTAAAATGTCAGTGTTGGAGTTGAAAGAGGACCTCTGCACCCAGCATTAGGGTGTTCCATGGGCACACCCCCTGCGCACACCTATTGTTATTGTCACTGTGTCCACTCTTCGCAACATGCTACCCAAAACAATTCACTGAGACTTATTTGCCTGTAACATCTTATTACAGTAACCCGGCCCCGAGCACCTTATTACCCTGTAACATCTTATTACAGTAACCCGACCCCCAAGCGCCTTATTACCCTGTAACATCTTATTACAGTAACCCGGGGCCACGAGCGCCTTATTACCCTGTAACATCTTATTACAGTAACCCGGCCCCCGAGCACCTTTATTACCCTGTAACATCTTATTACAGTAACCCGGCCCCCGAGCACCTTATTACCCTTTAACATCTTATTACAGTAACCCGGCCCCCGAACTCCTTATTACCCTTTGACACCTTATTACAGTAACCCAGCCTCCGAGCACCTTATTACCCTGTAACATCTTATTACAGTAACCCGACCCCCGAGCGCCTTATTACCCTGTAACATCTTATTACAGTAACCCGACCCCCGAGCACCTTATTACCCTGTAGCGTAATATTACAGAAACCCGACCCCCATGTGCCTTATTACCCTGTAATACCTTATTACAGTAACCCGACCCCCTTATTACCCTGTAACATCTTATTACAGTAACCCGGCCCCCGAGCGCCGTATTACCCTATAACATCTTATTACAGTAACCCGGCCCCCGAACGCCGTATTACCCTATAACATCTTATTACAGTAACCCGGCCCCCGAGCGCTGTATTACCCTATAACATCGTATTACAGTAACCCGGCCCCCGAGCGCCGTCTTACCCTATAACATCTTATTACAGTAACCCGGGCCCCGAGCGCCTTATTACCCTGTAACATCTTATTACAGTAACCCGACCCTCGAGCGCCTTATTACTAGTGACGAGCCGAACACCCCCGTGTTCGGTTCGCATTCGAACTCAAACAATTTCAAAGGTTCGGGTTCGAACGTGAACACGATTCGAACTCAATGCAAGTCAATGGGACTCGAACGTTCGATTTTTAGAGTGCCCTCCAAGAGGGCATATATGCAAGATATTTGCCATAAAAGGTTTATGGGGGTCCGGGTAGTGCCCTGGGGTACAGGAAACAAGGACAAAAAGTTTTTTAAAAAAACGTTTCTAAAGGAACAGTGAGTTTTCCATGAAATAAAGGTTAAGAATAAAAACAAAAAATTCCTTCAAATATCGTGCCTAGGAGGACCCCATAACCTGCCCGTGAAGTGGCGGATTTGTAGGATGTATAGAAACATTTAAAAACAAAAATTACATTTCAAATGACGGTAAATTGTTTTCCTTTAATCTATTCATAAACAACTGCTTGGGGCGGCAGCCTGTATGAAAAGAGGAGACGTTTTAGGACACGCAGAACAAGTTTAGTGATTTTTTTGGCTAAATTATGGTGAAACTTATGCAGGCTTTGGTTGAAAGTAACAATAGGTGCTTTAAAATTGGGCCTTTAGTGTCGGCAAAAGTGCCGTCACACTGTAACCCCTCTGTGGTATTGTGGAAGAGTGCAGGGTTGGACCCTGCGGTCAAATATTAAAATGATATGAATCTGGTATAGGCGTCAGTGGCAATGCACCCAAATATTGTGCCTTTGGTGGCAGCAAGTGCCTTCACACCGTAAGTAACCCCTCTGTGGTATTGTGGAAGAGTGCAGGGTTGGACCCTGCAGTCAAACATTAAAATGATATGAATCTGGTACAGGCGTCAGTGCACCCAAATATTTTGCCTTTGGTGGCAGCAAGTGCCTTCACACCGTAACCCCTCTGTGGTATTGTGGAAGAGTGCAGGGTTGGACCCTGCAGTCAAACATTAAAATGATATGAATCTGGTACAGGCGTCAGTGCACCCAAATATTTTGCCTTTGGTGGCAGCAAGTGCCTTCACACCGTAACCCCTCTGAGGTATTGTGGAAGAGTGCAGTGGTGGAAGTTTTGGTAATGCAGAAGATCTATTCAGTTACATCAGCAGCTATAACAAAACCGGGTCAGCAATGTTTAGGCACTTGTACTGCGCTACTGTATATGGTGAGAATCGGCGCACACCAGTAACAACAGGAAGCAAACAGAACAGGCAGGGAATACACAGAGAGAATAGTCAAATGGCAGGCAAAGTCGGCAACAGATCGGGTCCTCAGAACAAGCAGGGTCAGTAACAAGTATACAAACTGATTCGGTAAGCTAGCGATGCGGGAATAAAGGCTGAGACACACTGACCGTGTAGCGACGCACAGCATCGCAAAGCGAAGAGAAGCAAACATTTTGCAGGCTTAACTTCACTCCGCTCCGCCTCGCAGCGTGTCTACACTGCATTATGTTTGCTTCTCACCGCACTGGACAGGAATCCACTAACTAAATTAAAATGTACACACAAAACCGTTTTATTTTCACAAAGCACATGTTATATAGGCAAAAAAAAGTTTCTACTGAATAAAATACATCAAAAATTACTGTTAATTTAATAGGAATAGTATAAAAATATAAAAAAGGTAACACCATATCATATATATTATAGGGACACGGAGCGCTGTGTATAGAGTAGGGATGCATTGATACCACACACAGACATATACATATATATCAACACGCAGACCTATATATACGTATATATCAACACGCAGATATATATATATATACACCCACCCACAGACCTCAGACCATATATACACATACGCACATGGGGGGGTGGCATGTGGACAATCTCAACTCAAATGCGCAACTCAACTCAACTATATATTTTATTCTCTGCTCTATCGGGTTCAACATTTCTTCTGGAGGGATCAGCCAAATGGGGGGGCGGGGGCAATTAGTTGCCAAAATGTGTGTGTAATACAAGTCTGGATATATCTATTTATAAGAATATAGATATATATCATATATATATATATATATATATATATCATACCTGCCCTTACCTTCCCCTATAAATTTGCTAAAAATATACACACAAAAAAAACAAACCACTGCCTGAGACCCCGCGCAGCCCACATGCCACCCCCTCTACCTGGCTGAATGTATCTAATATATATATAATTAAATACATTCAGCAAGGTGGAGAAAGAAAAAAAAAGTTTTATTTTATGTTCCCGGGGACATTTAAAAATGTCCTCAGATTTTTTTTTTTTTAGAAATGTGTCGCCTTACCTTAGCCTGGTGGTCAGTGGGGGCTCCCTGGATCCTGGTTGTGGGGGGGTCTGCTGTGGCCGCAGGTGCAGTGGCACCTGCGTCGCCTGTCTCTGCCACATGCACCCGGGCAGCTAGCCCGCACAGTCGCAGCTCTGTCATCCGGCGGCCGCATGCTCCTCAAGGGGATCATTGGGAGGCCCCAGCAGGCTGCCCTCTACAGTGCCTGATTAGAGGGCCGTGTCTGCCTGATGTTTTAGTAACAAGAATGTTTTATCCCATAGGCTTCAATGTTAAAAATATTCCCGTTTTAATTCAATATCTAATAAACCGTTGCTTATAATATTCTGCAGTAAAGAGTCTCTTTACTTCTAGATTTTTTAGTATTTTATTAAGTATTTTCTATACTTTTTTCAATTTTATTTTTTTCGACCTTTTGGCGAACGTCCCAAAAAAGTTCAAAGTTCGAGAACTTTCGAACAGCCGATCTTCGATTCGAACTCCGAACAGATCCGAACCGAACGCTCATCCCTACTTATTACCCTGTAACATCTTATTACAGTAACCCGGCCCCCGAGCGCCTTATTACCCTGTAACATCTTATTACAGTAACCCGGCCCCCGAGCGCCTTATTACCCTGTAACATCTTATTACAGTAACCCGGCCCCCGAGTGCCTTATTACCCTGTAACATCTTATTACAGTAACCCGACCCCCGAGCGCCTTATTACCCTGTAACATCTTATTATAGTAACCCGACCCCGAGTGCCTTATTACCCTGTAACATCTTATTACAGTAACCCGGCCCCCGAGCACCTTATTACCCTGTAACATCTTATTACAGTAACACGGCCCCCGAGCACCTTATTACCCTGTAACATTTTATTACAGTAACCCGGCCCCCGAGCGCCTTATTACCCTGTAACGTAATATTACAGTAACCCGACCCCCGAGCACCTTATTAGCATGTAACATCTTATTACAGTAACCCGGCCCCCGAGCGCCTTATTACCCTGTAACATCTTATTACAGTAACCCGGCCCCCGAGCACCTTATTACCATGTAACATCTTATTACAGTAACCCGACCCCCGAGCGCCTTATTACCCTGTAACATCTTATTACAGTAACCCGGCCCCGAGCGCCCTATTACCCTGTAACATCTTATTACAGTAACCCGGCCCCCGAGCACCTTATTACCCTGTAACATCTTATTACAGTAACCCGGCCCCCGAGCACCTTATTACCCTATACCATCTTATTACAGTGACCCGACCCCCGAGCGCCTTATTACCCTGTAACATCTTATTACAGTGACCCGACCCCCGAGCGCCTTATTACCCTGTAACATCTTATTACAGTAACCCGACCCCGAGCACCTTATTACCCTGTAACATCTTATTACAGTAACCCGGCCCCCGAGCGCCTTATTACCCTGTAACATCTTATTACAGTAACCCGCCCCCTGTGTGCCTTATTGCTCTGTAACATCATTTCTGCAGCACCCCGTGGTAGCTGTTCCTTCTCTATCCTTTATTTATTTTGAGATAGAACAGGAAATGATGAACAAGTATTTTATCTGAGAAGGGCTCCTGTTGTCTGACTAATTATTTCCTGACCCAGGACCGGCACAAAAATGTCTGGGGTTTGAAGAGAATATCTCTTCCTCCTATTTTGTGTCTACTTCTTGTGTGCCCTTTGAACTATTTTTTTCTCTTCATAAAAGAGTGGTATGTAATAGAAATAATATATAAAAATTAGACCATCTTTTTCTGCTATACAGAAAGTAGATCCCCCATACTCTTTTAATTAATGTAACAGAAATTTCCAAGAGTAAGCATTAATGCTTTATATAGGATTTGAACCCCTTAGCACTGAGGCTTACCATTGTATTATCAATCCCTAAATAACATCAAGCTGAATGGACCATGCTATGTCTAACGTGCCCGTTTCTGGCCCAATTTCTCATAACATATACGTTAACTCAAGTAACAAAGTATCCAGAGGCGTAACTAGAAACCTCAGGGCCCAGGTGCAGGAACCATGACGGGCCCCCCCTAGGCAAAAACATATTTACCCCCCCCCCTCCCATCAACATGCATTGGTCCCCTCCAGGTCCACAATGTTGACTCCAGACAATAATCAGTGTCACATTTTTTCCAAGTCCACTATGACCTCTTCTGTCCATCCCGTTTTATTTTATGTTATGTGCACTATTTGTGTCTCACAGAGCTCCACAGCAATAAAACTCACAGTAATGTGCGCCATGTATGAACGTTTCACAGAGTTTCACAGCAATAAAGCTCAGTATTGTGCAGTGTATGAACATTTCAGAGTTTCACAGCAATAAAACTCACAGTAATGTGCAGTTTGTATGAGCGTATCACAGAGCTCCACAACAATAAAACTCACAGTAATATGCAGTGTGTATCAGTGTAAATCAGAGTTCCACAGCAACAAAACTAACAGCAATATGTGGTGTGCATGAGCGTATCACAGAGCTCCAAAGTAAAACTCACAAGTAAGTATAAAATTAATTCAAAAAATAATTGTATATATAAAATATAGGCAGGCGAATGTGGGCCCCCTGGACTCAAGGGCCCGGGTGCGGTGGCACACTCTGCACCCCTGGTAGTTACACCCCTGAAAGTATCCAAATAAAGCTATTGACAGACCTCCCTGTTTAGTGCCAACCTAGATCTTTACATTTAAATTCTGGCCACTCGCTCGTCTACCCCTCATGTTCAATGCCAGGTCCACCATGACCATGTAGGCTTCGTATTAGTAAAATAAGGCCACTGGCCAGAAAGAAGCTCAAACATTTGACCTGGTATACGTGGACTCAAGAGGCAATGGCCATACCGTCTTACCATCTACAGATGCTGAAAAGGTGCTTGGAAGGGTTGATTGGTTGTGTCTGGTAGAGACACTCTATACTATAGGCCTTTCTTGGATAGCAGGGCTGTCTCCGGCCGTAAGCAGTGGAAGTCGGGGAACAAATAGTTCTTTGGTAGCTAAGCAAGTTCACGCAGAGGAGCGCTTGGCTCATAGGGTTCTATAGACTCCAGGAGCCGATATCTGAGGCATTGTGCCACCATCATCAATTAGCAGCTCCCTCCCTATTATGGCGCCAGTTGTTGTTACAGCAGCTTGGTTGTAATAGAGTTGGTAGCAGAGAGCCTCTAAGGGTTAACTGCTCGCTCGATTTATTTTTTTTCCCTCTTAGCGGCTTCCTGTAACCAACATGGGCCCTGAGTTACTTTGGCCCGATAGCTGAAATCGTCACCTTTTTCGGGCCACATTGCAGCCATTTTTCAGTTCAGGTATTCTGCTTCCCTAAGCAAAGCTGTGAGGCGTGGGTGCGTTAGACTAGCTAAGTCTGTATTTGACCAGTACTCACACGATGAAGTTCGGCAGATAGCTTCAACTCAGCAAAACTGACACGTAGAAAGATGAATCCAGTTGAAGACCTTAACACCGCAGGACGTACAATTATACAATTGTACGTCCTTGGCGTTTGCAGCCCCCCCTCCGGCAATACTCACCTCCTCCAGTCGCTCCCACGCTGCTCTGACTCCTGCGGAGTCAGATCGGCATGTATCCCTCCTCCCGGCGCACTGACGTCATCGAGCCGGTGGCGCGATGACGTCAGTTTCAGGCGTCTCCCCCCTGCCGGCGCAGGGGAACTGCCTGAAGGGGAGGGGGGATCCTTTGGATCCCTCTATCTCCCCATCACTGGGGACCATTAGGCTGTGGCCAGCATCGCTGCAAGGGTCACAGCCTGACCTTTCCAGCGATGTAGGGGGTTAACCCCTTAGTTGCCAGGTTGCAGCCTGGCACCAATCGGTGTAAGACGTGGCCTTTTTCTGGTGGGGGCCGCCATCTTGGATGGCAGCCCCCACCTCTGGGTCCCCCCCGCATCAACTGACGTCATCAACTGATGTCAGTTAACCGAGGAACCCCCTAGCTGCAAAGGGCGAGAGCATGGCCTTTCCAATGATATCAAACATGACCATGTTAAAAGTAAAATAAAAGTGTAAAAAAATTTAAAAATAATAAAAAAAATTATTAATAAAAAAATAAAAAGTTTTTTTCTTTTTCTTCAATGCAGCACTATTGTTCACATTTCAATTATAATGTGAACAATGATGCTTCACTAATGATTTTTTTTGGGGGGGGGTTTAGCTAAAATCACGCAATTTCTCCCCAAAAAAAAAAAATGGGTTCCCCGTTCTAATTTTTTTAACAAATCTACCCCATAGCATATGAACGCAAAGGCTCGGATAATAAATTTTTTTTAAAAAAACACTTTACACACTGTGGATGACTGAAATTTTATTGAAAATTCAAATTTTTTTATTTTTTTTTTATATTTTTTGCTATAGCATTTTGGCAGGGCATGACCTATACATATAATAATGATATATTATTAATCTTCCGAGTCTGCCGGAGAGAACGATATATAATTTGTCTGGGTGGTATAATAATACGTGACTTAAAACCGCGTTTAAAAACGGTCAAAATGAGCTCAGCAAACTTCTGCTTTGAAATAGCGCCGAAGTTGTAAACTTACTCCCGTCCTTAAGGGGTTAATGATCAGACTGACAATCTTGTAATAGTGTACAGCAATGCAGGTAAAAAGACATTAGTTTTTGTCCAGCAGTGAGCACAGAATGGCTGCTATGTAACCTGGAGGAGGTCCTTTAGAACAAGACACTGAGCAAAGGGGTGGAAACTAGTTGGATGCAGCATGGCTAAGGAAACCCAGCAGGGACAAAATAGCTATGAAAGATAGTTGATAGCAGGAATATTCAACACATAACATAAAAATATACAAATAATTCCTAAATCATGGGGAATGACATCAGAAGATTACAATTTCAGACTTACTGGCATTTTGATTTTTGTAAAAAATTGGTTCAAATATCGGATCTCGAGGAAAAGCTGCCTGCATCGTAACCTGGAGCTAAGTCCCGGGATGCGCGCGTCAGCGCGAAGCGCCACCGCGAGCATCCCCTCCATGGAGTCCATAGGACTCCATTGAGGCAGATGCTGCCGGTCACATGACCTGCAGGATCTCACCTCTCGCGTGAGCCGGCAGGTCGGCGAAGTGATCCGCAGAGAGAGACTGGGGGACTTTTTCCCCCAGTCTCTCCCTGTTCCCAGCAGCCAGAGGAGGCAGTTGGGGCCACCGCTCTCGCCACGGGATGGAAGGTGAGTATGTGATCAATTTGGGGGGGGGGGTTCTGGCTGTTGCTGACGGATTCTGCAGCAGCGGAATCCATTAGCACCAGGTCCAGGCTGTGGTTAACTTTCGTGTAACCGCAGCCGGACGGTAATTAGCGTTAGTATATTGTAATCCTAACGCTAATTAACACTTTGCGCTCCCCATGTTAATCATAGGGTGCGCAAAGTACAGTAACTGCTGCAAAGCGCAAGATACCAATCGCTAACGGGCTTTTTAACCCGTTAGCCTTTGGATGGTGATATGGTGCGCCCGAGCTAAGGCAACCAGGGCTAACGTTAACGCTCACTCAGGTGAGCACTAACGTTAGCATCAGGATTGTAATAGTGCCCATAGCCTCTTAGATTGTAAGCTCTTGAGCAGGGTCCTCTCGTCTACTGTTCTGTGTGTAACGTGTATGTATATTTGTTACTCTGTTTCACCCAGTGTGCAGCGCTGTGGAACTGGTTAGCACGTTATAAAATCTTGTACCTGTAACTGTTTAAAGGCACAGATCTGTGTGACGATGGCCAAAAAATACACAAAAAAAAGCTGTACATTTTACCAGCCATCCTTTTTTTTTCAGGATCAGCGTAACATTTTGATTCTCGGCTCTAGATGAATTATTTTTTGAAACCGGTGTATAAATATATTTTATGAGCCGATATTTCATCAGCCTCCTGGCATGTGGTTGTGGTCGCTAGGTCGCTTATTTAAATTGTGGTGGAGGGCAAAAAATTAGATTAAAATCTGCCACACTGCAAATAATAAAGTTTATTATTGCAGAAGCCATTTACACATCACAGCAATTCAAAGAACTGCATCACAGAGCTCCTGTGTCACATTCCCCATATGCAGCACAGAACTCTGGGTAAGACATGCAAATGACATCTGTCTCACTTTTTTGCATCCTGGGTCTGTTTTTGCAAAAAAGTGAGACAGATGTCATTTGCATCTCTTACCCAGAATTCCTTGCTGCATATGGGGAATGTGACACAGGAGCTCTGGGATTCAGTTCTTTGAATTGCTGTGATGTGCAAATTCCTTTTTTTTTTTTTTTTTTTTTGGAGAAAGGATTTTACCAGGAAGGATACATTGAGATTTCACTTGTTTTCAAGTATGTCCTGGGTGGTGAGTATGTACTGTTGGGTGTCTTGCCCAATGACACTTACTGGAGAGGTGCTCGTTGGGATTGAACCCATGACTCCACAGGCTCTCTCCACGCAGAGCAGTGATGCTACCTCTACTCCACCCAGCCGACTTCTCTAATAATAATCTTTATCATTTGTAAGTATATATATATATATTGTATTTACGCACAGACATGTGTTTTTGGATTGGTTTTATTTGTGAATTGTGGCACACTTGTCGTTTTGCTGTGCGATTTACACCGCTGGGTTTCTATTTCCTTTAATGTGTGTATGGTTGGCGACGCGGGTTATATCCGTGTTTGTCATTGCTTATCGTGTGTGTTTCTGACACCGGGGTACTCTACATGGATTTTGCCGCTGCTTGAGCTTGTCTCTGGCTATACGGCCGCTCAAACGCGCTATATGTGTATCATTTTTTCCAGTGACAGCCTAGAGTGTGCGTGCGATCATCTGTAACACTGCACGTATTTTACTCTTTATTTTATTGTGTGCGCTCTGACAGCTTGCTATGTGCGTGCGTGTCACTGTTTGTGTGACACGTTGTGTTTTGTGCGTGTAATTGGCACCGTTAGCTCAGCCTGCGTGCTAAGCGCTACCTGCTTCCTACCTGCGCTCCGTATCCTGCATTATTGAGTTAAGACCAAGTCTTGTCTGCCTCATCTACCCCCCGAGGGTTTTATATAGCTGGTCCTGCGCTGCCAAACACGTTCAGCCAGCGGGAGACCGGTGTGAGGTGCAAGAGGCAAGAGCGTTACGTGCCAATATCTAATCACCACCTCGTGCTGCGCTCATTCCATATAACGTGGACGGCAGAAAGACTGAAATATTAACTCTTACATAGGACGAGAAAAAAAACAACTGCTTTTAGAAGCTCTACTGATAAGAAAGGCAAGAAAAGCATTAAAACTATTATCATCAGCATCGTGTATATAGCGCCAACAGTTTCTGTAGCGCTGTACAATAAGGAATGCAATAAAGAAACTACAAACTTAAGGGCTTATTCACAAAGCACCAAACGGCACCGAACGGCGAATTTCAGGCCAATTCGTCTATTCCCTAAGCTGTCATTTCGCCAAATTCTGGCGAATTGACGGCGAAATATGGTGCAGTTCGGCGACCTTCGGCGGCAGCGGAATAGTCCCATAGAGATGTAATGGTTAATCTATTCACAGAACACCGAACTGCACCGAAGTGTCGGCGAAATGTCCTCATTTTCAGGGCTTCAGTTCGACGGGTTTAAACAGGTGAAACCCATAGGTCTCAATGGAAAAAAATATAATTTTTATTTAAAAGACAGTTTATTCTTTTCATTTTCAGAAAAAAAGCCTTTTTATTTTTTTTCATTAACACCTTTTTGTATTTCTTAGATGAAATTTTTCTTTCCCAATTTTTCAAAAGGTGTTTTTCTTTATAAATCTGTAACAGACCTTTTTTTTTTTTATTTAACGGACCTTTTTTATTATTTAGACTCATTTAATGCATTTTTCGTCAAGGCCAGTTCGCCAAATTTTTCACGAGTCTCCGGCGACTCCATCTTCTGTGCGCTGCGGTGACCCGTGAATGCACTGTAGTTTTGGTGAAATTGAATCGCCGAAGTGAAAAGCACTGAAATTTCGGTGGAACCCCTTTGGGAAACAGAGACAATAGGTGCAGCGGGCCCTGCAAACAGGAGCTTACAATCTAGAGCAGGGACCTCCGAACTGGTGTTGAGGTGACTGCAACTCCTTCAAATCTCTGAATGCATTAGATGGGCTGAGAATCATGGGAGTTTTCCTGGACACATAATTTATTCGTGCTGAAGGGCAGTGCATAGTTACATAGTTACATATAGTTACATAGTTATATAGGCTGAAAAAAGACATGCGTCCATCGGGTTCAGCCTCTCCCACATAACCTACTGCTGTTGATCTAAAAGAAGGCAAAAAACCCAGTCTGAATGCTTGCCAATATGCAACATACTGGGAAAAAATTCCTTCTTGACCCCAGAATGGCAGTCAGATTTCTCCTTGGATCAAGAAGCTTTTACCCACATATTAAATATTATAACCCTTAATATTCTGTGTCTGCAGGAAGTCATCCAGTCGTTTTTTAAAAGTCTGTACAGACTCTGACCCAACCACCTCAACAGGCAGAGAATTCCACAGCTTTATTGTTCTCACCGTAAAATAACCCTTCCTATGCTTTAAGCTAAATTTTCTTTCTTGCAGTCTTAGGCTAGGGTCAGAGTGGGGCAGTCGGAACGCGCGTGCAGACGCACTAAATCACGGCGGCAGTAGCAGCACATAACGGCCAATGACGGCCAATATACGCAGTACGTGCGTACGAAAGTGCGCCGACACCACGCAACCAGCAAATGAACGCATTTTTATGAGAACGTGAAACCGCTGGTACTGACGTACAAAGTGCGCTGCGGCCGCATAGCAGCGTGTGTGCGTGATTAGGAGATGTCAGACGCTGCTAGTGTGCGGCCAACATAACGTTCAAACAGCCGGATTTCCCTAGACT